>CM070037.1:100921652-100948264 GCA_036250615.1 Ptychadena robeensis | reverse complement strand
TACCTGTGCATTTATGCCATTGCACATGCATATTCATTTAATTGAGTGAGGTGAAAACCCTTAAGACTAACATGTCATCCTATACTATATAGGTTGTGTAGATCATTCAGTTGACACATATAGATACAGATTATATGAAATACAGTACCTGAGATATAATATAGGCCAACATTATAGTTGTTTAATGAATTGTGCTTTTTATGCAGATTTTTGCATCATCAGGGGGGTATTGCACACAGAAGTGTATACCACAGTCGGTGGTACCTCAGGTCCTGTAAACTATGGCAAAGTTAGAAACTTATATATATGTATAAACACACAAAATAGGCACATGTAACATGTCCGTCAATAATAAAATGTCCGGGGTTCAGTAACAAGCAGCCTGAGGATGCATCCCGCAGGTTATTAATGGTTTGCCATAACCTGGATATAGATGGTTCCAGGAAACAAACAGTAAATTAAAACTCGCTCGGAGTCAGTCCCCCATAATGTCAGTGGGGAAAATTCAACCAGTTCAAGATTGAGGTCACTAACCTTTGGAGTCCCGCTGCTGCAAGTACCTAGTAAACAGTGTCAGTTCCAGCGTGTTGCTCCATGGGACCACCGTCCCTTCCAGAGCTCCCTGTTGCCCAGATGACGGCACGGGCACTCCACAGCTCCACCACCGGCTTCTGCACGCAGGGGGGGGGGGGGACACAGCGTCTTTAGGGCACTCACGCTCATGCCGGTACCAGGGCGTATGGGCCACCATCCGCCAAGCCACTCCCCCTGAGCTGAAAACGTCCCACTTCTACCAATGGGAATCGAGCCAATGTCAATGCAGTCACCGTATAGACTATGTAAAAGTCAAAGGGAAGGGGAGCCTGAGGAGACGGTCTGGGGTGACCACAGGGGGGAAAAAAATCCCCCTGTGCACTCAACCCCATGGGAGATACACTTTGGTTTCGCCTCCTTTTCCCCTCAAAGAGGCACACAATTCCCCATGGGTCCCCATAAGTAATCAATAAAATTAGCACACAATTCCAGACCAAAATAAACCTCCTATTTACATCAGTCCAGTGCTGCAACATAAGCATATAGTAAATCCAAATGGAGAAAAAATATATATATATAAACATCAAGATACTATACATAATTAATTTATCATACTTGTACATTACATGTAGATAAACAAGTGTAATCAAAGTCATTCTATATCAGACCTATAGGTGGCAATTTTTTGACACCTATAGCGACATAATAACAGTGAATAAACTCCCACCTCAGACCATTCCAGGAGGGGGAGAAAAGGTGAGTATTGAATCTCAATACAAATTTTGCCCAGAAAATAGGGCTGTGGATTTAGGAATCCTGTCACACCTTCTTGTCTGTGGCGAAAAGGCTGTGTTTTTAAAAACACTTAAAATTAAGTGCTTCGTTAAGCCCTGGATGTTCGTTGGCTTTCAGGAAATAGATCCATTTCTCTCTTTTTGTAGTAAAATTTTGTCAAAGCTACCCCCCCTAATGGAGGGGTGTAACCTGTCAAGCACACTAAATTTTACGGTAGGAGTATCATACTGGTGATAATATACGATATGTTTGCCCAAAGGTGTTCTAAGGTCTCCTATTTCAATTGTTTCAAGGTGTTCCTTAATACGTTGGTTAAAGGGTCTCTTAGTTTTCCCTATGTAGAAGGCTCCACAGGGACATTGGAGCATGTAGACCACCCCCAGTGCGTTGCAGTCTGCGTATTGTCGAGGATGGTATACCTCTCCACTAGGGAGCGTATATCTGTCCGAATTAGACATGTGGTACAGCATTTACAGGTGCCGTATCCACATTTGTAGGTTCCTGTTTTCTTACATCTGTCACCATGATCGTTTCCTTTGTAGTGGCTCGTTACCAGCTGGTCTTTAAAGGGTTAAGCTCTTCGGTATGTAATTTCTGGGCGGGAGCGTACATAGTTACCAATTATTTGGTCTTGACTCACATGGTCCCAATGTTTCAAAAAGATGTTGCGTACAAGTATGTTTTGTTTGGTTTAAGTCATAATGAGTTTTTCCGAGTCACTGTCACATTTCGTTCTTCCCTGAAAGATTAGGTCTTGACGGGTTAAGTTTTTTGCCCTGTTAAATGCTTTTTTCAGGGATGTTTTCCTGTACCCCCTTGCTAGTAACCTCTGTTGCAATGCTCTGGATTCACAAAGGAAATCCACATCTGTAGAGCAGTTCCTCTTTATCCTTAGGAACTGGCTATATGGTATGCTCCTAACAAGGTGAGTTGGGTGTGGGCTAGTGGCAAACGAAATAGTGTTGCCACCGGCCTCCTTCCTGTAAAGAGAAGTTCTTAAACAACCAATGTTGTCTTTGTGGATAGTTACATCCAGAAAGGGAATCTGTACTTGGTGGCAGTTCAATGTAAATTTCAAATTAAATTCATTATCCTGTATTCTTGCAGCCAATTCACTGAGAAGCTCTCTAGGTCCTTCCCATAATATAAAAATATCATCTATGTAGCGATGATACGTAATGACATGTTGCAAGTAACATTCCAGAGTTGAGTTTGACCATAACTCTCTCTCCCAGAAACCCAAATACAGATTGGCGTAGCTAGGGGCACATTTGGTACCCATAGCTATGCCTTGAGTTTAAAAATAAATTACCATATTGAACAGAAAAAAGTTCCTGTTCAAAACAAAGTCTAGAAGTTTTAAAATAAAGGTATTGTAGTCATGTAAGTCCTGACTTCTTTCACTCAGAAACGACTGCACAGCCACCAGCCCTTTTTCATGCGGTATGGAGCTGTACAAGGCCTCCACGTCCAGGCTAACCAGCCAGCTATTTTCATTAATTGGTAAATTATCAAGGGTTTGCAAAAAGTGTTGTGTGTCCCTCAAATATGAGGGTAGGTCTTCTACATGTGGGCGTAAGTAAACGCGGATTAAAGGAGAAAGGAGAAAGCAAATTAAGTGGTGGACGTATCCGATACCCAAGCCCCCAAAACCTTGTCAAATTTTAGATGACATCCCCTACTGGCATACGTGGCTTGATAAAAGTGTAAGGATGCATTTATAAGCGCCTTCCAGGCCAAAACAGTGGGAGGATCCCTGCGCTGCCATCGTAGTACTATCAACTTCCTGGCATAGTACAGTGTCACTGAAAGGAGTGTGCGCGCCGCCACCGTGGGCACCAGATGGTCTACCAGGCCCAGTAGACACAGGTCAACCAAGGGGGTCAGAGACACCATAGTCAATTTGGCCACGTACTCCACCACCTCAGCCCAGAAACTAGAGATATGTGGGCAGTCCCAAAAGATATGCAGGAGACCCCTCCGTGGAATGCAGCAGGCATATATTCTAGAAAGTCTAGCTGGTGTGAAATATATCCTGTGAAGAATTTTGAACTGTATCAGCCTGTCCCGTGTGGACACCAGATAGGAGAAAGGAGACTCCCATGCCTCCCCCCCACTCCTCATCCGTGAGAGCAGGGTAATCAGCCTGCCAAAAAGCCTTATCCAAAAGTGAAGAAGGGAGGCAGACCAAGACTTTATACAATGAGGACAGCGGTTGCCGAAATTCCGGATCTCTCACTGAGAGCTCCAGTCGTGAGGTCTGGACCTCCAGGGGGGCAGCACCAAACTGAGCCTGAAAGGCATGTTTCAGCTGAAAATAGCGGAAGACATGCATGGATGGAAGGTTAAACTTCTCCTGTAGGTCAGGAAAGGGGCACAGAACCCCATCCTGAACCACGTCCACCAGCGTCCTGACCCTCCTAGACACCCAAACCACTGGGTCAGGGATAGAGGTAAAATGCGAGAGCTGCAGGTTTAACTACAAAGGGGTGTGGGGAGACACTGAAGAGGCAGCAGCCCCCATCAATTTTACAACCTTATTCCATGCTCTCACCGTAGTTGTCATAGGATTCGTTAAGGGATGCTGGGCACGCAGCCCCCTATAAATAAGGTGACTCAGGGCCTTATAGGACCCAGCCACCACCGCCTCCAAGGCCACTACTGCGTCCCGTTCGTCCTCCACCAGCCAACGATGCACAAACACCAGCTGGCCAGCAAGGAAGTACCAGGAGAAATTAGGGAGGGCCAACCACCCCTCCAACCAAGGAAGCTGAGAGTGGCCAACTTTATCCTAGGTGGGCCTCCATTCCAAAGGAAGCGGACCAGTAGGGAATCAATACAGTCAAAAACTGCTCTGGGGAGTTGCGGAGAATATATAACACAGAAGGCAGGATCTTCATTTTGATCAAGTTAATCCTGCCAATCGAAGATAAGGGCAGGTGATGCCAAGCCGCCAGCCGAGCCTTGAGGGACTGAATTTGTTGAGACACATTAAGAGGTATAAAGTCAGAGGTCAGCGCCGTAAGGTGAACCCCCAAATATTTCAACTGCGTCATCCACTGAAGGGGGATGTTCGCAGGGGGTGGGGGACTGTAGGGGCAGAATCTGCGACTTATTCCAATTGACCTGTAAGCCAGAAAAGCCTGCAAACCTGTCCAGCACCCGCAGGGCCCCCCTAAGAGATGCATCTGCATCCGCTAGGAAGAGGATCAGATCATCCGCATACAGTCCCACCTTTTCTTCCAGGGTGCCCACCCGGATACCCTGCACCTGAGGGGAAGACCGGAGGGCAGGAACTGCCAGTCAACCGAGTCAAAGGCCTTTTCCATGTCCAAGGACACCAGGACCTCTGACCCGGTATGCAGGAATTTACCACTCAGGTGGGAGAAAACCCTGTGTAAATTGCTGTCTGTCGACATCTGAGGCAAAAAATAAGGACATGCAGTACTTGGGACAGTCAAGGACCTTCGTCAGTATCTTATGATCCATGTTAAGCAGGGCAATAGGCCTATAAGAGGCACAAAAGCAAGGGTCCTTACCCGGCTTAGGGACAAGTATCAGATGTGCCAAATAAAAGGAGGAAGGGAAGGATGCCGACTCATGGCAATGTTCAAAGAGTGCGGTCATACGAGGGACCAGCAAATCTGAGTATGTCTAATACCACTCAGCAGGTATACCGTCTGGGCTTGGAATTGGGAAATGAGGCTACTGCCTTAGCAATCTCAGCCTCTGACAGCGGCTGATCCAGCCACAGCTGATTTGCCACTGGGAGTTTTGGTAAGGGGAGGGAAGCCAGCAAGTCATCCAGGTCCGATAAGGCGTAGGGCGGAATAGGCTGATACAGAGTCTCAAAACATTTAACAAACACCTCCATAATAGCAGAAGGGGTAGTCTGCAGACAACCCGATCATCATAAACACAGGGAACTACAGTTTGTGATCGACAATTAGCCACCAGCATAGCCAGAAGTTTACCATTCTTATCCTGTTCTGTCCCCAACACGATTTATGCAGAAGTCACCCTTCTTGAGGCCCTTGCTCGATTAGATGGCGTAACCTTGCTGATATATGTTGGTGGTCAGAGAGTTTACTCCATAAAAGCACTGCTAGCTGTCCAGTAATTTTTTAATCCAGTTAAATGCACAGGTACATAGATTCTGGATGCAGAAAGTTGAAAACAATAACAGGTTTTATAGGTAAGAACCTATAATTTTGCAGCTCTATCTGACAAGAACTGAACTAATCTTGGGACAGAAAAGAGCGGGAAACAAGCAGGTGGGCAATACTATGTAACAATAAACAGCAGGGGAGAAGGAATATACCATAACATAACACAAATACAATGGCAGGCTGTTGTGACAGCACATATCCCCTTTCTCAAAGAAATCCTCGGACCGCTTACGCAGTGAACAGTGAGCCAGACTAGTAAAATGCAAGGACAAAGTGCGTCTTGCTTGGCATAAGGCCTCGAGATCCGCCACAGCTCCAGAGTCCAGATAGCTTTGCGCACACTCCCTCTCCACCTGAAGGTGCGAAGTCTGAGTAGCACTAGCCACTCTGGCCGCCCAGATAGCTGTCACATATTCTCCACGGGTGACCGCCTTGAAAGCCTCCCACACTACATCCACAGAGGCGGAGCCTTCATTGAGGTCCCAGTAACTAGTCAGGGCAGGGGTAACAATGGTTTTACACACTGGGCTCAGAGATCCAGGACGGGTTTAACCTTTAACAGGAGGTAGCAGCCCGAGGAGACATCTCCAACTAAATTTGCAAAGGATTATGGTCTGAAATACCCCCAGGTAGGTATTGGATAGCTATCACCGAGGGCAGCAGGAGAGAATTCGCAAATGCCAGATCAATGCGGGAGTAAGAGTTGTATTTGTAGGAAATGAAGGAGAAATATCTGGTGAACGGGTGTTTCCAGCACCACAGTTCTGTCAAATCAGCAGACTGAGCCCACCCACGCAAATCTATTATGGGTGGGGTCACATAGAGAGCTACTAGGGCAAGAGTTGTACCATACAGCTCCAGCAGCAGTATAACAAACTGTCCCCCAGGGTCAGTAATCACCCGCTGGACCGAACATGGTAATGAGCGATGGATGAGTACCGAGACCCCTCTAGCATAGGTGGAGTATGTTGCATGGAATGCCTGTTGGACCCAGGGACTACGCATGGAGAGAATACTATTCCCCAGCAAATGTGTCTCCTGGAGAATTACAATTTGCGGGTTATGTTGCTTTATAAATTGGAACACCAAGGAGCGCTTTATTTTGGAGTTCAGGCCACGCACATTCCAGAACATAATCTTAACGGATCAACACATGACCAAAGGGGAGCCAATGCACAGAAGGAATATCAAAAAACAAACCCATCAGTGAGGGGGTATTAGTAAGGGCCAGGGCTACCATGCGGCAGCTCCCACTTGTGATCTTGGTTCTTGGCACTGAGCCAAAATGGCGGCCCGGTGCGCTGCACCTGTCCACTGGCGGGTCACAATGGGCTCCAGAAGGCTGCAGAGGGACAGGCCAGAGGGGGTCCCAGGGGCACAGGCTGCCTCCAGCCACCGGGTTGGAGGCGAGGGGTCGCGCTGGAAGGCTGAGCAGAAATTGGCGCGAAGATGGCGCCCCGGCTCAGAAGCACGGCTCCGCCGGCGGGCCCCAGATGGAGCTGTGGGATACTGCCCGGGCGATATTTATGGTAACAAAAGAGTCCCCAGAGGTACCCGCTGCAGGATGCCGGTATGCTGACCTGCTGTGTGCGGGGTAGACAGGGAGATGAGCCGGATTAACAAATGGATGGCCGGAGCTGCTGCAGGCACGTCTTCTTCCCTCTACATCCCGGCCACGCCCCGTGGGGTACTTTCTGACTGGTCATCATCATCAGTGTCTGAGTCGCTATCTACCTGTTTGTATAGTAGCTGTGTCAGGTCCTTCAAAGCCTGAAATTCCTTGACCGTCCACTTGCTGTAATCAGTGATAGCACCTTTTTCCTCCTTAGGTGGTTGATGGTGAATTGTTTTAAGGATTAGTTTCCTCGCAAATAAATGTAAATCTTTTATTGTTTCAAAAGTATTTAAATTTTGATCAGGGCAAAAGCCCAGACCCAGCGTTAGTGTCTGGTATTCCTCATCAGTCAGTGAGTGTGAGGATAAGTTAATCATTTCCATTGCCTCTGAAGGTTTCGTACTAGTGGGGGAGGGCCCCTTTGAGTGCCTATTATATGCTAGTCATTTAGTTTCCCCTGGGTCATCTGGTTTCATTTGATCTAAAATGTTAGATTTTGTCTGTGAGACTGTGGTCTCATTAAAACGCTCTTGATCCGTATCGGACAGCATCTCTGTGGGGCTCATGGGGTTTCATGGGTTTCTGCATAGTATTTTTGTCTTTATCTTTATCTATTCTCTTTTGAGGTTTAGACGGTTTTTGATTAGGCCCTCTAGATCCCTTATCTCCCCACTGAGGTCTGGTAGATGAATGGGATGAGGCATCCAAATTATCCTGGTCTGTATCTGAATCTGGGGGTCTATTAGGATGTGTATCTCGTCTAGATTTTTGTTTCCATTTATATGCCTTTCCACTATTAAATTCAGCGAGGTCCCTTGCGAATTTTTTATCCTTAATTTTAATAAGTCTGAGATTTACTGATTCTATATGTTCCCTGAGTTGTTGTTCTTTTTTAAGGGTTAATTTTTCTTTTGCGATCAGTTGGTATTGTGCTATCAAGAGACGAAGCTCTATATCTATATTTTCAATCTCCTTAGTGTATTCCGTTATCATAAGTTCCATCATTTTTTGTGTACATTCATTCAGCACCGCCTCCCATTTAGCTTTAAAGATGGGATCGTATAGATTCCCGATGGGGGAAAATCTGTATACGGAGGCCCATTGGATTTATTTGTTCCGCACTATACTTTGTAAAGTATGATGATTTATGCCAGAATAAATTCGTCTTAAGTTCCATCAAATGTTTCAGACTATTGATATACAGTGCCGAATCCATCTCCAATTTGTTTCCACCCCCACACTTGGAGTGGAAAGATGTCATTAAGGTGTCCCAGGAGGTACCTAGGTATTCAGCCATCATGTATCTAAAACAGTTGATATATAAGGTATGTCACCAGCCTTAAGTCGTCACTCCAAGAAAATTTGTCTCAAATTCCTATACCTTCACATAGGTAACAAGTTCAGTTTTACAATTAACTCAGTTCAGAAAAAAGTATCAAATAACCAAGTGGGCAGATAGGGTGCTGTGGTGTTTTCCACCAAGAGAAATCTCAAAGAAAATATATGTTGCCCAATCAGTTATGACAGTATATAAATGGTTTATGCCATCATCCCGTAAATCAGATAAAATTCCAAAAGAAAATTGCACCCGGGTTAACAAACGTCTATGCGCCACGGTAACCAAAGGGGGACTATAGCTGGCACATTGAAAGTAAAAGTAAACACAGATAAAAAAAAGTCAAATATATCCAATTTAACAAATTGCGTAAAAAAGAGGGTAATGAGCCCGTCTATTTATTTAAGCAGTTGGCACAATATAAACATAGTAAGTAATCATTTTAGTAGTGTCGCTAAGCTAAACAGTCCATTGATCTTTCTTATCATGTTTTTTTTTTTGTTTAAATATATGTCAGGTAGCTCAATATTCCAGGCAATATAGAAGGTAGTTTATGTTTTTTTCCCTAAGATTTAGTATTCAAAACTCCTTGTACTCAGAAATGCATTTTATCTTTATATGATGTATGAACCTGCGGCCATAACCTCAAATCATCCCATCAAGGTTTTTCCAACCTAAACTTTCCCCATATGAAGTATTTATGAGTACAAGTCTGTAGCACATAGCTGTGAACTTATTAATAATGTCACCACTACAATTTGCAAAGCAAAATTCCCAAGTTGAGAGCATAATATGCACAAAAGTAAGCGTGGGCATGTTGGTAAACCATGATCGATGCCTATACATCCAAAGTATCGGAGCTGCTGCTCGATAAAGGAGAAAAACATCACGCTACTACTCGAACAGCTCGAATATCAAGCCGTGTATGCCCAGCATTACTGTAAATTCTTGTTTTTTAATGGTAGTTTTATTGTAATTTTCATAAAGCTGAACTGTAAACAAAACAATGAAGATCTTATAAATAATAACAATCTAACAATATGACTACTTAAATTTGATTGGCATCCACAATGTGAGAGAAATGAGCAGCATCAGTGGCCAACTTATCCTGAGAAAGAAGAGTGATATACTAATATGCCAATTACTGTGCTACTTCTCCTTTCACTGATCAGAATGTTGTGCCCTTGTAGTGTTGTGGAAGGTGCCCTTGCAGTGTGTGAAACCACTAACGCGACCGGGTTCTTTAGGGTGGATGTCCTCTGCTCGCTCACCAGGTTCCACTCACAGCCCAATAACTCCAAGGTCCACGCCAGCAGGTGGGGGCTATTTACAGTTTTTATTGAGGAATATGTACACGGTTGCACCATCACCCAGAGGTAGGGATGGGGTTCAGACATGGGGAAATAAGTTCCAAACTGCGTTGCTCACGAGCCACTGGACCAATGGCTGGGTGTTGGGGACCTTCTCCAGGGTGTAGCTGGAGGCCTGTAGTCATCACAGGAAGAAGCCAGGCAAAAGCAGGAAAAAGCCCAGAAGATTCCAAAGGACTTCTATTTATGTCCTTGGAATGGGGCTGGCCTAAGGCCTGTTACTGGGCAGGACTATGTTTGTTACATTTTGGAGGGAAGAGTGAAGTACACACCCAGACATTAGTCATGGTACCAGCTTAACGTAAACAACAGGTGTAACCCTTTCAGGAATACACACACAATATACAGCATATAATACACAGTGCATATATTACAGTTATGTGGCCGTTTCTCGGGTCACTACACCCTTCTCTACCACCCAATTCTCTCGGGGCTAGCCACCCCTTCCCCCATCCAGATTTGTTGGATGTGGTGTTATTAGTTCACAGGAAAAAAAATTAATGCTGCTGAGTGTTTGAATGAGGACTTTCTGCTTTTCAGTTATTTCGGGGTGAGTGTGTTTACTAACAAAATTTACCCCCAGCTAACCTCGGGCATACTGCTTCCTTCCATATCAAGCATATCATTTTAGGCATCATCAATGATACCAGAGAGTTGGGGAGGACAGCGCCATTGACCTCCATTAAAAAGGGACGATTCTGGTTTTTACAGCACGTTCCCGGCATCACCAATGAAGGAGGGAGGGCTGAGACTCGTGGATTACATTGTACATTGTTTTTTTTTAAAAGGGGGCCACATGTACAATTCCCAGGGGCTTAAGATATCATTACACTTATAACTATCAGGAAATAAAAGCATTTTTGATTTTGAAAGCCATAGTATATCTAAGTATATTAATATATTAAGTATATTAATATATATTAAATAATGGATAAAAGGTTCATCTAAAAAAAATGGAAAAAAAGGAAATTAGAGACTAAAAAAGTGAACAACGCCACAGTAACTGCAGATGGAGCAACCTGGTCAATGTCCATTGCTTTGGATAGACAAAGCATTGGCTGAGCTGGATGACGCAGTAGTGCTGTGCCTCCAGCTCCTTCAATATCCGGCTCAGCGCGATGACATTATCACACTGATCTCGAAGGCTGATCCATCTCACGGGCATCAACCTGTGTATGGCAGCCTTTAGCGGGAAAACCCCCACATAAGACAGCAATGACATGAATGATGCTGGGCTGGACCCCATGAATCCACCATGCCCGCGACCAACCCCATACTCCTTATGGTGGCTAGCTTGCCCCACCAAAGACCAATTGCTCCAAATTGTGTCTGAAGTCATGGAGGTGACTGGGTATCCAGGACTAGCTTGGACTCAGGGGGCCCTGCCCAGGTCCTACCCCATACTCCTACTGGCTGCTAGCATGCCGCGCCAGGGGGCAATTTCTGCAAATGTGTCCGATCTGATGGAAGTGTGTCTGGGCATCCAGGGCTAGCTTGGACTCAGGGGGCCCTGCCCAGGTCCTATCTCATACTCCTACTGGTGGCTAGCTTGCCCCGCCAGGGGGCAATTGCTGCAAATGTGTCCGATCTGATGGAAGTGTGTCTGGGCATCCAGGGCTAGCTGAATCCACCATCCACACACCTAGGATCTACCCCCATACTCCTACTGAGTGCCAACTTGCCCCACAAGGCGGCAATTGCTGCAATTGTGTCCTATCTCATGGAAGTGTGCCTAGGCATCCAGGGCTGCTTTGGACCCCCTGAATCCACTATCTCCATGCCCAGGTCCTACACCATACTCCTGCTGGTGGCCAACTTGCCCAGACGGGGGGCAATTGTGTCTGTTCTCATGGAAGTGTGTCTGGGCATCCAGGGCTGGTTTGGCCCCCCTGAATCCACCATATTCATGTCCAGGACTCATCCCACCATCCTATTGGTGGCCAACTTGCCCCGCCAGGGGGCATTTGCTGTAAATGTCCGTAATCATGGAATTGGTTCTAGCTTGGACCCCCTGAATCAACCAAGTCCATGCCCAGAGCCTAACCTCCATCGATACTGGCGGCCAGGGTGAGCTGCCAGGAAATTGACCCAACCCCCTGGAACTCCAACCAAGCCGCATCAGGAAGGTTCGTCCCACTGGTCAGCACTTGCATCTGCAGACAGCTTGGCCTCCTCATGGGAGACGACAGGAAAACAGTCTGATCTCCTGGATCTCCAACAGTCAGGATCGTCCCTGAAAAACAACTTTGCAAAGTTCTCTGAAATCTTCTCTGCCATCTTACCTGCAGAGACAGGGTGCGTTCACCCCGGTACTCACACAGGCATGATGACCCCCCCTCCACCATCCACACCAACGGCCTGGGTCCACTGCCTCCCTCCTGGATGGGACTGATGGAAAAGGACCCTTAAGCCCCCTCACCATCCTCACCTCTACAGAGTTGCCAGAGGCTCCTTGGACGCAGCAGAGGAACCGGACAGGGCCCAAGCTGTCCCGCCAACAGTTTGAAAGGAAAATCGGCCGTTTGAAAGGAAAGCCACCCCCCCCCCCTCCACAGGGGGACTCCCCTCCGACCCGGGATGGGATGGGAGACAAAAGCTTGGCTCAAGGTATGACATTCAATAGATCGCAGCGAGGTAGCTGCTCTGCTACGCATGAAACCCTGACCCAGAATCAGGTCATCTATGAATGATTTAGCACCCGGTTCCCAACTAACGTGCAATACGCTCCGGGAGAGAGGTGACCTGCTTCTGTCCGCGCTCAGGTCCAGAGGCAAGTGGCTCTGTGCGCCACCCCCGCCCTGGAGGTTCTCGTTTAAATATTTGCTAGTTCCACCAAGATCTGCAACCACGGATGGCCTTCCAGCGCCGGCGACGGCCAGATATGGGCCCGATGCTCCAGCACCATCCATTTTCAGGGCTAGTTGATTCGGCAGGTGAGTTGTTACACACTACTTAGCGGTTTCCGACTTCCATGGCCACCATCCTGCTGTCTATATCATCCAACACCTTTTCTAGGGTCTAATGAGCGTTGGCATCGGGCCCCTTAACCTGGCAGTCGGTTCATCCCACAGCGCTAGTTCTGCTTACTAAAAGTGGCCCACTGGCTGCTCGCATTCCACACCCGGCTCCAGACCAGCGAGCCGGGCTTCTTACCCATTTAAAGTTTGAAAATAGGTTGAGATCATTTTAGCCCCAAGACCTCTAATCATTCGCTTTACCGGATAAAACTCAAGCCGCCCTGAGCGCCAGCTATCCTGAGGGAAACTTCGGAGGGAACCAGCTACTAGATGGTTCGATTAGTCTTTTGCCCCTATTCCCAGGTCGTACAGAGAATTTGGACCCTGGATCTGGAGAGAATTCCCCCGATCCCATACTTATAGAGAATTATTAAGTAAAAGCTCTTTATTAACAAATATTTTCAGGACCAATACACCACAGTAAATGTAAAATCTTACAGGTAGTAAATAACCTGTTCACTAAAGGTATACAAACATTCAAATAACGCATATTTAGAAAATATATAAAATTTCATCACAATCTAAGGCGTAATTCCAATAGTTGGTATGATGCCAGACAATCTGTGGTCCTCTGACGTGTTTCGCCCTCTGGGCTTCCTCAGGGAGGTTATATGATTACTGGTCTAAACAACATAATTGAATGTTAAAATATTACATTATATTGACAATCTCACATAGGTAATAGACTGACCTACACAGTGTAGGGGCCTAGTAACGAAGTGACAAAAAAATCTATCTGTTCCACAACAAATGATAAACCACACAATAACGTTTCAATAGTCCTTCTGAAATTATTAGGAGTCTCATTCTAAAACAGATATATGTAGATGTAAAATCTGGTATATACTGGTAATACTGGTATATTGTTCCAATGGATATTAAAGTGCAATAAAAAGGCCACCAGCAGCAGGAGAGTGACTGTATGTCCTGACAGTGAGCTCCAGACCTTCAAGACCCACCAATAGGATGGTAAATCTTGGGTATAAGCGAGCCTAAAAGCACAAAAGAGGGTCAGGGGGCCAGCCCAAATGTCAGCCAAACAAAACACTTAGCTATCAGAAAACATGTCCATAGTTACCTTCCTTATGCCCCCCATACATGCAAAGATTTTAATGGGCGACGGATGAAAAGCGATCAATTTTTTGATCGCTCGACTGAAAATCGGAACATGCCCACATGGTCCGATCAATTTTAATTGATCGTAATTGTGAAAAAAATCGATCAAAACATGATCGGACATGTTGGAAAATTTTGATTGGTCGAGTACAAATGGAGTACAAATGGAGTACAAATTACGATTCCAAAAAAAATCGATCAAAAAAAACCCAAAAAATCGATCAAAAATTGGTTATTCCATGTGGAGTATATTCTATTTTCCATCAATCAATCTCCAATTGTACGATTGAAAAAAATTGATCGTTTTTAGTCTGTCGGATGCTAAAATCTGTGTATGTATGGGGGGCATTATATAGTGTGGGACATACAGCAGATATAGAAGATTGGAGGTAACATAAAAGGAATGTGGCCTAGGATCCACTGATCTTCTTCAGCTTCCTGACACCACTTGAATGCAGCAGAAAGAAGAAAAGTATACCAACAATCAGACTGTGGTTGAAAGAAAGGCCTATAGATGACCCAAGAGCATAATATGAAACAAAGCTCACCAGTGTGTGGAGTCCAAGCAGGTGTTACTGTTTGATGAAAGCCTCAGTCAGAGATCCTGTCCCTCTCCAGCCCTCCCACGTATCAACATTTATACCTTGCACACATCAGTCTCATCCCCACCAACTGTGCGGGCGGGGTGGGAAGACGGAGGGCGGAGGGGCTGTGCAACTCAGGGTATGCCGAACGTCATAACCACAGTGGCCTGAGGCCACTGCCGTGGTCCCGGTCATCTCGCCCCCGCACAACAGGGGGGGCAACCGGCCGGCGGTAGGTGGGGTGGATAACTGGCGATCCTGCTAGGGACAAGCTCCCCGGCTCAGTGTAACAGGTCGCGTGCTTCTGCCCACGAGTGATAGACCGGACTGGCGCACTTCCGGTCCCGGCTGGAAGTGTGTCAATGACAGGGATTGGCTCGAGCGCTTTTGCGCTTCAAGCCTATTCCAGCCACCGCTTCCATTCCAGAGCAGGCTAAAGTCTGCCCCGGTGATGACCATAAAGTGCCGGGATCCCCCACCGACATTGGGTGGTCCAGGCGAGGGGCTCCCCTGATGATGGAGGGGAAGGTACCCGTATCCTGCCATAGACTGGGTCGCTGTAAGCTCGTAAGCCACCCATGGAGATCGTGTCAGCCGGGTCCACCTCAGCCCACAGTTTTATCTCCCCTGCTAGCCCACAGTCACTGTCTTTGACAAATTCTCCCTAGCCTCCCTAGCGGTCATGACGAGCCCAGCTCGTCCAGAGTTTGTGTGAAGAACAAACTCTGGATGAGCTAGGCTCCCATGAAAGGCTCCCATTTTTTTTTTTTTTTCTAAGTTCACATTTGTTTACTTTTCTTTTGATTTGATTTGGATAAAACATTTATAAAACATTTATCCAATCCAATCAAACTCAAAAACGAATGTAAACTAATAATAAAAAAAAAATCTAAGAATTTTTTTTTCCTGTACCTTTTCATTTAAAATCTCCCGTCTGGGCTGTGACGTCATCGTCACACGAGTGCCCATCATGGAAATAGCCGGAGAGATGGGCTATTTCCGGAGACACTCGGGTCCAGCCGGAAGCAGATCCACATGAAGGAACGCTCCCGCTGAGCGTTTCTGCTAGCTGGATCCACTTTTGAACGGGATCAGATAAAGACATTTATCTGATCCAGTCCAAAAGTTAAAAATTTTTTTTAAAAACAGGCCAGGCTTTGGGCGTATCGCTAGGGAGGTTAATGATGTCGGCTGTGTGGACAGGGGAGGGGGAATAGCAGACGGTGTACTTTGTACACTGCCTCGATTGCCCGTACCACACTGTTTAAAACAGCGCGGTACGGACGGTGCGCTAGGGAGGATCAGGGAGCAATTTAATAATAATGGTTATTAAATATACGCTTTTGTGTGTTCATTTTGTTGCTGTGGCTGCATGTTGCATCCATATGGTGTTTAAACAAAACATGGACAGAAGCCTTACTTCTATATAAATCTAGCATTAATGTAAATGATTTTATTTATATTGATTACCCTAGGTTTATCTTAGGGAATAAGCATAACTTATTCTGGTAAAAAAGGTTTGAATGAAATAGCTTCATTCAGACCTGGATGTATGTTAGCTTTCAATGTGTAGATCCATTTTTGCTCCCGCTGTAGCAGGGCAGTATGTATCAATGTTACCGCCACGCACATTGGGATCTATATGGGTCAACACACTGAATGCAATGCCTGAGGGGTCATAATTATGGTGAAATGCCACATATACAAATGCGGGGGTTCTACAGGTGATGTGTGAAAAAACCTTGATTATGGACCCATTGGGTAGAGTAACCTCTTTACTAGAGATGGTCGAATTTTTCGACTTGCAAACTTTGTGAGCTTATTGCAAAGCCCCTGAAAATGGTATCATCACCAAACTTGCTGGATATGTAGAGAAGGGTTGGAGGAACATTTAAAAAAAAAAAGTTTTGCTCTAGCACATGCAGTTTTTGCATAAATTAAGTTCAAATTTAAAGTCGAAATTCCGATTTTCGAATTTTATACTTGACTTTGAACTTAATTTGTGAAAAAACTATTTGTGTTAGAGACTTACTTTCTTTTTTGTAGTATACCCCTTCTTTACATCTCCAGCAAGTTTGGTGATGATACCATGCTCAGGGGCTTTGCAATTAAGTCGAAACCGGCGAAATGCTTGAATTTAAAAAAAGAAATTCGACCATCTCTACTCTTTACCCTCCTTGATCCATTTGAATTGCTTGCAACCACATTTATACAGTCCTGGTGTTTGTGAGGTTGTAATTGGGGGTTGATAATGACTTCTTACAAGTTGGTCTCTAAAGCAGGGTACAGACCTGCAAATATGTGCCAGATCGATGGCCGCTTCGAGCGCCGTGCACGCTCACGGCTGTCTGGCCCATAAAATATGCGCCCATCGCTGTTTTCGAGCAGGACAAATTAATTCAGCTCGAACACAGCCCTATCGGACATGACTGTAAATACGTCCGATGTCCGATGTTTTGCATAGAGACCACGGGTCTCCAGGCAAAGCTTCAGCCGAATATCGTGCTGTCTGTACCCTGCTTCAGTAAGTTTGATCTTCTGTAAGTTATTTCTGGGGTATCGGCCACAAACTTTTTTATGGTGGTATCTGTCATAAGTAGCGGGCAAAATTTGTACAGCGTATATTTAACCTCCCTCACGTTACGCCCGAAGCCAGTACGGGCGCAGTTTGATCGTGAATCAAACTGCGCCTGTGCCTGGATCGGGCGCAACTGCCGGCTCTCCGTGTGCCTGCAGCATTTTAACAGAGCTGCATACACACAGTACCTTTCCAGCCCCGTGTCTTCCTTGTTTTCGGTGATGCTGAAGGGGGATGGGCGGCGCCATAGACCTCCATGTTAATGGAGGGGCGTCGCTTTTCTCCCCACACACGGCCGGCGTCTAATTGACACCTGCGGTATGCAGAGTGCTGGGGGGAGAGCCAGCAATCATGGCGGAGTACATTGTATGCCGCGATTGCCTGGGAAAGGGCTTTTCGTGCCATAAAAATTGGCACGAAAAGCCCATAACGCTAGGGAGGTTAATAACCATTATTATTAAATTGCTCTGATCCCTGATTTAAATTTGCCAAAGACAGTGGCTGTGGGCTAGCACGGGAGATATGACTGTGGGCTGGGTTGGACCCGGCTGACTCCATGGGTGGGTTACCAGCTTACTGCCACCCAGTCTATGGCAGGATGCGGGTACCTTCCCCCACCATCATCAGGAGAGCCCATCGCCTGGACCCCCCTAAAGGAATGTCCGCGGGTGATCCCGGCACTTTGTGGCCATCACCGTGGCAGACTTTAGCCTGCTCTGGGATAGAGGCGGTGGCTGGAATAGGCTTGAAGCAGATTCCTGTCAGTGAGACAATTCCGACCGGGACTGGAAGTGCGCCGGCCCGGCATGTCACAGTGTGTCACGCATGGGCAGAGGTGCACGACCTGTTACAACTAGCCGGGGAGCTTCTCCCTTGCAGGATCGCCAGGTACCCGCCCCACATACCTTCGGCTGATTGCCCCCCCCCCCCTGTTGTGGGGGGTGGTAGGATGACTGGGGATGGCCTCAGGCCACTGTGGTTATGACGTGGGGCATACCCTGATTTACACAGCCCCCTCCACCCTTGTCCTTCCCGCCCACACAGCTGGGAGGGTTGAGACTGATTGATTGTGTGGGAGGTATAAATGTTGATATGTGGGAGGGCTGGAGAGAGACAGGATCGCTGACTGAGGCTTTCATCAAACAGTAACACCTGCTTGGACTCCACACACTGGTGAGCTTTGTTTCATATTATGCTCTTGGGTCATCTATAGGCCTTTCTTTCAACCACAGTCTTATTGTTGGTATACTTTTCTTCTTTCTGCTGCATTCTAGTGGTGTCAGGAAGCTGAAGAAGATCAGTGGATCCTGGGCCACATTCCTTTTATGTTACCTCCATTCTTCTATATCTGCTGTATGTCCCACACTATATAAGGAAGGTAACTATGGACATGTTTTCTGATAGCTAAGTGTTTTTGTTGGCTGACGTTTGGGCTGGCTCCCTGACCCTCTTTTGTGCTCTCAGGCTCGCTTATACCTAGATTGGCCAAGGTATAGGCCTTTCTGGCCTTTGCACCTGAAAATATTCGTATATGTGGGGTCTTGAAGGTCTGGAGCTCACCGTCAGGACATACAGTCACCCTCCTGCTGCTGGTGGCCTTTTTTTTTGCACTTTAATATCCATTGGAACAATATACCAGTAAGTAGATTTGACATCTACATATATCTGTTTTAGAATGAGATTCCTAATGTTTTCAGAAGGGCTATTGAAACGTTATTGTGTGGTTTATCATTTGTTGTGGAACAGATAGATTTTTTGTCACTTAGTAACTAGGCCCCTACACTGTGTAGGTCAGTCTATTAACTTATGTGAGATTGTCAATATAATGTAATATGTTAACATTTTAATTATGTCGTTTAGACCAGTAATCATATAACCTCCCGGAGGAAGCCCAGAGGGCAAAATGTGTCGGAGGACCACAGATTGTCTGGCATCATACCAACTATTGGAATTACGCCTTGGATTGTGATTACATTTTATATCTTTTCTATATATGTGGTATTTGAACCTTTAGTGAATGGGTTATTTACTACCTGTAAGATTTTACATTTACTGTGGTGTATTGGTCCTGAAAATATTTGTTAATAAAGAGCTTTTACTTAATAATTCTCTATAAGTCTTTGCGTGCCTTTAATGCCAAACAAATAGGTGTATGAGATCAGGGAATTTCTCTCCAGATCCAGGGTCCAAATTCTTAGATATATAGTTATTGGCTAACACACAAAAATGAACAAAAATACAAGAACAGAGCCTACTCCTTAGAAATATATTCAATCAGGTTGTATGGATTTGTACATCAGGACCGCTGCGGACCTCCACCAGAGTTTCCCCTGGCTTCGCCCTGCCTAGGCAGAGTTCACCATCTTTTGGGTCCTGCCCAAGAAGAAAACTAAACCATTAAACAAACTTAACAAAAAAAAACTAATATATATATATATATATAAAATAAACAGGGTATTAAGTCATGTGAATGTCATATCAATAGTTTACACTCATTATTCCCACCGTGTAATATAACACTATTGCCATGATTGTGTCATATTATAAACTCTCTATTTTGTAGGATAAACTGTGTTCTCTCATCCTAGACAAAAATGCATATATAGAAACATGGTATTATTTATGTTATAAAGATGGCTGATGGGACAAACATGGAGCCCAAAGACAGATCCAATGTCTTCCATGGTCAATAGGTTGGAGGATGTAATGACTTCATTATTGTCCTTCTGCTATTTTCTTGTCTTGTCTTTTATATGAACCTCATTTGGCTTTGGAGTAACTGTCATGTGTGTAGCTTTTATTTCTGTATTTAACCTGCCTAGAGTTTCAGACAAATCCAGTTCGTTTGCTCTGGACATGCAAAAAGTGCGCCCTTAGGCTATGTTCCCACATAAGTGAACAGCCGTGGAGTGATTGTATAAGCCTGCGACTGATGGACCGCTTGACCCGATGATTTCTGCACGTGATAATAAAAAAATTGCGCCCATAGAAAATGAATGGACGCGATTTAAAAAAATGACACGGGGTGGAGGAGGGATCCGCAAATCGCACTGATTTGTTTGATTTAAAGTTCCCTTTTGCATTTATCACTTCTTTTGTGTGGAAAATTCTAAAACAGGGGGCAGCACAAAGTCCAACATCACATTCAGGACAGTAGTAACGCGATTCCTTTCGGATTTTTTTCCAGTCATCCCCTTCTTTAGAGCAGCACACCACGCACATTCTGGTGGGCCCTGCTTTCTTGGTGTTGCTGGAACAAACTCAGGAAAATGGCGACCACTCATGCGTATTGGGTTCACTGTGTGAACTACGTCGTTGTTGTTCCTGATCCACTTGCGGTTTGTATTTTAGACATATATCCTCACAAATTTTCCAGATAAAATCAGCGTGGGGCAAAGGCCTGTCATTTCGGTCTTTGCATAAAACGAATGCATTCCATAAGCACTGTTCAAGTAGATGGCGTTAGATTTTATTATAATACTTTTGCTGCTGTTTTCGTACAGCTGGATAAAAAGTCATGGCCTGGTCAGCTCGATCAACACCTCCCATTCTATGGTTGTACTCGACTACCACCAGAGGCTTCTGGACAAATTTCCCACTCCTTGTCCTGGTTTGAACAGTGGCAGGGTTGTGGATAGTACTCATCATGCAAATGTCTTTCTTGCCATGTCAGGGGTTGCAATGATTTTGTTGGTGGACCAGTACCACCTCTGCAGGGGTTTCCCCACCACCCCCTAAAGAATTACATTTCCAAGAAAGAGCCAAATATAATTTTTAGTGACAGGTTTCCACTTCTGGCTCTAGAGCACCTAGCAAATGGACCAGACAGTTGTTGTTCTGCATAGCGGTTTGTTTCAACCACTTTTGTCTGAATGACTGCGTCAGTAGGCCAGGGGGTTATGTGCACAATTTTTTTTACATTTTTTCAAAATTTTGAACTTCCCGTCCCCACCGAGAGTGATTCAAAGACTGGAACCCAGAGGTGGGATGACATCAATGAAGGGGGGCAAAACGATCGACCGAACCCCACGAGGCACAGCCGCCCCCGCTTACTAGATCCCAGAGGCATGGAGTGTTCCAGCTCCGATGTATCCAGGGATCTGAGGGGTCCCAGCAAAAGTATGCCTGGAAGTGAAGGTAATCAGTGAGGCCCCCCAGAAGAGGATACAGACCGGTGATATCCAACAAAGCAATGGAAGACAAGTGAACTGTACCTGGTGGGAGACTCACACTGGCTTCCCCGCTAAAAGGCATCCACAATGACTACTGGACACCTAAGAAGGCTTCCTTCAACTGAAAGGTAAACCAAGTGGTGATGAGACCTAATAAACCAGTATAAATGTGGCAAAACAGAGTAAACCATATGAACTCAAGTTTAGTCCAACTAGGACATCATGTCAAATCAGGTCTGGCTTCAATTCACACAGACCTCACCAAACACCCCACCCCCTGCTCTATACTCCTTCAAGACAAGCAGAATGGGAATCAAGTGAGCAGGGTCAGAGGGGCCCCGCCCCCAGCACCAGGAAGCTACTCACAGAGCCTGAGGCTGGAGGGGGGGGGGGCACATAGTGATCCAATGCAGGGGAGGTGGAGGACATTAGATCCTTCCATCCCCGCCACATCCCGGGTGCATCCGGTGTCACCGCCGTCCCCAGTCTGCCTGGTGTGTGGGCACCCCGTGCTGTACTTGGCTTCTTGGCCAGCTTCCAGTAAAACACCAGAAGTGACGTATTGGCTGTCAGCGCCATGGATCGCTGCGCATGCACTCAAGCAATCGTGTGGCCGCTGCTCTACCTAGGTCCCACCCACTGGGCTTGGAGAGGCGCTCTCAAAGGGAACGCCCCACAATCCCGTCCCCAACTAGTTGTGGATAGTAGTCATCATACAAATGTCTTTCTTGTCATTTGATAGCCATTATCTTACCTCCTTGCCATGCACCAATATCCCCAGGCTTGAACTTTTTTGCAGTGAAATTCACTGGAAATTCACGCTGACTATCCTTTACAATTCCGTAGCCATCTGTCTTATTCTGAAGAAGAAACTCATAGAGTTCTGGGGAGGTGTAGAAATTGTCTGTTGTCAGGCAATACCCTTGGTTCAGCAGGGGCTTAATAAGAGTCAGTACAGACGATGTTGCCAACCAAGAACTAGATTTATGGTAGAAATTTGTTTCTTTTCCTGTTTAAATTACAGGCCCCAGATATATCCAGATTCAAATTCACACAGCATAAACTATTTTATACCAATATCTGAGAAAAGGGTCTAGGAGGGGGATATAATCGCCCCCCAAAGACACCATTTGGTCCCCGCACAAGCGGGGTATAGGGACATTGAGGCCACCTGATTAAATTAAGGTATAAATAGCAACAAACAGGCACAAAATGGCACAAAAAAGATAAAGAATTAATTGTTTGACACAAAGATCAAAGTAACATGTCCATAAGGTTTATTGAGTAGTCCATAAGATCATCAAGAAGACACGGAGTAATCGGTCAAAAAAGCCTTTGTGGTGCCGGGCACTTGAAATGCCTGTCGACTGTGGCTTTAACGCCTCAACGCGCGTTTCAAATGGGCTGATCTTTCTCAGGAGGTGTAAGGTAACCCATGCTAAGGTAAATAGGTATATGGGAGTTGCCGACGCACAACCCAGAGATAGGAACGGAGGAGCACCGATAAACTTAGAAGGTAATCATGGTAATCAGGTAAATCGTTGTTAGATGTATAAGGTAGAGTATGGGTATCCGTCCGAGGTTGAGGGTGCATGAGTGGGCTCATTTGGAGACTATATACTGGAGCCAGCTCAGCCTACCTGTGTATGCCACCAGGCTATTGTCCACTGTTATGTGCCTTTCTGGTTTCTAGTTATGGACATCTGATAGACCTCCTACATTTTTTGAGCTTTAGGGCCTCATCAAAAAGTAAAGTGTAGGTACTTCATTATTAGTCCAAAACGACATTCTGACATAACCATGCCAGAAAACAGGGTTGCAATTAGTTGGTTGGTGGACCAGTACCACTTCTGCAGGGGTTTCCCCATCACCCCCTGGAGAATTATATGTCCCAGAAAGAGTCAAATTTAATTTTCAATGACGGGTTCCCACTTCCTGGCACCAGACAACCTAGCAAGTTGAGCAGACGGTTGTTGTGCTGCATAGTGGTTGTTTTCCTCCACTATTGTCTAAATGACTGCATAATTGAGGAAAAGCTCCAAGAAGGCACAGGGTTGTATGCATATTGCACCAACAGGCCAGGGGCCCAAGTCAAAAGAAATCTAGGGGGAGTAGGCTGGGGCTGATGTGTGTCAATCTTGCACTCCACTGACCTCCATAGAATCACTGTCACTTGATGTCTCTCTCTCAGAATCAGATAACAAGTCTCCAGGTTCTACCTTATCTATTGAATCCAGAAGTGCTGTCACTGTCTGAGAATTGCTCCAGCACAGCTTGGGCAGTCAGATGCTTTCCAGCACTTGAAGCCATTCCAGACTCACAATGTCTTTTTCTTCTCAGAGGTCCCATACCTCCAGGGGGTCCCATACTACATAGGGGTTTGGGAAAACCATGTTTTTTCCACTGTAGAATGATCCCATTGGCTCTCATGCATCAAAGTCTGGAAGCGATATATTGATGACATTTGTCTGTTATGACAAGCACTTTTTAATTTTTTTTAATGCTCTTCAATGTAATGACTTTGACTTGAAATTCACCATGCAACATTCTGACAAATGTTTAGGAGGGGAGACGGGGGAACTGACCCTCAGGGGTGGCCGGCCCCGATGGACTTTTAAGGTGAAATATATCAAGAGGTTCCAGTCAGGAGATTGACATCAATAGTGCTTTATTTATACACAATACAATATCGTATAAGCTTGCTGTTACCAAAATGACACTGTCAAAATTGATCATTAAAAATGCGCAATGATTTCATACATAGTTGACATTTAAGTTTACCATACCATACAATGTAAAATACAATTCATAACACATCTTGATGGCTCAGTAGTCCTGTTTTTATGATTATCCAACGCGTTTCGTCCCTTTTAAATTTGGGACTTCATCAGGGATGGTTTGTAATTGTTTTCTGAAAATTATCAAGATGTTCACATATCAGTCATTGGTCAACGTTACATAGGTGCCAGCATGGTATACTCGTCTATCCCATTAGTTTTGTATATTCACTTATGTCACAACTCTCCAACAAAACGGTACGTATGAATACACACACATATTTCTATGTATTCGTTAGTCTATTGTTTTTAGCATTGCTTATTGTTAAACCATGGCTCTGCATGGCCCTACCTAATATTGTATCTGCATTTTTCTCATTTTCAACATTGTCAACCTCCAATTCCTTCAAGCATTATATTTTAGTAACTCGATGTTTGGCTTACCAGTCTGTTGCCTTGAGCCCTGCTGCGACGGGGTGAACGGGTATCAAGCCGATGTCCTTCCTGCGTCTGCCACATAGATCCCACAGTGCCACCCAAAGGGTCCGGCACTCGACGTGTGATTTCCCAGAAGGGGACACTGTCGTGGGGGTATTGGTGGTCACATGTTATAACTTGTAGGTCAGCTGTCTGTACCGTCACCTTGGTACAGCACCCACGTGAATGATAAGCACATAAAATGTGAACATTCTATGCAGTTAATATTAGATCGGTGAATTTAGAAGTGCCAGAATTTAGAAGTGCCAGAGACACGCTGACTAATTATGACTTTAAACAACCATTCAGAAAAGTTTAGGAGGACAGTCAGTAGATACTGGTCTCTAAACAGCAGATTGACTTTAATTTACGGACAGGCCCGAAGCGGTCCCGACCAATTTTTTTGCTGATTTGGAGAAATCGTGATCGCTTGGGTACATAATTCCGCATCCAGTTATTCTCCCGATCGATCACCCCGACCGGCCACAATGGTCGATCAGGCAAAATTCGTACGAAAAATCGGAACGTGTATGGGGGGCTTTAGTAGTTATGTGAGGGACCTAATAGTCCAGAGCCATTGCACCAAAATGCACAAAATGACCCGTACCCCAGAGGGTACCCACAGATGTGGCCATTGTAATCAGTGCCCCTATATACACGAGGGCCAGGACATTCCTTTACCCAATGGAACTACCCTCTTCCCTTGGCAAGGTGTCACCTTATATATATATATCCTGTTCTGCAGATGTGGCACCTTGTACATGGGAAAAACTAAGCGAGAATTTAGACAAGGACCCTAAACATTGTATCATCACCAAAATTACTTGAGCTATAGAGAACAGGGGAATCTGTAAGATTTTAGACTATGGCAAAAATGTTGTTAAGTGCTTGTGTATATTTAACTAAAATATCTGTCTGTTTGATAATAACATCTGCATATCAGTTAGGATTTAGGACTGGTCAGTTAAGCAGGGTTCAGACCTGCAGATATGGGCCAGATCGATGGCTGCTTCGAGCGCCGTGCACGCTCACGGCCATCTATCTGGCCCATAAAATATGCGCCCATCGCTGTTTTCGAGCGGGATAAATCAATCCCACTCGAAAACTGCCATATCGGACATGACTGTAAATATGGCCGATGCTTTGCATAGAGACTGCTGGTCTCAAAGCTTCAGCTGAGCTGGGGAAAGAGCAGAGCTGTCTCCCCGGCTTCGCCAATATCTGACAGCAGCGTGATAACATCATGACGCTGCTGCAGGGTACATCGGAAGTCTTGAATATCGCACCGTCTTTACCCTGCTTAACTCAGTGTTTCTGGGCATGCGCCTATTGTTTTCCATATCCTAAACAGGTAGCCTGCTTGCACCACAATTTAATCCAAGCCAACACATCTACTGGAGGTTTCCAGGTAACACTTCACCGTGGGCCAAGTTTCAGGTGAAACTGAGATATGGGAGCAGAAACTGCCAGAGAATGTTATGCTTGGTTGGAGAAAAGAGTATAAAAAGCACCATGTAAAAAACTAGGGCCGATTGAGGGGGGGAGGGCCAGAAGAGCAAGGGGTGACTAGAAGTGAGGAAGGCCATAAGGACAAGTATGGCTAGGGCTATTGTCTGATTATTAGATTCCCCAACTTTAGGATTTTTAAGTTAAGGTGCCCATAGACGCTTAGTTTTGCTGCGGATTTCTCTGCAGATCAACCGGTAGTGCCGAGAATCATCCAGGGGCACCCCTTTGTTTGCCGGCAGTTACTTTGGATGGGGATGCTGTATGGCCTCCTTAACAAAAAATTTTAAGCATTTGAGGTTTGGACAAACTCAGTTAATTCAGAGTTTGTTTACAAAACAAACTCTGGCCAAACGGTGATCAAAACCTACCTGTGACCCTGAAAACCTACCTGTGATCCTGAAACTGCAGCTATTTTTCCAATTTAGGTAAATTGATGATCCTTGGCTGAGCTTACAAATTCATTCTTCTTGATGAAGCCAATCAGGTGAAATGCATTGAATATATATATTGGCACCACTGAATCCCATAGAGCCTTAGAACACAAATATGTTTGGGGGGGGGGG
>CM070037.1:100882049-100899584 GCA_036250615.1 Ptychadena robeensis | reverse complement strand
CTGTACTATTCTACAGCTCTGGTTCAGGAGCGTACACCTCATAGGCTGAGAAATAAAGACCCAGCAGACCTCATGCAGCCTGCGGGCCTACAACCAAACAGCACTATTTTATATAGCATTCCCTTTTTTAACCAAAATGTTCTGACTGTTTGATAGTATGTTGTTTATCCAGCAAGAATCTAAGGGCTAGTCTCCACTGCGGCGAAAAGTAAAGTCGCAGTAAAGGCGCGGCTCGCTGTTTCCTATGGTCCTGTCTCACACAGTGCCAAGTGAAACCTGGATGTGTCCAGGAGGTTCCTGGAGTTCAGTATTAATCACTGAACACACAGGAAAGCCCAGGAGACAGAGACATGGCCAACAAACCATTGTACATGTGCCTGCTCACCCGCAATCATATGCTACTGCTGTGTACAGATTACCCGGCTTCCAGTAAAGTGTATTGTACAGTTCTACTGGTTCAGAAGCTGACACCTCACAGGCTTAGAAAATAAGACCCAGCAGACCTCATGTAACCTGCAGGCCTACAGATAGACAGAAATATTTTGAAAGATGAAAATTTTTTGAAAGACACCATTAGCAGTTTGCTGTACACATCTATTGTTGCTGAACCTGTGCAATATATATAAATATATATTAATATATACAATAAGTCACATGCAAAGTCATTCCAACTATGATGAGATGTTTTTAACAGCTCCCCTTTAGTGGCTTTTTTCAGATAAGAAAGAAGTGGAGAGGCTTGCTGCATAATAGATTGCCAACCTGCTCTGGGAAGGTAAGATGGATCAATGGGAGACGACCATGCTGCCTTTGTGCAGATTGCATCATGAGGTATGTATCAGAAAGGCAACTTGTCCTTATTTTTCCTTGTGCTGAACATGATCCAGGATGAAGGGAAAACAGGCATGTGATGACCTGTGGGATTTGTGGGCGGATTTCCCGCAAGCTTTCCCGTGGCTATTATTTAGCATAACAATGATGCGGAAAAGCAGCGCTTCAACAACATCCGGCACTACTTTACTGCATCTTGCAGAGATGTCTATTGATATTCAAGCACAAAGCTCTAAGATGCATGGTGTTACCTTAGTAATGCACTGTGTTACGTGTTAACACAAAACACTAGCAAGAATGAAAGGTAGAACAGGTTTCCTATGGAGAAGTGTACCCCGCATTTGACCTGCTGTATGTGAAGCTTATTCAGCAGGTTCGCCTGGTGTAATCAGTAGAGATAGTAACATTTTTTCATATTGCTGATGTGTGAGAAATTGCAGAGCCCCTAAACATTGTATCATCCCCAGAATTGGTGGAGATATAAAGAGGGGTTGGGGGAACACTACAAAAATAAAGTATTGCTCTAGCATGTGCAGATCCTGCATACATTAAATGTTAAAACTACATGGGCTAGAGCAAAACTATCTTTTCATAAAGTTTCTCCAATCCTTTGTTAAATCTCCAGCAATTTTGTTGATGATGCAAAGTTAAGGAGAATTGTAATTATCTCCCAAAGTCAGATAGTGGAATTTTAACCTCCGTAGCGGTTGAGACGAACCCTGTTCGTTCGGTGAACAGGGTCCTCTCAACCGCCGGGGAAGCCGGCGGCGGGGAGACCCTATGCCTCCCCGGAAAGCTGCAGCGATTGTCTTCATCGCTGCAGCATTTCCGGGTTGGCGGCACCGCCCCGATCGCGTCACGGTGACGTGGAAGGGGGCGGGGGGGGCGGCGCCATAGACCTCCATGTAATGACAACAGCTGCGAGTGGAGCTCCGGCGGGAAGCCGGAAACGACAGGCAGTGTACTCTGTACACTGCCTCGATCGCCCATAATGGCGCGATACGGGCGGTGCGCTAGGAAGGTTAAAGAAGAAATTTCATCTCTAGTAAAAGTTTGTAAAACGTACAAGATAGCGCTGCCATCTGAGCATGTTTACATTTACCAGCCTGATTCCAGCTGTGGCTTACCACTTCCAGTAAGTTCTATCAGCCTGAGGATTCATTCATGCTAGCCGCGCTGCAGCTGTGATGCAGTATACAATACAGTATCGTAACGCAGCACTGCTAGAGTTTACGCAATCTTTCACACCTGCAATCTGCATTTTCTGCTGGTTATGGACATGGTTAGCAGATATGGCGTAGGCCATCAGGAAACAAACGCTGGGACATTGCCGCTAGTATGAAAGGGCCCTGAGCTGGACTCTGGGTTACCGCCCGGCAGGTTAATCACCAGACACAGGAAAAACCAGGAGACACAGACATGGACCACCAACCATTGTGCATGTGCCTGGCCCCTAATCACCCTGCATCACATGCTACTGCTGTGTACGGATTACCCGGGTCCTAGGACAGTGTACAGTCCTACTACATAACTACAAATTCTGTATTGGAACTTTAGTACCCGCACATGTCATATATAGCACAAGAAAAACTAGGTAATATTCACACAAAGAACCTGATACATTGATTAAAGAACATTGCAACCAAGGCACATTCACCAAAGCTTGTCTTGTACTCAATGGGTTTCGTCTGCTTGGCTTTATCACAAAGAATTTCGAAGCTCAGCTAAGTATCATCTATTTACGAGAATTGAAACAAATAATATTTACTAATAACTTAATTATTTAATACTTAAAACAAAATTGCAAACTGCAGATTAAAAAAAATACATATTTGATATATTCAAAACTCTAGATCAATTACACTTGCTAGGATTATATCTCAAACCTCAACAGAACCAAAGTGGTCTGAGCCAAACAAAACGGGGGAAGGAAAAAAGAGGAAAAGACAGCATTGCAGTAATATTATTTTCTTAGTACACACATTCAATCACATGATCAATTAACCATCCTACAACAATGAATGACAATCTTGGGAAAATTAAATTCCTTCTGCATCTATATA
Source organism: Ptychadena robeensis (assembly GCA_036250615.1). Classification (NCBI taxonomy): domain Eukaryota; kingdom Metazoa; phylum Chordata; class Amphibia; order Anura; family Ptychadenidae; genus Ptychadena; species Ptychadena robeensis. The sequence continues at coordinate 100,896,690 of CM070037.1, read as the reverse complement.
AATAGGGTAAGCAGCGGTAGTGCAACTCACAGACTGATATTTTCATTCAAACCAGGTCTCTGGGTGACTTTTAATTATAAATCCAAAAAAGCATTCCATAATTCATACATTCAAAATGCAAATATTTTTTAATTTACAAATTAAAAGCCACCCAGACCTGGCTTCAATAAAAAAAATCAGTTTAAGGTTTCTTTGAGTTGCGCTACCACTGCTTATTTAATCTTTACCCCTATTTGAATAGGTGCAGAAGGAATTTGATGTCCCCATGATTGTAATAGATTGTTCTATGATGAAATAATATCACTATAATTGAGTCAGTGTTTGCAATGCAGACTTTTTCTCTTTTTTCCTTCTCTACATTTTTTGGACCCAAGTGAAGTGTTTTATATACGCCCAGTGACTGTAAGACAACAAAAGCTGTGGTAGAAATATTGATCTCGACCATTTTTTTAGCCACTACAAGAATGAGTGCCCAGAGCCGCACGCCAGGTAGGTGGGAGGGCACATTGACACAGGCAGTGGCCGGGCAAAAGGAGAGGAGTTAGGGTAGGCGGGGCTACGTGGTGACATCAGGCGCAGCAAGTTTATCTGGCAAGACTGCAGGGAGGCCAGTCTTTTTCGGACTGGAACATCAGAGGGAGCGCATCGCTGGAACTGTAGGTATTGCCCGTTTCCTTTGCAGCCGCACAGCCCAGCGATGGAATCTGCGCTGGATCAGTTTTTTGCCCTCCTCAGGGACCAGGCTGCGCAGATAGGGGAAGCCTGAGTGCGGGCCCAGCTTGCGCTGACTAACACCCCCCCCCCTCCCCCCGCCAGCTCCAGAGCGCTTGTTTCGTCTTGTCCCACGCAACGGCCGCTTCCGCCTGCCGGCCCCGCTTTTTCCAAGGTCCTGCTCCTGCCCGCGTCTGTGGGCGCAGCGAGTGGGGGACGGGTCCCGGGGTACGTCCTGTTCCGGCGGTTACACCCGGGGAGCTGGGGAGTGGCCTGTTGGGTCCTTCATGACCAGAGGGGTACTTCTTCTTCACCATTTTCTCAGAGTTTTGTCCCAGGCAGGACCTTGCCCCGAAGCAGTACCTTCGGGTTTGGCAGAGTTTCCTCTCCCGGTTCGGCAGGTCACTGTGGCTGTCGGTGCCGACTCCCAACTCGGATCTTCAACTCTTTACAGATGCTTTGGGTCAGTTGGTTTTGGAGCAAATTTTCAGGGATGTTTCATTGCGAAAACACGGCGGTAGTGTCGGCCATTAATACCTTGTCAGCCACTTCTTTCCCGGTGGTGAATTTGGTCCAAAAATTTGTTCTCGTCTGTTTGCGGGCCAATATCAAGTTCTGGGAAGTGCATGTGCCGGGTGTGCTGAATGATATTGCTTATGCGCTTTCCCGTTTCCAGCAGACCAGATTCCGGAGCTTGGCGCCTGGGCATCTCGGGATCCGGTGCCAGTGCCGGCACACTTATGGGACCTCGGGTTGGTAAGTTGTTCGGATGGCTGAAGGGCGCACTGTCTCCCTCCACTTGGCGGGCCTACAGCTTATCTTGGGGCAGATGGTTCCTGCTGGAAGCCTAAAATCGTGAATCTGGCTTTAGCTCCTGTGGGAACATGTCTATTTGGTGGGCAATGTTTTACATATTTGCTTTTATTACTCTAAAACAGATAAGTATGGGAAGGGCTTAAGAGTTTGTCTGGCGGGTGTTCAAGGTTGTGATTTTTTCCATGTGTCATGTTTCACTGCTTTCTCCTTGGTCAGACCAGATGTGGGGGGCCCGTTGCTCTGTCATCTTGATGGGTCATTTCTATCACGGTTTCAGTTTATATGTGTATTCCACAAATGCCTGGCCAACTTGGGGCTGGATGCTAAATGGTTCGGTTCCCACTCCTTCTGAAGCTGCTCGCTGTGGCTGAGGTTAGTCTGCGATCCAGCGCATACGTTGCTGGGAGTCTAAGTGTTTCTGAATTTTTACGTGCGCCCACATCTGGTCTTGCCTTCGTGCTGAGCGGTCAGCTTCTTTGTTAATTTCATTCTGTGTTATAACTTCTTCTCCTGTTTCAGATTTGCCGAAATGTACCATCTGGATTTTGGGACGCTCCTATGTCTCCTGGGCCAAGCGACGTGGCAAGCTCCTAGGCTGCAGGGATAAGGATGTGGACATTCACTGGATTGGGTTTTCCGGTTTGCGATAGCCACAGATCTTCAGAAAGTTTTCTCATCTGGTTACTACTCGTTTCTCTCCTCACATTTTGTTAGTACACGCAGGGGGTAATGACTTGTGGGCTAGTGCCCAGCTCAGTCTGATGCGCGCTAATAAAGTGTTCTTCTTGCATTTGTGGGATTATGCGCCTACCATCATATGCATCTGGTCGAAAATAGTACCTCGTCTTAAGTGGCGCCATTGACATCGCCACGATTAACAGGAGCCAGGTTAAGGTTAATCGGTCTGTGGCTGCTTTTATGTGCAGGGCTGGTGGGTTTACGATCCGGCATAAGTTGTTGGAGTCGCCCAAGGGTACTGGTGGGGGCTTAAGCCCCGGTTCATGTTTTGTATTATAAGTTTTAAGGTACCCACCGTGCTGGTACTTAAGGGCTGGTGGCTGGTACGGTGGTTTGAAAGCAAGATGGAGAACTGGCGGCACTGTCGGGGGACCCCCTATTTATTAATGTTTTTACTGAGTAAACAGTAAACACATTTATTAATGTGTTTACTGAGTTATAATGTTTACAGGCTGTGGCCATTTTGTTATCGCACTTACTTTTATATAAACAAAACGTTTCCAAAGAACATTCGACTCTGTCATAATTTTTTAGTGGGTTTATAGTAAGGTACGGCTCGGGTTCATGGGCAAGGGGGTCCACTATATCCTCCGACCCCCACAACACCTACAAGGTTGAGGGGAAAAGGCTTAGCTTGGTATAGGAATTACATCAGCCCTAGTTTGATTTAGAAGGGGACAGAACATTGGTTGTCCTTCCTTCCATGGTCTTGCAGAGCCTGAAAGGGGTCCATGCTTTTTCTTCAGCCACTATCCAGGCTTTAAGACTAGTGCCATAAGTTCATTAAGTGCTGGGAGAGGGCTATTTTGACACTTTGCTCATTTCAATCAAGGGTATGTAGCTTTCCAACATCTCCCTATCACCCAAGTAGAGTGAGCTCAAAGTTGCCAAGCTATGCTATGAAAATTCTTCCATGCATTCTTACACCATGTGAAGAAGACATGAAAAGGATTTTGTTATGAGGCACTATGGCATTTAACGGTGCCAATAAATAGATACTAAATGATTATAAAAGATAATTCATTTTATTGATACTACTTAACATATACTGAAGTTAATAAAACAAAAGAAAATAGGTGAAACAGATAAAAGATGTCATTTTCAGTAATAAAAACAAAATCACATGATCAGATGTCAGAGTTCAGGCAATTTTCAGGGCAGGCTGCAGACAGAATTGGTAGTCAGTATCCAAGCAGAAGTCAATTAGGCAGGCGGCAGGAAAAATTTTAGTCAGTATCCAGGCAAATGTCAGATAGGCAGTAAATGATCAGCAATGGCAATAGCACAGTGTTATGCAATTGCCATTCAGGCTAACTGGTACTGGTAAATAGCTGTATGAGCTGGGTTAGTCTTAACCACTAGGGGGTTAAAGAAGTTATATTTGCAACCCCCAGACTAACTAAACATCTTTAACCACCCTAGCAAAATGTTCACAGCAAAATTTTGACTTAAGCAATCCCCCAATTATATATGTATATGAGCATCTTTTTTTAAAGTCGAAATTTTACCTGAAAAATTCTGGCTAACAAAAACTCATACACATTTATATGTATCGTATTTTTCTGGCTATAAGACACCCCTGACCATAAGACACACCCAGTTTTTAGAGCAGGAAATCAGAGAAATAAAATATTTTATGTGTTTAGATGAATTAGGGAAAAATCACCTGCAATACCCAAATTCAGCCACAAAAATTGTGTCACCAGAGAGCAGACTTTGGCATCTCTTCTTCCTCACACAAGGGAAAGGGGGGGAATTTTTTCTTCTTCCTCATACAAGTATGGGGAAGGAAGGAGGGCCCAGCAGGGGAATCTGCGCTCTGGTCTCCCTGTCCCCTGTACGCTGCCTGTGTGTGAAAGCTGCCAGCGAGTGCAGCTTTCCCCACGCACACTCTGCATTGGCTATATCTGTGGGGCTCTGCAAATATAGCCAATACAGTTCAGATGGAAGATCGGCTGTGTACAGATTACCCATCTGCCAGGAGAGCTGGCAGGGGCCAAACTGCAATCACTGGCGGCCAAATGGCCACAGGTGGTTGCACATTTAAACAATAAGATGCAGGCACATTTTACCCCTAATTTTGGGGGTGAATAAGTGCGTCTTATAGTCCAAAAAATATGGTAATCATGAAATAAATGACATATAACATGTAACCAGTATTGGTAGTATTAACTCCTTACCCTTTCCAAAACCATTAACCCCAGTGTGGCAATTAAAAAAACACACAGTTATAAAATCCAGTAAAATATTGTTAGCTGTAATCATGAAATAAATGATCACAGCTTCACAGGGATTATCGGGTCGTATTACCCTTGACTCATTCCAAAACCATTAACCCCAGACATTAACCGCAAATAAACACACAAGTTTAAAAATATTGTTAGCTGTTATCATGAAAAAAATTATAATTAGTGATGAGTGAGCACCAAAGTGTTTGGGTGTTCGGTCCAAACACATAACGATATTCATGTGTTTTACAGAGCCTAATGTAAGTCAATCTGACAAAACCAGGCGCCCCCTGACTAAAACATGCCGAAACCCCTGCCCCTGAAAAAAATTTACAGGAAAAATTGCCCTCCAAACCATTATACAACAGTGCCTGCAGTTAAGCTGACGCTATAAAACATTCTACGGCAGTGCCTGCAGGTGAGATAACGCTCTAAAACATGATACAGCAGTGCCTCCAGTTTATCTGACTTTCCAAAACATTAGATGCGGTTGCATGCTGGTCAGCGGACCCTATAAAAATTTGAGTTGAGGGCCTGCATTTGAGCTGACCATCATTTCAGAACATTTTCCACCTTTACTGTGTCCTATAAAATGTACCACTCAATTGAAAAACAAACTGAAATGTTTTAGGTGAAAGGAAGAAAAAAAATGTAAATAAAACATTTGCAGCACCACTACTAGATTTGGCCCTCTTGCCCAGCACGTTTGCAAAGGGACCGTCACCTGAGATATTTGCCCGTCTTCTTTAGCCTTCACAGCCCAAAAAGATGACGGTGGTGATCGACAATCTGTAGTAATTAATTCAAATCAACTGGACTTGCTGTGTTTATTTCTTGAAGACATTTTGCTAGTCCTGTAACTGGCTTTCTCAATTCCGAGTGACTGTATACACGATCTTTCTGGAAATATACTGGGGTATAGCTCCAATCCATATAATGTGTTAACCAGCATAGAGTCTGAGCCTCATGGAGGTAAGGTGTTACTACATTAGCAGGATTGGAGCCGTGAGGTGTTATCATCTCACCCAGAGAACCACCAATGATCTTAGATATTGTAAGCCAAAATTTAAAATAAAGGTATGTTATTTAAGTTTTGAATAATGTTTGTATGTGCTATCAAACTAAGTTTTATATCAAGATGTTTTATAAGAATATTATTCTATCTTGATGAGAAGTTTATGACTTCCTTGACAAAGCCCAGGATAGGGTGAAACCTGTAAGAGGATTAACAATTAATCAGAAAATTATATTGTAGATTAATTGTGTTACATTGGTTTGTAGATCATGAATAATGGTGTTTATTTAATAATGGTGATGTTTTTTTACAAGACATACATTTTTATTTTTCTTGTGTAAATTAAATATTGATTCTTATGAAAGAATAATGGTAATAATCTAGACCTCCAACCAATAAAGTACTTAGAATCAGAGATTGTGTTTTTGCACAGTATCAGTAAATGAGGACGCTAAAAATGATCATACCTACACTGTTTATGTGAGAATGCAGATCCATCAACTACAATGTGTATAGTAGAACTTTAAAGCAGCAAAACACAGGTGAATGTTTTCCAAAAACATACTGCCTTTTTATATATATATATAAATGTTGCCTTGTCATACAATTTGAATAAGTCCCCATGAATATGTTCCTCAAAAGATATTATCAATTAAAAATGGAATTACTGGACATGACACCTAGTGTACTGGGCATATTACTAGAGAGACTTCTAAAAACCATCTTGACATTATACATGATGCAATTGAACTATTGACAGTATACTGTAGTTGATTATTTTTAGTGCTTTTATTTCTGAACTGACGAGACCCAGATTTGGATCATGGCAAGAGGCTGGGCCAAGTGTTGATGTATTTGCAAGATCCTTTTGTTTCGTTTAATTAGGCATAGCCTGGCGTATGTGGCGATTGCATTAATTGGTATGATTAACTGGTACTAAGAGCCAACATGATTCAAGGCTACAAAGAAAGCTCAGTTGTTCTAGAATGGAGCATTTAAATAAAGCACTGCACTGCAAAATTTCCAGGAGTCCCTGGGAATCCACTTCAACCATCTCCAAGCAGGCAGTGTGACCTGGCAATTCAAAATGAAAGCGATGTTAACAAGGCATTTTGTTGGTTATCTGATTACTATTTATGCCTGGCAAAACAACTTATAAATAATGGCCAACCTCCAGAAATACTCTAAGGCTGTGATTACCAACAAGTGGGTCAAAATGCACTTCTCATGGCACAGCAATATGCTGTGTCCCTGGAACTAGTGAGGAAAATGTGGGTCCCTTTAAGCAGCCACCAGCCAATAAAGGAAATATGAATCAATAAAACATCTGTAAGTTTATTTCCTAGAATTTTCTAAAAGCTTTAACATTTCCAATGTATTTGTAAAAATATTAATAACAAACTATTTGTCATTGCATAAAACATAGGTTTGGGGATCTGTGTAACACAATGCAATCAATTCAGCATAATAATCCTATTTCCTTAAAATATTATCCCAGAAATAAATCATGATTTTAGCATGATTTTTAAGAATTATTGAGGGGCCTTGAAATATGCCCTATTTGCAGTTCATATGAAAGTTCAATTGCATTGTGTCCAAACAGCTATACATGGAAAAAAAGTTAAATCAATTGCAAATAGAATACAGCAGGACAGATAGACCTTCACCAAGAAAAGCAGTGTCCCCTTATTGCACTTCATAGACACAATGAGACACAAAACAAGCTGAAAAGCCAAGGGACCTGACAGCAATTCAGGGTTTAAATCACAGTGACTGTTTAAATCATTTTTAGAAATGTTTTTTGGGAAGTCTGTAGGAAATATGATGCCTTTATTGTTGGTCAAAAAGAAGAATTCCCTCCTTACAATGGTGGTCAGAATTGGATGGATAGATAGATAGATAGATAGATAGATAGATAGATAGATAGATAGATAGATAGATAGATAGATAGATAGATAGATAGATAGATAGATAGATAGATAGATAGATAGATAGATAGATAGATAGATAGATAGATAGATAGATAGATAGATAGATAGATAGATAGATAGATAGATAGATAGATAGATAGATAGATGATCTATGTATTATGAGTCAAAAACAAGACAAACAAATTAGTTCCGGGCAGTAGCTAATATGCAGATCAAAAGATTACCATTAATACATGCACACGGCAAATATTGGAGAATAAAGAAACACTTAAGAAGATTAAGTCTATGGCAGAAAATACGATTTTGATTGCTTCATGACATTGTTTTGAATGCTGCATAAAAGCATTAACGGCCAAAACTGTATTATTGTCGAGACGGGGCTGAAATCTGCTAACAGGAAAAAAGTGCAATGCCCACTACAGGGAAAATTGATGAAAAATGGCATTCTAAGAGAGTTTATTTCTATTATTATATTTTGGCATTGCATTTCTTTGTAATCATTTTGTGTACTTTACCCTATGGTTTTATAATGTTGATTTAAATTTGCTATTTTTAGGCCTTTTTAAAAAAAAAAGGAAAAATATAAGATTAGATTGTATTAAGGGAAGCCTACATTAATGTAATTATGTTTTACAATATTTGTCACTGTGATCAAAAGAAGTAATTATGCACATTTTTGTTAACCTTAAATCGTTTTATTCTGCTAGACATAATTCCTTTACTGCTTAAACTATCTCCAAAACAAGATTTTATTTTCCTGTAGCAATAAAGAGATCATCAACAGAAGGCCATGGAATACTTCAACATTCAGATAATATTATAATATAATAATATATTACAGAAAAAAGAGGAAATATATGAAAATAAATGTTTTCAGTATTGATTTCAGATTAGGAAGAGGTGGAATTCCTGTGGAAACACAAAAAATAAACAGATCATCCACAGGCAGGCAATGTCAATGTGCTACGTTGTGTAAACAGATCATCCGCCGGCAGGCAATGTCAATGTGCTACGTTGTGTAAACAGATCATCCGCCGGCAGGCAATGTCAATGTGCTACGTTGGGAGCGTATACCCGATGTATAATGGAAACAACCCCTAAGACTAAGAACAGAAAAAAGATAGCTGAAATAGTAATATTTGTCAACTGAAATTGAACAGTCATTGCCGATTTAACTGGTGGTGGTATCAGTTAAAGTTGAGTAGACTGCTTTTGCCTAAACTCTGACAATCTCTTTCACACCATACATGCTTTAGGTTTAGAAACTTGGACAAAGTCACAGGCCATCCTGGATATTTATTGAAAAAAATGTCTACAATTGTGGAAGGATAAACCTTTTCATATGGAAACCAACTAACGCTTTGCTTAAACAATAAATCTGGAACAAGCAAAGCATAATACTAGAACATATGTGACATCAAATGTCGAATAAAAGATACATCTGTGCCATTCATTTCTTAAATAAAATGTAAATAACAAATCTTGCGGGCCAACTATAACTACTCAGTGGGCCAGAGTTTGACACTGTTGCTCTAAGGCATCTTTCCCAAAACAGATTTTTTAGGAACTTCATTGGCACATTGTAAACGAATGTTGCATCAATAGCCGTGTCTTCTGGTGTCCCTTTATAGTGGACCTTAACCAAATTAAAGGTGACATTACAGAACTAATCCTAAAGAGTACTAATTGCATGCAATGTAAATTTGATATTTTTATTTAGTTACACACCTAAAATATGTTGTGTCAAGCTAAGGATCAGAACACCAACCATAAATGCTTTAGAAAAAGGTCAACTATGGCCTCTTACATAGTCTCTTCTAGACCTACATTAGGTTGAAGTCAGAATGAACCATAAACTTAATGAAATTACATTTATGGTATTAAGCTTGATAATGAACTACTAGGACCATACCACATATCTACATTATATTTGGATTATGTGGATACATGAATCATTGCAACAGGTGAACCCTATAAATACTTTGCCATAGAGACTTAATGAAACTCCTATTGACTAAACAAGCTTTGACAATGTTCTGTGGTATCATGAAGGTGTACTGAGAGTGCAATCATTGTGATTACTACTAATGTAGTGTAATTAGTATCTACCCTGACCATTTTTAAAGAAACGTAAACTTACAACACTTTCAATATCATAAGCTTTGTATTGTGGTCTACTTTGAAGAACAAAACAAAAGAATCCCAAGTTGACTTACTAAGGTATTTGTCTTATAACTGGACATGCATCTGATATACATGCCTACATCTTCCACAATACTGATGGACTTTTAAACTCAACCAAGAAAAATTTCCAGGAACAGACAGATCAAGCACTTGAGCTTGGCAAAGGTTTGCTAACCAACCATACCACAGAGACTTCTTCGTTTTCAGGCACAGGGATTTAAACTGTCAAAATATTATTTTGTAAAACCTCAAGTGTTAATGTAAACATGAATTTGTACCCGAAAGTGGTCTCTGGTGCTTCTGGTAATATAGAGGATGTCTCCCAACAGACTTCATTCCAGAGGATGGAAGCCTCTCTCCCATCACCGAAGTGCCACTTTCATGTCCTCTATCATAATAAATCATATTTGGCTCAGAGGGAAATATTAAAGTATTTTTCATTTCTTTTGCACATTATTGCGGCATACAGACTTTACACATGAGACACCCTTAAATTGTCACTCAGGAGATTCCATTCATCTGTTCTGCAGCTGCAATTTCATCTGTTGGTGAAGTTGATTTTTTTTGAGTTGTATAAATAAGACTGTAGATCATTCTGAGCTTTGCAAGATAGTAGTATTCACTGAAAATCAATATTTTGTTCTAAAGCCTCATTTCAGCATGAGGAACAGGAAACCAGCTAGCCATAAAAATAAAGAAGAAAGATTTTCTACATGGGTTTGCCCCGACATAAGTATCTTAGACTCTTGGGTGGTGGGTTGGAATGAGAGCCAACTACCTAGACCAACTTCAGTACAGATATTGCTATTGGTGGGCAAGTTTGGAGTAAAGGAAATGCTTGTTCAAGTGTAGAGTCTTAAGCTGGCCATAGATGTTTCGATCCATGGCCAACTTGTAGCAGACTCTTCACAGCATGGTGAAGTCACCACGCTGTGAGGAGTCAGCTACAGAACTGCGGGAATCCTGTGTGCTCCACCAACACAGGAGATTCCTGTCAGATTGTAGCCAATTAACTTGGAGGGGGAGGAGACTCCCCCTCCAAGTTAACTGCCTACAACAGGATCGGCCACAAAAAGAACCAGCAGGACGGATCCGCGTGCGATCCTCAAGGTGGGCTTACAGCTACTCTACTGCTTTACATACTCCAGCTTTCATTATAATTTCTTAACCCACTCCCATGTTTTACCACAACCTGGAAATTACATGTATATATTATATGTTACCAGAAATAGGCCAGAGATTCCCATCACACAGCAAATTAGAAATCACAATTTTTGTGAAATGAGAAACTATGGACTTGGTTGTAAATTTCCAACCTTTGAGAAATACTTTTTGAAGTAAATAATAAGAAATGCTATACAAATTAGATCAAGGATGCTTTGCGGAACGCGATGCTATCACTGGAGAGAACTTTGCCTGTTGAGCATAAAGCCATGAGTCTCCTGCCTGTAGTTTGGAAAACCAACCTAAAATTTTCACTAGTAGTAGATGTAAGCACCCAAACACAATGTATTCTTATTGTAGCATGTACAGCACTGATGTTCAATCAATTTGACAAATGTACAATAAATAAATAAATTGCTGGGGGAACTTTCCCAAAAGAACTCGAGTTTGATAAAGATGACAATTTTGCCTGCTCAATGGGAACATAGTTTGGTTGATATGACAGTGGTGCTGCTTTAACTGCCACCATGTGAAGCTTCTATTTAAAGCCCATAACGGTGATCCTCCTCAACGCTCTTTTTTAAATTACTGATACAGTCAAGGTGTATTAAAACAAAAAAAATACTGGTGTGCTGTAGAGAAATTCTCTTCCTTTAAAATTAGTGGAAAGTATGGTGGCAGGGACAAGCATCTTTTTTTTACATTGACTGATAATTAAAGAAATTAAATGATAAGCACTTCAGAAGAAATTGAGCCTTAATGAATGGAAAATTACATTTTACAAGAGAGCCAATTAAAGGTATTGCTTAAAAATGCAATGCAGTTCCAATGTAGTTCTGGGTTTGATGTAAAAAATCTAAGTGCCGATATATGCAATAAAAATTAGTAATTAGAATAGTCGTGATCAACACTACTTATAGCAAGGCATATTACTTTATAGTATGTATACACTGTGCAAACCAACAGAAGTACCCTACTAAGCAATTATTTATTAAAATATCATGTTTTGTTTATTATTTTTCTTGTATATTCTTGTACATCTTGGATGCCTTTCCTATACCTTCCAACTTTTTTTTCCTATTAATGAAACCTTATGCTGTAAACATAGAGGAGATTATGATCTCAGCTACTACATTCTATATTTGAACCTAAGGTAGGCTCAGGATTTGGTGCCAAGTATACAAACTAATATCATTGAAGCTAACAAGCTGCTTAATAGAAAACACAAAACAAACCTTTGGCATCTGTAAGAACGATTGCCATGTAAATCTGGAGCTTGTTTGTCGAAAAGAGTTTTTACATGTAGTATATTGGAAAGAACCTCATATGAGATGATGAAATGCAGCTTGTAAAGGGTAACAAACAAGATTCAGAAACCTGCTTGGTTTGTATACATGTAGCATTATTCCTTGTGTGGCAAGTGTTCTTCCAAAAGATAGTTAGCATGTCATGAACCATTTTTATTTTTATCCTGGTGCTTTCAATCTTCTGCAGCCCTGTCTACATGTCCACTTCCCATGACTGCATGGCATTTCCTTGAGTTCAATCAGATACTTGTAGAAATTCCTGGAAAACCATGTGACAGGGATGAAGGAATTGAGCTTTTCGTACCCTATACAGGTTATCCCTGAGTATTACACATTATAAAAATATGTTGAGACAAACATGTAGAAATTGCATTTATTAAATAATGTACCTGTTCTGACTTCCATACAAATTTAATTTTAACCTCCCTAGCGCACTGCTGAGGTCCAGATTTCTGTATGAAAAGCGCACCATAGACTTGGATTTGGTTTTTTTATGTTATAGGCCTGTAACTTCCCAAAATATGTCTGTACAAGGGTCTAGTAGACATCCTGAATATAATAATGTTTGAAACAAACAATTATGTAAAAGAAATTATGTTTAAAAAATGTATAAAAGGTATTATTTGAATGATAAAATCTCTAAAATACTTATTTTGTATGATAGATTTAAAAAATGCATGTATATATATGTGTTTTTTGTTTATAATAACATTTTTATACATTTGGAAATGTGTTTTGTGTTCTTTTTTTTTTTTTTTACTTTTAATTGTATTGTACCAAGTACAATTTCCTTTTTGGTGCCCTCTTTCCCCTGGTGTGATGGACCTGGTGACTAGTGATAGAGGAACATCAGCTGCTGCCATTCATGACCAGACGAATTGAAATTCTGCAAATACCCGCCGTTCACATGTTCTTTGACTTTAATGGAGGGCAAACTCCTCAAACCTTCAGGTCGTATTTGTAGCCAAAATACCAATAAAAAAAGTCAAAAGGGTGCAACCACCTGGACAGTGTCATGTCAAGTTGGGATCAATGGCTAAACTTCTCCCCCAAAATACAGATTTTTTAAAATGCTGTTTTCTCAGATCTAATGGCCAGAAATCACATCTAGATTAAAGATTTTGCCAAAAGGTAGCTGGAGTAAGCTGCCAGCCTGACAGTATCTTCTGCAGTGCATCACATTAAGACTATGTTCCCACATAGGCGATTAATCGCCTTGCTCTTTTAAATCGCATGCGTAATTAGCAGCCCTCACGCACGCACACCTGACCAGGCAATATTCATCCGCGATATAAAAAAAAAATGACCCCCATTATGAAAACAAATTATTCATTCTCTATGGACATTCATGTTTATGGGTGCGATCACGGCTATCAGTTGAGTGGGGACAAGCTCATTCAACTGAATGGACATGATCAACGCCGATTTCCGCACATAATTAAAATCGCAAGTGCGATGTGGGAACTGTGGGAACATAACCTTAGTCGGAACTCTCTGGAATACATAATACAGCTCCGTAATGATGAATGACATGTAACAGAATACCTAAAGCCCCCAATACACATATAGATTGTGATTGTGATGACATCATCATGCACGGTCAATTTGCTTTCCCTCAAAAGCAGACAGGCTGATTCCTCAGCGCCAATGGATCTCAAATCCCTTGGAGCTGAGGAGACATACTTTAGACAGGGACAACCCTGTCTAAAGTGTCATACCAATCTAAGGATTACGGACATGTCAGTAATGGCTTAGATCGAATTGGCTGGCGAATTAGGCTCTTTAAGCTTAAGATTGGCACCAGATTTTTCAGCCAACCGGAAAAATCGAAGCGTGTATGGGGGGCCTTGGTTAGTGGTTTCCTTACCACTACTAATGCCAGTGTTCTCCCTTACTGCCCCCCCCCCCCCTCGGCTGATATTGTTATGAAAGTTGGAGCTGACATAAAAAAAATCTGTTCTACCATAACTGACCTTGCAATATCTGACCATTACTGACCAATTTAATGACCTTGCAGGATCATCTTCAACACTGCTCAGGCACCAACAAACAAACCCCCCCACTCACACCGTTGTCTCCATTACTCCCCCCACTACCCACAAGAACACTCCCTCACTGTCCATCAGGACAAAATCTGCCAACCCCCCTGTGCTGTCAGAGTGGCCATGTAAAGATGCAGAACATGCGTGCAGGGAAGGGCACCAGTGACCAGCAGGGGTCCCTGTGGCACTATGCACCTGCATTCTCTGCATATTGGGAGAAACAGACCTGGCTAGCAGGATCCCACCTAAATGGGTATGTGTACCAGCATGTGGTCCAAACAAACAGCAGTGGTTCAAATGTCTCGGCAGAGTATTGCTATGTATTTACTAGCAGGATCAGACTGCTACCATTTATGTAAATGGTGATGCAATACATATACAGCTGTATGATCATACCCATGCACTAGGATGTATTTTAAATGTATTGTTTCTCTGCAAAGATGGTTCAGATACAGGGAGTGCAGAATTATTAGGCAAATGAGTATTTTGACCACATCATCCTCTT
>CM070037.1:100864704-100878444 GCA_036250615.1 Ptychadena robeensis | reverse complement strand
TTGCTCTGTTCCTGCTGGGAAGACAGAAGGAGTAGGGAAACTTTGCAGCAACCCCCACTAGCCCCCCCCCATGCTCTCTCTCAGGGAAAGGGGGGGCGACAGAGGGAGTGCTTTCCGAGGGCGCCTGTCTCCCTAAGACCACCCCTGTCTTGGACATTGAAGTTGACAGGTATCATGATAAGTTTCACCCTTTCACATGCCTACTCACAGGTCACCTTTGAGGACCTATGATTGAGCCTGTGAAAAGGTGTAGGGCTATGTTTCCACATAGGCAATTAATTTTAATAGCATTTGTAATCATAAGTGGGCAATCATGCGCGATTGCTCATGCGATGGGGCGCGATTGACCAGGCGATCTTCACACAAGATTTTTCTATCGCGTCCATTCATGTTTCGGGTGCGAAAGGAAAAACTAAACGTGCACGATCACGCACATCAGTTGAGTGGTGACAAGGCCATCCAACTGAATGGATGCGATCAACGCAGATTTTCGTACGCAATTAAAATCACGAGCGCGAGGCGATTTATCGTCTATATGGGAACATACTGCAGGACTGTGGCTTTTTTTTAGCTAGCCATACACGTGTCGATTCCCGAGCGAGCGATCGATCGACGATCCGATCGAATCCGGTGAAGTCACAGGCATCGATCGACCATACTAGTCTGTGCCTACCACCTTAGGCCACCGATTCCTGGACCATTCTGTTACCAGTTGATCGATTCACAAATGTCAACGTACCTTGATGTGTGCCTGATCGATCAGAAAACACCAACAGGTTGGTTCCCTGGCCGATCCGATTTGGGGGCCATGTCGATCGGTTATGATAGATCGGTCAAGGTGGGCTGCACTCGATTCCTCGTCGATCGATCGGCATGCACGCGCCTGGTGATCGATCGGCCAGGAATCGAGTGTGAAATCGACCTGTGTATGGCCACCTTTTGAGTTATTGTCTTGATGGACTTTAAGCTTAGTTGGGTGGACCAAATATATGTGGGACATGAAGGACCTGGAGTGGCTGTGTCAGGTATCATACATCATAACCAGATGGAGAAAACTACTTTCTCTGTTAAGCCTGAAGAAGGATTCTGAGACATACCTTGATTGTTCAATTACTTCAGTTAGCCAATAAACGGTATCACTCGAACTCCTAACTCTCTGCGGTTAAAAGATCCAAACTGAAAAATACTGTATTGTGGCCAAAGTTATATATGGAAAGACACAACATATATTTAAGTTTTCACAGGCAGTAACGTTTTTCACCAAATGCTTATTGCAGATTGTATCCCCACTGAGAGGTTTTCAACTTTTTTTCCTGGTGATTATTTCAGGGAAGATTAGGAGAAATCCTATTTGTTGGCTATCTGCTATTCAGAAATTGAGAAAAACTGTTTCTGAACTCAGGTTTAAAAACTTGAGAAAAGCCAATCCTGTAAAAGACAGATCGGAACAAGGACACATGATTTAGTGCAACACATTTTAGTTCTGTTAATGGGAAAAGAAAATATAAAATATTGCAGTCACAATAATAGAGGCACAATGTAGGCTTAGCATGGAGTAACAATCTCCTACAAGAATAAGAGTTGCCGTTTGTGCATGTCACTCCAGCCATGTGGATACCAGGATGAAGTCACTTCCTGGATTGTGTACATTAACTTTGTTGGGACTAGGTTCTGCGCCATGTGTCCTTGTTTTATCTGTCTAGTAAAGAGGTATAAGTTCCTGGCTGTAAGAGAATTACAGTGCCATGCTCTTTCTACTTATGGCCCCCAAACATGGATAGAATTTCCGTTCGCTTCCCCAATCACTACATTTGAAGGGATCCAACATGTTGGTAAATCCCTGTTCGGCACCAAGGGCCCCCATCCAAAGTATCAGCCATGTATGGGTACCTTTATAGTTGTTGTAATCATTTGCATAGATTTAGTACTACAAATGTTGGGCTTAAAGACAACTTTTGAAGTGATAGGGAAGTAGAAAAGATAACAGTTGTGGTCTGTTTTGGGAGAAATTTTAAGTTAATAAAGCACAAACAGTTATGTCTGAACTCTATTATTACACTTTCCTGATCAGTTTCCTTTAGATCACAGTTGCTGTCCTTTTACCATAATATGGGATTTATCTGAATGCGCAGAACCAGCTCAGTCCATTGTTTTCAGAAATATACATGGTTTTGTGTTTCTTTTTTTATTACTTCAAATGAAATCATCCAATAGTTCTATAAATGCAAATTAGTGGTGTGGCCAAATTCTAGTTCATAAGATATAGTTTTGTGTGTCCTTGAGCAAGGCCTGTTTCCTGACTGTTGTGGTTCAGTGAGGAAAATCAGAGGCAGCCAAATAAGTAGCAAGTCAGTGGTTCCCAAACTTTCCCTGCAGGGCCCCCCTTTTCTAGATAGGAATTTTATTGAGCATCGGTGTCCATTTTTGGTATGTTCTTCACCACTCCATACAGCACTCCACATTCGTAGTAGGATTGAATATAAAATTGAATAGAAATTGATTAATATACGCGTCAGTTTCTAATTTGATCTTCTAACATTTTTAAAATAACTGATCACAACTCTTTGAACTTTATGCTCGATTTCCAACACTTTTTGGCCAATCCATTTACTTAAAATGAAATCGAATTTCAAACAATTGATTTCAATTGATTGATTTTTCAATTATTGATTTATTTGAATCAATTGAATACAAAAATCAAACCTTAGGGCATGTGTCCACTTTGTCTTTTTCCCCACTGCGGTCACAGAGAGGACACTTGCCATTTTGCTGAATGGGACAGTGTCCACATTGCGTAATCTTAGCTACACACCATGGATGCTGTTTGGAAGCTGCTGCGTCTTAAAGCAGCACCGCGGGGGTTGGCCAGGAAACACCTCCATTAAAGATCAATGGAGGTGCCTCCAAACGCGGGAAGCTGTTCGGTGATGATTTTTCACGTCTCTCCCCTGCTGCATGAATATGGTGCACTCCCGCTGAGGGATCTGCCCGGCAAATGTGTTAATGCCAGATGTTTGGAACAGTAACAAAAGCAATGACTTCTTTAATGCACTATGACCCCACTTGGCTACTTTGTGCGTTCTACTGTTAAGTGGCATTTAGGTTTCTGTTTCCAATTACACTACTAAGAGTGGAAGAGTGGACAGTATTTCCCAAAATTACTTATATCAAATGTGCCCCCTATGAAAGCAGCACCCTTGGATTTATTGAGCATCAAAATTTTAAGCTGAAATTTCGAAAATTTAAATTCCACTCCACGATTTAGACTTTTTCATCAAAAGTTGAAATTCCATATTGAAATTTTCACTGATATTAAAAAAACTGAACCTGGCAAGTAGAGGGGATGATGAGGATGTATCCCTCCTACAGTACAAAACCAGGCCCATGCCACACCTCAATGATGTGTGGGGGTCTGGAGTTCAGCTCTGGGGACCCTTTAGCATGGGAATGAGTATAGAGGTCCCCTGGAAAAAAGATTTGTCAAAATCTTCTCTTGAATATACCTAGCTGCATAGGCATATACACATCCTCTCTGTGCTGATGTCCATCGATGTCTTCACTTGATGGACTACCCGCCAGAGCTGAGCAAAGGCAATTTGCTAGTACCCATAATTAAACAATAAAGTGAAATGACCTTGTGGAAAAGATTTTGCCCACTTCCCAGGTTTCCCAGCTGTTTTCTGTGGGATACAGACCTGCACAATACCTGGGTGAAGTTATGGGTAAGAGGTCCCCTACCTAAACAAGTGGTCTCCCCCTAGTTTAGTTATGGCAAGGATCCTGGTTTGGCCCAGGAGAGGGTAGCACACTAATTTGGCCTGCAAATTGCGAATTTTTACGTTGAAATTTCGGCTTTTTTGACAACATTTACATAGTCGAATTTCACAGGGGCCATTTTGAAAAAGTCTTTAGACTTTCCATCCAAAAAGTTGAAAATCAACCTGAAATTTTGACTAAAATCGAAAATTTCATATGTTATAGAAAAATATGTTATAGTGTTGTTCGCGAAACTTTTTTTATTGCCAATTTTTTTTTAACCATCTGGGCATTACGGGCTTTTCGCACCATTTTTTATGGCATGAAAAACCATTTCTCCCGCAATCGCAGCGGAGTACACTGTACTCCGCCATGATTGCCGGCTCTCTGCCCAGCCCTCTACACACCACCGGCGTCAAATAGATGCCGGCGGTGTGTGGGGAGGAGATGACGGCGAAGACACGGGGCCGGAAAGGCTCAGTGTGTCTGCGGCTCTTCTACAGAGCCGCAGGCATACGGAGAGGCGGTGTTTGTGCCCGGTCCTGGCACGGACCCAGTTTGATCCACGATCAAACTGCACCCGAACTGAGTTTGGGCATAGCTCCCAGGAGGTTAATCTCATGGTTATTGCAAATATAATATAATGTATTTATTTGGTAAATGAAAATTCACAATCTAAAATCGTTTAATTTAAGTTGAAACTAATTTTACCAGAATCATTTCCTGGTTAGGATTTTCATTGGCATAGGGCATACAATAAAATGCAAGGCAAAGCTACTTAAATTCTATAAAAATATTATCACGTTTATTATCAAGTACGTAGCCATGAATGAAGAAAATGGGTGAGTAAACCATGCTCCCCATTTGTGTTTATGACCTTGTCATTAGTTTCGGAAAAATTAAGTTGAAAGTCTTTTTCTGGCACATCGCACATTTAGAGAGGGGTTGAGGGTATACTTCAAAACAGAAAGTATTGTTTTTGCAAATGTAAAGTTAAAAATCAAGTTGAAATTTTGATTTTTAATTTCATTTATGCAAAAATATCTCCAAAACCCTTCTCTACATCTCAAGCAATTTTGTTGAAGGTATCATGTTCAGGGGCTTTGGAATCAACTCACAAAGTCAGCTAGTCAAAACAATTCGACCATTTCTAGTGCTAATGCCCACAAACAGGATGGGATTACTATTTGACTTTCCCCATGTTTTTCTCCAACAAGGCCTTGAACATGGTAGTATGGTGCACTATACAATGTACCTCTGAATTTAATTCTTAAGCCGGGAACACATGGCCCGATATAGGAGCCTTCGAGGTTTCTGGCAGCAGCGCAATGACGTCATACCCGACATCAAAGGAGCTGAAGGAGCAGTGGTCCCCAATGTAAAGCAATGGACATCTCTGCAATGGATTGATTGATCCCACTCGAAAACAGGGATGGCTACATTAGATATGGGCCAGATAGATGGCCATGAGCGCGCACAAGGCTCGAAGAGGCCATTGATCTGGCCCATATCTATGCGTGTGCTCCCAGCTTAAGGCACAGAAACACACAGCAAATGTGCTTTTGTCAATATCGTAGATGTTTGTGAAATTTAGACTATCTGAATTTGTTGATTATTAACTGCAAAGCCTCTGTACATGGTATCATCACCTTAACTGCTGGAGATGTAGAGAAGGGTTGTGGAAACATTACAAAAAAAGTATTGCTCTATCACATGTTTTTTTTCTCAACTTTGAACCAAATTTTTGCAAAAACTGCTCTGTTAGAGACTTTTTTTTAACTGTTCCCACAATCCTTCTCTACCTCTCCAGCAAATTTGGTGATGATCTCATGTTCAGGGGCTTTGTAATTAACTCACAAATTTCAGTGGTTGAAATAGTAACATGGCAAAACATAAGCACATTTGCTGTTTGTTTCTTTGCCTTACCTGCTGCTTGTCCTATCCTTACACTCAAATGCAGTGTCTCAGCTTATATTTGGGTCAGCTTGTTAACTAAAAAAATCCAACATTTTGGGTGCTGAAAAAAACGTCATTCGAGTATATACAGTAAGCCGAATATTTTTTTTCCCTGAATGTCTACTATAATGGAGCAAAGTAAAAAAAAGGAAAGGGATCTGGTATGGACCAGAATAGGGCACACACTTCTTTTCCATCCTTGGCCTGCCAGGTCTGGTGTGGGGGTATGATATAAGCTGAAGGGGGGTCCTTGTTCGTTTGCTGGCCCCCTCTTACCGGACCTGCCACACTGTATGCTAAAAGGAGGTTTGGCTAGAAAGTAGTAATTTGGTTTCTATTCCCTGGTTAAAGGATTTATTTGAAACATACAATAAAAACACTGCTCAACAAAATAAGGCATCTTAGATCTGAATAAATGAAATATTCTTATTAAATACTTTGTTCTCCACATAGTTGAATGTGCTGACAACAAATGTGGTATGTGGACCCGAAGTCCACAGATGGGGGTTGTGCCCAACACCGTGCAGGAGGTTTGGCATTTGCCAGAGAACACCAAGATTGGCAAATTTGCCACTGGTGCCCTGTTCTCTTCACAGGTGAAAGCAGGTTAACATTGAGCACATGTGACAGATGTGACACTTTGTAGATGCATTGGAAAATGTTCTGCTGCCTGCAACATCCTTCAGCATGACAGCTGGTTGGTTGGTTTGGCAGTGGGTCAGTAATGGTGTGGGGTGGCATTTCTTTGAGGGGCCTCACAGACCTCCAGACACAGACCTCGTGTGTGTGGAGTGTGTTAGCAGTTCCTACAGATGAAGGCATTAATGCTATGGACTGCTCCCCCTGTTCCCCAGACCTGAATCCAATTGAGCACATCTGGAACATCATGTCTCGCTCCATCCTCCAATGCCACATTGCACCACAGACTGTCTAGGAGTTAGGGATGCTTTTGTCCAGGTGTGGGAGGAGATACCTCAAGAAACCATCAGCCACCTCATCAAGAGCATGCCCAGGCATTTTAGGGAGGTCATACAGGCATGTGGAGGCCACACACACACTACTGAGAATCATTTTGACTTGTTTATAGGACATTACATCAAAGTTGGATTAGCCTGTAGTGTTTTTCCACTTTATTTTGTGTGTAACTCCAAATCCAGACCTGCATGGGTTAATAAATTTGATTTTGATAATTGTTGTGTGATTTTGTTGTCAGCACAATAAACTATGTAAAGAAATAAGTATTTATTAAGAATATTTTATTTATTCAGATCTAGGATGTCTTATTTTTGTGTTCCCTTTATTTTAGCAGGGTATTAGACTCAGTTTTGCATATGCAACTTTACATAGAAATGGGGAGTGTGGTGACCTATGTAAGGTACCTGAAAAAGCCCAATTTTTACTTAATTTCTCCCAAAACATGATCACACAAGGACACCATAGCCTTTTTTCCGCAAATTATTTATCTTGTATAGTGCAGCATATTTGTCATGTGGTCTTGAAGCTCAAATGCCTGGAACAGGTTTTACATGCTCCAATTCATCACAAATCCCAAAAGTAAGGGGGAAAATCCTCACTTCGGTACAGTAGGTGGAGCCATGCAAATCATTCCTTTAAAGGAATGATTTGCATGGCTCCACCTACTGTACCGTAATGAGGATTTTCCCCCTTACTTTTGGGATTTGTGATGAATTGGAGCAAGTAAATAACTTCTGTTTTAAGAAAGCTTGACTGCGCTATGCACTGCTTGAGTTGAGGGATTTTCAATTCCTTTAACCCCTTCCCAAGATAACCTTCATGGCTGTTCCTCTACGATATAAGCTGAAAGTCAAGTTTTTCATGTATATAAATGTATACTTGACTTTCAACTAAATGTATTCAAAAACTGTGCTAGAGCTTTTTTTCTGAATGTTTTTATAAACCTTCTAAAACAGTGGTAGGCAACTGAGTTGGAGGGCCACAAGTGAGGCCCTTGCATCACTAAAGGGCCGGACATAACTTTTTCAATCTATACTGACCTGTTTAAGCATTCTTTATGTGGAAACGACAGCAGACATAAAGGCACCAGCAGGCATAAGACACACTTTTTCAAAATTTGGGGGGATACGTGCCTGCTTCTTATGGTCCTAATGTGTGATCACTCGTGGCCATTTGGCTGCCGGTGATCGCAACTTGGCTTCCCACCTGTGGGGATCTGAAATGTATTGGCTATATTTGCAGAGCCTCGCAGATATAGCCAATGTAGAGTGTGTGTGAGGAGATCCCTCCCTTTCCTGTGTTTACAAGGGCCCTCCCTTCTCTGTGTGTGAGGAAGAAGACATGCCGAAGTGTGCTCTCTAGTGATACAATTTTTGTGGCTGAAAAGGAGTACTGCATGAGATTATTTCACACTCATTTAAACACATGAAATTCTTTTTTTTCTGATTTTCTACTCTAAAAACTGGGTGCGTCTTATGGTCAGGTGCATTTTATAGTCCAAAAAATACAGTACCTGGAAGACATTATTTTTAGTTTTTACATTACAACACTTATTTTAAATTATACTTCAAGCATTGGTTAACACAGTAGTATTGTAATGCACATGATTTGATTCAGAGGTTATGTGATGCAATATGAGTTCCTATGTCCTATGCATGAACAGGTTTTGGGGGAGGCAAGTGGAGGACTGAGGAGGGCCGCTGAAGAATGCCCCCGGGCCGCAGGTTGGGCACCTAGGTTCTACAATCTCCAGCAAATTTGGTAATTATATTATGTTCAGGCCTATTTCAACTTACCGTAATTGCCCTTAATCAAGGTATGACAAGAAGATCAACATGAAGGGGTAGCATGGTACCAGAAAATTATAAGTTTCTATTTCCATTTTTGTTTTATTTTTTTAATAATAATAGTGTTGTACCATGTTAGCCATCGTTGAATACAGAAGGTTTGGAGTGTAAGTGATCCCCTTTATTGGCTAACTGAAGTCATTAGAGAAGCAAGTTTTCAGCATGTCTCAGATCCCTTTTTCAATATGCCTGAAGAAGGGATCTGCAACATCCCGAAAGCTTGCTTCTCTCGGGACTTCAGTTAGCCAATAAAGGGGATTACTAAAACTCCAAACTTGCTCTTTTTTTTAATATTAGGCCATGGACATGCATGAATGAAATTTTGTTCACTGCACTTTATTCTCCATTCATGTCCAAGGCCTTCGGATAATTTTTGGGGAGAAGTTATGTCTTTTTCTGTTGCCTAATAAAATGGAGCATACTCCACAAAGGTAAGTTTAGATATGGGAGCACATGTAGTGGAATATAGTGGCCTTTTATAAGCTTTTAAGAGCCCTAATTGGCCTTTGTTCTAACATTTTGGTTAATTTTAGATAATTTATTATTGTCTATTGAAATTTGACCAAGGAGGCGGGGGGGGGGGGGTTTAGACGAATCGAACTCTGTAGGTTTGAACCATCCTTAAAGGCCCCCATACACGTGTCGGATTCCCACCGGATTCCGGCACGATCGATTCCAGGCGCGTGCATGCGGAACGATCGTGCCGGAATCGCATGCAGCCCACCTTGTCCAATCGATCAGGTCCGATCGTTCAGGGGCCCAGAATCGGAACCCGACAGAGAACCAACATGTTGGTCTTTCTGATCCGATTCTGCCCAGATCAGGGGGAGTTGCCATTTGTGAGGTTGACAATCGGACACGGAATCGTCCCGGAATCCGTTGGATTAAGGTGGTATGCAGCGATGGATACTCTTAATTGGCCGATTCACCACACCTGCGATTCCCGGCAGAATCGCCAGAATCGATCGGGAGAGTGATCAATTGGACATGGAATCCTACACGTGTATGGCTAGCTTAACAATGACCAATTTCTTCATGAATGTTTGTCAATGAAGACTGCATGGTTAGGTGCTTGATATTACATTTCTGTGATAATGTATCTGAATAAAACACCTGAAATGATTAAATAAAGGGTCCTTGTCCATAAAATGGAGAATTATATATGGTAGTTGTATTTCCTACATCCCGCCACCATCATCGCTTTCCCCCAGGGTATCCACTGTTAACCTATATTTTAGAATTTCTAAATTCTTTGCAGATCAGACAAACCTATATATGCATGTAATCTAAAAAATAAGAGAAAGGATCAGACACGCGAGTCTCATAGTTCAATTCTCTCTATTCTACTTAATAGTCTGCCTGACGCGTCTATAAATGAAGTGACATCTTCTCCTCACAGACAGCTGCCTATTAACACAAGTTACTTGTTACCAGCAGTGAGATCTCCTCTCGGAGGATTTGAACTGTGCGGTGTTATCACCAGTTATGAGACCTCTCCCGGCTATCGTGGTTGGCCCCCATTTACCACGTCTCCATGAACAGGCATTTCCTGCTACTTTCTCTTGAAGTGAGGCGGTGTTCCATTTTAATCATTTAAAAATTAACATCCTGCCCATAGTAATAGTAATACAATGGGCAAACTCTTAAATTAGTAAAGTTAATACTGCATTTGATGATACTTTTTCTATTTAAATGGAAGTTTTGGGGGATTGTTTATCCATTGTGTTCACATTGTACCCATTTTTTAATGAATATGCCGGATAGACATCATGTTAAAAATTCACTCATTAATAATGGAGCAGGCTGTACTGGTAGCAGTACATAGCCAGTGGTGGTTTAGGCATGGGCAATCTGGGCGTTTTCCCAGGGCGGCATCATGCTAGGGGGCGGCATCTGGGCATATAAATTTTTTTCTGATGCCCAGATGTCCCCCCCTCCCCTACAGCATGTCCACCTATCCATGCGCCTGCCCAGGGAGAGAGAAGGAGAAGAGGAGCTCTCTCTCCCTGGGAGTGGGGGGCAGCCATCAGCCCAAGTAGCCTTTCTCCCTTGGCCTAACCTCACGGTTTGATTTAATATAATATAATATTAATTGAAAATAAGATTGGACTTTAATGATTAAAAAAAAAAAAATAAGATTGGGAACGCTTGGTAATTACATCAATGGGGTCTGACCTTCTTTGACTGTTGATAGAAACCCCACCCACTTCCTTTTCAATGTCCAATGAGGCTGCAATGAAAAATTAAGTTTCATGGCACAACATTTGCTAATGGCATCAATGAGCATAATTTGGTGCTGTGGTTGTGCTGCTAGAAATACTTTTCTTTACAAAACTAATTGTTAACTCATACTTTACATAGCGCTGGAATATTATGTCGTGCTATACATTGCCCATTGGTATACCATTGTCTCTCAGAAGAGCTCACAACCTAATGTCCCTAACATAGTCATATATACGTGACTAACCCAGTATGTGTTAGACTTAAGGCCCCTACACACATAACAAGCCATGTCTGATTTTGCCGGCTCGCGGGTGCCCACATGGGGACCGATGCCATTAGTTTTAATGGGGACCAGCATCCCCATTCAAACTGACGGCCAGCACACAAAGGGTGGCAGCCGATACTCTGAGCGACGTCATCATGCTGCACTCCACCGCTCATCTGTCGGCCCCTGCTCAGTACCTGTATTTTACATGTGTATTTAATCATATGGGAAAGTTACTTGGTCTGGTGATAGTGTCTCCTTAAAAATATATATAATAGTATAAATAAAAACTATTAGTCAGATTTCTATTGCTAATAACGGCACTTTGAGAATTCGTAAAGATCTCAAATATAGTGCAATATCTGCATAATCTCGAATATTCGGGTCAATGTTCCGTTCAATCGGTGAATGATCAATCGTTTGTGAATTCTACAAAACTTTGTGCGAGTTCGATGTCACTGTGGCATTGTGATCATAAAATTTGCATGAAAAAGTGCAAAAAGTTAAAAGCAGATCTCTTTTTTTATTTACTTAGAATATTTGGAGAATTATTTGTGAAATGTTGCAAATTTGAATATGCCTATGCTGCTCATCACTAGCAAACAGTAGATGTCCATGCATAAATCTTGCATTACCTTTGAATAACACTGACACCCATCCTCAATTTCCTATGACTATAACTAGACTTAAGCCCCCCATACACGTTCCGTTTTTTCGTATGAATTTTGCCCGACCGACCAATGTGGTCGGGAGATTAATCGATCAGGAGATTAATCGGACTCGGAATTATGTACCCGGCCAATCTGGATTCCCGAAAAATCGGTCGGGACTGCTTCGGACCTGTCCGTAAATTTTTGGTCGATCTGCTGTTAATAAATAGGGTCCGGCTGATGGATCGGTGATAATTCGAATTCCGATTTTTCGTGCCAGCCGACCGACCATAACATTTTAGGTGAAAATCGGGTGACAGGATCGGACAAAAAATCGGTTGGGAGAATAATCACAACGTGTATGGGGGGCTTAAGAGTAAATTGGAGAGAACTGGCTGCAATTTTTAGATAAGCCTTGCCCACTTTTCTGCTAGACCCACCCACATTAGGTATGAGAGTAGTGCCACCTACTGGTCATGTAATGTATCATAAAAGTAGCTGAACAGAGTTAGAAACATTTCCAGGTATAGACAGTCCCTGTAGTCAGAGTTCTGCTTTACAGTGGCGTAGCGTGGGCTTTCGTCGCCTGGGGCCGACCGGAAATTTGCCGCCCCTCTAACTTCACACAGTATCGGTTTGCCAGAAGCCTAATGCTAGCCCTACATCTAGGGTCGACGTTCCCCCCTTACATCTGCCGCGATATCTTTCCGGTAGGCTAACGTTGATAACGGTCAATCGACGTTTAGCCTCCCATTGCATTCTGGGCCCTTTCGAATCGGGCTGGAGCACCCTTTTGGGTGTGTCCAACCATAAGCCTGCATGAATGCTAGCCGCTTCATTGTAGCTTATGGCCATCGGCTCCATCGGCTCTCGCGCCGGCCAGAGTATTTTCCGACATGTCGGATCTCTGGCTGGCCGCAAAGTGGGGCGACAGGGTATCTGTCGTCCCCTGTGGGGCACCGAGTGCCGATTAGACGGCCGATTTTTAACCTGAACCGACGGCGAGAGCGCTGCACGCCCGTCCGGTCGAATTAAATCCCGGCCGTTTATTCGGCATTTGTATGGCTAGTCATATTAAGTCACAAAAAAGGAATGCGATGCATAGCGACTAATAAACTCCCTGCATCGTGCGTGTATTAACAGGCTTTCAACAATCGTTTCTTGTCAGTTTTTTCAGTGCCGTTTATAGTGTTTTCTTCTTTGTAATGGTGTCCTAATTAAGTTACAGCAATCAGCCTCTAGCGCTCCACACGTGTGTCCCTGTATCCTCTTCACGTAGACCTGTCTACGTCTCACTTGTGAATAGGATACGGACACACCCATGCTGCGGTTACTCTTTTTTTTCTACGTCTACGGTAGACGTAGAAAAAAAGAGTAGCAGCGTTTCTAGTGTCACCCAATGAAGTCCCGAATTTACCTCACCTGAAGCTGCATGTACGCAACCTGATTTATACATATATTTTTTTAAGTTTAAATATCATGTGTGATTGCCGCCGGCCCCCTTTTGATACGCCGCCCGGGTGCCCCATGCGCCCCTCCTGCAACCCCCCCCTCGCTACGCCACTGCCTGCTTTAAGAAGGAAAATCTGGAGGGCTACAGCAAAAATGGACTTTTCCAGATGCTCATTGTCCTGAAATATAATATCTCAGATCAGTGGTAGTTAAAGAAGATATTCCAAATATCCCTATGTCTCGGCACCAGCAGAGTTAGCTACTTTTCAATGAATGAACAATAATTAATTAGACTGGAAAATCCTCTTCTGGGAAATAAGCAGTGCAGACATAAACTCTGCTAACTGATATATTCACATACACTCAGTAATCCATCCCTGTATCTATCTCCACCATATGGAACTATAAATGAATGCGGCTCACATTATACACAGGAGGATTAATAGATGAAGTGCCCCTGGCCAATGCTCTACTTACCCCTCATTTCATGATCTGGGTCTCTCAATTAGATAGCATGTCTGGAGGATTTATATAATGGTTCACCCCAATACATTTATTTACAGAGGAAGCAAGATGATATATAGATAGAATATATATATATACTATATAATCTACA
>CM070037.1:100820515-100855826 GCA_036250615.1 Ptychadena robeensis | reverse complement strand
TAAAGCTATTGGTACCCCATGTGTCAGATTTACATACAAAAGAAAGTGCAGAGTTAAATCAGGACATCGATATTGATCGGTGTGGTCATATATTAGAAGTGAAGGTGTTAAATTAACTTCTACCTCTCATTTCTGACCTGTTATTATGAAATACAAATTCACAAGCAAAACAGTGTGACACCCCCCATGTTAATTGCTTATTTAATGACAATGAGCCTAATATCAAGGACAGTCACAGCGCTTTCATTAAGCCGTATTAGAATCACTTCCACAGCCCCTCTCTCTTGCTGTCCTTGTGAAGATGCTGGTCCCATCTTCACTTTACTTTCTCAGTAATGACTTAAATGAAGAGCACAACAGAAATAAAACAGTCTTTAGGGACCCCATCCAATCACCCTTATTAAAAGACAGGGTCTCATTAACCCTTTAAACACTCTACCAGTGATTAGCGGGCACTTGGTTTGCTGCGGGCCCAGTGCTCCTACTCCCCCCCCCCCCCACCCCCCTCTTGGTTCCCTTTAGATTCAGTGCCATTCATTCCCATCACGTATCTGAATAGCGTTTTATTGTTGTTAATAAGGAGCAGGAATGAGACAGATAGGCTAGTTCGTGATGCTGACAAGTTTACCAATAATATGGAAAATTAGCACTATGTAAATTTCCTCCTGTGATTAATACAGGACTAGGAATGGCCTCTGTCATCTAACTGAGCAGCTGGAAGCTGGGGAGGCCTTAACCAGTGGCATTTAACGGAGGCCTAGCAGGTGAGGTTAAATGTGTCAGGGTACCTTCCTCTGCTCTGTGCCAGGCGGGCGAGGCTAAGCTAGGATATCACAGCAGCTATTTTTTAAAATTTATTTTGTTTAATGGCAATCACAGTTGCTTTTTTTGAGGCGATTACCTCCTACGCTTTGCATGACATCAAGCAAATCTGTAAAAAATGCAGGGGCAGCGTAAGATCATTTGCAATGTGTATGAGATGGCAGGAGTGTGACTAGCCAGTACATCTATTAATTAGATGGCTGATTGGTAAAATGAATGGCTGCAGAGCTCTTTGTAGCTACATACAGCTCTTCAGAAAAAGCTTTGGCTTAGGAGTGAGCGAGAGACAATTTGGAATTTATGAAGGGTCACACTACGGAAAAGGAATATTTTTTTTCGGTATTTGGCGGTGAGATCTTTGTGTCTGGCCCCAGGTTGGTGTTTCTGATCTGCAAATATTTCAGGACTAGACTAATACCCTAAATTCATCACTGTGTTTGCAGCTTAGATTTATCACTGTATTTGCAGTCAAGATTTGTCATGGTATTGGTAGTCCAGATTTGGCATTGAATTGGCAGACCAGATTTGGCATTTTATTGGTGGCCCAGATACGGCATTGTATTTGCAACCCAGTATTGGCATTGTCTTCGAAGGCGAGATTCAGCATTGTATTTGCTGTTTAAAATTCACCAATGTATTAGGTGCTGATGTAAACATCAGAGTTCTTGTTTCAGAAGTGAGTAATATGAGTTGGTGTAATAATGCCTCATATGCTTTAGTTAAGTTTAAAGTATTTGTGAGCCTAATCACTAATATACCTTTTAAGCTTTAATTCTAAAGACACTTTAAAATACATTTCGAATTAAAAACTTCCAGTGAAATAATACTCTGTTATTTCTTGTCCAGAAGATTTTGTTGTAGGGGAACAATGCTCTGTCTCTAGATTAGCTATGGGCAAACTAAGGGCCAGGGGCTAAAACCGTCCCTTTAGTCTTTTAATTCTTCCCCTTTTCACCTTGGTGTAAAGATGCTCTAGCTCCCCTCCGCTCATTCCCTGGAACACATGGAGATAATGCCTAGAGGATGACTGTTCAGGTCTCCTAATGGCCATAGTTTGCCAACAATCAAATGTTTATCTTTACTATCAAAAGCTTTTATTTATTAATATTGATTTATATATATTTTCTTTTTTTTATATTTCCTGTCTGGGCTATGACAACTTAGGACACTTATGCCGGGCGGCCCTTTCAGGCTCTTGCTCCAGCTCTTCTGTCAAATGAAAAAACCCATTATGGCCTATGAGTCAAAAAGCTTGCCCACCCCTGCTCTAGTTGATCTTTGATGTTGTAACTCTGACGAGAAATCTATGAATTGAGGCAAGTAGACTTTTTTAACACAGATTAAGCAACTACAGTCTACTAACGTTCATAATCATATCCTGGCCCATTTTGGCTAGACATAACATCAACGAAGCTTATGTATATCAATAATATTCAGATTAACAAATTTTAAAACAAGGAATTTCAGTATAAAAAATGCAGTTGATACATTCTACTTTAGTAAACTATATCCATTGGATTGTGGTTTACCTTAACTATAAAGGTTCAGAATATTTTTGTCAAATATTTCAATATTGCAAAATTAATTTAATTGGATGATTTTTAGGACTCTGAGATATAGGCACCACATGGTAGATTGAAATGTATCTGTCAAAAGAGAGGTACGATCATGGTATTTAAAGTGAGGGTGAGATAGTAAATACACTCTACAGACAACAATTCAATATGGCAGCAATGTTGAGTTTATGATCACTTTTACAATAATCCAGATGTCCACCAACTTGGCAAAAATTTGTTACTTTATCATACTTGTGAACTTCTGTTTTTACATTTCTTCCTTTACATGTCACTGAGTTGTCCCTTTAGGAACAAATTAGCTGCTTTGAAGACACCAAATGATAAATTCATAAGTGAAGCTGAGAAAATTAACACATTTACTTCTGCACAATTTAACGTGTGTCAGCTTAATTCCCTGATGAAATTCGGTCTAAGGCAAATTTAACTTCTATACACATAGGCCTTACAGTTTAAGTCGACCTGGACACAATTTTGTAAGACTATGGAGACCTCCATCTCCTTCTTTGGCCTTCATGCCAATCCTCTGTGTTCAATACTTTTTTAGTCACCGGCCACAACACATATGCGTCTCATGGCTTAAATTCCTTATTTGCATATCGGTGCCCAGTGAGTGACTCAGGTGATACTGAAGGCAATGCATCACTAACAAGAGAGTAACAAAGTCTTTCACTTATTGCCTGATCAGGAATTAAGGGAATATGTTCAGTTCACCCAGCTGTTGAAATCTTGTATAAACTTTAACATTAATATAAATTTAGTCCATGGATTTAAAATAATTCCTGGTAAGCCTGCCAGGATTTTAGACGTTTCCTATGATATTGTCTGTTTGGCTTTTTTGTCATAATGCAGCATCTCTGGGGTGGCTGATGACCTGATGCCACCCAAAGCTGCAACCACAATGTTTATTCATGTTGAGTTTCTGGTCATTGGGTGGTCATTACATTTTCCTATCCTCACATTTATTCCTTATGGGCAGCTGGGGCCAAGATTCTTCTTGCAGTGTCTTGATCATGTTCATGAATGGTTTGGAAGTGCTAACTACATCAATGCAACTGGTACACTTTGAAGGATATAAGAGCTATCACCGTGATAGCTCTTATATCCTGCAACAAATGTTTAAGTTTCTAAATAAATCTAGTATACAGGCTGAATGGAATGACATTAAGAATTCAAATAATACCAAAATATGAAAAGTAAACCTTATTTCATTTGAATGGTCAATCACATGCCTTCACTGGAACTAATGCCTGGCATACACACGCCAATCGGCGTGTGCCCACATGGGGCGACAGATCCCTGTCGCGCCACAGCTCGGCCGGCCTGAGAACGGACATGTCGCATGTTCTCCGGCCAATGTTAGCCGATGCCATTACTTTGAATGAAGACCGGCATCTTCATTGACAGTAACAGCCGGCACACAAAGGGTGCACGGCCGATTAAAGCAGCCCCAGAATGCAACGCTGTGACGTCATCATGTTGCATTCTGGGGCTCATCGGAGCTCGTCTGTCTGCACCCGTCTGTGGGTGTATGGCAGGCATTAGGGGCCAAGCTAATCCCCTGAAAAACAATACCTCACCATTATCCCTCCTGAACATACTGTTGGCAGGTATTTACCTTAATTAGACTGATTGACCGTGTGCGTGTCATACAATCGTAGTACAATATCAATGTAGAAAACATCGATTATTGACTAAAGTCATCGATGCCATTGATGCCCTACAAACAGTAAACTATAACTTCCTCGAATACAATTGTACGATGAAAATGATGATGGTACAATTTGACGATAATTTTCCAACTAGTCCGATCACTTTCCAATCGATGTAAAACTCTTCATCGAACAATTATCGTCGATTGTACCATGTGTCCGCGCTACGATTTGGGTACAATTGATGTAAATTTTCATTGATTTACATCGATTGTATGCTTAAATCGAACCGTGTGTTCCTAGCTTAAGTCCTCACTGACCCAGGTCTATGTTTTTACATTTTACCCCAAATGAAATTGTTGTACAAAAAAAACACACTTCATTGAGATCCACAAAACATTCTTACACTAATGTTTGTGAATGCAGACTTCATGGCCAAATGCTTGGTTTTATACATCAGTGGAAATGGATCTAAATGAAATACTTTAACTGAATGATGAAGAGAGGTGTACTGATACATTCTGTTCACATGGTGTGTGTTCTTCGGATATCCTTTGGTTGGCCATTTCATGCACATGGTCCACTTTCTCTTCACCTACTATTTAGTCGTCGGTGGTTTTTAAGGATACAAAAAGTGATGCTGGATCACAGATTTACAAAAGTGTGGAGGGCATAAAAGGAGAAACATTTAAGTCAGAGTTGTATTAAATATTTGTAGAATGTAGAATGTATGAGCATTAAAGACACTTTAATAGGTAGCATTAGTGTTGCAGTAGCTGGGGATTATTCTATCACACCCCATCGCTCTCCAAGGCCACCAGAGAAGTTGGAGCTAGTTCGTTCTCTAAGAAACAAAGATGACATAACTCAAGCTTCAAGAAGTTTTTAATCATTAGGCATGAAAGTACTTCTTTTATCATGCACCACAGTTTGCAGCTAAAATTCCCCTGGAATCTCCAGTCCCCCTACGGCTATTGTCTCTGGTAAAGAGCTGACGACTGTATGTGTTAAAGCTGCACAACGGACAGAAAGTATCAGTGAATTGGTAGTTTTAGTCATTTCATTGGACACCCCTTGAATATGGGTTGAGTAGAACAGTCTTTTGGTTGGGTTGACTTTTTTAAGTTTACTTTTTACTCAGGATAATCTAATCTAAGTGGCCATACACGGTTCGATTGTAACAGGTGTGCGGGAAACTTCAATCGACCAAAAGATCCAACATAAAATAGATCGGACATGTTGGTAACTTTTAGTCGAGTAAAAGGTTTTCTTCTTTCTTTTTTCATTCAATCCATTTGTATGAGATCATGCTAAGGAAAGGAATTGATCGGGTTTAAATCGATCACACTGTGTAGTGTTACAATGGATCGATGTTAGACTTACGATCGATATTTAAATTGCACAAGAGGATCGAATCTAAGATTGATCCTGCAAAAGTTGACAAGTATGTGTCTAGCTTTAGCCTATGATATGTCCATCCTCACCATACTAAGCATATTTGGCAATACCCTGGGGACTAGTGATGGCCAAACTTTGGCCAGGTCCGTCTGCGAACAGGCGGATTGGTCTTCGCGGACGATTCCGATGTCCGTCTGTTTGCGGGAAGATTCAAATTCCCTGTTAGCAGGGAATTTAATTAGAAAAAAACGATTTACACTGGTTTTCTGTCACGAGAAGACCGGGTTCTCTACCCGGTCTCTGGTTAAAGAATTCTTCCACTGGCCGGATCTTTCTGCTCCTGATCTGACAGCGGAAGAATAGTCCCCTTCTTCCCGCTGGTGAACAGGGCGGGTCGAACACCCAAACTGGTCGCCGGGGGAAGAAAATATTATAGAATACTATGTCCGCCTTGTGGACAGTTCGGCCATCACTTCTGGGGACCCTTAACGCTGACCTTTACCTCTTTAAATGTATATGTACCCTGTTACTGTAATATACCAATGCCAAATTATCCTTCTTGTGCTAAAATAGGAATAAACTAAGGTCATAATTAGTGGCTAGCTGTACCAGTCAATAATAATATGTTTTTATTATTTATTGTCTTTGGTCTGGTTAATATTCCATGCACATTGTTTTGGTATATTTAAAACAACTGATGAACCCACCAGAAATCCTGCAAACTAATAACTTTCTATGTGTGTCTGTGCTGCACCCATTACAATGTCCTCAGCTATCTCTCTGGACTACTAATGACAATTGGCAGGAGGTATTCTGTAGTGTTAATACAACTTCTGTCCTAAAAAGACAATGCTCCTCCCTATAAATAAAATGCAGTGAAAGGTGTTAGTATAAGTAGTTAGTAGAAAACAAATGCAGCCACCAGATCTAGGGACTGATAAGCTGCAATATATTGCTTTTAATCTTGGGTTTAGATGCACCTTGATTACGTTTCAGTTCACTGAAGCGGTTGATTAGTTGAATTATCTCATTAAATGTACCTGACAGTGACTACATTGGCTAATGACATAGGGCCTGACATGTGATGAAGATGTAAAGTTTTCACTTTCTTATCACACCTAGATAAGTAATTGGAACCTGACTGGTGGTTATTGGTGGTGTATCCCACATTTATTCCATTACTTTTCCATTATTTACCATAGCATGATCTTAATTACACAGTAAAGACTGGTATTATCTAAAACATATAATCACTTTGTCCGTAGATTGTAAACATTCACCTATATATTTGTAAATGTAACAGAATGCCTTTTCAGTGCAGAATAGCTTCGATCTCATGTTTGGTAGCACTTTAAAGCCTTTCAGATGTCAAGTTTCCATTCCCCTTTTAAACGTTTATCTTGTTAAATCGCAATGATCTCCCCATGAATATGAGAGCAGGGTGCCTTTGTAGCTGCCTTGGCACAAAGACCACTCCACCGTGTCCTCTTGTACCATCTCCATGATCCAAGTCTGCAAAGAGACTTTGCAATAAGAAAAAAAAGGCAGAGGGCCAGTGATGGAAAAAGAACCCTTCTGAAAGAGACGGGCAGCCTCCTTTGACTCAGGTATAAAACTGTTGGAGGACAATCACATAGAACCTGAAAAATAACCATGTTGGCCTTTTCTCTGCATCTCGCTCAGGGAAAACATCTGAGCAACCAGTTTTGCTCCCTGAAACATGTTAATTGCCAGCGGAGCTCATTAAGGCATGCACATGCAAAACACAGCAAGAAAGATTAAATGGACAAAAGGCCAATAATGAATTGTCAACAATCGAGTACATCTACACTACCGGGATCACTGCAGAATGAGGCATTTAGAGGCAACAAAAGATTGTCTGGGCCAGAAAGAAAAGGCGACCTAGACTTTTGTTTAGACAACACAATTGATTACAAATGAGAGATTAACAGGATAGCTTCAGATTTTTTTTTCAAGGGGGTTAAAAAAAAAAGAAAAGTCCAATTAACTATACCGAATGCTAACCACATAGATTTCCATGCTCAGCTCCAAAAGAAATTCTCATTAAATCATCCCTGGTGATCCTTTTTTGGGGGAGAGTAATTTGTCTCCCTGATCGAAGAGAGAAAGGGAGCCATGGATAAGGAAGCGTGAATTCTTGGCACAATGATCTTAGGAGACATGCTGGAATGAGCCCATGGGGAAGTTAATGAACATCTGACAAGCAGCTTGGATCTGGTCCTAGAGAACAGCGATGAAAAGATGGAATTGGCCAACAAGGCGTCTTTGTATCGAACATAAAAAGGCCAATCTGAAACAGTGCTGCTGAAAGCTTGTTGAAAGTATATTGCACAATAAGACAAAACAATGGGCAGTCAATTATGTACTCTGAATGAACAGTGAATGATGGTACATGAACATGCTGGATGGGTTGCATTGCAGAAAAATAAATATGTTATTAAAGACACCATGTATGCAATATTTATGAACCCATAAGCAAACCCACCAACATAGACCTGAGGCTCCACTTTACTGACCAAAAGGTCCACTGCTGAGGGCATGAGAGCCCCTGGAGCAAAATATTTCAGCCAGTGGTACTTCTTACAAAACTCACAACAATGAGACAAGAGCTCAACCCACAATTAGTATTGAAGATTCTAACTATAGCCATACATTGTTTTTACTTTCGGGTCGAGAACGTTTGCTGTTGGTTAAAGGCTTATTTTACATTTCACCCAGG
The DNA here is from genome assembly GCA_036250615.1 of Ptychadena robeensis. Classification (NCBI taxonomy): domain Eukaryota; kingdom Metazoa; phylum Chordata; class Amphibia; order Anura; family Ptychadenidae; genus Ptychadena; species Ptychadena robeensis. The sequence continues at coordinate 100,847,640 of CM070037.1, read as the reverse complement.
GACAAGAATGGAGGGAACATACAAAAAAAAAACACATGCACATATATCCCTCGTAACATCCAAAATATTGGTTATTGGAAGGCTTAGTGGTAAGCACTCTAGCCATGAAGTGATCGGGTCCGGGGTTTGAATTTTGGCCTGGGTACAATCTGTACTCCAAAGACATAGGTCATGTCTCTATTTGGCATTTTTGATGTGATCAATGCATTTCAATGGACTCCTTAACACATCTATTCACATGTTGTGTTGTGTCACCACAATGTCAACATGGGTAATGATAATATTAATTCTTGGGAGATTGAAAGCAGTGGTGGCTAGGCTTTTTTTTTTTTTACTTTATTTATAACTTTTTCAATTTACTGAGTAAATTACCACAATAATGGACAGCAGGCAATGCAGGGCATATTGAAAAGAAAAACATCATAGAGAACCCCCAAGCCACACATAGACATTTGAAAAATAGTACACAAAAGAATAAAGCATGTGGCAAAAAATTGTCCTTGTGCGAAGGGTGAGTCCTGTGTTCACACAAAATTGGTGAGAAAACAGAACGCTGTTTTAATATAACGATTAACACATCATATATATAGAGTATACAAACTGTGCGGCCAAACGCCAGCCACCATCTCCCAACATCAACAGCTTCCCCATTCTGGTAAACATCACAATCCCAAGGCATGCTTGCACCCCGTGCTCTCTGTAATATATACAATTACAAATAGAACATGGACATCAATGGCGCTTAGTAATAGGAAACATGTGAATATGGATGGCACTATCAACCATACGGCAGGAATACTGCGGAATGTACCGTGGCTGCATAATCTATGTTGGGGAGGGAGCCTAAGATCCGAGATCAACTAGGGCAGTTCCAACTTTCCTAGCGTACCCCTTAATTGCTCTAAGGCGTACCATTTAGTATACTAAAAGGCATGCATCAGGTCAACCAATTGAGCAATCTTTAAGCAGGAACTTCTTCCAGACCTTGAAAAAGGTGGTCGTGCGATTATCTTTGTCCTGAAGGACATGGAACTTGTCGAAATATAGGTAGGAATGGAGCAGTCGTCGCAAATCCTCCACTACAGGGGGGGCCGTGGACAACCACCGGGACATAATGAGCCGTTTGGCACCAAGGAGGCAGATATGTTCCCATCTAGATAAACTGGGGGTTGAGACATCCTCACTGTCAGGTGCTACATGGAGCAGGTGGGAGGATAGGTCAGGCACCCTAGAATATCCTGAGATGTTATTGGGGTACATGGTGACTTGACTCCAGAAATCCTGGATCATGGGGCATAGCCATAGAAGGTGTTGCAAATTCGGGAGATCCATCCCGCACTTAGGGCAACTGGCCAATCTGGCAGAGTTACTGAGCCCCGCTCGAATATTGAACGCTCCATAGGCTCGGTGCAGTATTTTCAACTGCGTTTCCCTCCAAGATTCATTGCAGATGTATTTGCGGACTGACACCCAGCCCTTTTGGAGCAAATCAAAGGTGTTCTCTGGGGGCATATCAAGATACTCCGACCATTTTCGTACAAATGAGCCGTCTGGCGCAACATGTGGCTAGGCTTTACTTGAGAGGTTAATTGGCTTCCATCAAAAAAGTAATGACATAGGATTATGGTAGGAATATTAGATTGTGAGCTCAGTTATTAATATGACCATGTACTGTGCAATTTGTCAGCACTATATTGCTATATGCTATATGCCACTCCTCTCGGCAAATCTCTACCCTGACTACCATTTGTCCATAGAGTCAAATTCAAAGTTCTGTGCCTTGCTTTTAAAACACTTCACACCTGTCCCACTTACACTTTCAACCTGATACATAAATATACACCTCCGCTCCTCCTGCGACCTATTAATGGCATCCCCACTCATAACATCATCATCAAAATAATGGCTGTTGAATGATGAATGGCTACAAAGTATGAGAGGACCAAGAGGACGGATCTCATACTTTGCAGCAATTCACTAGTGGACCTATGGTCAGCTAGATGGAATCTTACTGACTGGACCTACTTGGAAGTATTACAGTATACCCTAATAAAAGAGGCCACAGTGTCCATGTGACCAAGACCTGATTTTTGGATTTCTGTTCCACATGAATATCCATGCACTAATGTTTTCCAGTGGGAAACTAGGTAACTAAATCACTTATAATTGATCGATAAATAATTGGCTTGGAACTGCGGCAATTTACCCCCTGAGGAAGTGCTCTAAAAACATGCGTTGGGGTTGGATCTACGCCTCTTGGACTTTTTATGTGCTATAATCATGTATACATATCAGTGCATTGGTGACAATGTGTATGCATAGAAAGGATATGACTATTCATTATTTTTCGTACAATGCTTATTAAATTCATTGATTTTATGTATTAATTGCATTGATTGATCTTCATTTGTGGCCCTTAAAGTCCCATTGCCCCTGCTTGTTCAGGGGAAAAAATTGTGATGAGCCTAGGCCATCATCAACTTGTGGCTATTATATACTTTTCCCCAACCTCTTAGATTATAAGCCCGATTGGGCAGGGTCCTCAACTCTTCCTGTGCCATAACATGTACCTGTGTGTTATCTTGTGTTGCACCTCATCTCTTATTTATTTGACAGTAAAGCATAGTAAATAAATACAAGCTAATAATGATGGGGTACCATGGAACAAAAAAAGCACTAAATTGTAGTGTTGAGCTCGAATTTCGAATATATTCACGAAAATCTGCTATTCGAGAATTCGCAAATCTCGCAAATATGGCAGTGCATATTCGCAATTTCGAATGTTCGCATTGGGATTCTTATCGGCATGGATTTAGAAAAGGCAATGCGAAAATAAATAGCACATACCATTCATTTTAAAGGTAATTATAATTGCAAATCTAGATTCGCAATCGCGCACATTGCGAATATTCACAAATATGTAGAATCGAATATTAGTAGAATTATTCGCGAAATATCACGAATTCGAATATTGCCTATGCTGCTCATCACTACTAAATTGTACAAACGTATAAACAGGACACATTGCCTCAATGCATAGAATATATTAAGGGGCGCTATATGCCCCCCATTGTCTTTATACAGCTTTTGTTTTTCAGCACTCTTAAAGGTTTAAAAATTTAAAATAAACTGAATCAATTATCTAAATGAAGTAAGTTTGTGCTAGCAGACCATGCAAGTCTGGAGTATGTCCTAGCACACATATATCTCTGCTTCTTTTACACATTGTTAGACATGTCTGGAGGCTTCACATTCTGCACACAACATAACATCCCGTGGTTTGCTGTATTGCAATGCTTTTGATTCAACTAAGGAGTAATTAGTGGCACAGTCTACCTTGCACCCTGGGAGTGGACGCCCACATGCAGCTTTTGCGCAGAAATGTACCCGCTCACCATATGTCACCTCCATTGCAGGCTTTAAACTGCCCTAATAAGGAAAAGGAAAGGTCGATGCCTACAGCAACAGGAAGTGAAAACGGTAATGGTAGAAAAAACTAAATAAATAACAGAGCATGTTAACTCTAATCACTGACCAACAACAAATGTATGTATATATATATATATATATATATATATATATATATATATATATATCACTACCAAGGCCATTTCTCGGGGGAAGCAATATATATATATATATATATATATTTATTTATTTTTGTTACATATATATATATATTGCTACCCCCAGATAAATGGCCTTGGTAGTGACATAGGACTATGGTAAGAATATATATATATATGTATATTTTTACCATAGTCCTATGTCACTACCAAGGACATTTTTGGGTGAAGCAAATAAACTGTCCAACCTCTAAAATATAGCCCCCCAATACACCTATCGATTACACTGTAAGATTTCCTTTAGATCTACCAACAACTATGTGGTGCTGGGTCCTCCCTGATAGAATACACAGTGATTGGAAGGTTTAGACAGGTCCTCATGTTACATGGTTTTGGTAGAACAAAAGTTGAAGTACAAAAGCACAGAAATTGTATGGAAAGATTGTAAGGTGTATGTTGACCTTAAGTATGTGTATATATATATCCAATGCATTTCAGATAAACCATACCAATCCTCCTGAAACACCAAATAAGTGTGGATTCAAACCAAATGTAAGATAGGGAAATGGCCAAGGTGGCTAGCATGGATATAAATTGCAGCATCAGCAAACATCATGGTAGAAGGCATTCACATAATCCTAACCCCAAAAGGAAGTGCTTGATCCAAAAAGCATAAACCATGAAGGAGGGAGGCAAAACTTTATATTAAAACATTTGCTTGGGAATGCCTTTTATTCCATTACTTTGTTTTTATTACAGTGTAGAAATGGTCACAACATTTTTACAAGTTGATTTGTGAGTTAATTGCAAAGCCCCTTAACATGGTATAATCACCAACATTGTTGGGAGATGTAAGGAAGGGTTGTGGGGGCATAATAAAAAAACATTGCTAGATCACACATAGTTTTTAGCTGTCATCTCTAGTATATTGTAATCTAGGATAAATAGAATTCAGACACAGAATATCATCCATGTATCGACATTGATTTGGGATGTTTTGTTGAAGAAAGTTCAGATTTGTCTAGGAACCTGTTCCTAGAACAATTCCATGGTGACTCCATCACTGTAATTCAGAAGTCAGAAAATGCCTTCAGTCAACAATGTCCTCATAGACTCCTTTAGAATTAATACATTTCAGATGCATTTCACCAATATTATATCCCTAGGGGGGTCAGATATTCCCACCCATAAAACTAGACAGACTAGACTATAATATTGGTGTCAATGTTGTCAGGTGTGGCAACTGTTGATTCAGTGTGATTCCTTTATGAGGCCCCTACCGATAACTGTTCTTTGGATGCATTCAATTTACTGATTACACTTTTATATTAAACCAAACTTAAGAATATGTAAGATTTATAGTACATAGCTAAACTTAAAAAAAATCAGGTGTGTGTACTCTGCTGTGATTGCCCGCTCTCTACACAACGCCAGTGTCAATTAGACGCCGGTGTCAATTAAAAAAGCAACGCCCCCTCCATTAACATGGAGGTCTATGGTGCTGCCGCCCCCTTCGGCATTACCAATGACACCGAAAACTCGGGGCTGGAAGAACTCCGTCAGCCTGCAGCTATGGAGAAACGCTCTAGGCTCACGGAGAACCAGTGATTGTGCCTGATCCGGCATGTACTGGCTTTTGGTGTAATGCCAGGGAGGTTAATGTCATGGAGGACCTTGAAAATTCATAGCATTTATTGTAAACAAGGTATACATTAGGTATAAATTAGGTATACCCCTGACCATGGTATCATCACTGTAATAGATGGATGGCTGTGATTGATGGATGGTTGATGGTAGTGGGAACTTAAAAAAAAATTTGGTCTAGCACATGTAGTTTTTCTATCAATTGGGTTGAAATTGAACTTTACTTTTCAACATGAACAATTGTGATTTGGCTTTGAACTTTATTTATGCAAAAACTACATGTGCTAGAGAATTTTTTTTAAAAATGTTTTCACAACTCATCACTATATCTTTGATCTCTATATCTCATATATCTCAATGTTTTAGCAATGAACTTACACAATTAGCTAGTCAAAATGTAAAAATCCATCATTATATAAGATATAACTGTTAACTATAACTTTGATTATGTCATTTGTCTTTTATTTTCTTTTTTTGTGCAGCTTACTTCACTCTTCTGTGTCAGCTGTAAATGTAATCCCATGCAATATTCCACTAATCAGACTTGTATCACACCTTATCCGATCCTGCATTCCGTCTTTAATATTTAGATTAAACCTTTCACAACAAATGTAACTAAACCGAAATGTGCAAATCTGATATTAGTTTTCTGGAAAACACATTAAAATAAACTAATAACAGTTTTGTTTGAAAATCAAGGTTTAATAAAGAACAGGAGAGCCAGATGTGTTAATTTACTGTTGTATGTGACAGGCAAGTTAATTGCATTTCAGGATTAGGTGATTGTAGGTTTCCATGTCTAATTTATTTTCATAATGAGAAGTGTTAGTGTTGATGGACTTGTGGAAAAAGTAGAGAGAAATATTTTAAAGCTACCTGGACTACAAGCAGCTCAAAGACATTCTGGGATGGTTGTATTGGCAACTCTTAAAAACTAGTCTAGTGGAAAGTCTACCACTTAAGTTACTAGTGTTTTTACCAGGTTACCCTCCACCCCTCCCTTAATAGTAGAAGAAATAATGGACAACATTGTATACCACCCCCTCCGCTCCTCCAGTGACCTACTAATAAAATCCCCATCATCTTATGCCCGGCTACAGGACTTCTCTAGGGCCACTTCTACTCTTTGGAACTCTCTCCCTTGCCCCATTAGACTTGCTTCTACCCTTAGCTCTTTTAAAAAAAAAAACCCTGAAAACCCACCTCTTCAGTCTCTCCTACCCATCTTCTCACCCCTAACATCACAACCATGCCAGTCCCATCCCCCCCACCTATTGTATACTCTGTTCCCTAACCTATTAGACTGTAAGCCCGTCCGGGCAGGGTCCTCTACTCCTCCAGTGTCATAACCTGTTACTGTGTTTACTATATTGTGTTGTATCTCCACTCTAATGTATTGTACAGTGCAGCTTAATATGTTGGCGCTATATAAATAAATGATGATAATAATAATAATAATAATGGTATGTAACTGACTTTATTGTTTGAATTGCTTGCTTTATTATGTCCTGACATTGTGCGCTTTTGTACTGTACGATTTTTTTTATTCCATTTGTTGGCTGTATGTGGATGCAAATTTGTTAAAAAATGTTACTAGTTACAGAAATGCTGACTTGTAATACAATACCATTCGGTAAATGTACAAAAGTGGCTCATAGCAAAATGGCATAAATCTGATTCCCGTCCTCCATTGCATCCACCCTGTCCCAGTAGGGGGAAAGCCAACAATGAAGATACCCTTCATTCCTTTCACCACTTTCCACTTAATTTGCACCTTGGTCTGTCTTTTTTTTGCCTTTTCTTTTCACCTTTGTTTGGTCTTTTATTGGCACCTATTTTGAATTTTGAAGGCCACACAGTGCCAACTATCCCTGTTCTAGGGTCTTGTTATTGACCTCTTTACATGGCTATATTTATTGAACTATTGGGAATTGTTCCCATCCTTCACGGCACAAACACAATTTTGCTAGCCTCCTCAATTGCTATTTATTTTGATATTGCTTTATTGATATACTCTTATTAGATGAACCTGGTTTCTTGCTGGATGCAGGGTGGCTGTTGTTCCCTGTTTCCTGGTGGGTAAAAAAAACCTGCCCTTGGTGGTCACCACATGGTGGTTTTGTAGAAAATTCTTTTGGGCCAGTAAGTATATATGCTGTTGCTTCCTTAGTTTTTGGCTCCGCTGAAACTTTCCTCCTTTGTAAAACCCCTGAAGAAGTTGTTAAGAACAAAACGTACATTGGGTTGAGAGCTATATCGTTTTGTCAATCTGCAGGACTACCACCATGTGTTTCCTTTAATTTAATGTTATATGTTTGTAACCACTGGCTGGGTTATTATTCATTACCCCGGCCTGTGGCCTATGGAGTGTTTTATTTATGTAATAAATTGAATTAGCTTTTTTTACAAATGTACCTTGTGACCTATGTAATTTATTGGAGCCCTTAAAGTCCCCTTGCCCCTGCTCCTTCAGGGGGAATTTTTGCACTGGGTCTGTGGGCCTAGGCTCCCTCTCCCGGTTATATATTCTTTGCACACAGTTTTGTAGCTTTGCTGTCTGAAACAGGAGACCATGTTTTGGAATAGATTTATTTTAATGTACCATGGCTGCAGAGAAACATTTCTATAAGAAACCATCCCACAATTTTTATGGGTATTTGCTGGCAGGACCAGGAATGCAGCAAACGGGCACTTTCACTAGTGTTGACATATGGTATATTCTAGTTCGTGTAATTTCGTGAATATATTAACAATCTAACATTTGAAATTCGTAAATTCGATAAGACTGTATTCTATTGACTTACATCGCGCGTAGTCATTTGCAACTTTTCACAAAGATTCAGCTGTACAGCTTTTTTAATTCTGTGATCTTAGCCAGTACGAGCACTGTGTGTATTGTGCGTATCCATTCACAATGCGTGATGTATGCTGGTAAACAATGTTGAAGCATAATATGACGAATATCCGCCATTGTGAAAATCCGAGCACACATTTAGAAATATTGCGAATTCCCAATGGTCGGATATTTGTCAAAAATATTCGAATTTCAAATATTTTGGCTCAACACTAACTTTCACCAACCTGCCTGTTTGCTTGCCCACTCAATTTCCAATGACAAGCATGCTGCCGACCATTTATGTAAAGAGACATACTGAGAACTGATCAGCATTCTAAAAGGGTCACACTGAGCACTCATCCACTATTTAAAGGTGTACACTGAGTAGTGATTAATAATGTAAATTAACCCACTGAGCCTTCATGTCCAATGTAAAGACTAGTGTTGATCGTGAATATTTGAATGGCAACTTTTTATTGAGAATAACGGCACTTTAAGAATTTGCAAATATCTAAAATATAGGGCTATATCTTCGTAATTGCGAATATTCAAGATTTTTTACATCAGTACCCGGAACTACTGTGTTTTGGATTCCCAATATGCGCATGTACAAGTGCCGATTTGCGCAAGGAAGGTAATAAATTATTAGTTTTCATGTGATAGTATTGATTGTGAATATATGTGAATATAAGCACTTTTAATGCAAAAATCTTCTGTGCAATGAAGGTAATAATGACTGAAGATTTACAAATTTATTGAAAATATTAGGCGAGAAATTTGTGATATTTTGTGATTACAAATATCAATGTCTATCAATGTATAAGGTCAAACTTGTACAAACCTGATATACAATTCTTTGCTTCTCTCTCTTCTTAACAGCATTAAGTACTAGATATGGATTCCAATAGGGATTTACCATACGGAACAGACGCTTTTCCTGGCTTGTTACTTCCTTTCATCTTGTTCTCCTGGTGTGTGTAACATACCCGCTGCTGCAGCTATGATTTGTACACCTGTATACTATATAAACATTGGTATGACCATTGACACTACTTACCTTAATAGGTGAGTAGATCTGGGACCGCACCCATCTTGGTTATGTTGTCAAGAGGGTTGGGATGTATTATGATGACTTTTGACTGTTGTCCATCCCTCTATATTGTATGTAGAGACTTCATCCTGCACAGTTATCCCCTGAAGAAGTGGTTGTACATGAAAGGCGTTGGGATGGTGCAATATAACTGTAATATCTCATGTATGGATATTCATAATCTGCTCCTTTTGTAACCTGTATATGATGTTATACAGTACATTGCTTTCTGTAATTTTACAGTTGTTTTAAATAAAAAGGTGTATATAACATGATACCCTTGAATTTAAAGTCCCCTTAACCCTCTTTTAAAGATGGAAAATAATATTTTCCCTCTTTTCTTGCTTTATTATAATATTGGGATGATGGCAAAAGACACATTGAAAGGTGGATTTTTATATATAATCATACCTATTACGTAATGTAAAGAAGATTTGGACAACTGTCCCCATTTTATTCATGGACAACCACCCAAAAATTGCTCTGGGAACACCTCATGTCAAGTCTCTGGGCATTTTTCGGGCGGTAATTAGTCGGTTGCCAACCGTATATGTAAGTGAGGGCTAAGGGATGGCAACTTTTACTAGGATATCCAAAATCTCCTGCAAGAGAACTCAATGATAATTGGTACTACATGGATTGGAAGATCTTGCTTTAACCACATAGGAAGCAGAAATAAGATCATCAAATGATTCTGATGACCAAATCAGGGAAGATCAGCCCTATCAGCTGATTAAATGAATCAATTGATTAATTCTCTTGCAGAACTTGCAATCCCTACAAGTAATTTCAGTTATCAATATTTAACAGGTATTTGTGGAAAGTTCGAGAGGCGTATGGACCAAGATCTGCACACAGTTTTATTGCAGTCACAGTATTTCTTTTAAATGTTACTGTTCATACCAAAGACTTGAGCTGTGCTTGGCCCCTGGGAACTGGAGCTGGACAACGCTATAATAGTGCTTTCCAATGAATGGGTATTTGTATTAATGAAGTCCACTTCACTTTTACAGAGACAGGTCAAGGGGAGCCATATGGCAAATTAAGTTCTAAAGCCAATGTGTTTGCTTGGGTTAGGCTTTCTTTTTTTTTTTCTGCAGGTTGTGCCCCATGGAGGAGATGGAGTTCCTATACAAGAAATCTCTTGAAAATTGGAGGAATCTTAAGGCCCCTATACACAATCAATGTCAGATTCAATTGTAATTTATAATTAAAGAATCGATCAAATACCCCCTACATGAAGAAACTGGTATTTGTTCGATCAATCAAAAGCATAATCGAAGGAAGTCGGTGTAAACACACCAAAATGTCTGCTACTTATTATTTAAATCAAACCCAAATCGGTTGAGCACAACAAAATAATATTCTGTATACATTCAATGTATACCCCATTGATCAAAATTTTATGACACGTCCGATCACTTTTTGATAGATTTTTTGATCAATATAGATCAACTCAGGTTGATCGAACCATGTGGACAGGCATCGATTTCTGGTCGATCAACGTAAAAAATCGTTCTGCATAAGACATTTGAATGGGAAAACTGAAACGTGATGGGGGCCAGACACGTAGTGAATGAGGGCCGACAGATGAGCGGTGGAGTGCAGTGTGATGACGTCATCACGCTGCACCCCGTTGCTCAGAGTATTGGCGGGCACCCTTGGTGTGCCGCCAGTTCCTATTCAAACTAATGGCATCGGCCAGAGATTTACCGACATATATGTGGGTATTTTACTGCCAACTGACAGCTGCGAGCGTGCATGCACATCGGTTGGCGAAAACTTGGCAGTGGCTCGCTAAGTGTATGGGGGCCTTTAGTTGCCACCAAATCCGGAGTCCCCCATAGACGATAACAGCATTACTGGCTGTTAACTCTACACTGTACCTGACAATTCAAAGCCTTGTCCATTGTCAAATGTTGGGAAAAAGACAGAACAGTACATTGTTATGTTTTCATGGGACATGTCCATAAGTGGAAGTACCTATTTTGTTAGAGTTCTTGTGTGTAGGTGTTCCTGATTCTCTTGGCTTGTAGCCCATGAAATTTCCATGCTACTTGAGCAAATAATTATCAGTAGCCCCACAGAGAACTAAAGAGAACAATTCAGCCCCTGCTGTTCCAGTGTTGTTACATTTAACTTAAACTAATGTAGGTGATATCTACTGTGACTTGTTTGTTTTGTTAACGAGTTATTTGGAAATAATGAACAGTGTGACTGGATGTGAGTGTTTTATTTGTCTCATAGCCTGTTAGCATTTGTTAAAAAGAGGACAAACATAAGACAAAGGAGAAAAATAACTGAGAAGAAATGGCTCATGTGCAATGAAGAAAGAAATAATAAGTCCATTGTGTCCTGAAACAGCAATGGAGCTACCCAGCGCGGTCATATAGAGGGGGGCTTCTACTAGAAGGGTAGCCAGAGTGATGACCAGGAAGGTAATTTGTACTCATGGGTAAATTGATTCATGCAGAACATTATATCATTAATACACTGCCCGGTCAGAAAAAAAGGTCACACACTCTAATATTTAGTTATAAATGCATTCTCTGTGGCATTGTATCAATAAGCTTCTGCAATGTCACAAGATTTATTTCCTTCCAGTGTTGCATTTATTTTTCACCAAGATATTGCATTGATGATGGTAGAGTCTGCAAATAGCACAAAGCCTTCTCCAGCACATCCCACAGATTCTCAAAGGGGTTAAGGTCTGGACTCTATGGTGGTTTTTCACAATTTGAGCCAGATGAATCCTGGCATTGTCATCTTGGAATATGCCTGTGCCATCAGGGAAGAAAAAATCCATTGATGGAATAACCTGGTCATTCAGTATATTCAGGTAGTCAGCTGACCTCATTCTTGGAGCACATACTGTTGCTGAACCTAGACCTGACCAACTGCAGCAACCAAAGATTTATCCAATAGGAGGCTCGTACCTATTTGCTTAGTTAAATCCAGGTGGCGACTTTTTTTTTTGGGACGGGCAGTGTAGTTATATTACAAAATGGGTAACTATTACCATAACTCTGAAGGATGGTTATTGTACATTAGAAAAGTTAAAAATCCTATGCTTTGTTCGTAGCTACCTGTGTTTTAATGGATAAACCCTTATTATGGGGCTTTTCAAGCATCACACAGACCTTTGGAAATGTTAATTTGTATACTTTCTTTTTGTATTTTCTCATGCAAAACATAGACATAAAAGTATTACCATAAATCCCAATACTACTCAACCTTGTATTTCCTGCGTGGTCCTTACCATCTATGGAAAAACAAACATGGGAATTCACTTACAGCCTAAAATTCATGAATCAATATAGATGCATAAAAAAAAAGATATCTGTGATAAGATTATTCCTTGGGTTTCCTATTTAGTCTCCACTGTGTAGGGAGAAACTGAAAGGTCTCCTTACAATCTATACAAAATATCATGCTATATAAAGGATATGGGGGTATTTTGTTTCTTAATTAACACATTACACCCATAAACTAGTTTTTTTTTAGGATTTTAGCACAGATACGTCTAAAAGCTAAACATTTTTATATATAGATCACCATAACCTTTGTGGACGCTCATTTATTTACATCAACACTGTATATCCATATATATGCATTCATGGGGTGCTGTTGGGTGAGCCGGCTCACTATCCAAGGTAAAGCAGAGTATCCTCCAGTAGAGTGTGTTATGGGTATAAGCATACAAACCCTTCTTGATGAAGACTCTGTCAATATGTTTCAACTTACTGTACAGGCTGTTGTCATATGTCATTGTTCTGTATTTGACAAATACCAATAAATATATTCTCAAAAAAAAAATCACAAAATTAAATTAATGATTTAATTGCCTTGTCCCAAAACTTTGTGCTCTCATACCTCCTGCTACTGCATGCCCCATATATCTGTCAATCCTACAGCATCACACGGATATTGTTGGCACTCCAATAACCATATTCCTAAAATAAAAAAAGTGTAGTTTACTTCTACTATTTTGAATTTCAAGTGATTCATATAGTAGGTATGGAGTCAGGAAATGACCTGCGGTGGACTCACCTGGCCTCGCAGGAGCCATCCATGACCTACTGCTCTGGATGGTGTAGTTGGGTTGCAGGTGCTTGGTTGGTGGTGGGCCTTCTTTTGATGGTGCACAAAAAATGGTGCAATTTAGGTCATGTGTCAACTGCAGACTCAGTGCACTGGACGTATGTTGGCCAGACGGATTCCCTACGGCTGAGCGTGCACTCCAGCGGATGTCCTATGGATGCAGCAGAGGAAAGATGCAGAATACGGCACCCAAACAGCATCGGGTCGTCAATGGAGATGTCTCTGGCGGCACCGCGCAGTGCTGCTATGAAGACACAGCAGTCTGCAGCTTCAAAACAGCACCGCGGGCGCGCTGCTCAGAATACGCAGAGTGGACACTGATCATTAGAATGGGAAGTCCACGCTGTGTCTTTTTGTCGGGGAATAAGCCTCAGTGGACACATGCTTAAGCAGAGGTAAATATGGCAGCAAATCTTCATCTTTATCAAATGATTAACGCTATACTTATTATTATATTACCACCACATAATATGATTTATCCACAACAGATCGATTCCTTTCCTACGCCATGTGCACATGCTCCATAGTATCACGGGTTACATATCGAATTATGAAGAAAACTCATCCAATACATGTACAATCTACTGAAATTTACCAACAATCACTGCTCAATTGTGTTTTCTTCAGTTTGGATCACATTTGGTCAATTGATTCAGGTACAAAGGAATAAATTGTAAGAAGATCAACCAACAATTATAATTTTTTTAGCTCAAAAGTCCCAATACACGTATAGATATACCTTTGATTACCCAAGATGGATCTGTGTGTGTGTTCCCGCATTCTATCGATTTTTGGGGAATCAATGGCTACCAACCTTGAATGGGTCAAAATCCCACAAGGAAGGGTTCCGCCAAGTTGGTAAATCCCAGGGCCCCTATACAAATTATTGAGCGGGAATCGATGTGTCAGTGGTGTGATTCCCATTTGTTTTGCCAGGGACCACAAGTGTCACCACGCTGTCCTCAAACGTCAGCCAAACGAATGGGAATCTGAACATGTAAACATGTATGGGTACCTAGAGTAATGGAAAAATTCCCATTTACATGTGCGGTTGCCAACCACTTGTTTATCACCTGAAAGCCACAGTTGCCCAGAGAACGCCACATGAGGCCTTACCTGGTCTATTTTCAGACAATCGGCCATACAGATAAGACCCTGACAGCCTGCACAATGGGGGCCACCCTAAATCCACATTTGTCAATGAGGACTTACTACTGCAGATAATTTTAGATCTACTGCCCATTACCCCCTTCCCATGTCCATTTCCTGCATATTAGGGACAAGTGGATATTGGTTGAGCAAGTTTAGCCTAAAGGTGCCCATAGACATTTCAAAATTCCGCCAATCTCCCGGCAGATCAACCGCGCGTGATGATATCATCACATGTGGCTGGTCCCTTTGTGTACCGGCAGTTACTTTGGATGGGGATGCAGAGGCAAAATTGGCCGCAAATCTATGGCAAGCTGAACAATCAGGAAAATTGTCACCCCAGGACTGATCGAGGGAACACTATCATTAAAGGCCCCCATACACCTTACCATACAATTTCTGTACAAACAAATTTTCTTCTACCAAAACCATGTCATATGAGGAGCTTTCTTAACCTTCCAATCACTATGTATTCTATCAGGGAGGACCCGGCACTACATAGTTGTTGGTATATCTAATGGAAATTGTATGGAGTGATGGAGTGATCTAAAGGTGTATGGGGGGTTTAACACAGATAGATTTTTATAACATAATCGAGACATCATCCCATCTTTTTAGTGGTCAGAATGAGCGTTAATGTGCAATCACCATGCACATTGTAAGGCAAGATTTATCTGCTGCGTGGATGGATTACCTGTTATTTGTTCACTAGCCAATTCAGCCAGCTGTGTATTAGCAGTTAATCTGTGCAATGGTGGATTACAGAGTGGTTGGGGCAGTAGCCTGGGGCCCCGAACCGTAGGGGGCTCACAGCTGCCTAATTTATCCCTACTTATACCAGGATGTATTAACAGGAGAGGAAATCTACACATGCTTCAGCAGTTCAGTCTGTTCTATGAGACAACCCCAGGACGTCTGCTGGATTTACACATTATACTTGTCAGGATACAATCGTTTTACACGACTGGAGACCTAGAAAATTAAACCACTTGCTTGCTGAGTACCTGCTGAATCACTAAGATTGCCACCAACCTCCATATATGCGCTAGACCGGATCTGTCAGCAAATACGTCCTCCGGCACCCAATGTGCTTTTGAAAGCTGAACTGCACGCAAATATATATATATATATATATATATATATATATATATATAAAGCCCCCCATACACTTTTAGATCACTCCAATCTAATTTCCATTAGATCTACCAACATCTCTGTAGTATAGTGACCTCCCTGATAGAATACATAGTGATTGGAAGGCTTAGAAAGGTCTTTCTACACCTTCCAATCACTATGTATTCTATCAGGGAGGTCACTATGCTACATAGTTGTTGGTAGATCTGATGGAAATTGTATGGAGGAATCTGAAGGTGTATGGGGGCCTTTAAACATAGATCAACACAACTCGAATTATTTACACGCAAAATAATGCATTAATGTTCTGAGATCTGCAAAGCTGTGCTGCAGGGTATTGATGAGCGGCATAGGCAATATTAGATTTCTCGATATTCCGCAAATAATTCCAATAATATTCGATTTGATATTCGCAAATATGAAATTTGGGCCATGCACTGCGACAATATAATCATGGCTTGGGTTATCTTCAAAATGAATGGTCACATGTGGTATTTATTATCATATCCTATAAAAAGTTTGCCAGCACTGCAACATAACTGATTTGCTCTTTTTCTGCTTCTTCTTCTCCCAGCCTGAGCTCTGCTGCACAAGCACTGCAAAATGCTAATACAGTCCCTGGGGACTGGCCAACCCCTGCTTGAGTTTGCCAGCACAACTCAAGGTTGCTTTTGGGAATTTGTTGATGAATTTGGGAAGGGGTGCTCTAAAGTTACTGATGTTTGATACTGACTTGTATACTTATACCCAGATATTGGCTATGTGGGCTTGGAAATCGTTTTTTAAAACTAAATTCTACCATCTCCAGTAAAAATTTAGATTATCACCACAAGATGGCGCTGTTGTCCAAGTTTACATTTCACCAGTCCAGCCTGGGAATATGGCAGATAGAATACCGAATATAGAAGACAGTCAGCCAGGAACTGTCGGCCCCCTTGTAGCTATGGACCCCATAGTGGCTGCTATGGTGCTTCTTACGCAACTGAGCACATTTATTGCCTTCACTGGAGACCGGCAGCTCCAGCAGGAGATGCAGGCTCATAGGAGAAGAGCATCGGACCGCCCACAGAGGCCGCCCACCCGGACAGGTACCCTGACTCCTGACCCCAGCATAAGCCAAGGGGGTAAAACTCAGCTTAAGCAAGCCATACACAGTTCGATTTTATGTACAATCGATGTTAGATTTGATTTTGGAGTTCAATGGATTAATCAACAAAAGCTCGTTATTTAATCGATGTTGCACCACATGAAGAGTATAGCTAGCCACACATGGTTCCATTTTAGCGTTCAATCGACGTTAGATTAGATTTTGTAGTTCGATGAAAAAAGCAAAAATCGATTTTAATTTAATCGATGTACACCACATGGGGAGTACGATTATTGTTCAATTTTGACTGAAAAGTTCATCGAAGTAATCAAAAATCGTCGATTGAATTCCTTTTACGATTTTAGTTTCAATCGGAAGTGAAGGGAAGTAGTCACACACATCGAGTATCATTGACTCGACCAAAAAAAAGCTGCAAGGAATGTAATTCGATGATTGTACAATCGACCAAAATTTTCCAATCTGTCCGATCACGATTCAATCGTCGATTTGACAAAAAACGATCAATAATCGTCGATTGTATACTATGTGGGCAAAAAAAAGTTTTTCTTTCAATCGATCACATTTTTCATCGAACAACGTTGATTGAACGCTTAAATCGAACCATGTGTGGCAAGCTTATGATTATTGAGCGATTTCGACTGTAAAGTTCATCGAAGTTATCTAAAATCGTCGATGTGTTAAAGGGAAGCAGCCACACACATCGAGTATCATTGACTCGACCAAAAAAAACCTGCAAGGAATGTAGTTCGATGATTGTACAATCGACCAAAAATGTCCAACCTGTCCGATTACGTTTCAATCGACGATTTCACAAAAATTGATCAATAATCGTCGATTGTACCATGTGGGCAGAAAATGGATTCTCGTTCAATCCATTATATTTTTCATCTAAATACGTTGATTGAACGCGAAAATTGAATTGTGTATGGCTAGCTTTATACTCAGGTATATACGGTAATACCACTTAAACACCACCTAAACTTGTCTGAGTGTATTTCATGTCCCTTGCTGGCAAATAGTCTAGTAGTGGGATGAGCCGTCAAAAAAAGATAAAGAATCCTTACCTGTAATGAGATAACCCTGAATGCCCCTTGTGGCTCCTCCTCTACATTCAGAAAACACAGCGGCTGTAAGAACTTCTCATACACAGTCAGGGAGTTAAAATCATCATGTCCCGTTATAAGCCTAATGAGCTACATATCCCCCATTAGAAACAATTATCTGGCGGCCTCCAGTGACCATGTGTGTTACTGCAATTAATTAACCCTGGAAAACTGGCATCTACAGAGGATTGAATATGGCCACTAACACAGACATGAGCACAACAGGTGATTATATTATGCTGCATGTTGTGTCTGTACAAAAAGTGGGAAATCTCTCAAGAGTGAAAAACAATTGCATTTCATAGACAATAAGAACCTCTGTATTATTACTGTCTGAGTAATCTCCTCACATTTACTCCCAATGTCCCCTTCTCTTATCCTGTTGTCATAAAAAAAAACTGTCATCGGTTCTGCAGCAACACTTACACAAACTGAAGACATAAATGGTATCCAATCAGAGTCTGCACATGTGCTGACAGAGATGACGCTGGCAGGAGGGCAGAGCAGAGTGAGCAGAGCTAGTAACTTTGTCTGGTCAGCAGGCGACTGGTGAGGTGACACAATGGTGTTCCTAAAAGGTGAACTGCACCTTAATAAATAATGTTAGAAACAATAATGTTAGATAACTATGTTAGAAACTACTCAGGTAGGTTATCTGTAGCCCACAGTGTAGGCATGATGACATGACAAAGGCAAGGACATCAAGACCAACAGCTAGAGCTGTCCGGAGTTACTTTCTTCAAACCTGTATGTGGCCCTCTTAAGCTACTCATACACGCAGGGATCCCTGCATGATCCTCGAACGACTGATTGCAGTGCAATGGCGTTCAGAGATTAAGAGTGCACCGTTTGTGTGCCGGTCATTACTTTGTATGGGGACCTCATCCAAAGTAATGTGATCGCCTGTAAAAGAACTCATATCGCCTTGCAACTAACTTGTGGTTCTATTCTAGTTGATGGCTCCTGTTGGGCTCCTCCATTTTGCAGACGATCAACCTTCCAGCGAGTGCCGTGAACGTGCAAAAAAAAATCGCCCACAGATGTATAAGTGCATAGGGGGCCTTAAGCTAGCCGTATGTGTATAGATTTCTGTGCTTTTGGCCAGCGAGCGTTCACAGTGTGGTGACGCCACACAATGTTTTTGGCCGAACTCAGAACCGCGATGTGTGCCACTCACACTTTGATTCCCGTACGCTTTACTTTGGCCTCCATCTAAATTAAAGTGATTGACCAGAAAAGAGCCATCAAGTCGGATTGCTCTGTGACCAACTTGTGGTGCTATTCTGGCCGGTTGCCCCTGGTGGAGGCCTCTCTTTCGTGGACAATCGACCACCAAAAGAGTCTGCAAAATCCCCCCCCCCCACGATGGATGCGTGTATGGGGGCTTTAGACTGGAGTTAGACATCCATGGACAAAGTGATCAGTGGCATAAAGGGTGTGTGATACTGAAGCACCTCAGACTAGGTTTCTACAGCGTTGAGGCCTCCGTCGACACCCCCTGTGGATGACGTCATAGCCCATCCATATTACCTGCCTACCACAGTTTGTTTCCACGACGTTGAGCCGTTTTGCCGGAAGATAGGTTAACATAGTGTAGCCAGGTAGGTGTCCTCATTATAAATTATATGCAGCTTAGGAAAACCGGTGTAACCCTTTGTCAACCATTCAAGTAAAGCCCCCCATAAACGTCTAGATTTTCTGTTCAATCAACTTAAAAAGATCCATTTTTTGGGGGTCAGGGAAATCTGTGATTGATTGTATGTTTGCCAACTGTAGTAAGGCTAAACACATTTTGATTTTCCCAATCCATCGACCTAAACCGATCGATTTTAAAGTCGATCGATCAAAAATCTATGCCTGTCCACATGGTCCGATCAAAATTGGACAAAAGTTTGATCGAAAAATGATCGGACATGTCGGAAAATTTTGATCGATCGAATGTACATCGAATGTTATTTTATATGTGCCTGACCAATTTTGGTTTGATTTAAATAATAAGCATACTATACATCCATTGGCAGACATTTTGGTGTGTTTACAATTGACTTCCTTCAATTATTCTTTTGATCGATCGAACCAACATCGATCAAATATCTGTTTCTCCATGTAGAAGGTAGTTCGATCCTACTTTGTTCGATCAAACCAACGGCGATCAAAAATTATCATTGAGTCTCACATAGATTGTAGGAAAATTGAAAAACATGTATGGGGGCCTTAACAGATATTTGATCAACTTTTTTAGGATCTGAAAATTTTATGAATTTCAATACAACCAATTAAAATTTACCAGCACGTCCAATACTTTTTCAATCAATTGTTTTCCCAATTTTAATTGTTTTAGGTTGATCTAACCATGAAGTCTGCCATAGATTTTCAATCAATCAACCAAAAAAATTTATTGAACTAGGTTGAATAGATGAAACATTTAGACGTGTATGGGGGCCTTAACTGGTGAAAAGGACCTTCCCAACCCTCAACTCATGAATCATTTTTTAAAATTTTATGAATAATACTTGCAGAGCTGATCATGATAAGACAATGGCAGCAAACTGGCACTTTCAGAAAAATAAAAACAGCAATGGCTACTCTATGTTTTTCTCATGACAGGTTCACTTTATAATCCTGAGGGGTCACCTGTCCTTCTCTGCTCCTCTCCATCTAGGTTCTTCAGGTCAGTGACATCCAATTTAGGATTTGTTCTGATCCCATTTTCCTTGTATTTTTTTCTTCTTCATGTGACACTGCGATTAAAGCTGCTTCGCTGCTTATTTCTAGATTTTCCTCCATTTGGTAGACACTATTAGTATGTGTTTAATCAACAGTTATTTGGCTTAGCAAATGTTTCTGTAATAATCTATTGAATGTTACAATGACATCTGGTGGCCATCATGGAATTAATGAACAGTTCTGATAAGTCCATTTAAGCCCGCAGTAATCACACCGTATAATTGCTGCAGCAGGCTCGGCAGTCTGTAATGGATGAGGGACGGAGATATGTACAGATCGTACGGCATCCATACGGCACCATCATTACCCTGGAGGCTATGAGCAGCTATTTTCTAATGATATAGACCCAAAGTATAATTGTGCAATTGTACCCCACCAGTGGTATGGTCACAGTTGCAGCTCACTACAGGACATCTGGCCGACTGAGAATGCACCCATGACCTACCCTGTTTCCCCGATGATAAGGCACTGTCTTATATTTTTTGAAACACCAAAATAGGTCCCTAGGTCTTATTTTGAGGGGGGTGTCTTATTCTGATCACTCTGTGCCGTTCGTTGTCCTCTTTCATCACTCTGTGCCAATCATTGTTCCCTTCTGATCACTCTCTGCCATTCATTGTCCCCTTGCATCACTCTATGCCATTCATTGTCCCAATTTGATCACTCTGTGCCATTAATTTTCCCCTTCTGATCACTCTGTGCCATTCGTTGTCCCCTTCTGATCACTCTGTGCCATTCATTGTCCGCCTTCTGATCACTCTGTGCCAAACATTGTCCCCTTCTGATCACTCTGCCATTCGTTGTCCCCTTCTGATCACTCTGTGCCAATCATTGCCCCCTTCTGATCACTCTGTGCCATTCGTTGTCCCCTTCTAATCACTCTGTGCCTCTCATTGTCCCCTTTGATCACTCTGTGCCAATCATTGTCCCCTTCCCCTTCACTGACTCCCTTTTTTTTTGGTTCTACCGGTACGGCCGGGTAACAGACTCCATTACGGCAGGGATCAACAGCTTGCTTGCCCTTCCTACACTGCAGCCAGCCCTGACGAAATCACACATCCCGAATAGGAGATTCGGACAGGAGCAGATATCAGTGGGTGTCCTATTTGCGGGGGGGTGGCTTATTTTAAAGTTTTGGGCAAAAATGGGGGGGTGGCCTATTTGATGGGAATAGCTTATCATAGGGGAAACGTATTCCCAAAGGGTATGCGTATTCCCTTCTGCTCATCCTCACACTTAATCCAGCCATACATGTTGCGATTCCCCTGCAATCATTGTGCGATCATTCTCAACATGCAATTGATCGCACAACAAGCGCGTGCACACCACCTTTTCAAATACCTTGTCCAATACTCTGCATGGGGATAGAGAGTCCCAATCCAAAGAAATGGCAATCGACCAGGAAAGAATCAACATGTCGAATCATTGTCCAATCAACTTTAGGTTCAATTCTGGTCGATCATTTCAGGTGGGCTGCGTTCGATCCCCCAATGGTCAGTGCAAACGTGCACAGCGATTTTTTTTCTTGTACACATACTCATAGTCTCCCCTGCTCCAATCACATGGGGCCCTGAGTTATCACTGTTGTGGCGCTGGGTGTCACCCACAATGACAAGTCCTTTGGCTTTTAGGTATGTGCCAGCGCCCAAATTAATAGGGCGTGTTAAGCGCCACATTGGCAACACAGGCAAACTGTGGGCAATCCGTGGGCCATAAGTGGGATGGGCGTCATGGATGAGTCACACTGGCCAGTCCCTGATGCCAAATGTAGACATAGCCTTAATCATAGCCAAGCCTAAAGGCCCCCATACACAGGTCGATTTTCCATTTGTGATGATCTTTCTTTGAATGATCGTTTGGGAATTGAATGTGAAAACCCTTCTTCGATCGATCCCACTTGAAGAAAGTTTGATAGAAAATGTTGTTAAATTCCTGTTGGATCGCCATTATTTTGAATGGGGACCAGAATCCCCATCCAAAGGAACAGCCAAGAATTGATCGCGCACAGTGGTGTGCATTGATTTGGCGAATGATCTGGTGCATCATCACGCTGCGATCAATCACTCATCTATCGATCGGGTATCGACTTGTGTATGGGTACTTTAAGACTATGTGTACACTTGACACCCAACCCATGGATTGCCCAGAGATAACCTGCAATTTTCATGTGTTTTAGGGTGTGTTTCGTGCTGTATTGGCGATAACGCCTGCTTCTTTGTATTGCAAAAACATGTCTGAGAAACATTAGGCGCTGTACCTAGGGTATACACTCGCGCTGCGCCCAACCACGCATCAATGGGGTTTCCCAGTTGCTGATTGGCAGGGAACGGGCTATGACACTCTTGTGTATGTCCTAGCCAATGCTTTGAATATTCACACATATTTCTAATTCAGGGCAAAAGTTGTGTAAATCTTTTTGGGATTTCTTATGGCACACACATGCATCTGGAAACGCAGCATATTTAGTGCACGAAAAGTGCCCTGGTCATGTTGTGATATTTGATAAGTGCCTCCCAGGCGCCTGTATAAATGCTTACCAAGAGACGGGGTGCACATAAGTGGTACTCTGTTACTGAAAAGGGGCCAAAAACTATGCGTACCTGCATTATTGTTACACAGCTCATATGCGTACTTAGAGGCACTCCGTGTCTGGGCGGCCGCAGCTAAATGTTACATGTATACAATAAGTGCAGGGAAACATGAATAACTATGAATGGTTGGGGGTGTGAAATTGGGAATGTAAATTTCTAATCCCCAAAAAAAGATTGTACTTCTAAAGCAGCCCATACACGGGTCAGATTTTCAATCAATCAACTTAAAACGATCAATTTTTAAGTCGGTATAAAATTGTATGTCGATTGTATCATGGGCAATATGTAATACAAGATTTTTGATAGATTTTTTTTTTTCAATCCACAAAACAATCGATCCAAAATAGTCTGATTAAAATTTCAATCAGAAGTGAGGTTGAATAGGTAGAAAAAAATTGATCAAAAATTGGTTGACCACACTTGGTTCTCAAAATACGGAACCAATTTTCAATCGACCGATCAAAATTTACCATCCAGTCTGATCAAAAAAAAATTGATCGGATCAATTCTCAATCACTCGACTAAAAAATTGATAGTTTTAAGTCGATTGATTGAAAATCTGACCCTGTATGGGCTGCTTAAGGGTGTTAGAGATCTGGGAAAGTCAGGGTAGGCATATGTAAGGGTAAAATGTGACAAGAGAAAAGCATTATGTGACAGCTGTAATATAACTATGAAAGGATGACATTTGACCCAAAGCCAGCTGGTGGCCTGTGGATGGAGACAGCTAATCAGAGGATCAATCAGGAACAGGGAGGTCCATCTTCAGGAGAATCTATCATGCAGGAGGCTGACGCAGAGGACAGTAAGGGAAACAGTGAGGAAGACCACATACATATGGGGTGAGTACCAAACACCATCTCCTGGTACTCATCTGAGGAGCTCACTAAAAAAGTTATGTGCACCCCTGAACATAGCAGGATCACTAAAATTGGCTTATCGTTGGATTGGTTTTGAAGTTATCTGAAATAACAGGAGCTACACAACACCTAACCTCCAGCAGTAGAGAGTAAAATAGACGCAGCATTTTCACACTAGAGCTGGAAGTATGTTATTGGCAAACCCCTATGTTCCACATAATCACCCAAAACTCCCCTGCCTGCAAAAAAAACACCCATTGTCCATTGAAAACTAGCATCCCTGAAACACTGTAATGCAAGGGCTTTCATCTTGGATGAAGCTTTTGACAATAACACTGCTTACGTGTCACCTTCAATTCATAATCTAATCAGAATGGGGCCATCAAAGCACAAAGAAAAGTTAGTAAAGTCAGAGTTCAGGTACACTTTTAGTGTAGCTTACTAATAACAAATCAATTATCCTTTAATTCAGGAATGTTATTTATTTACATTTATGATAATATCCTCTTTTCAGTTACTGAATGTGTTCCTCTATACAACAGAAACTTACTCTTCTTTCCTTTGTGCTTTTGCTGCTTTTTCAGCATCTGTGAATGCAGAAGATATATATGGAGTGCACATGATGGTTATTAATGATTTGCCTAGGATTGTCACATGATGGTGGGAAAAGAGTCTCATCCACAAATATCCCAGTTGCCATAAATAGCGTTTGGGCGATGTCCTGCAACGGAAGATGAGAGAAGAGAAGTTCACTTGAATACACGCCCATCACTAAGGATATAACTTCTTTTTTTGCATATTTCCAGTTGTCATGGAATGGGGTCCTATCCAGTGAAACCATCACTTCACTTCCAGATTCACATGTGTGAGTTAGACAACCTTTGGGAAGGTGTTTGAACTGAAGCCAGAAGGAGGAAGATTCTTTCTCTTCGGAGCCTCCAACGTCTGGGAAAGTCTCGGCTTCGTCTTTGAATTGTAGATTTGTTTTACACCAAAAGGTTGTTGAGCTTTTCCAAGTAGAAACAGCTCCCACTTAGGAAGCTCTTCTTCCACAGACGCCCAGTACTGGTCCTGTAACATACAACAAAAGAACTGAAGATGTAACAGCTATTCTGCGTACAAGCTTCTTGTAGACAAAGCAGTCATTTAAAAACTCATGGAGAAAAAAACAACAACATTGCTATCGATATAAGAAGGCATCAACCCTCCTGTTGTGGATGAATCCCAGGACATTCTTGCATACAAAGGTTCAGCTCTGTGTAGCACATTTTCTTACTGCTATCCCAACCCCATCCCTTCCTATAGGTCAACTATTATGACTGACAGGCCATGCACCAATATAAATATACAGTAAGCAGGAGCGGAACTTTAAAGATGGCTGACCTAATGTATGTGCAATACATAGAAGAGTGAAGCCTTGGGATTGCGGTGTTATGTTATCTAGGTCTATGGCTCTTGTCAATGGAAATGAAAGTTGTAGGCATTTATTTTAGCTTTGTATAGAGCAGAGAAGTGGAAGTTTTTTCTTGCTAAGTGTGTTAGGGAAATAGTCCTTTTTTCATGCCCTAGAACAGTGGTTCCCAAACTGGGGGGCGGGCCCCCCTGGGTACTCCAGGTATTCCAGGGGGGTGCAGGCCCTCATTCTTAACCTGTGTTTGAATAGGGAGGGGGGTCGATAATGTTCCCAAATAGAAAAGGGGGGCCCTGCAAGGAAAGTTTGGGAACCACTGCCCTATAAATCCATATGCACTATATAAAGTGAGGGAAAATCACCAGAGCAATTATCTACATTTGATTTACCCTCTCCCAGTGACAACTCAAAAAGTTGCTATTTTGACAACTGAAAAATTTAGCATTTCCTATCAATTTCCCCTCAGAGAATACAGAAGGTTTTAGTATTAAAATAGGTAACAGTTATATACCATATTTTTGGACTATAAGATGCATCCAGTTTTTAGAGCAGGAAAACCAAAATCAATTGGGTTAATGCAATGGATTAAATGAATGCAATATCAAATTCAGCCAGTAGATGTCACTAGCAGCAGTACTATCACAGCACATCACGTCACCCTCCTCACTGATCTTTCTCACTGATCGGGAGGAGGGGGGCCACAGGGGGAACTGCTGCAGATCTCTTCCCCCTCTCTGGCTGTGCCTGTGTCCGTGGAAGCTGCAGAGTGATTGCAGCTTACACAGACATGGAGAGATAGACGGCAGTTCATCTATCTCTCTATTCATGCGTGGCCGCATCTCTCATCTGATAGCTCCCCGGCTAATCTCCTTGCCAGGAGAGGTGGCGGGAAGCCAAGGCGCGAAACCTCAGCCTTGGGGGTTGCACATTCGGACCAAAAGACGCAGGCACTTTTCCCCCCTGAATTTTGGGGTGAAAAAGTGTGTCTTTTAGTCTGAAAAATATTGTATAGTAATGTGTTTACTCTAGACCAGGGGTGTGCAAATACTTGAACTGGTGATCCACAATGAGCTCTTAAATTTAACATAGGAGCTGCCATCTAGAGAATGCAACATTCTGCATTCGCCAGTTGATTGGCCAAAAATATAACATGGAGGTAGTTGACAATATTTAACAATTGCTGTCAGCAAGTGAATTGAGCCTTTTTTAATTTAAATAATGAAAGTAAATAAAATAATGAATAATTAGGAAAAATACAAAAAACTAAATACAACTAACAAAATTAGCCCAGTCACACTTGATAAGCATTCCTTTCATTTACATGTGTAAAGCCATATTTCTGTTAACCTAGGCCCATTGTCACCTTGGAGCCTGGATGTTCTGGTCATAGTGTCTTGTCACCAAGGAGACAATAGGCTGGTTTTGAAACCTGAAGGGGCCAGATATGGCCCACGGGCCGTAGTTTGCCTATGAATGCTTTAGACAATGCTGCTTCTTACCAACCTCTAAATTAGACACAGAGGGATCAGGAACAATGTGTAATTTTCGGTGTACATTTTTCATCATCGTTCGCAAATCCTGAAGAAAAGAAATAAAAATATGAGTAAAATGAACGCAAATACTAACAATAAACTTTTTCTATTTGCCTTCTTTGAACTATTCCGTTTATTAAAACTGTGTAGTCCACTGTGTGTGTAGTCCTGTGTGTACAGTGGACTACACACATGATATGCATAGGGCACACACACTTCAATGGGAGGCGAATTTAAAAAAACAAAGGGACCCCTTTCTGGCCACAATAGTGT
>CM070037.1:100799589-100820415 GCA_036250615.1 Ptychadena robeensis | reverse complement strand
ATATGTTCGCGAAAATGCGCGAACGCGAACATGCGATGTTCGCCGAGGATAGTTCGCCGGTGAACAGTTCGGTCCATCACTAGCTGCCACGGGCACGCTGTTGCATATATTTTGGTCATGTCCATCGATACGTACTTTCTGGGAGGCTGTGCAAGCTAACCTGAGGAGATTCACAGACCGAGAAATTCCAGATGACCCTGCCTTCTTCCTGCTGCACTGCAACACCATATCGCTCAGGGGGTATAAAAGTCTATATTGGTTCACCTACTGAATGCCGCTAGAGCGTGTGTTCCTCTGTGTATTTATTAATTACCGCCCTTCGTGGGTTTATGGATCCAGAAAAGCAATGATATTATGCAGATGGAGGATCTCACAGCCACCATCTGAGACATGAGAGAACTATTTGGTATGGTTTGGTAATTTTGGTGAAAGTATGGTACTACAGGTTTAACCTCCAAATGACCCCAGACTACGCACAGTGTGTACTGCCCTCCCATGATATATTGTCATGTCTCAGGTCACCGATCACTGTTTTGTATAGTTTTCTTTCCTGTCCAAATCTATTCGGTATTGTATGGTACAATAATTTGCAAAATTCAATAAACTTTCCCCCCAAAAAATATGGTGTTTAATGTGGCATGGGGGCAAAAATGAACTATACACACTGTACCATGCTGTGTGTGTAGTCCATGTTTGCCCGCATGTTCTTGACACATTAAACACTTTCTTTAAAGAAAAAAACTTTATCACAAAGCCAAAGCATTTTTGACAGGTTCAATCCCTATTCAATGGATGCGTTAACATGCGTCTTCACAGTCCAAATCCGCTAACTGCGTTGACGTAGCAGCAACTCTTATGAGTCACAATGCTGTTGCACCTGTGCATACGCATCCATTGCATAGCATGCAGTTGAGGCTCAACTTTCTCTAAGTTATTCATGTTGGCCCACTGTGTATTTGAGTTTGATACCACTGCTCCTTGAACTCAACCATTGCAAGTTTTATTTGTAGCTGTGGAACAAAATACCTGTTGAAATCAAGTGAGCTTGTAACTTAAACACTGCCTCTGTCACAATGAAGTCCCAGATCAGGTTCCCTGCTTCTGAACTACAGAACACCTCAATATTATACTATGGAGATAATGACGTGTTATGTGTAAGATGGGAGTGGCCTCAAACATCAGATGAAATATTGCACGCAACAAGTATTAAGCCCCATACACCTTTAGATCACTCCATTCAATTTCCTCTACCAACAACTATGTAGTGCTGGGTCCTCTGTGATAGAATACATAGTGATTGGAAGGTTTAGAAAGGTCCTCATATTACATGGTTTTGGTAAAACAGGATTGTACAGAAATTGTATGGTAACATTGTAAGGTGTATGGGGACCCTTACTGACCCTTACATCAGCCACAATGTAATAAAAAACAATATTGAAAAAGTGAGCACATCCTTGAAGTCATAAGCTGCAATGTACACTATTTCTGTTCTTGGAGTTACTGGCATTTTAAGTTGTCTTGTAAATGTAGAGGAAAGAGGATTAAGAAGAGTCTTCTCCATTATCCATTGTGCAGATATTAGAGACGACATTGATTATGCAGGGAGTGGATTGACAGGATGATGTTAGTAATACACACAGTAACCCTGCATTCATAAGACGTCCCTTCATCTTCTAAAGCACAAGATTGAGGACATCTTGTGGTGGAAAAGAAGTATTGTTTTGGAATTTTCTGGATTGAAACTCAGCAATGGGATGTAAAACAGTACAAAATATGAAGCTAAAATTCTTCTAAAGCTGCCCATACACAGGCAGATTATCCCTGATAATCAGGGAGGGACCCTTAGAGAATCACCCGACACCCTTTGTGTGCCAGCCATTACTTTGGACAACGACCATGATTTACGGTCATGTCCGGTAAATCTGTTTCACTCCAGCTCGAAGATAGGAATAGCTGCATCAGATATGCGTCAGATATAGCGCTCAAAGCGGCCATCGATCTAGCACATATCTATGCGTGTATGGGCACCTTTAGACGTGGTCGTCCTTATGATAAGAAGCATGTGACAATCCTCATTTCAGTACCATTGTCCGGGGAGATACTAAACCTTCTTATCCTGATCAATGTTCATATGTTAAAATTGTCGCTCCTGGGAAGCAAACAAAGTTTGAATACTCCATGTGGATACTTGCAAGTCTCTGTGTCCTCCTTGCACATGGGATTACGGAGTGGCTAGACGAGTTCAGTAAACAAAGAACAAACTTTACCAGGCTAAAGGGGTCAAATCCCTTTGTTTAAAGCTGTAAACGTAATCAGAATTTGCAAGTGAAGATTCACTTGTAGGCCTAGGCAACGCCAAGATAGATAATACCAAAGCATGGTTTCTCTGTGCCTCCTGCAGTCCTTTCTGTTGTCAGTCAAAGGAGTAAAGGTAGCCATAGATGTGTCAACTCTTCTTGTTTTTGCGATTCCAAAGCGATTGCAAGTCAAACAGCAGTTGTTTCAAACCGATCGCTGTGCGCAAGCTCCATAGTACCATCACCTGTAAGGACAGTCACACAATTGAACGATCACCCCAAATAAAAAAATGTCCGATCGCCTTTCCATCTCTTCTTTGATTTTTCGTGTCGATCGCACCAGGTGGGCAGGAATTAATTCACAATCAATAGATCGAAAAAATATGTGTATTGCTACCTTCAGGGTAAGGCTTCACTTGGGCGGTTTGGGAGCGGAAGTGGTGCATTTTTATTGCCGCGGCGAAACTGCTCAGATTACCCCTAAAGATCCTGTCTCCACTCCCTGTCCGCACTGCACTGCGCCTCAAATGTGTGCGCCGGCTGCGCCCATTGATTTCGGTGGGTTTTAGACAGTCAATAGACTGTCAATGGACAGCTGCGAAAACAGTCTATTGTCTATTGTGACTTTTGCTTGACAATGGGCTAAAACCTGTGGCAAAACCACGGCTGATCCGGCTGGTGCAGTGCCGTGCGGACACAGAATAAATTAAGCGATAAACTGCTGCATTTATTCCCAAACTGCACAAGTAGAGCCTAAAGGTGGGTTTACACATCTAGATTTTTTCGTCCGATAGACGAAAAACTTAATTTTTTGGTTGATTGTACAAAAATCTAGAATGGCAATTTGGTTCGATGGATAATTTTTGTTTGACCTCGAACCAAAAATCATTCAAAAGGTCATTGAACATGTTGGTAAATTTTAATCTGTCGTAGTAATTCTGAATGTATTTTCATTCGATATCGGGATGGACAAACAAAAAAATCTAATATTACATTCGATAAATGGACAAACGATGTTCGACAAAAAAATCTATCAAAAAATCGAATCAGCAGTTGAACGAACAAAAAATCTACACGTGTAAACCCACCTTTACTATAAGAATGGCAAGCTCTTTACTGTGTCTCTGGTTCTGGAATGGTGACTTTGAACAGAACTTACTTGCAGAATGGTTTGATTTCTCTTATGTGCTGCCGCTGAAGCCTCACTGTCTTGTCCCAATTGCTGGGCATAAATCCTCATCTCTTCCAAAAGTTTATTCTTTTCATCAAGTCTAAGGAAGAAGAAAAAAACGAATATTTAGGTGTATGTATGTATGTATGTATGTATGTATGTATATACAGTGCATCTGGAAAGTATTAACAGCACATCATGTTTTCTATATTTTGTTATGTTACAGCATTATCACAACATTTTTAAAAATTCCTTTTTTCCTTCAGAATTCTACACACAACACCCTGTAATGACTTTTGGGCACATTTATGAAAAATAAAAAAATTTAAAAGCACCTGTTCCTAAGTACTCCCAGCCTTTGCCATGAAGCTCAAAATTGAGCTTGGGTACATCCTGTTTCCCCTGACCATCCTTGATATGTTTCTGCAGCTTTATTGGAGTCCTGTGATAAAAACCGTTGATTGGGCATGATTTGGTAATGCACTCGTCTGTCTATATAAGGTCCCACAGTTTACAGTTCATATCAGAGCACAAACCAAGGATGAACTCAATGGAAACGTCTGTAGACCTCAGAGACAGGATTGTCCTGAGGCATAAATCAATAGACAAATATAATGTGCTTCAGGTGAACTGCACTTGAATTACAGGTCAGTTAAGGAGGCTACTAATCTTTAATCAAAATCTCCAAAACTAGGAAAAATATTTTTGCCTTGACATACACTTTAAGACTCTCACCATGCTGTAGTTACAGAAAATGAGGGGCGTCGCTTTCCTGGCCCATTTAGCATTAGCGATGAGTACAGGGGAGGAGCCTCAACATACGCTGGCAGCATTAGGCTACGTTACCACCTACTCTAGAGATTTCAATGTCTATGGTCCAAGGAAAATAATCGTGACCACTGACCGCTGGCAGTCAGAATGCAGGAAGCCGTGATTTGATCGCCTAAGTGGGAACAAAGCCTAACTACCAACACCAATAATCGTGACCACTGACCGCTGGCAGTCAGAAAGCCGTGATTTGATCGCCTAAGTGGGAACAAAGGAGCACCTACATGTTTTTGTGGAGTCTTTCCAGCTCTTCTTCTCGGACTGTATACAAAGTCATCTTTCAGCTGCGGCTTCCTAGAAAGAAAATAATTACCATTGTTATGACTGTGCATTATCACGATAGCTGCAAGAATTATCTTATTACCAAAAAATGACATTACCTTCCTTATCACATGATTAAGTGAGTTTAAAGACCCTTAAGGCTCCATTTTCACTTGTTGAAGGACGTTATTGGAGACCCTAAGATCTGCCTTTTGGATTGACCCATGCAGGCCTCAGCCCACTTCCACACATTTTTTTTTTTAGCCGGTCTTTAGTTTCATCGCCATTCTGCCACATAAATCGGAGATACATCGTATCCCCTAACATGCTGCACTTTTTAATCGTTGCACGACTTATGATGGAAGACTCAATCGCATGTCCCGAACGCATAAGTTATTGATCTCTGAGAAATCTACACGCCAGCCTTATACTGTTCTCTGGTTTATCTGAGGACAAGAGACCCCCCCCCCCCCCCCATATTAAAGAGAAAAGGGTTGTGTAGTCCCAATTTCTGTTTGTGACAACATTCAAAAATAGATAAAATGTTGTCACCAGCTAAAGGAACCGTGTTACTGGCACTACATCGACAGACCAGAAAGGGGCAATATATCCTATGTATGGTTTTAGGTGCAGATGGAATGCGATTTTCCTTCTGGGGGTCACCTGATTTTGAAAATGCCAGTGTTCCTGGCTTAAGCCCCCCATACACCTTCAGATCACTCCATACAATTTCCATAAGATCTGCCAACGACTATGTAGTGTAGTGTCCTCCCTGATAGAATACATAGTGATTGGAAGGTTTAGAAAGCTCCTCATATTACATGGTTTTGGTAGAAGAAAAGTAGATTGTACAGAAATTGTATGGTAAGATTGTAAGGTGTATGGGGGGCTTTAGTCATCAATACACTTATCCAGAACAAGTCAAACCCTGAGGTCAAAGAACCTGATCTGCAAAGCTCTTGTCATTCACTAATAAGTCACAGAAGCCAGAGGATCAGCATGACGCCATTTAAAGAAGTATTTTAGGAAAGCAAGATCAGCCAGTAATGGCAGGCTATTGGTTCTCTCAGGAGCAGTAAAATTAATCACTGTTCAGCTTCTTCAGCTTCACCCGCACACCATATACACACTGCTTCCCCGCAGCTGTCACCTGTCAGTCACCAGCCGACTCTCCCGCCACCACTCTTCTCTACTTCCGTGTACACGCGTTACCAGGGCAACCAAAAGGAAGCTCTTCGCTTCTTTGCAATCCGCCCTAAGACGTGTAACACGGGAAAAAGAGCACAGACTACTCTGCGTTTCAATAAACAAATTATTACAAACATTCAGTGCTCAGATTATTTTTACAAATCTTTTGTTTTCTACAAGAAAGAAATCATTTGTTAAAATGTTTTCGCCATTTTTCTGTAGACCAAGCATGCTTACGTTGCACATCAAAATGCCCCGGATCATGAAGACGTGTTTTCTCTGTACTTGATCCTCTCCATTCTCCGTGCTGTGGCCGCTTGTTGTGAATGGATATTCACGGATTGTTATGTGATGGCGCCCTCTAGTGTCAGATTAGGAGATGGCAGGGGATCAGAGTCTGCACAGGTGTGGGTTTAATGTAACCTTCCATGAGGGATGAGGGTGTGCACGCCGGGGTAAGGAAACAAAGTGATTTCATTTTTATTTATGTAATATTATAATGATAACAGTAACTTATGTGTGGAAGGTATGGCCTCATGTACGGTGTATAGCTGAGAGGATACAAATCCTGAGTGTGTGCACCTTCTCCAATAATAATAAAAATAATTAAAGGGACATTAAACCAGCATGTCAAATATAAAATCATGTACATGACACACACTTGTATTGCTTTCTTGTATTTCTTTTCACTTGCTGCATTTATATGTAGCCTAATATGTGCACCCGGCACTTCCTGTGTTGCGGTGACTACGTTTGGGACTTGATGGAGCCTCATGTAGTCACCACTGTGTGCACATTCCCAAATCCTTGGGAAAACTGGCACCGGAAGACAGAGTAAGGGTATGTTTCCACAGCGTTTTGTGATCTATTGGGACCCCCTAGGTTAAGCACAGTGCTTGGCTGGGGTCCCGACGGATCACATACATATTCCCTGCTCGGCGCATGCCCTTTTCAGATCGGCTCAGTGTGGTGAGAACAGAGCATCCACTGGGCAGGTAGAAGTGTATGTGATCTGTCTGGACCCCTGCCAAGCACTGCGCTGAACGTAGGGGGTCCCAACAGATCACAAAACGCTGTGGAGACATAGCCTTAGGCTGGGTCTACACTCTACGTTTTTTTGTGCGGGTTACCCCAAGGTCAAAAAACACGTATTCCCCTGTGGGAAGTGACATGCCAGCCTATACTGGCGCATCATGACCGCGTTTGGCATTCACAAAGGATTTAAAATACCCGGCCGCACATGGTGGATCTGCCTGCGTCCTATGGATGAACTGGATGGGCTTTTGGCGAGCTTTCTAAAAGTAAGTATAGGACGTGATATTGCCGACATGGCGAATACCACTCCCTGACATGACTCCTGAACAGCCTGCAGACAGCAGGCAAACCACGGACGGCCACTATGGACACGTTACGCCAATGTGTCCATAACGCCACTCATGGTTTCTGCCAAGCGTAGACCCAGCCCAAGGAAAAAGATCGAATCAAATTATTTTAGGAGGAGAAAGGTTGTTTTTTCTTTTTTTTTTAAAGATTTTTTTTTTTTAATCTATGAAGTATTACTGGATCCAGTGGCATCGTCCAGGAATGTTGGCTAATGCTTCTTGTTTACTTCCTGTTGGATATTTTCGGAAAACAGCACAGGTACCCCCTATGTATAGGGCAAGCTCTGACATCGGGGAAATGGCCACTGCCCGTTCTTATGACTCTATTATGCGACATTGGCATAGACATACCAAGGCCTACTCTGTGTTCCATTAAGATTTTTTGTACAACTAAATGCACTTCAAAAGATATTATGGTTCCACAGGGAGGTTAAAGTCCAAATCTAAGTTGTGTTTTTAGAACAGATATTAGCAATAGTAGAGTGTTGTACCGTGTACATTTTAATTGCTGAAGGAGGTGAATATCATGGCTGAACCTCTTATCTCTATTACCCCCAATAACTCTTCCTAACTGTGATCACTATCTCCATTAACTAACCCTTCACTCTCACCTCCATCAGTCATGTGTGTCAAGGCAAAACTGTTTCTTTTGTTCAAATATTTATGACCAAGTTATTTTGTGTATAAATGTAAGTTTCAAAGACCAGAATTGTATTAGCCTGAAGAAGGGATCTGCGATATCCCGAAAGCTTGCTTCTCTAATGATTTCAGTTAGCCAATAAACGGTATCACTTGATCTCCAAACTTGCTGTAGAACAGATATTGAAATTCTGCTGACTCGTATAAATGGGCAAAATGGAGACCGACCCTGGGGCAGACCCTGGGGGCCAAATGTGACCCATGTTCAAGTTATCACCGGCCCTAAAGCCGGGCACACACGTCTCAAAGAAGCCGGCAGATCGAGCAAGCCCTCCCGTGGTGCAATGACGTCATCGCGCTGTGGATAAGCTGGCCCAATATCAAGCACCAGCACTGCGGCTGCCATCCGCCTGCTGTCCGCTGCTATGGATAAGGACCCAAAAAAAATCAACTAGAGCAGTGATGGCAAACCTTTTTGAGACCCAAACAGAAACACATAACACACTTTGTTATCTTAAAGCGCCATTACCGCAATTTAACCTGAATACTGAGATTTTAGCTTAAACAATGGGAGACGTGGACGCAGACGCGGTTGTGGTAGCATGTCCTTTGCTGTGCGAAAATCCACTGCATCTGCACAATATTGTGAAATGGTGCTAAATTAGTGAAAATTTTACCCGAATACAGGAATGAGGCAAAA
This sequence comes from Ptychadena robeensis, assembly GCA_036250615.1. Taxonomy (NCBI): domain Eukaryota; kingdom Metazoa; phylum Chordata; class Amphibia; order Anura; family Ptychadenidae; genus Ptychadena; species Ptychadena robeensis. The sequence goes on along the minus strand of CM070037.1, from coordinate 100,811,949 downwards.
GCATGGAGCTCAGAAACCCCACACAGCGTATCTTCATTCAGTTTTGAGTCCGTGGCTGTACCTTTTATGATGTTTTTGTAGTCGAGTCTTCTAGTTGTGATGACGTCATCATAGACACAGTTAAGGAACACAAGTGTTCAAGAACTTAAAATTCTCTGTAACATTAGCAGTCAACAAGACAATGAAACAAAACAAAAGTAGGTTAATACCTGGAATTTACAATAAGATGGCAGTGCTGTCTGTATAAATTTGACCAGCCAGAGTCGGCCTCCGGAATAAGATGAGAAAATCCCCCCTCCTCCCGTCTGCACCAATCAGAGACACACTGCAGACATGCTGATACACAGTCTGTCTACCCGTGCAAACCGAGAGGGCTCAGCGTGCCCTTGTGTGGCAGAAAATGTTAATGACTCTTTAACCCTCTGAGCGTTTGCCACGTGGCACGTTTTTTTTTATAACCGTGCCACGGGCAATTGCCTGCTCAGCTGAGGGATGTAAACAAAAGTCCGGCGTCGCTGGAGACGCCGGACTTCTGCTGACAGAAAGCGACGCCCCTCCAGTTTGACGGAGGTCTATGGCGCCGCCTACCCCCGCCCCCCTCGCGTCACCGGTGACGCGATCGGGGGCGGACCCGGAAGCATCGGCATACATGCCGATGCTCCCGACCGCCGTCAGAAGACGGCGAGACCTCGGGCGTTCCTCCGGCTAACTCGGGCTGAGTTTCATGATGCATGAAACTCAGCCCGAGTTAATTCGGGGAGAACGCTCAGAAGGATAAAGCATAGGTGTCTGTACACAAAGTACAAACCCGTTAGCTTTAAAAAAAAAAAAACTATTGTAACAAGCTCTGCAAAGTTCTGGAGTCAGTGGGCTCATTTAATGAACAACCCTCTGAACATGACAGAAGGCTTCAAAAAAATTTGAAAACGTACTGCCTGATTAACATTAACTTCCATTTAAAATTTACTGCAAGGTCGTTATCTGTTTGCTTAAAAGACGAACATTTTTAAAAATTTACTCAGTAAGGGGCCCTGAAAATTCTGATGACGGCCCTGCATGTACCAACTTGTGACATGAAAGTGTTGGGATGTAAAAAATCTCTCTGCTGAAGAGATTTCTATTAATTAACTGCCCTAGCGGTCGGGACCGCTAGGGCAGCGCTGCAACTGCTACTGTAGCATTGGATGAGATTGTGCCGTCCAGTACACATTGGGACTCCGCCAGCGCATACTTACAGTTTTGCGTTGTCCTGGTGTCATGCTCCTCGGTCTCTTCTGATTTGAAAAGTAAATTGCAAGAAAGCAGTTTTCTATGAAGAATACTGCTTTCAATGTGCACCTATGTACTAAACATTGCCCAAATAATGTCACTGGTGCCCCAGATGTGCCCATTTGCAGTAACCCTCTCTTCCCTGGTGTGATTTCATCACATCCATCACACCAGGTTAGAGAGGGGTAACTGCAAATGGGCACATCTGGGGCACCAGAGACTTTATTTGGGCGATGTTAGTACATAGCAGCATAGCTTTGTGCCCTGATTTTTGTATTTTCTCATTCATTTTATTTAAAAAAAAATATATATTTTACATAATTGTTTGTTTTAAACATTATTATATTCAGGATGTCTATTAGACCCTTGTACGGACAGATTTTGGGAAGTTACAGGCCTACAACATAAAGAAAAATTTACCATAGAAGTCTATGGTGCGCTTTTGGTACAGAAATCTGGACCTCAGCAGTGCGCTAGGGAGGTTAAGAGGTATCAGTTGCAACAGTAGTGGAAACTGCATTCTTTTGACCCAAATAATTACCCTTGTTTTTACCACCTTCTCCCAAATAACCTATTGTGATGGCTGCCAGACGCTTCCCTGTCCAAAGGAAACAGCAGAGCAACGTTGCTGCCACACAGTGGTCTGTTTTGGGTGGTGCAGTTGCCAGGTCTCCTGTGTGATCTGTGGATTAATTTTGAGTTGCCCTATGGCAGTGATGGCGAATCTATGGCACGCATGTCAGAGGGGGCACTTGGAGCCCGCTCTGTGGGCACGCCAGTACAGAAGAGAGAACTGCAGCCTATTGGCTCTCAATGCTGTCAGTTTTCTCCCCCTCTCGTCTGATTGCACACAGTGCCCCATACCCTCTCCTATTCTATCTTATAAGAGAGTGTGTGTTTACATGTTTGTGTGTGTATATCTTGTGTAATTCAGGTTATCTCGCCACGCCAGCACTTTGAGATAAATCAGTGGGGTTTCGGTTTCAGTTTGGGCGCTCGGTCTCTAAAAAGTTGGCCATCACTGCCCTATGGGGACCTGTAGGAGATTTGCTATGTCTCAAGTTGGCCATAGACGTCTATATTTTTCTTGCGATTCCTGAGCGATCAGCGCGATCGTTTATTCACAAATCGATGCATGCATAAATCGCATGAAAATGTTATCGTGTAGGGATCAGACATGTCTGAAATTTTTTGTCAATCGATCGTCAATCAGAGGACGTTCCATCATTTCCGATTAAATATTTTTTGTGTAGCTGATCTTTAGTTTAGTCACTGAACGATTGGTGATAAATCATCGATTATTCGAATCCCAAAAATTGTGCAATCACATGCCACAATTGTTTCAAAAATCTCTAGAAAATCGTGATGTCTATGACCAGCTTTAGGACTGGCCAGGGGTCCATATATCAGTCTCCACAGCTAGGATACTTTGTGTACTTGTCCTGGGGACAACTGAAGTCGGGTAGGTGTATTCTCTCCGTTCAACAGGGGCTTGACACCCTTATACATATATTGTTGCCTAGATTGCAAATCTCTTTTACAAATATTTACTTTTTATTCACTTGTTCCAATTTGCTAATTTCTGCTTGCTGAGTATTCTAATAGAATTTAAAAAAAAGTCTGGTAAGACTGCACAAGTGTAAAATGAAAATATGCATCTGCAGTCTCTGCAAAAAAATTATGTGTAAGGGTCTCGGGGAGATCAGCAGTCTCCGTTCAGGTAGGATATCCAAATCTTAAGTCTTAACCTTCAGCCATCTCCTGTGCCACTTAATTTCCAACCTGGTACATAACTAAACCCCTAACCGCCCCCTCCGCTCCACCAGTGATCTACTAATGATATCCCCACTCTTAACATCATCACAAGCACAGCTTCAAAACTTGTGCTCAACCAGCTGCTGAGAGAGGAACAGGTGGCTGTGGCTCTCACCCGAAATGTGCTGGATCCAAGAGAGGAGTCTTGATCCTGTCGGTAGGGTAGGTGTCGGAGACACTTTGTCGCTCCTCTACACAGGGTCTACCTACTAGGGTATCTGCTCTCTCTGGAGACAAATGGAACAGCCTAGGATGTTCTGAGGAACACATGTTTATAAACTATGGCCAGTAGCAGCTACTGGGCAGACTAAGCACTGTAAACAAGAGGCCTCTGGAAGAAACCACATGACCACATTAATTAAAGGTACATATACATTTTATACAAGTATGTACATCAGTATAATAAAATATACATCAGTGCCATTTACTGGTCACTACACTCCCCCTGGGGCCTTTCCAGGCTACGCCCTCGAGTTGAGTCTGCCAATAACCCTGGAGAAGACAAGTCATTAGGCGGTGTAAGTGCTGGGGTGCCATAATGTGATGCCCTACCATAAAAGGTCACTACACTCCCCCCGGTGCCTTAAAAGGACCTACCATAAAAGGATGGGTTGTAGACCTCCACAGGTATTATACGTCCAGGAGAGGAACTCAGCAATCCGGTGATATATGTACAAAGAGAAGGTTAAAAAACATGTTTTGGCCTTAGCTAAGGGTCAGTCTACCAGATGGCCTGAACCGTCTGCACTCACACTGGGGAGGACCGCTTTGTTGGCAAAAAATGGTCAGTCCACCAGATGGCCTTTGAATGACTGCACTTACACTGGGGAGGGCACCTATGGACATGAGCCAGGTGGGTGATCCCAAAGTGTAAGCCTGTGTCCAATGCCTGGTTCATGGCCAGGGTTGTGCAGGAGCACTTTTCGGGGCGACAGGTGGTGATATGAAGATGCAAGTGGACCTCCCAGGTTGGCAGCCACTTGCAGCAGAGTAAGCGCTTTCAGCCGGGGTGCTTTTTTAAGAGCACAAGAATAAAACAATGTCCAGGTATGGGGTACCACATGAATATGGGGTATTTACAGTTCTTTACTATCAGAATTTTATACAGCTTCACACCATCACCCAATGGCAGGGATGGGGGCAATCACTTAAGGAGCTATGTTCTGTGCCCTAACCAGCTGCTGAGCCCTAACCAGCTGCTGAGAGCGGAAGAGGTGGCTGTGGCTCTCACCCAAAATGTTACTTATTTTTCACACATCATCTGCCCAAGCGGGGTGGGACTTAGGAGGGAAGGGGCATTTATCCCCCTCCTAAGTTAGCCTGCTACATATTATTAGGAGGGGAGTTAAACCTCCCGATAACAGAAATGAGATCTGTGTATTTGAGATCTGTGCATTACTTTCCTGTTAGAAATACCAGCAGTTAAGTCAGCGACGTCACTTCCTGTCATTTTTCCCTTAATCAGAAAAGGCAAAACTTGACAGGTATGAACAGGCCTAAAGATGGCTCGCTAGGCTAGTTTTTGCTGTCCCATCAAAACCGACTCCTCCTGGGAGTCTTAGCTTTATGCCCTTACCACCCTGGGGGTTTAATCACGTGAGCCAGCTGCACTCCGCCCCTTTTCTTCCACTCTGGGAGTAGAGACCTCCAAATTGCGATTACTAAATGATACTAGCGTTGGAGGACAGAAGCATGGTCAGTGCAACTGGTAGGCGGCTGCAGAGATGGGGCGAGGGGTACCAGGATTGCTTTGAGGAAAGACAAAGTACCCAAACTGTACACACAAGGATGGGGGCATACATGGACTACACACACTGAATGCACTGTACAATTTATTTGTAGCCTATACGTGCCCCCATCCCTGTATATACAGTGTGTGTGTAGTCCAGGACTATCAATGTCCAGCTCATGTGCTAAAAATGGCCCAGAGTGCAATTATACTTTTCAAATATATCATGGTTGGCTTGTGACTTTGTCCATGTTTTTAAATTTGTCCCCCTGTGCAATTGAGTCTGACACCCCGGATCTAGGGGATATTCTTGTTGTTGCTTGTTCCCATACACAGAGTTGTTACCATCCTGCAATTGCTTTAGGTTGCAGCAGAGCTATTCTGGAACAAAACAACAGTTCAATTAAACCTAGTACCTCTGAGCTGCCATGATGGTGAGGTTCTCCGAAATCCTGAAAAAATATACCGTACTTACTGTTTCCTTAAACCGGTTTTAGCCTCAAAATAGAAAAAAGACACATACCGTATTTTTCAGACTATAAGACGCACCTTTTCACCACCAACATCCGGGGGGAAAAGTCGCTGCGTCTTATGGTCCGAATGCATGACCCCCGCAGTCGCTCGGCCGCAGGTGGTCGTGCCTTGGCTTTCCACCAGCTCTCCAGAAATGCCAGATAAAAGATGCGGCCACAGCCAGATCTCTCATCTGTACTTTACTGTTTCTACCACCAGAGCCATGCTGATAGAAGCAGTACAGCATAGAGACACTCATGGAAGCTGCCAGTCAGCAGCTTCCATGTATGTCTGCCTGTTAGCTGTGATCACCATTCAGTTCACAAGCTGGTAAGAAGGGAGACAAGAGTGCAGAATCCACCGTGGCCCCTCTTCTCTGTGTGTGAGGAAAATGAGGATTGCCTGAAGTGTGCTCTCTAGTGACACAATTTTTGTGGCTGAAATTGGGTACTGCAGGGGATTTTTTTTTCCAACTGATTTGAACATTTCCGTTTTTATTTTCTGGTTCTCCTGCTCTAAAAAACTGGGTGCATCTTATGGTTCGGTGCATCTTATAGTTCGAAAAAATACAGTACATCAAATAGACATAGTGTAGTGACTAGTAAATGGCACTAATATACATATTGGTGTAATGCTGTGCAATATTGTAAAATGCTGTGTATACGCCTTTAATAATGTATCTCTTACTAGGAAGCTGCTGAGTTGCTGGTTGAGGCCCAAGACTCCCCCCAATACTTTGGTAGCTCCTAAGCCTGTACCCCATCCCTGCCTAAGGCTTTGGTGTAAACCCTGTACATATTCCTTTCAGTGAACTTGTAGATATCCCGCTAACCAGCTGAGTGGACAGTGCTTTATTTGTGTGTGAGAGCCTGAAGACAGTGTGTGTCGAAACATCGCAAAGAACCTGGTCGTGTAGAGGAAGAATTACCCTCCACGACACTACAATATTACTCACCTGTCAGCAGTTTACATCTGGGAAACCTGCTACACAAAAACAACCCTCTTCACTTTTTCATTCCTGGCGCCAGTATGTTTAGTTCTGGCGAACCAAAGCCACTACTGTCCATTCTTCATTTCTTCATACCCTCTGGGGGGGGGGGGCTGCATCTGCTGCCCAGGATATTTATATAGCACCGGCATATTACGCAGCACTTTACAGAGCATATGTAGTCATATCGCTGTCTTTCAGAGGAGCTCACAATTTAATGAGGTATGCTGGAAACTGCAGTTCTCTACTACTTCTAGCGTTGGAGTACAGAAGCGTGGTGAGTGCAACCGGTAGGGGGGCTGCAGAGCTGGGGATAGGGGTACCAGAATTGGTTTGGGGGAAGGCAAAGTACACAAACTGTACACACAGAACTCCTCCAGAGACAAATGACTCTGATGTCACAATCCTGCGGGACTAGGCAGCTGTGACATCATACAGCTGCAAGGCAGTGCCATCAAACATCGGGAGGGTCGATCTCTGAAAAATTGCTGTTTTTTTTTAATTTGGGCAGCAATCTTCCTAATAATCTGCAGTGCTGCCATGTGGTAGGTCCACTTTAAGACTCTGTAGTTTCCATATTAAGAGATTGGACAACCTTCTGCAAATGGTCACTTGGTAATTGTTTTAATGCGGAAGACGTATCTAAAGAGACTCTGGAAGGGAGCATGATTAACTCATTTACATTACACTACCCGAGCTTCTCTGTGGTGCATAGAAGGGGAGCTGGCACCACTGTGGCACTATGTCATCCGAGGAGACATGGGGGACAGTCGGGTTTTACTGATTATGGGTGAGGACATGGAGCACGATAGCTATATAGGTCCAGTTTAAAGTATTTTTTTTTATAAATGATAGAGTTTCACAATCAATCATTTAATAATTAGTGACCATTTTCACATTGCCTGCTTGATATATGGTACAATCCAAAGTGCAGTATCCTTTGCCCATGTTTGTTTGATGGAGACACATTTTCTTTTTAGCCTTTCAAACGTCCAGAATAGAATAACAAGATCCAACCTCTCCCCATAGACTTCACTAGGATGTGGTATAACAAAGTAAGATTACCAAAACTGTTCTCAAATCCCAGGCTGATAAATTTATCCCGAACTGTAGACATCGCAGACACATTTAATTTGCTTGAAAGCCCACAGCGTCAGGAAATCCCTGAACCCGGTAATAAAACCTGGTGATCTCCAGGCTCCGAATCAAGGATCTTTTAATGTTGACTCGAAGTGAAATGAAGAAATCCGCAGGGCCTCATTTTACCTGTGCAGGTCTGCAATGCAAATGCTGTTTTGGACACATGATGAGTAATGGAATGAGAATGGATGTGGCAGAACTCGGACTGCCCACTAGATGGCAGCAGAAGACCGTGTTCGGGGGCTCAGCCATAGGGTAGTGGTGACCTTGTTTGCAGAATGGGAGAGGAAGAAATCCACAGTAATAAAATGTCCTCAGGCTCTGCTGTATTTTTCATTTTCCTTCAGATCCCCAATCTCTGAAGAACAGGACAGTCCCAGTCCACAATCTGCGCATTCTCCCCTCGACATTGTTTTACATTTTACATATGGATCGCAATTCTATATGCAGACCAGCTTTGGCGATATCAATGGTCACATACATCTAATGGTTGTGCTTTGTTTTAGCATAAAGCTATTGTTCACAGGAGATGGGCAGATGTTTTGAATAAATTAACTGCCGGTAAACAGCAACTTTTATTTACTGTGTGAGTGAGGTAACCGCGCCTCTGATATGGGCAGAAAAGGCAACGTGTCATGTGGTTTCATAGAAATGTGCTTTTAAAATTGTTATAATTTACTAAAAATAAGTTTTTAGCGTGATCTTCATGTTTGTTTTAGTGATCACACTAGCAGTACAGTACAGCAACACAATGTCGCTAGCGTTACTGCAATCTACGCTGGTTTCCATAGGTTTGTGTAGCTTTCAGACTATACCTGTGTCACGAACCAGCAGGTGTGGACACACTGTGCCACCTCCTCTAAAGGCGTTGCCTGCTCTAAAAACTGGGTGCGTCTTATGGTCCGGTGTGTCTTATAGTCTGAAAAATACAGTACCGTATTTTCCGGCGTATAAGACTTTTGAACACAGAAACACGTGTGCAAAAGTCAGGGGTCGTCTTATACGCCGGGTGCCGCAGGCAGGGGGGTGCAGGGGACCATCTAGGGGAGCCGGTAACTGGATCTGTGCTGCCTGGGCTGCGTGCTGCCTGAGATACATTGTAACGGAACGAGAGAGCAGTGTTACCATGGCTACAGGATGCTTCTCCACAGAGAACACACGCTCTCAAGCTCTGTTGTAGAAACAAAACCTGTGTGTAGCTTTGAACATTCATAGCAGGAAAACCATTTATAGTATAATGATGAAGCTTTCAGGGTCAGTAATGCTCACCTACTACTACTTACACCCCGAGTTTCACCACTCTAGCTATAATACTTATAAGTTACATTTCAGCTAAATTCCAGCCACCAGACAATGCTTTTTCATGGCCAGTGATATACTCCTATATGCAACATTTAACTTGCCTATATTGAACACATATATCTTTAAATCCCTGCATGGTAGAACCTTGAAATTTTGTGGTTTACTAGTTAACCCCTAAGACTATATCCATGCAAATTTTCAGGTCCCTGAGCATAATCCTTCCTACTGAAAGCCCCCTATAAAATATTACTTCCCTATTAGCATAAAGCACTACTCTGCTGCATACATGCTTTCACTTATCCTATCCTTACTAATACAAAAAAAGATCAGACTTCTAAGGGTGTTAGAGATCTGTGAGTTGAAAGTCAGAGTAGACATACATTTTTTTATTTGGCGTGCGTTGGAAGAGTCTTATACGGCGAGAATATACCAAACTCTCTATTTTAACTGGAAAAGTTGGGGGTCGTCTTATACGCCCAGTCGTCTTATACGCCGGAAAATACGGTAATATGTAAAAAAATACATATGTAAAATTAAAGTGTAACTTGCCTCTGAGCTGGTATGATGGTGGCTTAGGGCTCCACGATCCTACAAAAAAATATACTTACCTGCTGTTGTCTGAAATCATATGAGAGATTCCATCTTTAATAACCAGACTTCCTGGGGTTAACACAGAGTGCAATAATGGTTATAATGGTTTTCTACTGGAATTTGCTTTTATTACAGACCCAAGATCAGGGAATTACTAGACACGGCTCCTTTCCGGTGGTGACGCCCACATGACATCAGAGCCAGGGAGAGAGGAGGCGCTGCGAGGGATCTTGTATATTACTCATAACAGGTTAGTTTTTTTCTTGCTTCCCTCCCTAGTATTCGCACTTCTAGTGCCATTCATGCAAAGATGTCCCCAGGTCTCTTTTAGGGTGTTAACCTGATAGGGATAACATGGGGACATTTCTGAACACCCCCCCACCAGTTTCTGCACACCGTATGCAGGTGCCCTTCCATGGACGGGCAGGCACTATCAGGCCTTCTGCCGGTAGCCCAGAAAGTGAATGCTGCTTTAGTTATATAACTATGTACTCTGTATAGCGCTGCGTAAACCAATACATATGTCTACATAAATATTAGTTATTACAATTAATAAAGTAATAATTGTAATACTTTCATATTTAAACTGGTGCCCAGTGATTAGGATTCTTGTTTATAGAATATTTGAAGGAACAAATGGTAACACATTGCGTCTTCCCAGTCCTTCTTTTTTCTCAGCTATTTTCCTGTATTTTCCCCTTTTTGATTCTGTCAGTAACACACATCTTGTCCTAAGGTGACAACACTCACTCTGTGTTCTGTACCTTTTGCCAATGAACCCTTAAGTGCTTCCTCCTGGGTCCACGCTCAGCGCAGCGCTAGACAGCACAGAAGAATGAGGTTGGGAGACGCTGTGTTTCTGATTTACTTCTTCAACATACAGATAAAGCCGGCCACAGACGTTTCGTTATTTCTTCGATATCCCTGCAGATCGACAGTGCGTGATGATGTCATCACGCACAGCCGGTCATGCAGGGAATTGGCCGTGCACCCTTTGTGAGCTGGCAGTTACTTTGGATGGGGAAGCTGGTCCCTATCCAAAGTAATTCAATCAGTATAAAATGTATGGACATGTCCGCGACACCATGGCCAAGTTTGAAAAAGTTTGGGACCCGTGGGTGGAATACTACCACGACCAGAGTCTAGATGCCCGTCTTCTGACTATCTAGCCCCATGGGAACCCCCCCGTGAGGGCCTGTTAAATGCCCCACCCCCACCCCCCCCGATCACCTATTCTCTCCCCCCCCCCGCCCTTTCACCTTTCGCCCTTTCTCACTCTTGCTCTCTCTCTTCTCTCTCCTTTCTATCTATTGTTTGATTGTGGCTTTTGTTTTATTTGTTTATTTAATTTGGCGTCGTTCAGGCGTGCCCGGCACGTATTGTACTGAACGATGTGTACTGTGTATTTTGTATGAATAATGGGCTCACCCTCCCGAGGCCTTAACATTCTTGCTCTGGGCCTAGAGGGATTGATGACCCTGTTACTGTACACATTTTTCCGCCTATGCATTTACTGTATAACTGTTTGAAAATTTAATAAAAATTTATTGAAAAGAAAAAATTATGGACATGTCCGTAAATCCTTAGGCTAGCCACACAAATTCCATGCAATCGACCCCCGATCAATCGCAGCGTGTGATTGATCGGGGATCAATTGAATGAAAATCAATGTGCACCACATGGCCACATCGATTCCCGTTCGATGTGGCCATGTGGTGGGACTGCTGTGTAGGAAGAAGTCACAGCCGGCTGTTCCTATACTTTGCATGCAAAGTCATGGAGATTGAACAGGGTTTTCCAACATGTTGGAACCCCGTTCAATCGAGTTTCTTCGAGTGGGCTCTGTTGATCCCAGTCGAAGGAAAGCACACACAGGTAGGATTGTAAACAGATACTGTGACCGCGCACGTTGATTGATTGTACTCAAATCTTTTTACAAATCTACCCGTGTGTGCCTAGCTTTAGATTGATTTCCCAGAATTTAGGTTTGAAGCATGAGATTTGCGGCAGATCGACCTCTGTGAGTGATCAGCTGCAAAAGCAGCCGCAAATCTAACCGTCTATGGCCAGCTTTAGACATAAAGTCTATTTAGACTTTTTTGTCTTCAAAATGAGGACCTGTCAGCTTAGTGTATCAGCATGGTATATAAAATAGAGAAAAAAACATTTTGCAATAAAAAAGTAAGTATTAATGGACAATAAAAATGCGCATTTTAATAGGAATTTCATTGGATGTTACCATAAAGGCTGTCTGTGCAAAGTGTATCTGTCCTATTTATTTGGAATGGCACCCATGAGCACTGTACAGTCAGTAATGATGGACCTGGCTCTACATCACAGCTTCAAGTGGCCTTATTAGCGCAGAACCACTTGTACGCATCACTTTCCAGTGTAAGCCAATGCAAGTGTGTGATGTATATGATCCCCTTCTGCACTCAATGGTTTCTCCTGTAGACTTGCACATACAATACAACACACATTGGCTAGCGGGAGAAACAGGTATTCAATCCACCAATAGGGTGATTACCTTCAGTGGGTATGGAGTAGAGATGGTTGATTTTTTAGACTTGCCAACTTTGAGAGCTGTTTGCAAAGCCTCTGAAAATAGTATCATAACCAAAATTGCTGGTGATATAGAGAAGAGTTGTGGGAACATTTAAAAAAAAAAAAGTAAGGCTCTAGCACATGCAGTTTTTGCATAAATGAAGTTCAAAAACGAAGTCGAAATTCCGATTTTCGAAATTTTGACTTGACTTTGAACTTTATTTGTGCAAAAACGATTTGTGTTAGGGACATACTTTTTTGTAGTATACCCCCAACCCTTCCCTACATCTTCAGCAAGCTCTGTGATGATACCATGTTCAGGGGCTTTGCAATTAACTCGAAATCGTCGAATTTTTATGGAGCAGTAAAGTGATGGGGTTGAAGAACAAGAGACAGAGCTATGGTCATTGATCTATTATTATTATTATTATTATTAACATTTATTTATATAGCGCCAGCATATTACGCA
>CM070037.1:100788616-100799467 GCA_036250615.1 Ptychadena robeensis | reverse complement strand
AACTGGGATGGTGGTGATGTTAAGAAGATGGGTAGGAGAGGCTGAAGAGGTGGGTTTTTATTGGAAGGTATGGTTTTGTATACAAGTGACTTGGTGTCCAATCTGTTTTAAGAATGAATTGAATGGGAAACATAAAAACAAGGAAATGCAATAGACTTCAAATAGACCTCATAACGTTTCACAATGCATTTTGATAAAGTGTACAGTGCGAACGAACATTGGTATCCTGAATGAATAAGCTTTACTCAACTCAATGCACCCTAATATTCGTGTTTGTCTTCTTGTATGTGTTCTTATTCTATATTAAGCCCTCCATACACACTTAGATTTTTCGGCCGACCGACCGCCGTGCACACTCTGGGCCGCCCGACCGCCGTGTGCGCTGTCGGCCAAAATATCGGGTGCCGATCTTAAGCTTAAAGAGCCTAAATTGGCAGCCAAATCGATCTAAGCCATTACATGTCCGTAATTCTTAGATCTGTCTAATACTTTAACCACCTCGCCAATTTACTGAACCAGAGCTTTGTACCGTTAATAATGTGAGATTGGGGGACGAAAGGATTTCCTTTTTCTTTGCAATTATATTTACCCCTAATGTACATGTGAATTGCAAAGAAATTTTAATCGATTGTATTCATGTGATATAAAAATTTTCAGAGATTGTGGGGTTTTCGTTAGCTGTTAGTCATAATCATCAACATGACAAATACAGGCTTGAAATATCTGCCTTTTTCAGACTATAAGATGCACCTTTTCACCCCCAAAATCGTGGGAAAAAGTGTCTGCGTCATATGGTCTGAATGTGCAGCCGATCACAACTTGGCCCCCTGCCAGCTCTCCCGGCAGATGAGAGATCTGCACACAGCTGGATCTCCCATCTGAACTGTATTGGTTATATTTGCAGAGCCCCACAGATATAACCAATGCAGAGTGTGTGTGGGGAAAGCTGCACTCACGCTGGCAGTTTCCTCACACACACAGCCCAGAGGGAAGACCAGAGTGCTTTTGTTCCCTTTTATTACTGTTATTCTATGTTCCTTCTTCTGTCTTTCTGTGTGTTATCTTGTGTTGCATCTCAACTCTTATTTCTTGTACAGCGCTGCGTAATATGTTGGTGCTATATATATAAATAAATGATGATGATAACAATGAACACACACAGGCTCTATAGAGTTCCAGTAAAGTAAAGGTAAAGTAGTCACTGCAACACAGTAAGTGCCTGGTGCATTTAGTATGGCTGCTTTATAAACCAGAACGAATGCAGTAGAAACCAATGATAACCAGTGTCAGTGTATGAAGATTATTTAAAATTTTTACATGGGCGTTTAATAATTATTTTAATGGCAAAACGTGCCATTTGCCCTAATGCACAGTTTTACACAGGAGTACACATTAGCAGAACGCTGGTACGCAAAATGGTCTAAAACATAGCTCTGTGTACCTTTTTATTATCCTTCCTAAGCTCGTCCGTGTACTACAGGAGGAGACATGCACGGAGCTTTCCCCCTCCTCTCCCTCCTCTCTGATGGGAAGGAGCATGCTTGTGTTGTGCTCTGACGGCAAGTGCTCTCTAGTGACATCCGGTGGCTGAAGCTGATATTGCAGATTGAGTTGAGATAACAGCCCCACACAACTTTCTTTGGCAATTTTTATTGTTTTTATTGTTAAACATATACAATTTTTGTGACTTGGATAACCGCAGGGAAACTTTAATAACTTTAAAAGGTTGCAGTTAGGGGTGTCAAATTGGGAATGTAAATTACTAATTAAAACAAAAAGATTGGACTTACAAGGGTGTTGGATATCTGGGGGATGAAAATTAGAGCAAGTGTAGGGACATCTGACAAGTTGCACTACTGAGATATATACTGAGATCTGGGGGGTTCAAACGGAGTTGTACTGTGAGAGTTACTTTTGACCCAAAGCCAGTTGGTGACCTGTGGATGGAGACAGCTAATCGGAGGATCAATCAGGAAAAGGGTGGTCCATCTGAGGCAGAATCTACCATCCAGGAGGCTGATGCAGAGGACAGTAAGTACGACAGTGAGGTAAACCATCCTACATTTGGGGTGAGTACAAAACACCATCTCCTGGTACTCATCCGAGTAGCTCACTCAAAAAGTTATGTGCACCCCTGCTTTTACAGCACTACACACATTGGGTATTGCCACACATGTAAACATTTTACATAATCCCCTATAAGTTAGAGTTAATGGTACTGCATTATGAAGAAAGGACTTCAAAGACCCAGGAGATTGTGTCAGGACTGGAGCAAAACATCAGTTAAGTAAATCTTAGTTCCTTCTATATAAACAATCATTTAACCTTTCAATGGCTTGTGAAGAGTTCAGCTGTCAGGCGCACAGTGAAGTGCGGTGCATTGTAGCGCCATATATAATGGACCCCTATAGTCTAACCCAGCGGACAACATCGCATTTGTTTTACTTTACTAGAAATCGGATGCATTTTAGCAGCACAATACACTTTAGCACACTGGTATGAACCTTCTTTGTGATATGCTGCATTGAAAAGAGTGGACTAATGGAATGCACACACAAATACACACATTAAGGAAACACATAATGTGATTAAGTCCTTGGGAATCGTTTTATAGTCATCATTAAGCTTAATTCTAGATATATAAAGTTATAAAGGGTTTTTTATTGTAACTTTGCTATATCTGGTTTTCTGTATCTGCAATTATCACTGTGCTGTAAAAGCTCACAAGATTACATTTATACATACGCCATGTTAGCTATTTATTTCATCTTTTATATTCAGTAGGGATTTTTTGACTAATGTTGTACTGATGTGCACAAATAATGATCTCCACATTCATTTTTATTTAATTGTGCAGCTATGATAGGGCCTACAGAATGAAGAGAAGCTAGCCATACAAGTATTGATTTCCGCACGATCGACCAGGGATTTGATCAGGATGTTCGATATTTTAATGGCATATCGATTGTACCTATATCGAATGTTACACCGGATTTTCATTCAAGTAAACACAATGTAGAATGTAAACTTGATCGTATGATGATCGGAAGTGCTAGGGTGTAGCCAAAAATACTTCAGATTGTTCTGTATACGAACATGATACGAACAAACATAATACGAATGAAGGTAATACGAACGCGTGCTCAATCCAACTCTTCACATTAAACTGGAAGAAGCTTTATGCAAATGTTTCAGATAAAACAAAATATCGAATGACATAATGATGCGTTCTTTATACATTTGATGTTTAACAGATCGATAAAAATTTACCAACATGTTGCATTACCTAACCATAGATTTTTTTGTTCGATATCAATAACTTTTGAGAGATCAAACATGAAAAATCAATAGTTTTACATCAAACGAAAATATCAAACCGTGTATGGTCACCCATAGGTAATGTGTTGTACCATTCACACTTGTACATTTTGTATTATGCTTTACCACATAAGGCTGCGTCTACACTAAGGAATTCTGCGCGGTTTTCCCGTGCAGTGCAGCCGTCCCTTGTAATCCCCTATGTGGAGTGACGTGCCAGTCTATACTGGCGCGTCATGCTTGTGGTTGGGGGTGGTGCAACAGCGGGAGCAGATTCACAACGCCTGCCCGGGCATTGGGGATCTGGAGGCGTCCCATGGCTGCACACGTGCTGCGCCCATTGGTAAACAATGTATGACTGATGTGTTTCCATGCCAGCAATACCAAGCCCAAACAGCAAGCAGGCGCTATGGGCACGTCTGGAGCGGTGTGGTGTAGACCCAGCCCAACATTACTACAGTGTGGCATGGCTTTTTATTTTAATTACATACGTATTAGAAGCGCTTCTCACAGTGCAGTGCTTGTGTCAGTGTTAATGCTAATACGTACTGCGAAACGTACTGCGAATAGTGTGAAAGGGCTCATAAGGAAAATGTATACTTTGGTGGGGGAGATCGTTCACATCTTTGTGGCTGCATTTATAGCATTGGGTATGTGTGTCAAAAATAGCAAAAATTATTAGATCACATGAGGTAGAAAATGGGAGGTAAGAGGTTATATGAGCTGCTATTTGTTGACTGAGATCTCTAGCCTTTAATACTTTCTGAATCACTGACCCAAAATGTGCGTGCAACTCCAGTGTTCAGATAATTGCAGCACAAACTGTGCCAGGGTTATAGCTGCATGCCTCAGAGTTGTGACTGTACGTACGGAGGACAAAGGATACATTTTATATCTTTCTTTACAATGAGTAAAGTGTCACCATTCCCAGTATTGGTGACTGGTTTGATGTGTATGAAGAAGGTGCCATGACTTTACAGGACAATGCCAAGATAAATTTCCCAATCTGTAAGAATTAGGCTGAGTATACACTAAAACCAGCGGGTGGCGTTATGGATGGAACCGCGGACGGGCGTTACTGCATTTCATTTGTGTAGACCCAGCCCTATTACTGTTGTTTTTCATTTTATTATGGGCCAAAATGTTATATATCACTGTACATTAAAGAAGGGTTGAAGGGCAAATCAAGCTTTTATACAAGTACAAACTATGACACTGAAGAGATACTTGGCCAATCATGCTTACAATCTAGTTGAGGGAGGTTAGGGTATACCATAGGTAGGGGATATGGAGCTGTGGATGTTTTGAAATGTTTTGGAAGGTGAGGAAGGTGGGTGAGCAAGACTGATTGTTGATGTACCTTTGGAAGCAATTACAGCCTCAAATCTTTAAATATGATCCCACAAGCTTGGCAAACCTATCTTTGTCCAGTTTTGCCCACTCCTCTTTGCAACACCTCTCAATGAGCCATTTTTAGATCTCCAATTTTGCCGCTGACCGACGGGCGTGGCTCGCGGCCATCGGTCGGCGGCAAAATCGGCCGCCAATCGGGGGTGCCCACATGGGGCAACAGATCTGGACCGGACAGAGAATGGACATGTCTGATATTCTCTGGCCGATGCCAGCCGATGCCGTAACTTTCAATGAAGACCGGAGTCTTCATTGAAGGGAACAGCCGGCACACAAAGGTTGCCGCCAATGCAGTCAGCTTGGGAATGCAGCGTGATGACGTGATCGCACCAGCTCTGTCGGCCCCCACTCGGTGTGTGTGTGGGGGCCTTAAGTCTCTGGCTTGGTCTCTCAAGGACATTCACAGAGTTGCCCTGAAGCCACCCCTTTGATATCTTGGCTGTGGGCTTAGGGTCGTTGTTCCAATGACCACATTGGATACCATCAACTCTAAGTGGAAGAAGTTCAAAACCACCAGGACTCTTTCTAGGACTGGCCAGCCATCTAAACTAAGCAATCAGGGCAGAAGGGCCTTAGTCAGAGAGATGATCAAGAACCCCATGGTCTATCTGTCAGAGCTCCAGAGGTCCTCTGTGGAGAGTGGAGAACATTTTCAGAAAGACAACCATCTCTGCAGCAATCCACCATTCAGGCCTGTATGGCAGAGTGGCCAGACGGAAGCCATTCCTTAGAAAAAGGCACATTGCAGCCCGTCTGGAGTTTGCCAAAAGGCACCTGAAGGACTCTCAGACCATGAGAAACATAGTTCTCTGTTCTGCTGAGACAAAGATTGATGGGGATGCTAGGTGTCACATATGGAGGAAACCAGACATTGCTCATCACCAGGCCAATACCATGCCTACAGTGAAGTGTGGTGGCAGAATCATGCCGCGGGGATGTGTTTCAGCCACTGACATGGTCTACCAGACTTTCCAACTGAAATATCATGTTTGTGTGGAGTTATCTTTTAATAAATGTCACTTATAGAAAATGTAAATGTTTACAAAAATGTGTACATCAGATTGTTTGTAAACCACGCATGGTAAATTTGACTGCCTCTGTAGTCCAAACAGTTGTTCCTGAACATCCCTCCAAATAACACATCTCATTATAGTGGTTTCTCTGAAAATGTCAATTTTTTTTTAACTGAAGGAAATTGTGTTGACTCCTAAAGTTGACCTCAATTAATATGTTTTCCATTGTCACGCCATGACGGAAAAACAAATTACATTTGCATCAATCTTTATTGGCAACAATGAAACTGGGACTTGAGTTTGATGTGATTTTTCTCCAGCTAAAATTGTCTTCCCTGTCTATAGTAATAGCAAGCATTTTATTTCTGATTGACAAAACAGTTTTTTTTATTATTATTTTGACACAAATTTTAAAAGTTTCACTTTTAACTGCACACAAACTAAGTATAGTAGGGTCAGAGCCTCTGTCTGAGATTTATTGCCATCTGTGGCCCTTTCGATAAGAAGCGTTGGCATGTTTGATAAGTTGTTGCCTCATTTCTTCTTTTTTACTGCTCTAGTGTTTCTTCCATGGCTGTCTAGTACAGGAAATTAGGGGGAAATCTCCCTAATGGCATCGAAGACAGAAATAAAAATCTTAAGAAATTCTGAGTTGTCAGAATGAAGGATCTTGCATCACAGTATGCCTATTTAACATTCAATAAATTAATACTGTATGTTTCGGACTATAAGATGCACCGGACCATAAGATGCACCCAGTTTTTAGAGCAGGAAAACCTGAAAAAATATTTTATATAAGCAGTCAAATCAATTGGGCTAATGCAATGTATTAAATTAATGTAATATCAAATTCAGCCAGTAGCAGCTGTATTATCACAGCACATGACGTAATCCTCCTCACTGATCTTCCTCACTGATCGGGAGGAGGGGGGCCATGGGGGCAACGGCTGCAGATCTCCTCTCCCTCTCTGGCTGTGTCTGTGTCCATTGAAGCTGCAGAGTGATTGCAGCTTCCACTGACATGGAGAGAGAGATAGATGGCAGTTAATCTCTCTCTCTCTCTTTATTGTTTATACCAGCAGGGCACTGGGCTCTGCTGACATAAGCAATAATACAGTTCAGATGGGAGATCCAGCCATGGCCACATGTCTCATCTGACAGCTCTCCGGTTAATCTCCTTGCCTGGAGAGCTGGCCGGAAGCAAAGCTCGCGCATCCTCCTGATTTTGGGTGTGAAAAAGTGTGTCTTATAGTCCAAAAATACGGTATGTTGTAGCAGGAGGTATATGTAACACACTGATGTGTGCTAAATCCCAAATTTTAAGTTTTGATCTCTGGAGGGTAGTGCGCGGGTTGTTACAGTACCATGGCCGCTAACCGTGTCTGTTACCCAGCGGTTTTCAGTGCTTCACTTGTGTATGTGTGTATTGGGCTGAGCCTGCAAAATTAAGTGTAGCAGGGCTTTACCAGAAACACAAGCACTGGGTTAGTGCAAAAGTACTTATTCTTTGGAAATCTGCCTTAACACTAGCTGTGTTGCTGTACTGTACCACACCGTAGCTGCAGTACTGCTAGTTTGAAAAGGCCCCATACATATAAACACAATATGTTGCCCACTTGTGCTGTAAATGTTTTTTTTTCAATGGACTGAGTGGAGAAAGTTGATATTCAACAAATCAGGACTAGAACTAGAAGCAAAATGCTTTATCCCATGTTTTCTTGAGGCAGCTCTTTAGAACACATTGTATCAGCGTATCAGTTTACACATGGCCTTGTATGAGAGAAGCCTGCTCTGTACCTCCTTTATTGTGATTTAATCTTTTCCTTTATTATTTACAGAACTTAACTTTGTTGCACTAGGTTGTGCACCTCATGTCCTTGTTCCTTTTTGTCTTTCACATAGTGGCCGCACTCCCCCTTCATTTCAGCATATGCACAATCCACGTTACTTATATCTCCCACTGCCACATACTGACCATTTTTTACTCTGACTTTTGTCCAGCTCCATACACCACATGATGGCCTTTCTGACCACTGACATCACTTCTACTGTGTGACAGTTGTGCGCAACTATTTATTACTTTTTTAGTGTATCAGTTTAGGATTGACTGTTAAAAAGCATGCCACAGGCGATTACGGCAGATTTCAATGAAATGTGCCGCGATTTCCTGCCCTCTTCTAAACCTGGAACATGTCACCGTTGACGCTGGAGGTGTACTATAAAAAGTGATGCCTTCTCCATTTCATGGAGGTCAATGACGCCGCCTACCCCCCGCCTCTTCGTCTGACGTCATCAGGGTGGACCCGGAAGGATTCCGATACAGGGAATCGTCAGTGGGTTTCAGCGGACATGCAAGTTTTCATGGGGTGAGTTTCATGAGCAAAGAAACTCTCCCTGAAATAACTCAGGCTAAGCACCTAGGAGGTTAATAGTGGCTCCTTTTACAAAATGTTTTAGAAGAATAATTAATTTTATATCTTTTCACAATGAGGCTGCAAGTGGCACCCTGGCACACATCACAAAGTGATTTGGTGGCTTTATGGTCATCTGGACCCACTGACCAGGCCAAGGGCATGTAGAGAAGTAAACAAGATTTTTGATGCCAGCCAGGTAAGGGGATATGTCACTGGCAGTAAAAGAATCAAGTTCTTAACAAGGACAAATGCCAACCAATTACTCGAAACACCCATACATTTAATACTTTTATTTTCATGGATCCTTTAAAACTATTTTTTTCTGCATAAATTGTACAGCACATATTAAAAATAGGATAGCTGCATGCCCCCAGGACTCTCGAGCCATGCTTACCTTAACCCCTTAATAACTTATACCTAATAAATAATGACAAAGACCATTATTCTTTCGAACTTGTGTTTATATAAAGAAAAGTGCAGTAACATAAAACTGGCCAAAGCCTGTAAACATAATGCCATTTAAATATGGGGTCGCCCGACAGTGCCGCCACTTCTTCAACTTGGTTCCAACCACTGTACCGGCCACCTGCCCTTAAATACTAGCACGATGGGTACCTTAACTTGTAACTTTGAAAGCTGAACCGGGCCCACGCCCCCATCAGTACTTAGTGACTGCCCTTAAAGTCCTGACACGTCACAATGAGCCCCTCAAGGCTCCGTTTTCTCCATGCGGCACCGCCGAGCTTCCGCCACAGGGACAGGACGTTGACCCTCAACTTCTGTACCTACCCCACCAAAGCAGCAGTGCCGCCTCCAACGCCTCACCTAACCCAGCATTAAAGACATCCGACCCTAGGTCAGAGAGGTGCACCCCATCCTGCCGGAAATAAACCTGGGGCTCCTCCAGCAACTTATGCCTGACAGTTAAACCCCCCATCCTGCACATAAAGGCCTCCACCGACTTATTGACTTTCACCCGGCTCCTGTTAATAGTGGCGAGGTCAATAGCCGAACGCCACCTGAGGCGTGGCACTATCTCAGACCATATGCAGATCATACTTGGCGCAACTTCCCTCAGGTGCAGAAAAAAGAATTTTATGGACCGCATAAGACTAAGCTGCGCGCTGGCCCCTACGTCATTGCCCCCTGCATGCACGACTAAAATGTGAGGAGCGGAGCGGGTAGTGACAAGGCGAGAAAACTTGTTGAAGATCTGCGGCCACCGCAGCCCCGAGAACCCAAACCAATGGACATCCACCGATTCATCCCTGCAGTCCAGAAACCTCCTGCGAGGGCGGACATTAGCTCGACGTTCAGCCCAGGGGATATACGAGTGCCCCAGTATCCAGACGTTACACCGAGGACAATCTGAAACAGGAGGCAAAACAATAACAAAAATAGCACCAAACCTACCATTCGTGATTAAGGCAGGACCAGATGTGGGCGCACATAACGCTGGAAACATTTAGACTCCCACCTACCGATCCGCTGAATTGCCAACTGACTCAAACCGCAGCGAGCGGCCTCAGTCGCAGCCCCAATCCGAAAGGAATGGGACCCAAACCCCTTGACCTCCACCCCCAGGGAACCCAGGCACTTGTGAAACACAGACACAAACTGAAAACGGGACAGGAAGAACCCGTCCCCGTGACACAGCAGAGGGCCCCCCACATCTGGTCTCACCGCGGAAAAAGCAGAGAAACAGGAGACAGGGCAAAAAACACACCCCTGTACCCCCCCAGATAAACCCGCAAACCTTTACCATACTGATCAGTTTTTGAAAAATAAAAATGAATATGCAACACATTCCCCACCAGAGAAACGTGCTCCCGCAGCAGCCCCCCAGCCTTCTGGCGCCCGGGACTAACCAACTCCCCGATGCGGAAAGCCCCAAAGAAAGCCAAGGAAAAAGCCAACCCAAAAAGGAGCACCTCATACCAGTCCGAGCAAACCCGCCCTAATACACTGAACAGATCCAGCATCAAAGAGAAGGTCACTGGCCGGCGGGAATCCCTGGACACCTTACCCCTGCGATAGCCCTTCAGTACTTGCCGCAACAGGAAATCCTTCGTCAGGTCCTCCCAACCCCGAAGCTTGAAAAGAAAAGCCAGGGCGGCCATAGCTCGGCCCACGACACCCCATCATCCAGCAGATTGCAGGCAAACAGAAACAAAAGGTCCTTGCGTTCCTCCACCGACCCCAAGCCGCCGACCGCAGCCTCCAGCTGGAGCCACCTGCCCCACGTGCAGCTATAAGCGCACCAAGTGGCCGGCACCAAAGAGCCCTTCAGCCAACCGAGCAACCGATCGACCCGAGGTCCCACAAGTGCGACGGCACCATGAACATGAACATGAGATTGAACAACTCATGGGCAGACAGCGGTCCACGAAGCACTGCCCTTGAAACTGGCAACCCAACAAAAACTGGCAACTCGGATGCACGGGCAGGAGGCGGAAAGCCGCCTCCACATCCACCTTTGCCAACAAGGCCCCTTTGCCTGCATGAACGCACGATGCCCATAGCAGCATCAAACGACTGTGTAAGACACGGAAACGAGATCAACATCGATCCCGTCATTGACCGAGGAACCCAGAGGGAACGAGAGGTGGTGGATAAGATGGAACTTCCCCGCCTCCCTCTTGGGCACCAGGCCCAAGGGAGAAACAATCAAATCGGGATGAGGAGGGGCCGAGAAG
>CM070037.1:100763983-100788516 GCA_036250615.1 Ptychadena robeensis | reverse complement strand
TGCTGGTCCAGCGGCTTAAAGGGGACCTCATCCTGACTACACAACCCCTGGCCACTACAGTCCCACCCCGTAGTGGGATAAACCGACAGGCGCTGGCGAAATTGCTCATCATACTTAATCCAAGCATTCCCCCCATACGTCCGATGCGCCTCCATAATCACCTCCCAATACTTAAACAAGGAAACCGACGCCTCCGGCGTCTTCTCACAAATCACACTGGCCAATATTGCAAAAGCATGCATCCAATTCTCGTAAGTGCGTGGTATCAAACGATACCGCCGCCGCTCCTCATCTTCCTCCTTACGGTGCTCCTTCCCTTTTTGATACGTTTCAACCGCGTACCGCTCTACGGGAAGGAGGGTAAAGATATCGATGAACTCATGCTTCCATATCTTTTCCCTGACTTCCAAGCGCATGTGCGCACCAATAGGGCCCAGTGGCACAGTACACGCCACGGCCTTTGCCGCATCCGGAACCGGCAGCGGCTTGCCCTTTGCGGCCTCAGCCACCATGGGGGCAGCCGGAGCCACCGGTTCCACCGGAACCTCAGCAGGAGCGGCCACCGCAGCGACGTCCCCCGCAACTGACACCCCCAGGAGTGGCCGCCCCAGACCCCCCGGGTGGCGACGCAGCCCACACCCCGGCAGGACCCTGGACCCCCGGCCCTGCCCCAGCCTCCCAAGAAGCAAGAAACGTCCCCAAAGACCCCAACAGGCCCCCCCAGACTCCCCGGAAGGAAACCCCGGTCCCGTACTACCCCCAGAGACAACCCGGGATCCCCTAGACCCCTGCGAACCCACAGACCCCGTGACCGACACATTAAGAGGAACAACATCATGTGAGTGTGTGGTGCAAAAATTCTCACCAGCCGGAAAACCGCCATTGAGCTCGTCATAATCAGCACCCGCACCGGCCGGACCCAAGGAATCGCGTGCGTCGCCATGCTGTCCCGAAGAACCCACTTGAGCGCGTCGCAAGGTGTCCTCCCTGTCGACTTCTGCAGCAACCTGCGGGGACATGGAAAGGATGGAGACCCCGGCCTCCCGATGCACAACCGGGCCCTGGCGACCTTGGATGCCACCTCCACCGGAACGAACTGCCTCTCCACCGGTCCCACCGACTGTGGACCATGCTGCCTGGCTGTATGATGGCCCAGGTGCGGCGTCCCACGATGAAGGGAAAGGCTGCGAAAAAGGCTGCGAAAACCCCTGCGTCCCAGCCATCCCATCAGGGTCCCTGCCATGTGAAGCAGCCGACCCAACACCAGCAGCAGCGCAACAGGACTGGCATCTGTCCTGCCCAACCCTCCCCCTTGAGAGACCCGGGTCAGACCCCACATGGTGCACAGTGAAACCATTGGGCCCCACCTGAGGATCGGCCACCAAGGCGCCAACCCCCACGCGTGGCCCCCCGGATGGCAAATTGGGAGGGTACGTGGGCCTGCTGTCACCCAGGCGCACGGCTGTGGCCTGTGGATCCCGCACGTGCCGGTTAGAGTGTCCCCTGTGAGTCTGCGAGGCCCGCAGGGCCAGAGGCGGGCGTGGCAGCAGCGCAACCTGCTGCCCTGGCGAGGAGCCCCCCGGTGCCGCAGCATGAACCGCGGCCTGATGCCCGGCCTGGCAGGGGGCCCGGTGCGCACCCTGAGGAGGGGCCTGGGAGAAAGCCTGGGGAGGGGCCTGGACCGTGGCCTGGCCAGAGGCCTGATGCGGGGAAATGAGCAAGGCCTGGGAGGGGGGCTGCAGCGGGGCCTGGGGCGCCTGGAGCAGTGGCAAAGGATGCGCCTGAGAGAGGGCTGGGGATGCAGCAGAGCATGAGGCCTGGGAACTGACCTGGGCAGGATTGGGCCTAGCAGAGGCGCGGGGCCTGCGGGCTGTGGAGGCCGGAGCCCTGGAGCGCCGGCCACTGGAACGGGTCTGAGGCCTGGGGCTGGAGGAAGTGAGGGGCTGCGGCTGGTCCGCCGAGCGCGAGGGTGGGTGGAGGAAGGTGACAACCGCTCAGGTACCCGCCGCCGCGATCTGGTAGGCCGCCCGGATGGCGGCGGGGTATCGGGTGCAAGCTGAGCCCTCACCCACTCCTCTCCATGCAGCGCGGCCTGCTCGCGCAGCTGTGCGAAGAGGCGATCCAACGCCGAATCCATGAAGGGAAGAAAACTGCAGCTACTCACAGAATCCAGCGACGCGTTCACCGTGATGTCCCGCGCCGAACAAAGGCCCTCCTCTTCCTGTTTCACCTTTTTCTTACTGCTGCCCCTGACGTCACCGCGCAGACCCGCCCCTCTAACTCCTTAGCTGCCCTAGCCGATGCCTGTGGCAATGTGCCCTGCCGCCCAGCTGCGCTCTAGCTCTGGGCACTCATTATTACTTGATTTACATTGAGGCTTGTGGCTCTCTTCTTTTTAGGTTTTCTCTTTGATTTAAGGGCCCAAAAGTCATACAAGAATCAGATACCATTATGAATTGTATGTGTGTATTGGAGTCATGCAGTCTCACCCCATTGCCCTAATGGCCTATGCACTACAGGCAATGACCATTTGGAGTACAGAGCGGAATTTGCTTATCATTAATATTAAAAACTGATGGAGAGAAAGGAATAACTTCTAAAATGCTGTCACAAGAACAAACCTATTTGGAAAACAAAGATTACAATACCATTGTGTATGTCACAAATCTCTTAGCAGATGTGTATGTACATCATCAGGCCCGTTGTGTAGTAAAACAAAGTGTATTCAATTGTTATACTGTGATTATGAAACTGTATTTTCAAAGTCAAAAAGCGCAGCAATCTGTGCTGGAAAAGGCTCACAAAAGTATATCTGCTTATGTGATGTTTTGACATTTTGGTTTCTCTCACTCTCTTTGTTTTTGCATTTCCAACATTTTCCAAGTTTGCTAAATATTTTATTTGCTTTCAGAATACAACAGGGATGACTAGACTAGTCAGGACTAGTGGTTATTACAATCCAATCAGATGTTAGCTGTAATTCTTCTATGGACAGCCGAAAACTTTAACCTGGAATGTCCATCAGTTGCTTTGGATTACTTTTTTGTTGGCCTTTTCTCTCATTTTTAAAAATAAACCAACATAGTAGAGTTGCCATGATTGGCCTGCAATCTACATTTTTCTCACAGCCTGCCCAATTTTCTGCTTGATGGACATCAACAATGAGAAAATTGGGCATCATCAACTCTTTCCTCGCCTTTTAACTAGAAAAGATAAACCAGGTAATTTTCTGTTTCTGGTAATTTTTCAAAACTGTCATTGTGTAATGACTCCAGCTGCATCCTGGGGGACAGAATCCAAAGGCTGCACACCGTAGGGCGCCATCCCAAGGCTGCACACCGGAGGACACCAACCAAAGGCTACCCCCAGGCTGGCTTGGGGTAAAAGCTTTTATCAAATTTCTAAATGCTAGAGAGGGTAACTCCATGGCAAAACACTAGCAACCAATATGTAGGACTTTCTAACCAACATTAGGATAAGTAAGTAATTTAGTTGTAGGTCCTTTTTGCCACATTGGCAATTCCCTACACTACTAATGTTCTAATGCTCATGCTAGCTGAGGACCACTTGCTAGACCCTAGATGATTTGGACGCATGTGACCTTGAGTCCTCCTGCTGGATGTTAGCACTCTCACTGCCATGCTGTGTCCTGGGGGATGCATCCTTGGGTGTATACACCCTTCCTGATCTCAGACTCATATTTGGAATGCAGTGACTTCCTTATATTAGTGGTTAAGCTATCTGTTGAGCCTCTATACACACATAGTTCAGTACATAGTACATAGTTGTGGAAACAGAATAACTAGACTTTGAATGACAGAGCTATAAAAAAACAGATGTTTATTAGTGTAAGGTGTTTAGGAAAGAACATTTGGACTTGAGGCCTAACCAGGGGTTTTTCTGACATACCTATGCCAGCATACCATTAGGATCTGAGAGAGTCTCAAGGCAGCCTTCTGGTGTTATTTTGCAATCACACCCTGGTGCCCTAGTTATTTCCAATGGTATGACAGCATGGGCCTGAAAGGGAAAAAGGAAAATGTATTTTATTCTTAATAAATTAATACCCATATAATGCTTTCCTGATATGCTCCATGTCTGCATATGTTCCCCTCTTCCATGGTTAGGAGTATCAGTCATGGAACACTGAGCTGAGGTTAAAAGGCTTGAGGGTTGAACCCTGATGGTATGCCAGCAAAACCTAGCATGAAATTAACTGCCTTAGTTTCTGGTTATCTGCAAGGATGTGTGGTGATTTTGAGGGATGAGAAGTTGTCCAAACTGCCCTTTAGCTGCCGATGGGTGGCTGCCTCCAGATGGACAGATAGATTCCCAATAAACATCTTGTACATGGCATCTGAACATTGATTTAGTTAAATGCCAGCGTTTTTTCCTAGTCAGACTTGTGTCCTTGCTTTAGATAAATCTTGCATGATGGCAGAAAGTTTGGAGTTTAAGTGACACTCTTTATTGGCTAACTGAAGTCATTAGAAACGCAATCATTTGGGATGTCTCCGTCCCCTTTTTCATGGTTAATGCCAGTGTAACACTTTACTGTAGAGCTGCAAAAAATGCCCTTCAGAGAAAGGTTAAGCGAAAAGGATAAATATATACTTTTGTAGCTTTTCAAATGTTTTACTGTGTGACATTCTGATCTTGGTAGTACATTTCCCTGCTTAGTAATTAAGGTGCAAATGCTTTCTTGGCTGTAACTCAAAAAGGGAGTCACTTGGTCATTTGTGGATAACCATGGGTGGAATTAGTGGTCATGTGATGTGGATATGTTTGATCATGTATTTGAATGGCCAAATCTGATGTAAATCAAAAAATTGTGGAAAGGGACAAAAGTTAAATTAGCTGTGGAGGTTCTTAGGCTTGAATATACTGTATAATGCAAATATATTTAACTAATCATTGTGAATAAATTTGTATACCTTTTTGGTTTCATGCAGAACTAATGTAATATAAATGTATCTATTCCCTTTATGTTATGTAGCAATTCATTTTATTATTATGTATCCTAACCCTATTTAAATAAGCACCGAGCAAGTACCAATGTTCATCTCCAAAGTAAATTTCCAACTTCCTGAGATCCAATGACCCAAACTTGTGTGTTGCTTCTTCTTGGTATCCTAGGCAGGTCTTTATCATATACAAATCGAACCAGCTTATCCACTACCTAGGCAGGAGCCTGATGGATGATGACGGGTACTTGCTCGATAATGCAATGTGGGAACTGACTAGGATCAGGAGATATCAGGGGGCTGCTGGAGTGTTGCCTTTATGGCAGAATGCACACTAGGTAGTAAATTGACTGTAATGTGCAAGCATGTTCTGTATACATCTTTATTGTTGAAAGACCATCCACTGAGAGGTACATTTTCTTTCTTTGAAACGTTGAAAAGTAAAGGGCTGAATAAACAACTTGATTTCCTTTAGAAAAAACATATTTAGTTCTCCATGATGTCATTGGTCTTATTAAGCTGAAAGCCTTATTAATATTGTTTCATACCACAGTATGGAAACCACATGCTCTATAGGTGACCTTAAAGCCATCATTTTAAGTATAGCGAGCATCATACTCTAACGATTTCATTGTGCAAAGATAAGTATTGCACTATTCCCATTGATTAGCTATGTCATTCTTTATGGCTGTATAAGCAGGAAACGCATAATGCCTTGTTTTTTTGCCTGCTGGTCCACATCTCCGTTCATGAATGGCTTATTGACGTTCCTTGTACAGTAAAAGCTCAATAATGATAATGGCAAAAGACAAAGGGTAATGAGTATGTCTCAGTTTATGATTTTCCAATAACGCCAGATATATCTGCTGTAACTGCGCAACATGCTCTGAAATTCACTTATAAAATATGTGCGTTGCAGTCTATACGTTTTTATAGGAGGTAGTAGGAATTGCACATTGTGATGTCATGAATATCATGTGACTCATTGACATGACATGTTGGCAAGCTGTAGCCAAGGAAGCTTCTGTACTGACATTCAAGGACAATGCTTCAGCTGCTAGTGATATGGAGAGTTTTGTTTCCTTTTTTGGCTTTTTCTGACAAACACTAAAATAAGAAATAACAAGGACGGGTTTTGAGCTAGTAGAGTTTTGCCACATCCCCTAAAGTAAATATATTGGAAGATATACGGCCCTAAATGAGACAGGCAGTCTCTGGGACTTTACTGGCAATTTGTAAGAATGTGTTCCAAACAAATGATTAAAACTTAATTTATTATACAAACATTAAAATGATCATGAACCCATCAATGGCACTTTGCAGTCCATTAAACACCAAGGTTTACACAAGACATACAATTTCTAATTCGAGTTAACGCAATACTGGCAATCCAGAGTCCAAAGAAAGAGTGTTCTCCCAGGTAATTTCCAACACGTTTCATCCAGTTGGACTTCCTTATGGTCTGGGAGAACTTCTGAACATTTTTGGGGCCAGAAAGTGCTTCCTTAGTACATTCAATTCTGGGTAATAAAACACATCAATTATTGCGGCATTGATGGGACAAGTAGTCTACCCCTACGTCATTTATTCCAAAACTAAAAGAAATTGCCCAAAAAAGTTTAGCTGTTACTTTGTGCAGGAAGAAAGTCTTCAACCATTTGGTTCTGATGTTTTGTAGCTGTTGTTCTTCTATGTAAGAAATGCAAAAGCTAATTTGTTCTCTTTTCAACTGGATAATTGGCTTTGAATTATTGGTATACCATACATTTTGCATACCATTTCTTTAACAATGTGTACCATACATTTTATACAAGTAACAGCTTTGAGACATTGTTGATTGAACATATTGTAGATTGAGTTGAAATCTCTTCATTTAGTATTTATCATTTAGAATATAATGTATTTCTATAATTTCTAATAGAATTTTCATATGTTTCATGTCTTTCTATCATTTCAAATAGAATAATAATATAGTTCATGTCTAGTGTGTAGTCCATATGTGTAACTGAAGTACATGTAACTTGTGACACACATACTAAAGGTGTTCTGAAGGCAGTTGAGGAGGATAAATATTGATATGCTTTAAATGGCCAGTGGCTACATTACTGCTTTATAAATAGACCCCTTTGGGTCTAGTAGCCCTTTTCCTGGTGCCCCATTACAACTGTATCTCAGTAGCTAAAACAAAGCAGACAAAACACTGACAATGATTGTAAATACATACTTGTCACATTTAAAATATAACGGGAAAGCTCAGATCAATTAAGATAAGAGTTTAAATATAAAATACATGGAATGAAACAAACATGGATGCAGTGATCCTTTAAAACTTTATAATCAATTTATTAATCATCACCAACACTTTTTGTCGATAATATAAACAATATGAAATTAAACACCAGATTTAACACATACTTCTATAGACAGTTTAGTTAACCTGGATGAACTCAAAAAAGTTGACTATCTCATTCTAAAGAATGGACTAAAACCATGTAAAGAAGGACAAAAAGGGCAGATAGGAGGCTTCCTCTGGTAGGTTCTAATAGAATCACCATCTATCATTCTCTTTCTCAGGTTGGTCCTCAGCAGTTGATGGAAAAATACATCACATGCAAGCTGGTATGGGTTCCACCTGCATAAGATTAGAAGAGATACCTGCAAGCTCTTTCTTGATAAAGGTCAGTGTGACCCCCTCCCTTGCCATTTTCCATGGATGAGAGGCATGATACTTGCTCTCTGTTCTTAAGTACAACCCCATCCTTGTACAAAAGTCCTTTCTTCTTCTGGTCTAGCTCAGGGGTGGGAAAACTAAGGCCTGGAGGCCAGACTGTTTAGGCCCGTTTAACTTTCCCAGGATCCGGCCCATTTAACTTTACTTTCTGGCCCTTTGTCACCTTGTTGAAAAGATGCTTGTTCTCTGCAATAAGTGTACATAATGCCAAGAGGTGTCCAAAGTTCCTTTGGGAATAATGCAGTGGTGTAGTAATGACACTGTGAGCACATCCTCATGGCAACAGGAAGTCTCTAGGAATTAACTATTCAAGGAAATTTTAAAAGAGCACAACCTCCCTGTCACATGTCACCCATTACACATTACCACCATCATTGACGGTGACGGTGATGCATGCAATTGGCCCCCCTATGGTGGGTCAGCTATTACAGGCTCTTGGTCCGGCCCCTTTATCAAATATAAGAAGCCAATGTGGCCCACGAGTTAAAACGTTTGTCCACCCCTGGTCTAGCTAAAGTAGTGAATGCTGGGCCAAGTCCTCTGCCCCTGAAATCTCAAGGCTTTTGGAATTCCACGCGAGGGAGTCTTTTCTTCTATCAGAATAAACATAAACTTAAATACAGATTGTTATGAAAATGAATGGTATGTTGACCAAGTTTTTTTAAAATAAAGGATAAACAATTATATAATTATGGAAATCTACTGTATGGTGAGGAATCTGCTTACAGAACAGAAAATTACTGTGGACTAGTAAGCACTTTTATCTGATTGGGTGATATGGGTCAGCTCATCATGTGTACCTTATTATTTAATAAGTCCTTGTGTTTTGCTTTTGCATTTATTATCTGGATTCTACCCATTAATTTCACTTAGAATTTCTACTCTCAGCACATTGCTCAGCTCTTAAATTTACTCCGTGCATGAATGGGAAGAATTTTATGCAGGACCCTAATAAGTACATCTACAGCAATAATTGAAATATATCTTCAATGCTCATGGTACATAAAATTGGACTTCATTATTTTTCCGGCTTTCATCAATGAATAATATAGTAGTTTTTTTTGCTGCTTCTGGTGAATTGGTTTTGCTATTTGAATTGTGTTCAAACCTTTTGAAAATTAAAGCCACATTTACACCTTTACAGAAGCGTATCACAGACTCTTGTGTGTTACATTTCATTTAGATGTATGTGTACAGTGGACATAGCATCAGATATTGTTCTTATGGTTGGTGAATACACACTATATAATGTGTAAATGTAACTCTTGTGTGTGTTTATTACCTCTCGGATATATATCAGTATTTCCTTTGATAATGTTTTCATCTCATTTGTTCTCTCTCTCCAGAAGGATGGAGCCATTATTCGTCTTTCATGGTAAGATTGTAAGGTGTATGGGGGGCTTTAGCAGTGGCGTAGGAACCACTATAGCAGTCATAGCAGTGCTATGGGGCCCACATTCACAAGGGGGCACTAATTATTCCAGAAGTTGGGGAGGCATATTTGCTAGGATTTATGAAAAGGAATCCAAGGGGCCCAGATGGAATAGTATGTATTATAGTCTGTTTTTGGTGCTTTCCTCCATCAAGTACATTTTGTTCACGCTCAAGATCCATTCTGCAATTGAAGTGATAGTTGGTGACTTCCAGTATTTCAAAATTAAGCCTTTGGTTGCATTTAATAAGGCAAATGCGTCTTTTTGTAATTTGAAACAGGCATAGAAATTTTATAGAAGAGAGTCTCCAAAGGATTAAAATGTAAATCACTATCAGTAATTAAGTGGATTAGAGGCACAATTTGTTTCCAATAAGGAAGTATGAGGACAAGTCCAACATAAAGAAGAAAGGGTGCCCACTGCTGTATGGCACCACCAACAGAGAGGAGAAACCTCAGGATCCCATCTGTGTATGGTGGCTGGGTGCCTCTTCCATCTTGAAAAAATTTGTTTTGTAAAGGTCACAAGGACCTCTTCCATGCTTGTTAAGGGGAGTACTACCTTTCTCTGCTTTTACACAACACTAAGGCATGCTTTCATGGTCTTTTTATTTTTTTAAAGAATCTTAAGTCTTTAGACGACCAAGCGCTCCTGGGGGCAGGTGTCTGCACACTTTGTACTGATCCATTTAACCCTATGGAGCAAACGACCGAAAACCGACTGGTCGAATGGTTGGTTGTCATAATTGTTTACTGGTTGCCAAGCCCTAAAATATGTAGCAACATGTATGTAAGATATGTATGTGGGTATGCATTTAATGGGAGACCAACTCCTAGGAAGACTGGCAATTCTCTTGAACATTTTTCACTTGTGAACAATCATTCTTATTAAACAGTGATATATACGGCATTATAACTGTTCCTAGATTGATGGGCAGCAAGAAACATCTGCGCATATACCTTTAACATTACTTAAAACATTAGCTTATATCTTTCCACTTTATACATCATGTTGACACTCTCTGAAGGCCCAGACCAGCATGTAGACAAACTTCTGCTTTCGTAGACGTGTTTTACACTTGTTGATGATGGTTAGCCAAGTGTCTGTGATTAGTGAAATCTGGCTGCTACTTACCCTCTTATTTCCAAAAAAGGGGGTGCAATTCTACATGAAGACTTGATGTAGGACCAGATTTTTAATAGGCTCTTATAGTAAACTTACTTAAATGTCCAAGTATGTGTGTGTGTATATATATATATATATATATATATATATATATATATATGTCATGTGTATGTATACATCTACAACAAAAAAACTTAAGTTCCCTTTTAAAGGGATCAAATGTTGTGACACATTGACTTAAGTAGCTAAAACACTGCTTATTTTTTAGGTTCTGTTATTTTCAATATGCTTCTGCAACCACTGCAAATATTTATGAACAGAAAGTTCAGAGCTGCTCTTGATGTGTGAATTAAATCAATAATTTGCTTCCCTTTAGATGTAAGCAGGTTTCCTGTTCTTTTAATAGGAATCTTTTGGATGGATCTCATGTTTGAGCTCCTAAGACCTTCTTTGTTTACTAATACATTGAAGCACTCTCAGCACATCAGTATGTCCTTTTATATGTGAATGTTATAATAAAAACCAATTTGTATGTTTTTATGAATATTGTAAATTGTTCATCTACCCATCTCAGCACAGTTTTGATTCATATCAGCTATTGATATCAAACAGAGTTATAAATACTGTTGGGATTTGTACAATATTTCTTCTAAAAGTTACTTTTATTATTTGTTATCTCATTTCACCAGATTTTAGAAGCAAGTCCAGTGTACCCCAGTGTACCAATGTTTATTTTGACAACTGTTCACAAACTTAGCCCAGTTGTACAACTGCCACTGGACCACTATTTGGTACTGAGACAGCATGTGATTAACCTCCCTAGTGCACTGCTGAGGTCCAGATTTCTGTACCAAAAGTGCACCATAGACTTCAATGGTAATTTTTTCTTTATGTTGTAGGCCTGTAACTTCCCAAAATATGTCCGTACAAGGGTCTAGTAGACATCCTGACTATAATAATGTTTAAAACAAACAATTATGTAAAATAAAAAAAAAATTTAAAATAAAATTAATGAGAAAACACAAAAATTAGGGCACAAAGCTATGCTGCCATGTACTAAATCTCACCCAAATAAAGTCTCTGGTGCCCCAGATGTTCCCATTTGCAGTTAACCTTCTCTAACATAGTGTAATGGATGTGTTTATATCCCACCAGGGAAGAGAGGGTTACTACAAATGGGCACATCTGGGGCACCAGAGACTTTTTATTTTGGCGATTTTTTGTGTGCGACTCTCCAATGTGTGTCTTGGAGGAGGGGGGGAGAAGAGACGCAGCATGTCACATCGTGGACACTGGGACAGCGCAAAACTGTAGTATGTGCTGCCGGAGCCCCGATGTGTACTGGGTGGCACCATTTCGTCCAGTGCTATAGTAGCAGTAGCAGCGCTGGACGAGATGGTGCCGTCCCGACCGTCAGGGTGGTTAAACCCATCCCCACCCAAGGAACATGGCTGCAGAACCTAAACATGTAAATGTTTACCAATGAACATTAACAAAATCATTTACAATTCCCAATCATATTTTTTACTACTTTTCTTTTTATTCTGGTGCTTACGTTAGACTGGATAACATATAGCACAAACGACATGGGTGGGGGGAGACAACCCTCCAGAGCATACCAGACACTTTATGGCAAGCATGGAATGACAGGAGGGGAGGGGGCACCTCCCTGTTCAACCATGCCCCATGCCATATTTCAACCAGAAGAAGAACCCTCTATCAGGTAATTGGATCTCTTCCTCACAACATGGGCCAGGCATTGAGGGGGGTATGGATGGGGACTCATTGAATATCCAGAATTCCCACAAGAGGACCCTCGAATCCCACTTCCCACCTTATGAAATAAGTACAGAGGTCCCAAGCCCTCTTACCCATTCAATGGGGTTTCAAAGTTAAGTCATAGAAATAAGAGACCATACAGAGTAAAAGATTTTTATTAAAATGTTTCACCTTCAACATTGTTACCTGAAAAGTGTACACACCACTGTTATAATTCATCTTTTTCCATGAAGGGTCAAGTGTCCTAAGAAGGGGGGTCCCTTCCCTGGAGCTCCAGAGATATGTCTGTTTCCCACGAAGTCCAGTGAATGAATGAAACTTCCCTCTTCCCACGGGCACATTGGAGACACCGTGCTGATAGCATATCAATCCCCCGCCATCTATTGTTTCAGTCCTCGGACTTTGTGGTACACAGACACATAGCTGCAGGGAACATGCCAACCACAGGTATTTGCAGATGTTTGCAGATGTTCATCCATCACTACTCCTCAGCGGAATTTGAGCTAAGTTCAGATAGTGTAGTGAGCAACAGAGATGAATCACACGGAAGCTGCAACAAGCCACCTAATCTTACATATGTTTTGACAGAAATATCTGTTTTTGGAACATTCCCAGGATTAACCAATTTTCTTATGTAAAATGTATCATTTTCAATATATAGATATACATATGTAATCTGATGACGACTTGCAAATCAGTTAAACAGCTTTATGCTGTTCAGCCCAGTAGTCTGGTACATGATTAAGACCCCGTTGTAAACATTCTCCATTCCATAACCAATGTAGACCCTGAAGTTTTCAAAAGCTAAAATAATATAGGCAATAATAGGTAAAAATAATCAGCTATTTGTCTTATCATCTCCAAAACATTGACACAATCACTGTAAAAGAAGAGTAGCACCGCAGCGCGGTGTTAAACAAGCTTCTGTTCCTGACATCAAATTTAAGATGAGCGTATACTTAAAAAAAGATTTTTCAGTTTCAAAATCAAATTGCTAACTTTGGTATTATAACCATCACATAATGTATGTGTCCAGGTTTTTTTGCTTTAAAGCATTCAAACTTTTTGGAAATCAGGATAAACAATTTCAAATAAATCTGTATGAAATGCAGGCTGATCAGTGAGAGCAGTGTCTGTAGAGTTTGGGTAATGCTATGTTTAACCGCTGTTCTCTTCTGCTGGAGTTTAGTTGAAGGACGATGGTTGCTGCCACGTTCAGCAGATTTTCATTGATCACCACAGAAGCAGATTTTTAATGGCATTCGATAGGAACCTGCCAACCATAATGGCAGAGTCATTTAATGGATACGAGTCTCTGAACTTGGCATCTGTGCTAATAGTCATTAAAGTGAAGTCCGAAATCTGCCACAGCTAAAGTTCTTGACAGAGCCCTTGGGTTTTTTAAGGTTTAAAGAATAGTCTGCAATATGATCTCACAATCTTGGTTTGTCATTTGTGTCTATTTTCTTTTTATCTTTATTGAGAAGTTTGATAGAATTTACTTCTTCTTAATGGAAATGTATCATATTATTTTAAAGCTGGTCTTAAAATATTTAGTGAGATGAACAGAAGAAATCTAGTCCGATCAACACAGCTCTGTTATAAGTCACAACGGTAAAAGCACTTAAAAGGTTTAGGGGATGCAAGTGAACAATTGCTGATCATGATGTGTTTAATACAAAGACAATGGGTATGTTTAAGGACAACAAATTGGGTAAAGTTATGCCTGGCATACACATGCCGATAAGCGGACGATTTTTCACCTGACCGATGGGCGTGCGCACTCGCGCCGTTGGTCAGCGGAAAAATCGTCCGCTTATCGGCGTGCGCCTACATGGGGTGACAGATCCCTGTCGCCTCACAGCTCGGCCGGCCAGAGAACGGACATGTCGGATGTTCTCTGGCCGATGCAAACCGATGCCATCAACTTCAATGAAGACCGGCGTCTTCATTGAAGCTAATGGCCGGCACACAAAAGGTGCCCGGCCGACTAAAGCAGCCCCATAATGCACCAGGATTCAACATGATGACGTCATCACGTTTGCATTCCACAGCTCATTGGAGCTTGTCTGTCGGCACCCATTTGTGTGTGTGTGGCAGGCATATGTTATGGTTGTTCAGAGAATCTCCAAAGCGTTAAGGCTGGATTTACATGGTCATTTCCCAAGCTGCTATCAGTTGGCAGCAGGTCGTGGTTATAAACACCCCCATTTTAACCAATGGAGCAAATAACCACCTTGGGAATGCCTCATGATTCATTTTTAATCGGACATGTAAATGTGCCCTTATTTTTGTTGGTTTTTGGTATTTAGTTGTGTGTATAAGAGGACCACTGAAGGACATTGATCATGGGTTCATACTTCAAATGTGAGGGGGAGGGGGGGCAGATTGTTGAATATATAAGTTAGATGTTTGTAGGCCCCCACCTTGCATTTTAATGGACCTAAAAAAATCTTCTTGGTGCCAGATGTTACTGGAAACATCAAGAGCACTTGGAGAGCCTGTGCCATGATGAGTCAGAGCTGTTTTGGTGGGGCAATAGGGTCCTAAACAATACTAAGTAGGGACTATGAAGTTTTGCCTATTCACCATAAACTTCCTCAGTTGTCATGCACATGTAGGGTATAGTGACAACCTTATATTTGCTTTAGATGTCTTTCTTACAGCAAAATGTTAATGTGAAGTAGGTATACTTAGTCCAGAACTCACAGTAAAGCAGTTAACATGTACAAAGCACACATGAATAAAAAAGCTGTGAATGAACAAGGAAGAACAAAGAAGGGGAGCATAAAAGGGTAGATGGATATCCTACATTATTCATTTTTCCTACCTGTATTTTGCTTGGGCAGTCAAATTTACAAAGTAAAAATACTTTACAAAGTAAAAAAATATTAGGCCTTATACTGAACTTGCACCCTACAGGTTAGTTCCTTAACTTACATTGTTTTGTTTACTTCCTCTGACTCCAAAGTACACGGTTTGATTTCCCTGCAATCGTGCAACTGATCACAGCATGCTTGCTCAAGATGCGCACCAGCTGGAGAAATCAATCCCTGGACGATACTTTGGATGTTGACCCTCGGTCCCCATCTAAAATACTGGTGATCCAACAGCCAATTGCTCAAGGTGGGCTGTGTTCGAGTCCAGATTCTAGTCTGATGGAAGATACGCAAGCCATTATATATATCTTATCAGTTTGAGCTGGAGACAGCTTGTCTCAATCTAGTTTCCATTTCTCTGATATATCTAGGCATATGAAAGTAACACATGAAATCTGTCACAGAGGTAGTAGGCCTAAGCCTATGACTGTATATATAGGTGCAGGAGCAGATAGATCCAATTATCCGATGGAAAAGTTGCATATGCAAATTGGAGGTTGTCTAGGGATCTCAGTTTGTCCCCTTACATGCACTTTTTTAATAAACACTTTTAAGCCCTGTCCCCTCCCTTGGATGGTGATTAGACCAGGAGTGATCAAACTTTTTAACTCGTGGGCCACAATGGGTTCTTGAATTTGACAGTGGGCCGGACCCAGAGTCTGTATTGGTGTCTTAATTCCTTGCTTCATCTATTTCATTGATGATTTGTGGCAGGGACATCATGTAATTTGCTGTACCAGTCTCCATAAAAATAACCATAGTGCCAAGGAGGGAAAAATTTATAAAAAAAATAAATAAACATACCTGCCATATTTCAGTCAAAATGCGTAGATCTTGGTGACAAGACAGTCTGGCTGCCCTCCGCTCACTGTAATGAGTAAAGATTAAGCAGATGCACGGACTCGTCTAGGCATTATGTATGCTAATTGCAGGGAACCTAAAGAGACTTTCCACCAAGGTGACAACGGGCTGGATCTGGCCCCTGGGCTGTAGTTTGCCATGTCTGCATTAGACAGAAAGGAGAAGTAACAAACTATCTTATCTGTTGTGTCGTTTTCTCTCCCTATAATAACTCTTTGTAGCAGCTGTTCAGATATATCGGTCACATACAAAACCTTTCAGGGATGATTTGCATTGTAAAAAGGAGAAGTATATCACAATATGCAACTATAAAGGTGGCCATACACAGGTCGATTTCCCACACGATTCCTGGCCGATCGATCACCGGGTGCGTGCACGCCGATCAATCGACGAGGAATCGAGTGCAGCCCACCTTGTCTGATCGAACCCGCCCAATCGACATGGCCCCCAAATCGGATCGGCCAGAGAACCAACCTGTTGGTGTTTTCTGATCGATTTGGCACACATCAAGGGGCGTTGACATTTGTGAATCGATCCACTGTAACAGAATCGTCCAGGAATCGGTGGCCTAAGGTGGTAGACACAGACTTGTATGGTCGATCGATCGACGCCTGTGGCTTCATTGGAATCGATCGGAGCGTTGATCGATCGCTCAGGAATCGACATGTGTATGGCTAGCTTAACACTGAGGCGGAGCTTGTGTGTTGGGAGTAGCACTGCTGCTGTGGAAAGAATTACTGTACCTAGATCTGTCACAGATTGCATACCCGTCAAGTCTGGGCATTAAAAAACCGGGGGACGTACAGGAAATGACGCCAGTAACGTCACTTCCGGTATAGGGATCGGGGTTCTTCCGCGTTCCACGTACCGAAAGTGACCTCACTGACGTCACTTCCGGCGTCCGCCGGCCTTTTGACTGATCTAGCGGGTACAGGGTGTTAATCTCCCTGCTAATGTCTCACCCCGCTTGTGCTGATAATGTGCGGGGCGGGACATTAGCAGGGAGAGTAACGCCCTCTCCCTGCTAGATCAGCTCGATTTCAAGAATCTGGAAGAAAGAGAAATACCAGTGAAGGTTATGGTGAGAAGGGATGAAAGGAATCAAGAAGCCCTCAACTCGAGCAGTGCATAGCACAATCAAGCCTTTTTAAAACAGAAGGTATTTACACGGCTCAATCCAGCACAAATCCCAAAACTTTAGGTGGAAGCCCTTGTTTTAGGACAGTGGGCGGATGCATTTGGCTGATGGGGTGAAAAGGAATAATTTGCATGGCTCCGCCCACTGTCCTAAACCGAAGGCTTCCACCTAAAGTTTGGGGATTTGTGCTGGATTGGGCCGTGTAAATACCTTCTGTTTTAAGAAGGCTTGATTGTGCTAAGAATCTGGAAAAAATCCGGGATTTCTTGAAATCGGGATTTGGCCGGGAAAGCCACATAAAAACGTGACTTTCCCGGCCAAAACGGGAGGCTTGACAGGTCTGAGAGTGGCTTTGTGTACTTAAAAGCTAGCCATACACGTGTCGGATTCCATGGCCGATTGATCACTGATCCGATCGATTACGGCGATCTCAGCGGGAATCGGAGCTCCGATCAATCGGCCAATTAAGAGTATCCGATCGCTGCATACCACCTTGTCCAACGGATTCCTGGACGATTCCGTGTCCGATTGTCCAACTCACAAATGGCAACTCCCCCTGATGTGTGCAGAATCGGATCAAAAAGACCAACATGTTGGTTCTCTGTCGGATCCGATTCTGGGCCCCCGAACGATCGGACCTGATCGATCGGACAAGGTGGGCTGCACGCGATTCCGGCACGATCGTTTCGCGTGCACGCGCCCGGAATCGATCGTGCCAGAATCCGGTTGGAATCCGACACGTGCATGGGGGCCTTAAGAGTTGGAGCCAAGAATAATATTTGAACATGTAGAGGGACAAAAGTAAACTATTCTTGTCTGCTCAGACTTCCATAGTGCAGGTATCATCCTACTGTTCAGGTGGGGGAATGGCCAGTACACTGAATGTTGTTGCAGATAATGCCTGAAGATGGATGACTTCACCCTCACCTAAACTCTATTGGCATTTTCTATAAGGTTTATTCAATATTACAGCAAAGCTCGCCTAATAGCAAAGGGAGCACCCTATGTAGGGTTGTAATTATTTAGGGTTTTGTGTGATAACTATCCAATAAGCCTTTATGTTTTGTGTTTCTCTCATGGAGGTAATGTACCCGCATTAGAATAAAGTAAGATCCAGTAAACCTTTATTTACATGTTCACTTTATATAATCTTAGCATATTGGAGTCTTTCTCTCCCCTCTTACGTGTTTCACTCATTACCAAGCTTATTCATAGAGATGAATGCGAGAAGCTAATCATCAAGAACCATCATGGTGGAGCCCCAGCATCAGAGGATTGACATTTGTAGCTGTGCAGGACGCCTAGTGCATTGGAAGGCAGTGAGTGCAGACTGTCTCTGCTGTGTTTGATAAGGATTTATGGGTAATAGGTCAAGTCAAGCACATGTTTAAATGTTTACACTCTTCAGCTCCCCACTGGCACCAGGGTAGTCCGTAAAACCATGTTTCTTTGTACAGGTTTTAAAAAAATGGGTTCAATAAATATATATTTGTACAAATACAACCTGAAGATAGAAGTTCCTAAACATGGGTCACCAAAAACAGTTTCTGAAAGGGCTGCTATGCTTTATATTTATGATGTCATCTCCTATCAAATATTATCAATCAAAAGCTTAGTTGAAAGGGAAGTGGTAGTTCACATTTGTAAGTAAACCCTAACGCTTGGGATAGACGGTAAGATTTACCGTCGATTTCCGATCAGATTTTGGCACTAGGAGCGGGCGTGATAACGTCATCACGCCCGCCCGCTAGTGCTGAGAATCGTCCGACACTCTTTGTGTGCCGCTCATTACTTCGGTTGGGGCAGCCATCCCCAGCCGAACTAATGGGAACGGATTCAAATTTACCATCCTGTCAGATCAATGTGCGATCCGACAGGACGGCTGATTTTAGCCCAATCCTAGTTATTTGCTGAATCTGACTCCTGCACGACCAGATCCCTAAGAGATGCGGGAGCGCACACTGCATCGGATCGGCGGTCCGATCGTGCAGGAATCGGAACGTCTATGCCCAGCTTAACACATATATTTTTTATTTGCTCCTTTTAGTCTCCTCCTATGTTTACCATTGAAGATTTTTATTTGTTTTTGATCACAAGGAAAAGTGAGGAGGATAAGTGAACAAAACTTCTTTCCTGCACAGAAACACTATGGGCATGAGAAGAGATCAATGTTTTCACATGGTCTTAGAGGAGAGTTAGGACCCTCCTTTTTCAGTATTTGTTTGGTGTTCTTCTCTGTGTGAATGTAGTGTAGTTTCTAGAGAGTAGAATTGGCCTTCGATGTTCCTAATTGTATGAGGCCATACTGTATGTGACATATTTCTACTATAGTTGCAGCATGGAAGGGAAATTAGGCTACTACATTTTGATTTCCCTGCAGATGATGTCAGATTTGTGATCGAAGACCCAACTATCGATCAAACTGCGACCAAAATACCCCCCCCCCCCCATGGAGAAACCAATCTTTAAACAATGTTGGTTTGATCCTATCGAAAGCAGAATTGAAGGAAGATGATTGTAAACACACCAAAATGTCTGCCACCAAGATTGCCGATTATTG
Organism: Ptychadena robeensis; assembly: GCA_036250615.1. NCBI lineage: Eukaryota > Metazoa > Chordata > Amphibia > Anura > Ptychadenidae > Ptychadena > Ptychadena robeensis. The sequence goes on along the minus strand of CM070037.1, from coordinate 100,769,046 downwards.
AAATCGAACCAAAATTGGTCGGGCACAACAAAAAAATATTCAATGTATAATTGATCAATAAAAATTTTCCTGACATGTCCGATCACTTTTCGATCAATTTTTTGGTAAATTTCTGATCAATTTCAGTCAATTGAACCATGCGGACAGGCACCAATTTAAAAATCGATCAAACGACAAAATCGAAACGTGTATGGGGGCCTTTAGTTGATGCAGCATACTGGCTGCTATATAATGCTGTTGAGTGGAAACTTCTACAGTTATGTGCTTGCTCCATCTAATGTAACTTTTTAATTCTTTTTTTTTACTTTATAAATAAAAAAAAAACATTGCTTTTGTCTACAGTTCTGCTTTAAAGAATAACTTCAAAAAATTAAATGTGCCCTAAGACACATGCTGTAAGTGGTGATGTCACCAAGATTAATATCTATGTGTGTCATACCTGTCAAGTTTTGGCATTTAAAAATCAGGGGACGTACAGGAAGTGATGTCAGCGATGTCACTTCTGGTATATGGATCGTGGTTTTTCGTGACATCACTGCCGTCACTCCCGGCATCTGTAGACCTTTAGGCTGATCTAGCAGGGAGAGGGCGATACTCTCCCTGCTAATGTCCCACCCGCTTGTGCTGATAATGTGCGAGGTGGGACATTAGCAGGGAGAGTAACGCCCTCTCCCTGCTAGATCAGCTCGATTTTAAGAATCCGGGAAAAATCCGGGATTTCTTGAAATAAGGATTTGGCCGGGAAAACCACATAAAAATGTAACTTTCCCGGCCAAAACGGGAGGCTTGACAGGTCTGGTGTGTGTGTTTATATAGAAATATATATATATTATTATTTTTTTATTCATTTGAAATCAATTTTTAATCATTCAACCTTTTTATTTTTTTTATTTTCACACTTAGATGTAGTTTTGTGTATAAAATTATCAAGGAAAGTAAGTTTACATCAAAAAAACATACTTTATTTAATGTATCGCAATACAATTTACATATTAAATAACACTATAATATGTTTGATATTGTTTTAGACGGAACAAAAAAGCAAGAAATAATTCAAGTTACAAAAGTATATAAAAGAAAAAAAAAACACCACTTTTTTTTCTTGTTTTTTTAAATTAGACAAACTTAGTTGGTGACCAACAGTCTATCCCTATCGCACCCACTGGTAACAGAATTAATATTCATATTATTCCAACTTTCACAATCGCTGGCTCTCAATTAAAAAAATGTAAATTTTTGATTAATTATGTCTACATGGAAAGTTTTTGTTTACACTTGTGCACCACCATAAAAAGAAAAAGAAAATGTAGAGTAACCTAGAAAAAAATTAGCTTTATATGAAAATATAAAATCCTATGATTTATATACCATAGATACAAAGATTCCAGAAGAAGCTTATCAAAGCAAGAAATTGTATTTACAGTTCTAATGAGTGATATTTTTTTTTAGCTTTATGTAAATATGAAGATGAAGAATGACTAGGTGAAAGCATAGAGTACTATTTATAAGAAACAAAGGCTGTATACTATAATCAAACAAAGCAGTCACGACCCCAAATGTTGGGAAGGTGTGACATTTTATAAAATTGGATATCCCCTCCTTTGGAGACAGTTTTCATTATCTTCGAAAACACATTTTTTTAAGCTTTATATGTAACTATATATATTTTTTTGCATCTTTTTTATTTTATTATTACACTTGTTATAAAATTCGGCCTTTCGCAATAGTAGATTCATAAGTAGGTGAACTTAATGGAAAGCCAGACATTGATGGGAAAGTTGGTGTGCCTTTTGATGGCAATCTTTGTGTTAGCAGTGGGGACCAGTTACAAAGTGGGGTTTTGTACATTGAGGATATATAATTGTAATATAAAATGTCTATACACAGTTAGATGATCGCTCTGTGTATGTAGGTCTTTACCTTTCTGGAATTGGTGACATTTTGAATGAACAGTATATTGTACGATCTATGACCAGCATAGGACAAGCCAGCATGCTGGACATATACGCTCTCCTGTTTTTACCTTAGCAATTTTTTTGGAGGAAAAAAGTAGATTATTTGTAAGCTAGAGAGAAAGAGAATGTGTCTGCCACAGTGGAATAATGGCAAGTGAAATCAGAAAGGGCAAAGAGATTAATAGTAAAGATTTTAATAAGCATTTTGTTCTGTAAGTAAACACAACCAGGTGGTAAGGTAACATTTCTTCCTTTCAAAGAAACTTAAACTCTCACCTACAATAAAATAACTTCATATGGAAAGTAAAGACATTTGTGTATTTAAATGTATTATGTCTTTGGTAATTTTGAATATTAGGAAAATTTTCTTTTTACGTGACTTGATTTGGTTGGATTGCAGTGTAAATCAATGCATACATTTTAGGGTTGTTAAGAGTCTACTGATGATGATTTGCAGTAGATCAGCATTATACCTGTATAGCGAATATCATTTTGCAGTTAAGCAATACTTTCTTTATTTATAGTCAGTAAAGTCATGGGTGCAATGTCCTTTGATGACAGATTTAGCATAATGGGAGATGGTAATATTACATTCTGTTAAGGGGATGTCCTTATCTCATTTGTCTTATCTGTCTAAAGACCAAACTCTAGATATTTATATACTTCTGAACAACATTTTGACATTCATGCATAGTCATCCGTGAGTTGTTTATGCCTGATTAAACACTACCCAGTTCTCCCCAAATTATAAAGGCCAAGGCTGCCTTCAATTCAGCAATAGAAGGTTCCTTTATTATGGAAATGAAATATTAAATATAAACTTTAGTGCAGGGGTGTCAAACTCAAACACACGGCAGGCCAACCTTGATATTTATTTAAAATGTGACAACATTGCAGATCATTTTGTGGGGATGGGGGCACACATAGACTACAAATAAACAATACAGTTCATTTAGTGTGTGTTGTCCATGTACACTCTCATTCCTGTGTGTACAGTTTTTCTGAAGTTCAGTTTCCCCAGCCCCCGTTTTACTTGCACTAACCATGGTATGCACTGCTGAACAGCCAGAAGAGTGGGAGAATTAAAGGGTAGTGAGTGAACAGATAGGAAGGGAGGGAAAGCATATCTAGCAGATCTGCTGCAAGCCAAAGATATTTCCATTCCATTTGAATTTACCGGCATGCGGCAGATTTTTGGTCAATATGACCCGGGGGTGCACCTGATTATCTGCCGACCCGACCACCGATCGATTGTGGGAATGCACATGGCTGCCCGTCTATGCCCAGCTTAGCACATATGTTTTGTCTGACAGATCTTGTACTAGTTTGTGCCTTAGTATCTTTAAAGCACTTTGGATGTGATATTAACCTTCCTTTTTTGGATGGATTTGTAAGGAATTGTGTGGTTTTAAGAAGAAGTCAGAGTCTTGCCTGCATGAGTTTGTTCTTAGACCATATGGAGCACCCCCTCCCACAATTGATGCTTTTAGGATTAATATAAGCCTGGGTAGTATGTATTTACTCTATTAACAGTATCATGGCTAAAATATTAGTCTTCCATGGTACAAATAAAGCAGACACTGTGATGCTAAAAAACTATCAATCAGGTTTAGGTGGCTGTTGAACAGAATCAGGCTTGGACTGTTCACAATTCTCAGAGATTCTTTAGATGGGAAAACTCCATGAAGAGGTTCTGCCATTACAGAGCCTGAGGAATGGCACCCCAACCTCTATTATGTGTCATATTAAAAAAATGAATAAGGCAGAAATCCTGCCAGAAAGTAGTTCCTATATTGATTTCAGTTTTGCTGTAGGTTGTGAGGATAACCTTGTCTTTTACCCAGTAAAGTTGTAGTCAGGCTTGTCAAATTCTAATTTTGTAGTTTAGACCTGCAAGCATTTATAAAAAGGAAAGTAAATGAAGTTTGTGGTAGTTTACGAAAAAACAAAACAAAAACAGTTTATACAAAAACTTGACCGAGACTAGTTCTACACAAGTTGCATTAGTTAACAGGTACTCTTACAATTGTTTAGGTACATAACGTCTAATGTCATTCTTGTTCTTTTATTGGTAATCAACCCTTACAGGCAGATAAGCCAGCCATGACATGAAGAACAAAACTCAACTATTAGACCTAGTTCACAAAATCAGTTGGGTCCTCTAACAAACAGTGTCTAACCCACAGTTGCTCGTAGACATAGAATGTCTAGCAGGCACCCTGCTATTGTTGGAACTATTACTCGTCAGCTCAATTTTTCCAAAAGATAAGCTATCTGACTAATGTTTCTGAACTTCAGATAATTAACTTCTAGTTAGCCATATAAATATTAAATATGTTTGATCCTTTTTAGATCTAGCCCATGTGCCTAAATCATACCTGTCAACTTTTCCATCACTGAATAAGGGAAAAATACTTCCATGTACAGGAAGTGGTGTCACATATGTCACTTCCGGTATCAGGAGGTTTACCTCCCCTCCCTCCTATTAGCTGGCTAACATTGGAGGGAGGGGGCATTACTCTGCCTCCTAACTTCCCACCCTGCATCATCTACACAAACGGGATGGAAACTTAGGAGGTAGAGTAACGCCACCTCCCTCTCAAGTTACACCAATTTAAAAATCCCCGAAAAAATCTGGGATTTATTTAAATCCGGATCTGGCCAGGAAACCCACATAAAAAGCATGATCTTCCCGGCCAAAGCATCATGCTCGACAGGCCCAAATTCAGATGGTCATAAACTCTCCCTTGCCTGGCTAGACAAACCCATTTTAGCTAAATTCCAAGTAAACTGGAATATCTAACATATTGCATCATTATCTGATTACAGAATGGGGTATGAAAAAGACTGGAATTCTACAGTCCCTTTTCTTTGTCTAAGATTGTTGTGTTGGACTAAATGCTAAGCATTTGTAAATTCTTTTCCAATAGAAAACATATGGACCATTACATTCAGACAAAAAACATCCTGTTGTAAGACACATATTCTTCTAAGAATACACTTTCTATTTATTGAAGGAGACTTTGTCTCCTGAGCTGAACCTTTAATCTCCCTAGCGCACTGCCTGTACCGCACCGTTTTTAACAGTGTGGTACAGGCAATGGCAGC
>CM070037.1:100750047-100763883 GCA_036250615.1 Ptychadena robeensis | reverse complement strand
ATGGGGGGCTTAAGAAGGTTAATCATTACTTTTTAATTAGATCAGTTCAGTGAATTTTTCAGCATACGTATTGCATCAGATTCATGTATTTTGAAAGACTACACATTTTTGATGAAGTCTTGTTACACAAATTGACCTTGTAATAAAATGACAGCATAAAAAACAAAAATAGGAGAAAGGGATTTATCAGCTTTTTATTATAGTGTTCTAAGTTTGTTAAGGTTTATAATCGGAGCGAACTTAATATGTATCATGGAACCTGTTTATAGAGTATGCTACCAGAGCTCATGTGTTGTTGGCTGCTTTCTGCACGATAGGTTAGACAGAGGGGCCATTTTTCCATGGTTGTGTTATAAAACATGGTTGCCCACTGACGAGGATGTAGAGATGAGTATGTGATGAGAGTTGTTTTTGTATTGACACATTTTACCTGTACACATAGCATTCCACTCTGAATAAATGATGTGAGGGCGGCAGGAATAGCTATGGGTGTTTAATGTTTACCATGCAATAAAATATCTTCATGAAGGTTTTCTCTTTGACACATCCTCCTATAGGGTGAAAATCGCTGCTTTTAACAATTGATTTTTCTGTAATTACCCTGCCAAAGCTTACCATCCCAAACCATTTGTTTCATGCTATGTATATGATATACACTGCCATAGCACCCTTGAAATTTACCTGTAAAAGGCTTTACATTTACTTTACTTACTATAGGATGAACAGACTGTTTTTACAAGGTACCATATTTTTTGGACTATATGGTGCTCCGATGTATAGGACACACCCTATGCTTCGGAGGGTCTGATAGCAGAAAAGTAGGATAGGAATTCTTGTATTCTGCTGGCTGGAGCGCCATGCTCCAATCGGCATAGTACGAGTTAAGCTGGCCATATACCTTCAGATATCTCGGTCAGATATTCTTTAGATCTACCAACAACTATGTAGTATATGGTCCTCTGCGACACAGGTAGACTTGATGGTTTAGAAAGTCCCTCATATTAAATGGTTTTGGTAAAACAAAAGGAGATCTAAAGGAAATCTGAGAGCGAAATCTAAACCCTTAGAGGTGGATAAGCTGTATGTGAGGTGGGTAGCTTGTGCCCACCTCCCAATACAGTGGGGAAGGCAGCTCTCCGATCTGCAGTGTGTGTGAGTTGGGCTAAAGCAGCTCAGCTCACAGTTAACACAGATTGGGAAGAAAGATTCAACCACAGGCACATCTCTCCTATGCAGTGTGTTATCCAGCAGAAAGGACGGCTAATAACACATTGCTTATCTGTCTGTGTGAAAAGGTGGCAGCGTGAGTCCAGCTTTCCCACAGGCAGAGATGGATGGGAGAGATCCTTGCTGGCTGCCCTTTCATCCAGCTCTGATCTTCATGCTTAGATCAGTGGGGCTCCACTGATGTAAACAATGCAGTGCAGATGGGAGATCTGTCCTCCTATCTTCTTGCTGGGAGGGCTGGCGGGGAGCCAAGATCGTCTGCCTTTGAATTTCCCTCCTTGATTGTGGGTGGGTGGTTGGGTGGGGGCGGGGGAGGGTAGTGCAGTGTAAAGTCCAAAAAATATGGCATATGCTCACAATACATACCATATCAAAAAAATAATTCTTAAAGGCTCTTGTTTGCTGCGGTCACAGCTTGCACCCACAAAGTAGACTTCTCCCATTTATTAGGCCTGAGCCAGATATGAAGGAGGAATGACAATTAGTCAAAGGTCTCCATACCTTGAATTGATAAGTATTTTCTTCCCTCTTGGATGCCATAGAGAACCTGTGTGGCATATGGGGTTGGGGAAATAATGACGGCAAGCTCCTGGAATAATACCCTTAAAACAAACCTGATGCTTTGCCAGGCAACACTAGTTTGCACCCATTTTACACTTTGTACCAGGACCAGTCTTTAAAGCATTAATCCTTGCTTAGAAAGGTGAAGAGAAAAAGAGTTAAATGTTTCCAATTTAAATAAGAAAATAAGGACTCTAAATAACACAATAAAAAACATTTCACAGAGCAGAGGGCTACATTGCAGAGCATCACAAATGTAAAATGCTTTGTAATTAGTAGATTTTAGGTCAAGGTTTCAGCTTTTAACACATTTCACTTGAGTGTTTTTTTTCCTCCCCGGAAAGAATAAGAACACATTTAGTACAGATTTGATCTTATTTCACGTTGAGAGTTTAGGATCAGTGTCCTACAAAAGCTTCCCTGCATTGTGAGAATATACCCAAACAAGTCTGTTGGAGCTCCATGCATTACAAATCTGTTTCAGGCCACAAACTGGAAGACCTACTTGTATGTAGGCCACGGCCACACTTTACAGAATAAGGACAAAGACAAGAATTTTCAAATAGTATACTGTATAAAATCGAGTATTACAATTACACCTGGACATGGTATCCATTAAGCAACTTGTATATGGAATACAGTCTTATTTCATACATAAAATTATTGGAACTCAATTTACATTCAAAAATCCTTCCTTATGTCATACTTCAGTAACATTTGTGACAATACCTCTTCCCTAGAGTGACAGCTCAGCCACTAAGGTTATTCCATTTCCCTGACCTGCCTAAGTCATTCTAAGAGGAAAATAGAACATTTATCCAAAACAAATTCTTCAAATATGTTTGGACTGAATAATCTACTGGTTGCTTGTCTATGATCTTTTAATAAGTCACAAAATTTGAAAAAACTGATCTGACACCCAATGAAATGTCTTAGGCAGGGCTGAGAACACAAGGAAAGGTATCAATGGGTAATGGTTTGAATGACACAGCCCTTTCAAAGGCACCTACCAGAATGCATAACCTGATATAACAAAGGCTGCTATTTCGTGGATCACTAATAGCATTGCACGTTCTTTGTGGTGGAAAGGGGAATATGATCCAGAACCAAGACCAAAAGCTGGGCAGAAATAGCCTACAGAGACAAACAGCAACCATCCAACAGGCCTTTAGTAATTACTAAAAGGGGTCCACTAAATGTATGCTGTAATAGGCTATTGATGAGAATATTTGTTAACTGTGACTTACTACTGTGTGGGGGGAGTTATTAGTTGCATATAGACAGATGCTAGTAAATACCACATTCGCTCCATTATACATTGATGCTGTTGTGCAATGTCTAAAGGCCTTTTTTTTTTTTCGTACACTCAACTTTTGTTCTACCAAAACCATGTAATATGAGGACCTACCTTTAACCTTCCAATCACTATGTATTATCATAGAGGCCACTATGCTACATAGTTGTTGGTAGATCTAATGGAAATTGTACAGAGTGTATGGGGGGCTTAGGACAGAAAAAGGACCAGCTGTTTATGACAGACAGTTGAGAAAACTAAGGGAGCAAATTGTGATGATTGTTCACTGCTTTTAAAATGCCACACTTATTTAAGAACAATAAAATTTAGACAAATTATGATAGATCATAGATTTATCATCTACCATAACTTGTCTAAAGAGGCAATATTTAACGTTATACACACAAATGGAGTAGTACGGATATAGAAGAGTAGCGGTAGACCCACTAGCAACCATGTAAGTCTACTGCATCAGAATTGGCAATCAGTGTCCCATAAAGGTTCATTGTGTTTGATAGTGACCACTGTTCTGTGACTTTTGAAGCAGTGGCATGTGCTTCAAAAGCTAAAGTCAGGGCAAATAAATATGGAAATGGTCTTCTTGGGACAGTAGAAGTAATCTTCCTGAAATGGTGATCTTTACAGCTGAACGGCAAAATGGTATCATTCATGGGTAGATAACACCATTCTTCTAAATAACAGCATTTTCACATCTTTGACCAAGAGGCTCCTAAAATGTATCGAATTTATGTTAAATTCTACTTTTCTATTGATGTCAATATAACGTTCTGGCAATGCCTTAGAGATTTTAAATGGAACGGACTGGCTTTTAAGTACAATATCCATCTTCATGCTCTGTATGAATTCACAGACAAGAATTAAAGAGGATACAAAAACAGAGACTGTTTGTATTCAGATAACACGACTGCGTATTAAGTGCGTGGCTCCCAATTTAATATTAATTAGATGCTCTTTGGAAGTTTCAGAAATGTGGTCACAGTGTGGGAACCGCATTTGCTGTCCATCTGTGTAGATACCCTCAGGCTAAAACATGGCTCATAAGAAATGGTGTGCTTTTTACATAGCAGTACAAATGAAGCTGACTTAACATCTTCAAACACTCAGACTTAGTAAAACCAAAGCAGAATTTTGATAAAAAATACGTTTATCGTGTTGCTTAATGAATTTAACAGAATTGTTGCTGTAAAAGAAAAAAAAAAAACAATGCTAGTGCTCATTTGGGTTCACAGAATGAAGTAAAATACATATTACAATATAAAAAATACATAATACCCAAATTTCAGCTTATAACAAAAGGGTGGCATGTGAACAGAACCAAAGTAAAAACTATACATCACATGATCAGGTGACAATGTGATCACGAGTGAATGGAATGCCTTGTAGTAAGTGTCCCGGAGCAGAGGATAGATTAATAATAATGTGCTAGCATTGCAATTAAATAAACACATAGGCAAAGAAAGTGGTCACCCAGTTACAGAATGATAAGCCTGCTTTCCTGATACCCCACAGGGTTCACTTGTGAACTAATCTGTTCCTTACTGATTTATTATATGCAGCATTGCACTGATGATGCACTTTGCCCGGGTGGTGGGCACGGGTCCCCATAATAAAAACCTTTTCCGTTCAGGAAGTGATCCAATACCTTCCTTATCACCTGGTGCCCATGAAACAGCAGAGACAAAAGTCACAGGTTCCTAGTCATCGGATAACGCTTCAGCACACAAAATGGTGCCTGCGTTGTGTGTAGACAACAGGCGAGATTTAAGAAATATAAAAAAAAAAAAAAAACGAGTTAAAAAGAACTTGAGCTGGATCTAGGGAATGTTCTTGTTGGGCTTTTGCCATGTCCTACAGCAGGTATAGGCAGTAACACTGATCGTATAGTGCAAAACTAGAGAAAATTGCGCTTCACCGAGTGAAATGAACAGAGGTGCAAATGCTCAGTAGGATACCATTAAGACATAAAATGGCAAAAAATAAATATCAAAATTTTATCAGTGTAAAAAAGTAATTGGGTTATTGTATAACCTATATAAGTCTGGCAAATAAAAGGCCTCGAAAAAGTCCACTCTGTGTCCAGAAGGTCAGAAGTTTTACAAACGTAGTGCCTTTTTCCTCCCGGGGCCGCTCCCTAAACCAGAGACTCCATGCTCTGCGAGGGGTCCGATTCGTCACTGACTAGAATAGCTCCGTTTTTGTCTAACGCCATGGGGCCACTGCCGTTTTCCTTTGTACTGACCAAACTTAACATTGCCTTGTAGAGGAACTGGTACTGCTCCTGTGTGGAGAGAGGAAAAACAAAACACATTAGCATTCAAAACTGGCACTGTGCGGAAAATCAAATACAATATGTTAATATAAGGACTGGAACAACTCCTAGAGGATAGGAAAACAATACATTCAACAACTGGAGCATCTTCATCCAAAGACAACATAGTGACTGTGGGATTGTTATAAAGTTGGGTTTGTATGCAAATCTGTTCAGGTGCATTACACTTTTATGAATACAATTTGGTCTTGTTTGTCTGAACCTTTTGCTGTATGTACAGTACAAGCAGGTTTGGGAGGGAGAAAGACAGTTCAACACCCTTCCAACACACGGATTCCACAAAAACCAGAGGGGGAGGGGAGGCGTAATGCCAACCCTAGACTGCCCTCTCTGGGTTGGAGACTGAACTCAGGACTTTCAAGGCACGTTAATTTACCATTGATTTTATAAAACCATATGAAGTTAATCATTTATAAAATCAATGGTTAATCAACGTACCTTAAAAGTCCCGGAATTCAGTCTCCAACCCAGAGAGGGCAGTCTAGGGTAGGCATTATGGCTCCACTCCTCCTCTGGTTGTTGTCTTTTGTGGAATCTAAATTTTGGGGATGTCGACACACCTAAGTTTGTAAGGGAGATCAACACAATTATGGGAAATACCCTTCCAACACACAGTCACCTACAGCAGTGAAGAGCAGTGGACCCCCCTTAGCTCTTCCGATTGTTTTAAGTCTGGAGGGAGAACCCTTTACAGTCAGAAGCCTTTACAGTCACCAAGCAGCTGTCAAAGGAACTGTGATAAGTATAGACGACGGTATATACTTAATCACACTTTTTTGTAATCTAACGTGATTTTCCACTATCCCCCCCTTCATATCATATGTGCTGAACACGCCTCCTTTAACTTCCCTGCCATCATGCCCAAACCTGGTACGTGTAGTACTACAAACTGCAGTGGGATCAGGCACACACGCTGGTGCTTTATGAGCCCGCACTGATTCTGTATTAATGCAGGCTCGCTGATTGTATCCAGCCTTGTGTCATCAGTGATGCCGAAGGGGCGGAGCCATAGACCTCCATTTTAAGTGAGGCGGCTGCACTTTCCCAGCCCACATCGCAGTGCAATTTTTGGCCAACATCGGCCACGTTAGCGTTAATGTATCCATTACCAGCTAAGACTTGTGTTACCACACTGTGAGGCACTTGTGTCTCCCATACAAGTGTATGGAAACCTGTGTACCTTTTGTTAATGCTAGCCATGCTGCGTTGTAGTAATGTACAACGTTTTATTTTAGCCCACATTAATATTTTCTTAAAATACCGATCACAGTTCTTTCGATCTTGTTTTTTGCTGCTTGCCTCTAAATACATATCAAACCCCAGACAGCTGTATATCTGCAGGAACACTGGAAAGTATACAGGATGCATATGAGACATTATCTTCTATTCCGATTCTGACAGCATCATTATTCTTTGCCTTATAAAATATGCCGCTATCTTCCGCAGCCCGAGATGGATGATCTCTATGGACTTGAATAGCCCAACTGAGCATTTACATTCTTTTTTTATTTTTTTTATTTTTCTCTGTTTTCTTGTAATTAAAACGTATTTCCAGCAAGACAGACATGTTTTTGTTGACAGAAGCTTGGGAGTTAAGGGATAGACTGTAAATGGGAACTGTTGAGTTTGAAAGTTACAAGCTCCATTATTTGGGCATTTAAAGACACATTCATATGACATGGGACCTTCATAGTCTGGAAAAATATTTTGCATGAGAACTTACACCAGGGATGGGCAAGTTTTCTTTTCCGGCCCTTTGTCACCTTGTTGAAAAGATGCTCCCAATCGCTTGTTCTCTGCAATGAGTGCACATAATGCCTAGAGGTGTCCAAACGTTGCCTTGGGGATGATGAAGTGTCGTCTTCATGTGATGACACTATGGGCCCATCCTCATGGCAACAACAGGCAGCCTCTAGGAATTATCTCTGCTCATTGCAATAAATAAGCATCTATTTCTAAGTTCAGGAAATTTTAAAAGATAATTCACTCCCTGTCACACGTCACTGATCACACCCATCATAAGTGATGCGATCAATGCATGGAATTGGTACACCTATGGGGGTGGGCCATTACAGGCTCTTGGTCCGACCACTTTCTTAAATTTAAGAAGGCAGTGTTGCCCACAAGTCAAGATGTTTGCCCACCCCTGGGTTACACCCACCTTTCAACCCCAAATGTGGGTGTAAGTATAAAGAAGACAGGATTATTGTTTCAAATGTTAGTTTTTTTTTATATTAAGTTTTATGTTGTAAGAAAATAAAAATAAAAATACATAAACATAAGAACTTCATGGTTGAATTCAACCTGTAGGTCTGAAATTTTAGTTCTGCTATTCCACAACTGGAAAGTCTGGTCACCGTACCCAATGCTCAACAGCTACTAGGTACTTGACGTCCTTTATAATGTTGATCGTATATATTTGAATCGCAAATTTTTATTGTGAATATTGGTATTTCAAGAACATGCAAAGATCTCAAATATAGTGTTCTGTCTTCATAATCTTCAATATTCAAGATTCTGGGGAAAGTACCATGCATTGCGCTCTCAATATTAGAATGTACAAGTGCCGATTTTCACAATAAATTACTTCTATGTCTCATATGGTGATAACACTGAGCTGTTATTTTTCATTCTGCCACTAGATGTCACTGTGGCAACACATTGCGTTCCCAATATTTCCATGTACAAGTGCCGACATTCACATTACCTAATAATCTCAAATTTCTTTGGAGAATAATTCTGAAAATTATCTTATTGCTTTATCTTTAGAGTCCCTGACCTAAAAGACCAGGATTTCTGACTTTCAACCGTCATCCATAAACATCCAGAAGTTTTCAAGCCAGTAATGTCAGAAAAAAACAACTGTCCTATAAAAGACTAGTGATGAGCAGCATAGGCAATGAATATTGCCTATGCTGCTCATCACTAGTCTTTTATAGGACACTTGAAAGTTCAAATTCTAAACCCATAGTCTAAAGCTGTAGGCACTGCTCTAGTAACATTTGCTGGCTTTCTAATGCTTGTGAATTTATACTTGTCTACCCCTAATAATGAATACGAATATACCAGAAATGTGGCGCATAGTGTGAACTCCCAGGTCACTTACAATGTCTGTGAATACGCCGGGTCTCATTAGATTGATCATCTTAGCCACCTGATAGACATCCACTGCATTTTCATTTTCCAACTGCTGAGACAAAGTGGCAAGAGCACAGAGTGTGCCAGCTGAAACAGCACCAAACCTGGAAAATAAAAACACATGTGACGTTCATTTTTATTGAACTCGTTGTCATGGAAATTACAATACGTGCAAACTCAGTTTTTCATTAGTGATTTGTTTCTTCAGCAGAAATTGTGGGAATGCAAAAAACAGCATGTTGTACACCAGTGGTGGGCAACTGAGTTGATATGGAAGGCCACAAGTGCAGCCCTTGGCATCACTAAAGGGCCGCACATAACTTTTTCAATCTATACTAACTTGTATATGCATTTTATAATGACAACAGGCATAGAAAGAAGACATTATTTTTCATTTTTACATAACAAAATGTATTTTAAATTATACTGTGAGCATTGGGTAACACTGTAGTGAGGTGATGCACATTTTGATTCAGAGGTTATGTAATGCAATATGAGTTCCTATGCATGAACAGTTAGGGGCCGCAAGTAGAGGACTAAGGAGGACCCCCGAAGAACACCCAAAGGGCCGCATGTGGCCCCCGGGCTGCAGGTTGGACAACTAGGCTGTACACGCTTATCTAAGTTGAAGCCATTGTAGTCCTGGAAGAGGCCAAGTCACTCTAACCCAGTGGTTTCCAAACTGGGTGGAGCCAAAGTATTCCAGGGGGGTGCAGGCCTTCATTCTGAACGTGTGTATCAATGGGGAGGGGGGCTTGAAAAAGTTCCTAAATAGAAAAGGGGGGTCCTGCAAGGAAAGTTTAGAAACCACTGCCCTAAACTAAAAGAAACTTGTATTAGGATATTTCAGTTGTTTTTTTCTGACATTACTGGCTTGAAAGCTTCTGGATGTTTATGGATGACGGTTGAAAGTCAGAAATCCTGGTCTTTTAGGTCAGGGACTCTAAAGATAAAGCAATAAGATGACAGTCAAGAAAAAGACCTATCAAGCAAGTACCCAAAAGGGTTTGCCATCACCTTTTTTTTAGCCAAAAATATTTCCAAACTTTATGACTACAAGCTTTAACTTTTTTTGCTCACCCTCCGGATAGCAAAACGTAATGCAGACCTACCACCTCCACCTTCTATTATTGGCACAACAGGTGCCTATTAATAATAGGGAAGATCGGAGTTTAAAAGTCAAAAATAAATAAAAATGCAGTGAAGTGATGCTCCACCCCCTCAAGTGACTTGTTGCACAGCATGCAGACATGGAAAGGTAGAGGTCACTGCTGACATCTAGTTTCCTATGGCCCCATGCACCCTCAGCCAGACACATCTATATCTGCTGGAAGGGGCAGAGCTTCACCCAATTTAGAATCCGGATTGGTAGAGGGAGCGAGACTCTTCCAGTGATCTTCTGGATCGGACATGGTGGTGTGGGGGAGCAAGCAGTCAGGAAAGGCAAGTATTCTTTTTTTTTTTTTTTCTTTAGGGGGTGGCTGTCCCTGGATGAGTGCCGCATGGAGGTAAGTTATATTTATATGTTTATCCTTTTAATGTTTCTATTTGAGTTTACATGCGCTTTAACCTGGGTTGGAGTAAAGCTGCTGTCAGCATTGTTCTGCTGTGCAGAGGCTTTTGTATCTCCACGGTTTCCCTCTGACTGGGGCATCATGGAGTAAGTCACATTCTCCTCTATACTTGTGAGAAGTATAAAGGAGATATAATAAGGTTAATTCGTTCTAAACGAGCAAAGCCAAGGTGTATTAGAATATGTATCATTCATTTGTAGGATATTGGAAAATTAAAAACTTCATCAAGCTACCAATTCAACTTTAAAAATACTTGTCAAACATAAGGCTATTTGCTATAGTATTTTTAAAGTTGAATTGGTAGCTTGATAAAGTTTTTAATTTTCCAATTTCCTATCTGAGATGTCTTCTTCTCCTTGTCCATACCCTCCTTAGCTGCTAATACATTTCTCTAATTATGGCAAACAAGGTTGAATGTAAGCGCTGTTCGTTGCACAGAGGAAGCAGAACATCTTATTCTGTCACCGGAGTCTGATTATCCAATTAGTCCAGTTGCACGAGTCCTTTAGGAATGTCCATGTCTAATTACTGACCCTGACTTTGTTCCGCTATCTGTGTCCTGCTTCTGCCTTTTCATTTGTGTCTGTTGTCACGTTTCATATGGAGAAAATTGCCAATGAAAAGTAACATGCGGCTAATGAGGTCAAGGGCGCTATTAACGCAGCTTTGTCCAGGCTGCTCAGAGATATCATTCTGAAACTCGTACAAAGAGCTGTTGTGTGGTGTCCAATAGGAGAAAGCACAATCTTGCAAATGTTCTGTTGTCATTTTAATGAACAAAGCTTTCAAAGTCATCTGTTGCTGCAAAGGAGCAACAGCTATTGTTATAGGCTAACAAAGACAACATAGTTATTTAAAAGTATGATGGTTGGGGGGGGGGGGGGGGGGGGGGGGGGGGGGGGGGGGGGGGGGGGGGGCACGAAGTTGTTTGATTCCTTATACGTGAAAATTGGATTTTTCAAACCCTACTCTAGCTACTGCTAGGTCATTGTACATCTGTAGTGTTTCATTCAATTCAACTGGACTTGCTGTGTTTATTTCTTGATGATGTTTTGCTAGTCATCCAACTGGCTTTGTCTCAATTAAGAATGCCTGTCGAATGACTAGCGAAATGTCTTCAAGAAATAAATACAGCAAGTCCAGTTGATTTGAATTAAACACTACAGATATAAAACAAATGTCCTGCAACAGCTGTGCTATCTGGAAGGAACTAGACACTTGGATGAAAATGGACTGGTCAAAAGATTTGGATAGGTGACCTTTCTAATCAAAAAAAGTATTTGATTAATTTGGCCCTCGAACATAGGGTTTATGCAATCCAAACGTTCAGCCAGAAACCCTTTTGCATGTGCCCAGAAAGAAGAACCTTACAAGGAATGAGTCTGGGGCTTCATTATTGGTTGGAGGCCACAATCAACTGCTCAAAATCATCAGTTTGATCTTCCATTCAGCTTTTAATATGAACTTATATCATTCTTATATTGATTGTTTCTACTACCACACAGTGTGATTGATTTAAAACCGATTGGTTTTCTAGGCCTTTGTAAAAGGTACCAATCAGACTCTTCCAGTCATTTGAAATTTACCAACAAATAGATTGTTTGTTCGATTTTGATACCATTTCGTCGGTTGATTCTGGTAAAAGGAAGTAAATATTCATAAGATTGACTTAAATCAGTGATTTCCAACTTTTTTTCTTCAAGATCCCCCTGCCTGTCCAAGACTAGCCAGGCCCCCAAACTACAACTGCTACCCGCATTAAAATAAAATTTGGAAGTGGCGACACACGGTTCTATCCCTGGAGTAATGCCCCCTCCTAACTTGCATGCATACAACTCTTCTTTATATCTCCAGAAATTTGGGGGATTATACTATGTCCAGATACTATGTTCAGAGGCTACTCCCAAAATCAGATAGAGAAAATTCCACTGTCCCTAGTAAAAATTAGTAAAACGTCCACAAGATGGTGCTGCCACTTGTTTACATTTCACCAGTCCAAGTCCAGTTAAGGATTATGTGCGTTTTTCAACCCGAGCTGGACTCTGCTTACAGAGAGAGAGCGGAGAGGAGAATGGAGCTAAGCGTGCATCCTCTCTCTATGCCCGCCCCCCCCCCCCTTAGATGTCATGATGCTGCACCCCCCTGCAATATTTAGTGCCAATGGCCATGCTGGTTGCTAAATCAGAAGGACCAGCTGAAGCTGTGAACATGAGTTAATGAATGAAGATAAGCCAGTGAAACTGGATCAAACCTAGACCCGCAAAAAGTGAGACATGCTGGGAGTAAGTATAACACCAGACTGAATTTCTTTGTTTTCCTTCTGAAGATTGCAAACTGCAACCAAATAAGGGAATGAAGAACATTTGTTGGAATGAAAATAAACCAAAAGCCTCCCATACACCTTCAGATCACTCCATACAATTTCCTTTATGTAGTGCCGGGTCCTCCCTGATAGAATACATAGTGATTGGAAAGTTTAAAAAGGTCCTCATATTACAAAGTTGATTGTACAGAAATTGTATAGAAAGATTGTAAGGTGTATGGGGGGGGGGGCTTAAGACTTTCAGGACCAGGGGATGAAGGTGCCTTGGGGCCTCCATACACCTTAAGCTTTCTCTGTCAGATTTCCTTTAGATCTCCTTTCATTTTATATCTGACAGAGAGATCTAAAGGTGTATGGGCATCTTTATTTTCACCAACTTACAGTAGATTCTAATGCTGGCTTTAGCACCCGACATTTCTTTTATAAAACCCCACTTCTACTCTCCAGAAAACAAACGAGCCCTGCTAGTGTTTACGTACTCTATAAGATTCACATTTGTCCAAGGAAAGAACATGACATTTGCATGGAAATGGCCCAAATAATTTTTTAAGTATTGGATTCCGCCAATATGGCAACATATGGCACTGGGCTAATGACTTGCAAATGTTTCCAGAAGAATTCAAACGCCAAACAAATTAAAGCACAAATCATCAAATTAATACAGCTGTGCCTTGGCATTTGGAGATTCATATTTCTAAAACTAATTTGTGGACATGATTATTCCTCGGTTTAAATAGTAAATTTACAGCAATTTCTACCTCGGAAGGAAGGAAAGGAAACCTCATTTTCAGCTACATTTCTTTTACTGGTAATTAGAGAAAGGACCGTGATTAACATGCATTAGGGCTGGAGAAAATATTAAAATTTATGACGGATATTCCATGCCTCGTATTTACTCATATGGAACATTATTAATACGTTAAAGTACTTTAGATCTTGCTGGTATTTTAAACGCGGTTAGCGGTAAGTTGAAAGACCAAGAAGAAAGAAATATGTTTGCCTCTTGCTCCGTTGTGACCGAACTTTACACAGTAGTAACATTTATTTTACAGACTGTCATTACTAATTATCTTTCCTTATTATTAAATACGGCCGATGCCCGTTGCTTTGCAAGGAAACCGTTGTCTCCATGCAAAGCATCGGCTGAGCTAGAGAGAGAGCAGAGCTGTCTCTTCAACTCCACCGATATCTGACAGCAGCGGGATGATGCAGGGAACATCGGATGACTCCAATATCGAGCCGTCTGTACCCTGCTTTAGTGTTTACATAAAACTTGGTCTACAGGTCCCCATATACGCATAGATATGGGCTAGATCAGGGGTGTCGAACTCAATCAGAGAAGGGGCCGAAATCTAACATCCAGCCTAAA
>CM070037.1:100717676-100740901 GCA_036250615.1 Ptychadena robeensis | reverse complement strand
TTTAATCTGACCGACGGGCGTGCGCGCTCGCGCCGTCGGTCAGATTAAAAATCGTCCGCTTATCGGCATGTGTATGGCTAGTATTAGATCTCCTTTAATTTTACCAAAACCATGATATATGAGGGAATTTCTAAACAATCAAGTCTACCTGTGTTCAATCACAGAGGACCCGGCACTACATAGTTTTTGGTAGATCTAAAGGATATCTGACAGTTTAAATGCACTTTTTAATAGTAAGAAAATGATTCCAACTCACAATGAAACTGAAATGTGTAAAATAAAATAAAAAGAGAAAAAATTTAAGGCAACAGCAAATGTGTCAGGTGCATATTGTTCTAATGACTTGTTTGTGATAAACGCTTGTCTATACAAGCTGCGAGTTGTGGATAAGGCCGATGTAATTTTCACGGCAGCAAGGTTGTCCAGCCCGAAGCCTGCAGAGTTCAGTTTCCTATACCCATCTCACTAATAATAATAATGATGCAGGTAAAAATCACATTACAAAACACAGAGGACACTTGATGTGTGGAAGGCGTCAAATAATGGGTTATTTGTATATTCTCCTTGCTTCTGACAGCCAAATTTCCAGCTTGTCGCAGTGATGACAGCCCCTGCCACATAAATTACTGGCAGCCTATTTACCGCACAGCTCACTTAATGATGCTGTAATTTACTGTAGTAAATTGTGTCTACCTGTCCTAGCGAAGGATTTGCATCTGAAGCGGACAAAGGAACCTCATCTGGTACAATTAAAGATGAATAAGGGCCTGCAGGCCTCTCTTATGTGCTACCTGTCAGCAAGTCTCTGCCAACCAGGAGCAGCAAACATACGCACAGAAGTTAATAATTATAAGAGCGTTCAGTACTTTTCTACTTAACAACCTCAAATAAATACGATTACTGAGCAACAGCCAATGGGAGAGGGATATGCCCAACAGCATGCGGTATTTAATTGCCAGTGACAGTATAAACACATTGTAATTATCTGAGTAAGGTCAAAGTCCTTGAGCTCTAGTAATTGTCACAACACCAAATGCTGTAAAAGGCCACAGAGCTAGTAAAAGAAGTGTAAAAAATCTACATAAGTGCTTGTAAAACTCACATGCTAACCAAACTTCCTACATGAGCTTTCTTAGAAACCCCACTGAATTTTTACTTTGTCTGTGATTCAGTTGTCATTCTTCAAAGCCAGAAATATGAATTCAGACTTTAAAATATGATTTCCTGTGTCACCACCTGTCAGAGAACAATGTGTGAAATGTGCTCATGCTGATGCCAATAGGACCAATGAGCAAGATGAGACTGGAGGTGGAAAGCTGAATGAGAAAAGAGACTGGCTGTACTATTTAAAAGTAAAATAAAAAACAAACTTGCCGTCAAGAATTTAGTAAAGTAAAATGAGCTTTAACACAAGCCAACACCCACCCCTAGTTGCAGGCAACGTGGAGCAACCCAACCTTACACTTCATAGCAGAAGAACTAATTTTCTCACCTACCACCTCCGGATCGGCCTTCTAATATCGGCATCAGGGCAGATTGGAGGTCAAATGTCAAAAAAAATACTTGGTAAAAATGTCAAAATGCAGTGACGCTCCAACCCAACACCCCCTCTTCGTGGTGCCCTGCCCCAGCATGCAACTTTTTTGTCTCAAAGTGCCGACATGGCAATATAACCTGAATTACAAATACATAACACATATACACAAACAAAACATGAAAACACACACTCTACTTTCTTATAAGATAAAATAGGAGAGGTTTGAGAGCCAATAGGCTGCAGTTCTTTCCTCTGTGCTGGCTGACTCCGAGTGCCACCTCTGGCACCCGTGCTATAGGTTTGCCATCACTGTCATAGAATATGTAAAGTTCTTACCAAGCTTTGACTGTCGGGTAACATGACAATAATTTGTGCGTTGTGATCCCAGATCATCCTCCAGAAGTCTTTAGTTGTGTGCGGCATGGGGTGTTGGGTGATGATAAACTCATTACTCCTTAAGTAACCCTGAAATACAATGATGTACAAAGATGTTATTTCATTCTGCATAATGGAGGGTATTCATTGGTTCCCCAGCTAAGGACAATCGCATTTTACTGTGAATTATTTTCTTAGTAAGCCCTGTGAGGGAAAATGGAAACCCTTTTATTTTAGCACGCCATCTTCATAAATATTAAGCCTTATATTTACAGTGGATCCTCGAGATACGGCCAAAATGTTCATATCCATATACAACCAAAGTTTTAATTTACCTAATTTCCGCCCAGAAGCCAGTGTACAGTATGGGTACATTTACATGTGTGCGATTTATTTATGGTTTCCAGGTACCCTCCTGTGGCTTCTTTGGTCTGTCCTGGACCTCCCAAATTACCAACTACCTAACCGATTCATGTAAAAAAAGGTTGTAAAATATGTGTAACAAACAAGAAACACCAATAATAATGCTGCTTCTAGAGCAATTAAAGTTATAACATGTTCCTAGCATACCAGAAACAATTAAGCGATCTCCCGCAATTATACTCGCAGCGCGGAGATCACAACCATGTATTTGAATGGGCTCATTCCCACAGCTGTGATTGGCCCCAACGTTTTTGATGGCCCCTGATCACGCCCAAAGACATGAATACAAACCAGGTCTCATTCTAACCATGCCCATTGACCCTCTATGGGGGCAATCAGGTGCGGTGGCACAGGACATCTTGCCCCAACCTGCCTGATTGTGCCCATAGAGAGGCACTTCCTGCCTGCAGGTGCTGTGCAGTGATTCTAATTGCGGGAGATCGCTGGGTGCTAGTGATCTCCTGCGGTCTCCCTGCCGCGGCAGAACACTAAAGTGGGGACATGGCCTAAGGCTGTACTCACCATTCATGTTAAAATCATTTTCTTCTGCTCAACTATAATTGCCCCCTTATTTCTCTTCTTTTTTGCCAACTTTCCTACCTTTTTCGGACTATCCATCGATTCATGGACACCTGTATGTACAAGTACTGTCTATGCTCAGATTATATCTGGGCTTAGAGGCAAGTTTCTGAAGACCTCTGGATGAACCCCAATGCAATACTGTACACTGGCTTTGGCAGGATATCAGGTTGTAAGTTGTATCTCAAGCCAATTGTATCTTGAGCCAGAGGGCCCACTGTATGCACTTTGTCTGTTTGTGTGTTTTAAGGTAAAACGAAAATACCATTAAACTGGCAGAGAAATCAGAATAAGTCCACGTCCCTTACCATGATATAAGAAGCATTAATGTAATCTGTTCCCTTCATTCCAGGAAGTGGCGCTAGACCCACTCTTGCCCGTTCAGCTGAGGAAGGAAAAAACAAATAATTTAGAGAAGGCCAGCTATAGACATTGCTGTCAGATCATAATGGTTACTTACAGGATGAATGCACATAAGTAGGTTAATTATTTTGATTCTGTCCACTGCTCTGCTGGCAGAGAAGGCAGAAGGCCAGCTACATAGGGTCACTAGACAAATTGCATGCTTTTCATAAAATAGATGATGCAAAACCATTTTGATGACATTCCTGGATGAATATGTTAGTGTCAGGAGATTCAACTGATGTAGAATGTCACAAAGCCAAATCTTGGGGCAGAAGACCCTTCTAAAGTAAACTGAGGGTTGTTAATGCAGAAAAAGTTAAGTGCAAGGGTCCCGATGAAGCCTATCTACATACTTTCCTACTGGACGGGCTGTCCTCACAACATTCTGCTGATCCACCAGCCAGAGGTTGACGTACTGCACTGAGAAGCAGTGGAGACATACCCTATAGGAACTAATGTGTAAGGCTGAGGACGGCTTCTTCTCAACCCAACAGTGTCTGTTTCGTTTTGAAATAAGGAAGTGGTGCGAGTCAATTGATCCACCATATCTAATGGTATCAGGTCATTTCTTTGCTCTTGGAGTCTAGACAGAGTAGTGGAGTAAAGGATATACAAAAATATGTGTAGCTGAGTAAGGGATCAATAATTACTGCTATTTACATTAGAACTCCCTAATCCTTCCAGAAGCTATATTGAGGTAGTATAATGGCAGAGCAGGAACTACCGTCAATATGCTGCCCAATTTTTCCTGGAGAGGGTCTACCAGAAGGAGAGACCATGCGCGCTCACAGCCATCTATCTGGCCCATATCTAATCCGGCCATCCCTATTTTGACGCGTGGCCAATCAATCCTGCTCAAAAACAGGGATATCGGACATGACCGTAAAACACAGTCGATGTCCATTGCTTTGCAGCAGTGCTGCGCCTTCAGCTCCTTCAATCTCGGGCAGCAGCATGATCACGTCATCTTGCTGCTGCCAGGAACCTCAAACGGCTCATATATTGAGCCGTGGGTTCCCGGCTTTAATGTAAATGCCAGTGGCCAGAGATAGATCATCTAAAAAACAACTTTTTACATGGTCATTCTTCAATTCGATTGTCTAAAATTGTGTAGTTAATGCTCCTGTGGCTGGAAGTGTTTATTACTGTGCATGCTCCATAATACCATCAACTAAAATTTTGTCCGATCACTGCTTGATGGATTTTATGTTCAATTTCAATCACTTTTGGTCAATCGTACCAGGTGGGCAGGAATCGATTTCCGTAAAATTTTCGGTCAATCTAACAGAAATATCAAACCGTGTATGGCTACCTTTAAGCAAGTGACTAGGCCACAATGGATGTCTAGTGGGTGGGGGGCAGATAGGTAAAAATCTAAAGAATAACGATTGTACCTAATTTGTCCTTATACAAAGCACCATGTAAAGGCCATTGGTGCCTTATGGGAAACAGTCAGAAAATGCATGTGAACTAGACTATTTGCCAATGGTCGCATAGAGGCTATTTTTTATAAAATGTAAGGCTATAACAACCATGATTAAAAATATAACATACAACCTACCCCCCTGATAAATTAGGCTCATGGTGACTATTTTGAAGCCATAAAGCCCTCCATACACCTTTACACCACTCCATACAATTTTCATTGGAAGGTATATATCACTGCTATGTAGTGCCTGGTCCTCCCTGATAGAATACATAGTGATTGGAAGGTATAGATCACTGCTATGTAGTGCCGGGTACTCACTGATAGAATACATAGTGATTGGAAGGTTTAGAAAGCTCCTCATATTACATAGTCATGGTAGGAAGAAAAGTTGATTGTAAGGTGTATGTGGGCTTTAGGAAACTTGTTTAGGTACGTTTGATCATTTACATTATTCCGAGCTTTGGCTTTGTGTGAAAAGATACATTTTCAAATTAAATGGGAGGGTTAAACATGGCACATGATCCTACAAAGGTAGGGTACAAATTATGGGGTAGCACATGCGATGAATGTGTTAATAATTAATGTATCCCACTACACCAATCACCCAAGTAATGAAGCGGAGTCTTACATGGCACGACTGATGAATTTCTGTTCTTTTCTTTGTTACAATCTTTCTGGGCGCTGAAGCATTCAACGTATTTCGCATTACATTGTGTAACCAGCTGAAAAATATAAAACACAATATAATGTGCGTTATTTAATGGGGTGTGAGCAGCACGCGGCTCAGACAGCAATCCAAGGAGACCTGTTCATTTTTCCTGACACATTTTTGTCACCTAGAAAAGTGAAAAGACAATTTTTCGTCAGATACCAAAGAGAAGTGCAGTAGGGTGGTTGGTACCGTAACAAGGTAGAATGTTGGACATTTGGTGGACACCTGACCACCACACATATACAAGCTTGTTGGATATTTCATTCTAAATCCACAGGCCTGTTGGAATATTTTGCTCCTTCAGCAGGGAAGATCACTTATGAGGTCAGGTAATGACATTTGACAAGATGATTGCTCACATTGGGATTCCAAGTCGCCCCAAAGATGTTTTGTAGGGTTACAGACAAGGCTGAGGAAAGGCCATTCAAGTTCCTTCACACTCAACTGATTGCACTGCCATTCCCACAGGGACAGAGCCATCCAACCAATAGAATAGAAAATGGCCTTCGTACATGGCATATATAATAAGAATACATGGTTGCCCCCTCATAGAATTATAGTCCATAAAACGATTTTGGTTCCAGATATCCCTCTCCCCCTCTAAAGTTTTTTTTTAGCTTTGTGTAAGGAAATGGTTCCCAAAGTGGGGGGTGTTCCCTCTTGGGGTGGAAATATTCCAGGGCAGCTGAGGTGGAGATCTGCAGAAGTCAGCTGCCAATTGGCTCTCTTGGCTATCAGTTTTCGTCTCTCTCTGTGGATTGCACACAGTACAACCACCCTCCACTTCCATTGCCAGCCAATCAGAAACCAGGAGGAGAAGGAAGCAGACCATATGAAAACTAGCTGCAGAAAGAGTGTGCCTTTATGTGAATGATAAATGTTTCTGTATGAATGGGGTGTGTGGGTGTGAATGTATATATATGATGCATCCCTTCGCATGATTGCTATGTATCTATAATAGAGAGAAAAATTGAGTTGTATTTCAAATAAAGTTTGAGGGCCATTTCACACTAGCCATGCTGCGGCGTTACTGGACACATAAATGGTAATGTTACTTCTTTCTTTACCGTTAATAAAACTCTGCGTTTACACATTTCTCTGTGCTTGTGCTGCAGCCCCAAAAATGCATGCTGCAGGGTGTTTGCAGTAACACTTTCCTATGGAAACCTGTGTATGTCGAGTTATGCAAACTGCACTGCGTTGTGGTGCTGCAAAGCAAATGTGGCTAGTGTGCAATTGTCCTCAATCTGAACCTATGTAGTTTGAATGGGGGGGGGGGGGGGGGGGGGGGGGGGGGGGGGGGGGGGGGGGCTCATTGAGGTTCCTGTGTACAAACAGTTTGGAAACCACTGCTGGCTGTAAGGCAACTGTTGGGAAGTCAGTTTCTCTAGATGTAGGCATACCCCCAAGAGATCCATACTCCATGAATTCTCTACCTACATACAATGTGCGGGCAAGGCTCTGGGACTCAAGGCAGCAGTAATTTGATGGGAAACAAATCAATGTATGCATATGGTGAGTGAGGTGAAATTGGTGGAGTTTAGTCCAGAAAAGACTAGTTGGAGCATTGTTGACTCACTTAAGCTGGCCATAAACCTTTAGATCTCTCTGCCAGATATCCTTTAGATCTACCAACAACTATGTAGTGCCGGGTCCTCTGTGAACACAGGTAGACTTGATGGTTTAGAAAGTCCCTCATATTACATGGTTGTGGTAAAATATAAGAAGATCTAAAGGAAATCTGACAGAGAAATCTAAAGGTGTATGGGGACCCTAAGGTATGAGCATTTTGAATTAGCATCATTCTGTACTTGAAGCTTTTTGAAAAGGTCTCAAAATCTTTTAATATGATTTTTTTTGCCCACACATTTAAGTGTATTTTCTTGAATGGTTAAAAATGTGAAGAGTAAGCGCATTACTAAGGCTTAAGTACGCCAAATAATACAGATAGTGATATCTGCCAGGGAGGTATTCAGTATGAGACATCGTGCGGCAAATGTAATCTGCAGGAACACCAGAACATTTTCTCTTCCCACGGCTCCATTTAATATTTGATGAAGACAACAAATCTGAACAGCGACAGTCTACCTAAACATATCTACTCGGAGTGATGAGAGAGAAGACTTTCTGGGGTTAATGTTATAAGGGGCAGAATATCCATCATTCTATTCAGGAATGATAAACAGACTGTGTGTCTTCATGAAGGTGCGTGTCGTTCTCATTACCCTGAATTGCTTCTCCAGCCTCGTCTTCCCTCCCGCTGTTGGCGTCAGGATGGTGTTCACATAGCTGTGCAGCTGGTTCGAGCACACTTCTGTCTCCTTTCCCAAAATGGCCTCTAATAGGGTGTCATGAATGAAGATATATTGTTCCTGAAAAGAGAAAACAACATTTTGTTTACTAGCAGAAAATGTATTTTGTATGAAAACAATTCAAAAGAATGCAGCCTATACCATCTAAGGAATTGCAATATGGACGGAAGTAAAGGTTAAATTACATGGATCTCAACATAACAATTTCTATCCCAGTTACTTGTGTTGGGTGTCCATAGCTTGTGGCTATAAGCATCACCTGACCAGAAGGCAAAATGAAGGCACCAGCTAAATACACCATTGATCTAGATCAGACATGGGCAAACTATGACCTGGGGGCCAGACTCGGACCCCTTAGCTTTTTAATCTGGCCCTTTGTCACTTAAGTGAAAAGACTCTTCGGGTCCTTGGCCTGGGGCACTGGTTTGGGGTGCAGGATGGTGTAGGGTGGATGCGGCGCCCTACATTTGATGGGTGGGATGTGGTGTGTTGTGTTGAGGGGGATTGTGGGCTGGGTGGAGCAGTGATTCAGGTCTTCTTATTTTCTTGGGTTGCCTGAGCATTGGCTTGACTCTCCTGGGGCGCGGAGTCGGTGTGTCAGTGGGTTGGGGTGGCACTGATTGATGTGTCGTTGCTTGTGGATGGATCCCAGGCTGGGAGTTTGTTTTGGCTGCTTTTTCGTTGGGCTGCTGCCGGGGTCCGTGGTGGCTCGAGGTGGAGGTTGGAGGGGAGACGCGGATTGCCTTGTTTTGGATATCCGCCTTGTTTTAGATATGGGTAGCACAATAATCATTGGGTGGAGGGATCTATATACCTTTCCTCTTTTTTATTAGGTTTCTTTCTTTTTTATCTTTTCATATGTAAGGGCAGACAGATTATTAGGAAGACACAGTTGATTTGAAGACACAGTTGACTTTCATTGCATGCTCAGTACACTGGATGGAGATCCTATACTGATCCTCAACACTGTAGAAATGTATTGGGCAAGTTTTGCTTATAACCCTTGCAAATTGTAATGTATTTAAACATGCTGTGTTCCCTGATGCATAGTTTTATATATTGTACGCGACCATCTGGTCTTCCCTTAAAGCTTTTTAATCTGGAAAGACTCTCTGGGTCCCATCCTCTAGTAAATTGCATAATGCCTGTGGTAGTCCACATATCTGCCTTATCTGTGCAGTGAACGGGTGGAGGGGAGCCAGAGTGTCTTGTCACCACAATTTTTTAATTGTTTCTTTTATTTACCTCCCTGGCGGTATGTATATGTTTTTTCATCCATGATAGAAGGGGCGCACGGAATAGGGACACTTATGCAGAACGGCCATAACAGGTTCTTGGTCTGGCCCCCCTCTGTCAGATTTAAAAACACAATGTGGCCCACTAGCCAAAAGATTGCCCATCCTTGATCTACAAAGGAGCAGTCTTGCCAGACAAAGATTTGAGTGTCTGTAAACCATTCCGAATATGTAAACAGCCCCAACACAACCTGCTCCTAAATATACAATAACTTCTCTTCTCTGGCCATACACAGTTCGATATTTTCGTTCAATAGATTGAGAACAAAAGATTTTTTTGTTCAATTGAAAATCGAGTACCGAACAACTGGTTCGATAAAAAGTTATCCATATCCAACAAAAATTTTTAGTAAATTCTTATTGAATTAGTAACGAATGTAAATTGAACAGGTAACGTGGGTATTTGTTCGATCTAATACATTTGAATGACGCTATTTCCTGTTAAAAAGTGGAATATTTAGTTAGAGTACAACGGAACAAACTTTTAATTTGCTTGAATGAAAATAGAGTGTATACATTCAATATAAGCACAATCAATATTCAATCCAAATATTGAACATCCTGATATTGTCAATGGTGCAAAAATCTATATGTGTATGGCTAGCTTTAGCCTATTATTGGACAGTGAAAGAGCAGCAAGAGGTTTAAAAAGTCTACTCTCTCCTATGTTGCACACCCAGGTAGTGCTACCCTGTAATGAAGTAAAGTTTAGGACATTAACGCCCCCATACACGTCTAGATTTTCCGCTCAATCAATTTAAAAAGATCAATGTTTTTGAATCAGGGAAATCTGTGATTAATTGTAATGTATGCCAACTGTAGTAACAGTTTTTTTGGATCGACTGAAAACATAATTGAATTAAGGTTCAATTTCAATACAACCGATTAAAATTTTCCAGCATGTCCGATTATTTTATGATAACATTTTTCCCAATGTAATCGTTAAGGTCGATCTTACCATGTGAGCTGCCAATCAAAAAAAAAATATGATTGAATTAAGTTGATTGAACGAAAAATCTTGATGTGTATGGGGACCCCTTTACACAAATTGTCTGCAAAATAAAAACTTCATATTGCAGACAGTAATAAACATAATACAACTGCAGTAACATAGATGTTTTTATTTGTTTGGCTTCTTCTGTTTCACCTTTGTCTTCAGGCATATTACTTTCTGTCGTTCACTCTGAGGCTTGTACTGATTTTATTGCGACACCAAAAGGTCCTCTTCCAGCACTAGATGGCAGTGTGGCCAGGCTTTCTGCATCCATACACATAAAAGGACTCTTTGAGAAGTGGGTCTGCTAATGCCTATGGCCACACTGCCATCTAGTAATGGAAGAGGGTGATATCACAGAAAACAAACTGCACAAGCCTTAAACTGGGCATACACAGATTCAATCCCAATCGAGCACCATGCACATTCCTGGCACTCGATTGTGCTCGCATCTGTCAAAAAATCTTTTTTGGTAAGTCAAACAGGGAACCAACATGTTGGAAAACCCTGTTAGATTTCCATTACTTTGAATTGGAACCCTCTGTATCGGATGGGCTGGCAGCCGCAGAAGTGCTGTGGCTCAATATCGGCCGGCTCATCCGCAGCGCAATGGCGTCATCGTGCCGCAGTCAGGCTTCCTATATCTAGAGGAAACACAAGCCTGATAGACTGATGTACAGAAACATGGTTAAAGGTGAAATAGAACAAACCAAGCAGGTAAGGATCCTTGAATTACTAACGTTTTATTATGTTTTTGTTTTATTTTTTCCACAACATTTTCTTTGCTGAAGGTTTCTCATTTAATGAACAAAATTGTATTTGTTATGGAATTTTTTTTTAAGGAATTCAGCTTCAAGTCCTTAAACCTGCCGGCTCAATGCTCAATTTAATCTTTATTGTTCTGAGAATGTATTGTCTACCTTCCTTGCACCCTAATCATAGATATACCAGGTGCAATTTAAGTTTGGATAAAACAAAAGGGGACACTTACATAAAATAGAAAGCTTTCCTCTTTATCTTCCCTTAACCCCCCCTATCTCGGCTGCCATGATTCACCTACCACTTACAAAAGAGTCTAATTTGTAGGAAAACAACACAGGAACAACATAATGTTTTTATTTAGCACAATGCAAAGGAGGCGGCTCCCTCCCACCTGACAGTCGCACTTTTTATCCCCAGGAGGATGCCAGCCCACTTCCCTTTCAACCGCAAAACACTTAGCTGTCATCTTCAGAGAGCCACTTGTGTGCGGCTCAGCCTGCGCAACATCTCAGTTTAAAGGGAACATGTTTACTCAACGTAGGACAAAGCAATATGTACATTTAATATGCAACTCAAAAGAGGATGGAGAAATGACGCAGATGGTGGGGGTGGTATAGAGATTAAAGCCAGGAACACACAGCTCGATATATATTAGCCGTTCGAGGTTCCTGGCAGCAGCGCGATGACGTCATCACGCTGATGCCCGACATCGAAGGAGCTGAAGGCGCAGCACTGTCTCCAGCTTCGACGATGCTTTGCATGGAGACCCCGCGGTCCCCATGCAAAGCAATGGACATTGACCATGGTTTACATTCTGGCCCATATCTACATGTGTGTTCCCTGCTTTAACTAGTTTACACATTGTCCATAAATAGCTTTCAGACCTCATAGATTCACCATAAACAATTTACCTCACACTAAACAATGTGTATACAATATTTACCATGACTTTCCAAAGAACAATATGCCTCTAAAGAAATGTCTAAACTATTTACTGTGTGTCTATAATAAGCAGCATGTTAGAACTCTTGACACTCAGATTGCATTGTGTATAGCAGTGGTGGGTAACTGAGTTCATATAGAGGGCCACAAGTGCGGCCCTCGGCATCGCTAAAGGGCCGCACTTGCCCTTTATACTGACTTGTATAAGCATTTTATAATGCTAGGATACATTATTTTTAAATAACAAAACTTGTTCTAAATTATACTTCAAGCATTAGGAAACACTATAGTGTGTTAATGCACATTTTGTGTCATATATATCTGCAAAGGTTATGTGCCTCATAGATATCATCAAAGCCTGTGATGATACCTATGGGGCACATGACCTTTGATTCAAGGTGGGCCGCTGAAGAACACCCAAAGGGCCGCAGGTTGGGCACCTGGGGTGTATAGTGACCTCATAGTCTGTACAGGATTGGGCATATGGTTTAACAGACTATGCAAAAGAATAAAGTAGAGATAACAAAAAACAACTGTCCCTGTACAGAAAACAGGAATGACTGCATTAGATATGGGCCAGATAGATGACTGTAAGCGTGCACAGCGCTCGAAGCAGCCATTGATCTGGCCCATATCTATGCTTGTGTTCCCAGCATAAGGCTGGGCATACAAGAGTTGATTCCTGTGTCATTGCGCTGCACTCAAGCTTCATCGATATCGAGGCATAGCACTGCTGCCTCATGGATAACGGCCACTACTTTGGATGGGGAGCCTCAGTCCACATCCAAAATAGTACAAGTTGAACAAGGTTAACCAACATGTTGGTTCCCTGTTCGACCGAGTGGGATCTATTGCTACTGCTCGCAGGACGGCCATTGGTTGGCTTTTTATTTAAGATTCTGCTAAGATAATGTTTAAATGACAAGAAATTGGGGAATGTCAAAGACAGATTAAACTCTAATAAAGCGTTTCATTACCCTTTATGTTGCTGCCCTCAGGACAGAAAATAAGGGGAATGTACTGGACTAACATTTCAATGTGCCCAGCTGCACAGCCCCACTTCTGCACTTCCTTCCCTCTTGGTTCAGCTGCTAAAGACTAAAATCTAAGAATCTACCAGATATTACCTTCGCTTCCACAAGGCAAATGTAACAGCAAGAAAGGTAGGGGGGAGTATTTTCTGGGGGCTGTTATGAGGACTTGTGGAATTGGTGTTTGCTACAAAGAGGAGACCTACCTATTGTAGCACTGGCACGGGTAGGATTTAGGCAATACCTGGTTACAGCCATTGTAGGAAAATAAATAAATGATAAAACACTGAAGTACCTCTGTCTGGACGAGGTAGTTCCGCTGTGTTCTGATGTGTTTCAAAAAGCCCAGAGCATTCACTGTGCTCTTGTCCTTTATCTGCTGCAGCATGCTGTCAATCACAATGTACGTTCCCGTCCTGCCGACTCCAGCACTGAAGAGAGGAAAGAAGGGGCAGTTACAAAACACATGTCCGGTATCTTTTATTTAGATACACCTTATGAAAGGAAGAAAAAATAAAGGCACCTGCAGTGTACAAGCACAGGCCCCATATCTGCTTGCTGAACGGCTGATGATCTCCGGACAAAAGTCAGGACTGGCAGCGCATATTCCGGGACTCCCATGTCTGGCCACTGTGTGTAATGATACTGAATGACTGGTCTCTCATTGTGACGACCCTTTGGGTTTCCTTTCTGTCCCTGTAATGGATGTAAAATTACAAACACAAAGCATACATAGGTAGAACCCTCATTTGCAGTACATGACTGTAAAAAGTTACAAAAAAATGTCCAGAGAACTAATATTTGTCTGGTGCAGGTTTAGTGTGCACAATACATACAGTGTATGTACAGCTCCAACTTTTGGTGCCTTTATTACTATGCCACATTAAAGTAACAAGTTCCCTCTGAATCCAATCTACTGCAGTGGCGGTTTTAGGCATGGGCAACCTGGGCATCATGCTGGGGGCAGCATCTGAGCATTGGAAATATTTTCCTATGCCCAGATGTCTCACCCTCTCCCCCACAGCGCGCCCACCCGGGTAAATAGATGCTTTAGGGAGTGGTATGGATGGGGGGTAAATAAAGTAGCAGAGTCTCACCTCATGAGCACACACGCCCCCACCCCCCGGAGCGAGGTTATACTCTGGGGGGGCAGTCGTCAGAGGGGATGGCCGGTTTGCCGATCTCCCTAGGACCGCCCCTGCTCGGCTGTCTTATCTTTCAATACTTTGTGCCACTGAACTTGTACAAGGGTATGGCCAACACAACTCCCATTCTGCATACGTACCTTCTGGGTTGAGGGCTCAGAAATAGTAATTGGCTCAGAAAGACACCCAAGGAGCTATTACTTCGAGAAGGACAAGTTGGCAGCTACAGTCACCATACTTTGCCAAACTAGGTTATCTTAAGCCACATCTAACCAAATGAATTTGCAGCTTTCTATATTTGTATAAGTTACCTTCTTCATCTTTACATTCCTGATGGTGAATGTGCGCACTGTATAGCAGGCATACACCCTTGTGCTCTTCAGGGTCACCATAATGTTTCCATACTCTTCGCTATTCTCTGTTGGCCAATACTGATCACATTTCCTCTGGAAACACAAAGGCGGAGGTGAATTAAAGATTCATCTTCAGTTTGTTATGCCAGTTTGTATGAATTATACAGAATCTACAAAACCAACATTACCACAAACAAGTTCATAAGTAACATGTTGCCATGTTTTATACAGTCTTCTGGGGGTTAACCTCCCTGGTGGTACGGCCATATTGCAGCGCTTCCAATGGCACGATATGGGGGATCGCAGCAGAGTACACTGTACTCTGCCATGATTCCCAGCCCTCTCCCTCCTGGGGCGGGAAAGCAGCGCCCCTCCATTAACATGGATGTCTATGGCGCCGTCCCCCATGCCGTTTCTGCGTCAGCGATGACGTGGCACCAGAAGCAATCTGTGGGCCTGCAGCGATGCAGAGCACAGACGAGTATGCCCAATCTCAATAAACAAACTCTGCCCGAACTGGGTTCTGGTGCCAAGGAGGTTAAAAGCTGCAGTAACACGTACAGCCACTGTAGAGCAATTGCCATAATGGCAAAGAGATAAGTGTACACAAACATTTAAATGTCAACACTTAAGGCTTGTTTCCACTATTCCATTTGCCCGCGGTTTGAAACAAGGTGTGGTGTCCGCGGGAGATCGCTAGCACCCTCGGAGCGCCAAGATGTCCTGTCCCACCCCGCCACTTCCTGCCTGATTGATTGCACCCACAGACAGTGAATGGGCACGGTTAAAGACTCCATGAATGGAGACGCGATTTTTAACTGCGTCCATTCACCTCTATGGCCACCCATGGTCCACGATCCAAAAAGCAGTAAGCTGCGATTTAGACACGTTAAAATCGCGGGCTCTAGTGGAAACATAGCCTTAAACAAGTGATGAAATGAACGCTTTCTGTATAGGCAGTGTGATAATTAGAAGGGAGAAGAATACCACAGCTGTGGTGGAGAAAGAAGAGGAGAGAAGAGGGGCTAGAGAGAGATTTTTAGGAAAAACTTACAGGTGAGGATTTTTTTTATGGTTTTATCCATAGAATGTCCCAATAATAGGGGGTTTGCCAGCGAGGTACACAAAGTACATCAGGTGAGTTTAGGAGTGCTTTAACCTCCTGGGCGTAACCTCCTGGGCATTACGCATGTGGCACGTTTTACATGGAGGTCTATGGCGCCGCCTACCATCACGTCACCAGTGATGGGATCTGGGGCAGACCCCTAAGCATCTGCATACATGCCTATGCTCCCGATTGGCGGGGGAACCCGGCAGACAGGTAAGTTTTTCCATTGTTAACTCAGGCTGAGTTTCATGATGGATGAAACTCAGCCGAGTTAACTCGGGCCAAACCCCCAGGGGGTTAACCTTCCTAGCGTTTCTGACGGCAGTACCTCGTCCTGCACTTGCTAATGCACTATTGCAGCTGACGAGAGGGAGCCGTCCAGCTCAGATCCTCCAGCTGCTCACTCTGCTCTGAGTGCTGTCTGTGTGTGCGATGTTATGCAAGCAGGCTGTGACACCTCTCTTCAAGCCTAATCTGCAAATGAATGTCCCAATTTGCACATGAATGTCCCCCCGCGCGAGGGGGACATTCATGTGCAAATTGGGACATTCATATGCAAATCGGAATATCAGTGGAACAACTGTAATATCACCCCCATTGTCATTGCAGATGTGGTCTTGGAAGTTAACGCTTTCAGAGAATGCCATTGCATTGGATACAGTGATAACTGTATCCAATACAATTCAAAACAAAAACAAAATAAAAATGTTATTATGAACAAACATAAATACTGTTTTGAAATCTTTCATACCAAATAAGTATTCAAGCGATTTAAGCATTCAAATGATACATTTCATAATTTTTTTATGTATTTTTTTATAATTGAGTGTTTCAAACATTATTATAGTCAGAATGTCTATTAGACCCTTGTACAGACAGATTTTTGGAAGTTACAAGCCTACAACACAAAAAATCCCATTAAAGTCTATAGTGCGCTTCTGGTACAGAAATCTGGACCTCAGCAGTGCGCTAGGGAGGTTAAATAAGATTTACCCTATGTCAGATCAAAACAATGAATTGTAGGCCAGCCATATAATACAATCACCTCTCTTATAGATGTATTATCATAAAATACAAACAATGACTTTTATATATATATTGCGCCTTTTCTTCGCTCCCTAATCCGCACCCTGGCATGACGTCCCCAGAAGCCAAAAAAAGATCTCACAAAGGCACACGCTACTTACTCGTCCTTTTTCTACTAGATTGGTTATCATAACAATGATTCCAGTGTTTTGCTCCCAAATCATCCTCCAGAAGTCTTCAAAAGTCGACTTTAAAGGTCCCTGGGCAGCGATGTAGGCCTTCGCTTTGTTGTAGCCCTTCAAAGGCAAGCAAACACAAGATGAAACGCCATCTCATGGCAAACAAATTAATAATTTAAGGCAATGAGAAAAGTGAAATAACTTCTATGGATTGAATACATGATGTGAACTGTCCTTTGATACAAATGTAAAAATGAAGAAATATATCGATATGGATATAACAGAATAAAAAAAGAAAACAACTCTCTCTCAATCTATTTGATAATCAGGGAGAACAGAGTCATGTCTATGAAGACAACTTACATCAACATAATTGGCATTAATGTAGTCGCTGTGCTTTGAATCTTTGCCAGGAATAGGCCTCAGCTTCACTCTGCTGTGATCATCTGCAAGGAACACAGAAATCTTACTGCCACAAATGACAGAGGACACTTTGCATAAGAACATTTGTAAATGGGAATTTGGAGTGGAGTAAAAAATGGAGTAAATTCACGGATCACAGACATTTGGAAGGTTTGTGGCAATCTCTTTCAGATATCCTTTGGTGGGTGTTTCTTCAATTTTCCCTTTCCAGGTTCCTCCAAGGAAATTAAATGGATTCCTCTGATTTCACACAGTCACATACCATATATTAGGAAATCAGGGTCTGTATTATTTAAAGGGTTATTCCCCTCAAGGTGGCCATACATGATACCCATTCAAATGATGAGCCCTCGAGCACAGCACAATGCCGTCACGTGTGCTGGAGCTTTGACGATTGAACAGAGAATCGATGCGCACCACTTCTGTGCAATCAATCCCATTTGATACTTTGAATGGAGACACTGGTCCCCTCCAATGTCCCCTGACAATCCAACAGAGTTTACAAACACGTTGGTTCCTTGCTCAATTAAGCTTTCTTGGATGCAATCACTTCGAGAACGATCGATCACATCGAATGCACACTGCGATCGATTGTGCTTGAATCTATTCAAGAATCAACCCGTGTATGGCCAAGCCTTAGGGTAGTGTGACTGCAAACGTTGATGTTTATATGGCCGGCTTTACAGATCATAGAGGTGACATCTGGCTGAATAAATGCAGCGCATGTCACCAAATCAATGACGGAACATGAATTAACCTTTGGACTTCAGTGCAATGTACTGTGACAGACAGCATCTGTCAGTGTGTAAATGTCGAGCAGTGAAACAGTCCGGGATACTGGACAGTTCCTGCAGGTTGCTAAATGTAGTCTGAATAATTAGTCCTGGACTTTGGAATGGGAGGGAAGGAACTAGGTGGACATTCCCATTCCACACAGGTACACGCCAGTATTCTCACCTGCTGGTGGTCAACAAGGTAGCCTGGTGTTTCTCCAAAAAAGGGTTACCTAACCCTAAAACTAAATAGGATAACTGTAGCTAGACATCTGCGAGGACTACAAGTACAAGCATGCCTAGGCAGCCTTTACCAACTTTCCAGCATTGAATGGCTAATACTTGACAATAATCATACTCATACATATTTTGTGTGAAGGAAGAAATCTGCCCCATGGTATAGGTTATTTTTCCAATAATGGGATGTCAGGCTCACATACATTTCCACCTTCGCAAACCTGTCCCTTTATGGAAAAAGTTTGGATACCCCTTCCCATGGCGATTTAGGAAAATGACCAACCAGTGTCTATACATCGCTACAATATTCATTTTTGAGTGCCTTGCATACAGATCTATGGAAAATAGTCAGTCAGAGCTCCTGATTTGGCGGGAGACACTGTGCTGCCTGAGCAGTGGATACCGGAGGGCACAGGAGTGTGAGGCCCAGGCCTGTGACTATGGAGTCTGGCCATACAAGATTAGGC
Source organism: Ptychadena robeensis (assembly GCA_036250615.1). Lineage (NCBI taxonomy): Eukaryota > Metazoa > Chordata > Amphibia > Anura > Ptychadenidae > Ptychadena > Ptychadena robeensis. The sequence continues at coordinate 100,722,394 of CM070037.1, read as the reverse complement.
TGAGCAATTAACCTTCTTAGTGTTCATGACGAGCCCATCTCATCCAGAGTTTGTGTGAAGAACAAATTCTGGATGAGCTGGGCTCCCATGAAAGCTGCATATCCCCGGAAAGCTACGGCGATGCTGCTTCCAGCCGGTGCGGTACAGGCAGTGCGCTAGGGAGGTTAAGCAAAGGTCTGTTCACAAGGTACTCAAAAATCGATATTGTAGTGATGTATAGACACTGGTTGGTGATTTTCCTAAATCGCCAAAGGAAGGGGTATCCAATCTTTTTCCATAAAGGGCCAGGTTTGCTAAGGTGGAAGTGTATGTGAGCCTGACATACCATTAATGGGAAAAAATAACCTACCATATTTTTCGTACCATAAGACGCACTTTTTCACCCCTAAATTTGGGGGCAAAAAGTTCCTGCGTCTTATGGTGCAAATGCGCGGCCACTTGGCCGCCGGTGGTCACACCTTGGCTCACCGCCAGCTCTCCCGGCACAGAGATTAGCCAGGGAGCTGGAGGAGCTGTCAGATGTGAGATGCCGGCTGGTGTCTGGCTCTCCATCTGTACTGTATAATTGCCTATGCCAGCAAAGCTCAGAGCCCTGCTGCCATAGGCAATGAAGAGAGGGATAGATGAACAGCCATCTATATCTCTTTTCATCCGTGGAAATTGCAATCACTCTGCAGCTCCCACGGACATAGTAACAGCAACATTGGCAGAGGAGAGACTGAAAGGAGAGAATCTGCAGATGTCTGCCCCCCTCCTCCTCCCGTTCAGTGTGTGTGTATGATGCTGAGTGCGGAGACTGTACTGCTGCTAGTGACCCCTACTGGCTGAATTGAATATTGCATTCATTGAATTATTCATTGCATTAACCCAATTGATGTGAAAATGTATTAATCATTTTGTTCTGGTTTTCCTGGCCTAAAAACTGGGTGCGTCTTATGGTCTGGTGCGTCTTTTAGTCCGAAAAATACGATCTACCATGGGGCAGATCTCATCCTTCACACAAAATTGTTATGAGGCAGACATGCAATGTAAATTTGGAACCATACGATTCATGGGGAGGGGTCAAGACAAAGACACTGACATTGCAGCTCCTTTATCCTTATATACAAATAATAAAATGGCACTGGTTGAAACTGATTGAAAAGTTAGGTGTCAACCCAGTGCAGATTGCCTCTGCATATCATTGATTTTTGACTGTGAGCCAGTGAAAACGTAACACAGGCTGCATTTGGCCCCTGGACCAGACTATATCTGGCTAAGGGGCTCCATAAATTTTCAGCTCTTAGGACCCCAGCAGGTATCTCCCTTCATGTTCAGGTGTCACTATTTCAATAGTGTAGAATTCATGAACATCTGATAGGAAGACCAAGTCCCCTTAAAAATAGTGATAGATGGGTGGCCAAACACCTAAAGGACACACAATGTGGTGAATCACTGAAGCTGTCAGCACCTACTCATTAGACACTATCCCTTTTAAGTGGACTGACCCTTTAAGATACAAAAAGTGCCCTCCAGCAAGTGTCTGAATCATGCAGCCAGCGAGCGATCTACTCCCTCATCATTAAACAGTAGCGGGATGTTCAGCACACAGCAGGAGATGCAATCAAATGCAGCTTTTCTCCGTGTCCAGCACAGAATAAAAGTAAGAGATTTTTCATCTACAGTGGAAATTGGAGCTGAAGTGTGTAACAGCAGCTAATTAACATTTAATATTGTGTGTGGAACAGTGTCGGGAACAAGAGTCCACACATTTGGCACAGGCGCCTGCAGCACATGCCGAATTTCTTTCATTTGGTTTTAATTCTTTGTAGCGATAACAAAAAAATCCTGGAAATCATGCCGGGATTAAAGTGGAACTCCGAGCTTTTAGGGAATGAATGGCAATTTGCTCCCTGCAGCCGACACAGACAATAATTATTATTAACTTTTATTTATAAAGTGGCCACATCTTATGCATTGCTGTACATTAGCCACATGGCGTTTCGGCCATAATCTTACGCTAACCCCTCCCTCCTTCACATCCCTGGTGTTATTGAGGAAACCGGGGATGTGAGGAGGAAAAGCAACACTGCCTCCTTAAAATGGAGGTCAATGCTGCCGTTCCCGTCCTTGAGGACTTGTGTCCCCAGATCTGCATATCTCCTATCTGCGGGGAGAGCTGGTAGGGAGCCAAGTTGTGATCACCAGCAGCCGAATTTGGCCGCAGGTGGTTGCACATTCGCCCAATTTTGGGGGTGAAAAATACAGTAATCCTTCTTCAGATTTCTTATCAAGTCTTCTTCAGTAATGACACATGAGGTTTGTTATTACCTCCCACTTATTCACCAAAGAAACAAAGTGAAGGCTTGAGTAATGTACATGGTGGTATGAAAAAGGGAAATGGTTGTTATGAGACATAGTATTGTGTAGATGCTTCTACTATGGGGGGCAAATAAGAGTTTTCGGAGGGTCAAGGCTCAACCCAACACAAAATGATACAAATACCATTCTTCTTCTGGAGAAGTACAACCTACTTACATGCTACAATGTTGATATATCGGTTTTTGTGTTTGTTGTCCGGATGGTTGGAGTGTTCTGCCGTGATGTTCATGTCAGATGTACACCTCTGGACTTCCTGCACACAGAGCACAAAGAAACCAGAACAACATTAACACCATCAACCAAATCTTCATATATAAGGTCATTTCCATCGTCAATATCATATATATATGTCTTATACTGGTGCCCCTTCTGCTACTAGTAGTATGTTGAATGGAGCGGACTTAACCTGCTGATGTGAGCCGTTTAATATTCGCGTGTTTGCCAGCAAGGGCCACAAAGTACATCAGGTGAGTTTAGGGCACCCCATGACTGCAGCTATTTTAACTTACATCCCAGGTGCCCAACCTGCGGCCCTTTGGGTGTTCTTTGGTGGCCCCCCTCCATCCTCCACTTGTGGACCCCGAAACTTTCCTATTATTGCATAGGAACTCAGCTGCCCACCAATCCTCTGCTGACTTCTTAGGGCTTGTTTCCACTACCGCGGAAGCGGTTGACTACAGGGCGGACGAAACTGTGCCCATGTAGTTTAATGGGCTAGTCCCCGGCCACTGCAAGGGGGCGGTCAGGGGGCAGCCGCTGACTAAAAACTCGGTCAGCGCTGACCGCGGCCATAGAGGTGAATGGCCCCAGCACAAGATGCGGTTCTTAGCGGAGGCGAATCTAAGTAGCTGCAATCGTGCGACCGAAACAAGCCCTTAGAATGGGGAGAGGAGGGGAGGCGATAAAAAGCTGATCAGGGACCCAGATGGCGTCTGAGCAAGTCCCTTGCCTCTCCTCCTCTTCTCCTCTAGTGTTGGCGGGGGATAAGCAGACAGGTGAATGCCTATTCTCCCACTATTCCACCAATGAACGAGGGGTGATTGTAAAATACATATTGTGGGACATGCCCTGAGAATAGGAGCATGTAACCTTTCATAGGGTATGTGCCCCATAGATACCAGAGGCTTTGATGATATCTATGAGGCACATAACCAATGAAGATATATATGACACAAAATGTGCATTACCACACTACAGTTTTTCCTAATGCTTGATTGTATCATTTTAAAACAAGTTTTAAGTTTTTTTTTTTTTAAATGAAAAATATCTTCTAGCTATGCCTGCTGTCATTAAAAATACTTATACAAGTCAGTATAGATTGAAAATGTTATGTGGGGCCCTTTAGTGATGCTGTATAGACTGCAAAACCAACAACAATATGATGATTATAATAACTATTATAAAGTCCATTTACCTTTTTTAAATAAAACCAATAACCATACCATAGTGGATTATCCTGTACAATAAAAGGCAGAGATGACTTCTGATTGGCCGTTGGGCGATACCACTTAGCACACTGCCCTTCGCTCTTCGCCATTGTTTTGTATGTGTGCCATTCTAGCAAGGAAAGGGAAGGCTTTCACGGAAACATTAATTATGGCTTCATTTACTCCAAGTCTGGAAGTTATTGAGGTCCAATTTAATGCATTCAACGAGTAAAGTGGAATATGGAGGCAAACTGATAAAGGAAATAATTATCAGCGCACAGCTGCTGCACCAGCCAGAGGGAGCGTGTCATATATATTATGCAAACAGCAGATGTGTCTGTATAGCAACACACAACAAAGGCTTATTAACAACTACACACAGCACATGTTACTGTGTGCATCAAACCCATACATACACACACGTGTATGTTTGATAGATATATATATATATATATATATATATATATATATATACACATGATCCCTTATGAATATTTTAAATCTGCGTTACAATGGTCCCAGCAGTAGGTCTGTGCGCTTTATGGAAGGATGTACAAACGCTTTAAAAAGAATGTGTCACTTTCTACAGATCTTCCTTTTTTATTTATTTATTACAGCCATATAAACAATTTCAAAGTGAACAGGGAATAATGTTTATTCAGTTCTAGGCATGTACCCTATATATAATTGGCTTTATAACACTACTTAGAGGGATATGTTGGATCACATGGGCCAGGATGAGACAACACACCATACCTGTCAAACCTCCCTTTTGGTTGGGAAAGTCATGTTTTTTTATGTGACTCACCCGGCCAAATCCAGTTTTCAATAAATTTTACCGGGATTTTGAAATCGAGGTAACTTAGGAGGGAGGGGTGTTCCCGCTTGTGAAGATGATGTGCGGGGTAGGAAGTTAGTAGGGAGAGTAAC
>CM070037.1:100693151-100704780 GCA_036250615.1 Ptychadena robeensis | reverse complement strand
ACAGTGTACTCCTTGGCGATTGCCCAGACAGCAGCTTTTTGCACCAGAAAACCGGTTAGCGCCCAGGAGGTTAATAAAAAATGTATTGGAAACATAAAGGGGAACTATGAATGAGAACTATGGAAAACCTAGATCTAGATAGAACTATAAAAAAACACAAGAATGAAGGCCCCCAAAACGAGAAACCACCATGTATTTGTATACTACGTCCAACAGCAAAAACTTATGTTGAAGATGGAGTGACACTTTAAGCAATTAATAAATTTCTTCTCAATAAGTCATGAAGTGGAAATCCATTCTTTCTGATCCTCTGTGGCTACACAGAGGCAATATTTAAACATCGTTAAATATTAATTCCCGCTAATGAAGTAGCAGTATGGACTTTATCAAGCCGAATAATAAGGGAGGCAGACAAATGAATCTCGACTTCAGCTAGACAAAACACATACTTGAGAACGAGGCCTTCCTCATCGCAGGGGGCTATTCAAACCCCATCAAAAGCCAAGACATAAAGAAGTCAGATTTCATTCTACCTCCTCCTTTAAACTTTTCCTTTCCCATACAGCGAGGCCATCCTAAGGTATGATTATGTAGACAAAAGAAGGCAGTCGAGATGGGAATCAATACGAGTTGCTGACATTGATTAGTCAACGAGAACAGCGGTGAGGTTTTTAATTACAGCTGGGAGTCAAAACACTGTCAGGGATTCAGACTGCAGCATCTAATTAGGCAATTCCTTTATATTTAATATTATGAATGTGGGGAGGACAACATATTATCTTGCTATTATTGCCAGTTTACTCCAAGGCATAAATCCAGCAAATAGATAATAAAACGCTTTTCTGTTTACCACTTCAAATGTAGACCCATGTTTTTTATGAAGGTATAGTGTCACAGGTCTCATTTACAAAGGAAAATAAAAAACATAAATAATACTATTCTTTCGGTAGTGCAGTGGATCCCAAACTGGGGGGCGCGAAGGTACTCCAGGGGGGCGCAGGTCCTCATTCTTAACGTGTGTTTGAATAGGGAGGGGGGGCTCGATTATGTTCCTAAATAGAAAAAGGGGGGGCCCTGCAAGGAAAGCTTGGGAACTACTGCGGTAGTGCAGCCACCATCCCAAAATTCAATACAAAAAATCACCGGGAGAGTGAGCCTAGGCCCAGAGACCCAGATTTAAAGTTCCCCCTGAAGGATCAGGGGCAAGGGGACTTTAAGGGCTCCAGTGAAATATATCAGTCACAAGGTACATATGTAAAAAAAATACAGTATCAATTTATTACAAGAATAAAACACTCCATAGGCCGCAGGTCTTGGTAATGAAAAATAACCCAGCTTAATTACAAAGCCTCTGAACATGACATCATCACTAGAAGTGCTGCAGATGTAGGGAAAGGATGTGGGAACATTGTAAAGAAAAAAGTATTATCAAGTTTTTGCACAAAATGTTCAAATTTGACTTGACTTTGAACCTAAGTTATGCAAAAACTACATATGCTAGAGCAATGTTCCCACAACCCTTTTCTACATCTTCAGCAAATTTGGTAATGATTGCATATTTGGGAGCTTTGCAATTTACTCATAAAGTCCACCTACAAAATGCCACGATTTTCATTTTTTGACCCGAATATAAGCCGAATTTTTTTGAGCATATTTCAAGTGCTGAACAATTCGGCTTATATTCGAGTATATACGGTAACTCACAACCCGACGTACGTTTCATTCTTAACTTGTTCAGGGGTTTACAAAGAAGGAAAGGGGGAGTTTGTTGTCCCCACCAGGGAACAGGGAAAAGGAAATAAATTAAAAATCAGAAAGTAAAGCATTAAGAAATGGTATCTTGGGTTTGTATGGATGGATTTTGGGTAGCTATGGATTTTGGGTTTGTAATTTCCCATGCTGGCCTTTTGGCATCACAATGTTGAGTAGGGGGGAGGTGCCACCCGTCAAACATCAACAAACATGAGCATATGTCTTAATTGTGGAACAAAGGAGGCACTGGTGTGTACTATGCCACTTGGTTTAAATTAACAGGGGTTAATTTCCTTTAATACAGATAATATAAGATAAGAATATAAAAATATTTCAGCCTTAGATTTAGCCTGTGGGCAAAACCACCCTTAAGGCCCCCATACACCTTACAATCTTACCATACAATTTATCAACTTTTGTTCTACCAAAACCATGTAATATGAGGACCTTTGTAAACCTTCCAATCACTATGTATTCTATCAGGGAGGTCACTATACTACAGAGTTGTTTGTAGATCTAAAGGATATTGTATGGAATGATCTATAAGTGTATGGGGGGCTTAAGCCTTCTTACACGCCCTGTATATTTTAACAAAAAGATCCCCTTCTCCTTTGTTTTGTCTGCTCCTTCCTCCATATAATTAGTATGAGCTCCAGCTCACCTTATTACATCCTCTAGAATATAAAAATAAATCATTGTGTCTACAATGGTGATGGGCAGTCCCAAGTGACCAGAACTGAAATTAGATTTGAATGAACTGACCATTAAAAGGTTGTTTAACCAAACATGACATTCTTGCTGGCCATGTTTATGCTGTCATATGGTACCCAGATGTCTCACCAAGAACAATAGGTGGGGTGATACAGCTGCTCATTCCGCAAAGCAGGAGCCACCAATGAAATATCTATATGATAATGAGCTTTCAATTATCACAAGCTCGTCTTATCCCCTAAGAAATCCCTTGCAGCAATCTCTAGGTCTGGTATAGCCACACATTGAATTTGGATGGAAGTAAAGCCAATTATGTCACTTAACATAACAAAACAAATACAAGTATACTACTACACTATAATTGACACATGTGATGTTTTTTTAGGCCAAAAGAGGAAAAAATATGTTCCTGCTGAGTCAAATCCTGGAGGTGAGAGGTTAAGGGGTTTAGGGATTAGGCAGCAAAAAAATGTAAATGGACTTGAAAAAGTCCAACACAAAATGTATCTAACGTCCATAGTATTGTAATCACAAAGTTCTAATGAGATCCAATACATGCTTTCTTCACATATCTCGGAAATTGAACATGAGTACTAATGCATATATGTCTTGACGTGTTCGCTTCTTCAGGAGCTCAATGAATGGGTACAAAGGTCAGGTCAACCTGTACTGCTCTTGACTCAAGGGGAGAGGTAATAGTATCTGGAGGTGGAAGGGGGAAAAAAGGAAGAGCCCAGCGCATTTAAGCACCGCACGCCCACAGTTGTTCATGTCGCTCGATTGTGCTCAAATCGAGGGCCCCCATCAAAAGTATCAGACAGGATCAATGACGCAGAATTTCTGCAGCTCGATATCGAGGAAGCTCGAACGGCCCCTGAATTGTACGGACATTGAGCCGTGTATGCCTAGCATTAGTCCTGGCCCCCATATGGTATTCCATAATGTTGATACAATGCTCTCCTGCCAGCTGTATCATAGTCTTGGTATGTACCTAGAGGCAGCAGGAGCCAAGACTAAAGGTCGTACACACCTAAGGTAATAGCTGTATGAGAGATTGTTTATTAATGAATCAAGAATGTAAGATAAAGCATCCTGCCCAATTCCTGTTGTTGTGGGGTGCTCCTAGCCTGTCCGTAGCACAGAATGAGCACCGAGGGAACAGAGCTCAATTTGTCCCCTGGTTATTGGGAATGCGCAAGAATGATCCTTCCATATACCAAAATTGAAAGTGTGTATGTAGCTTAAGGATGCGATCAGAATTCATAGCATAATAAGCTGTTTTTATAAGAAGGCAATAGACCCAAATCTGGCTATACCTAATTCTGTTTGCTTATACGCCTTCACAAATTCTCTCCAGCTCAGTACTCATTCTGTACCGTCTGTCTAGCAATGGGACCATCCTGAGAGGTCCTAGACCACAGTAATCTGCAGAGAGGTTTCATTAAGGGCTCAACTATATGGTCGGTTTTTAATCACCATGTAAATGCCAACTTACTGCAGCAGCACATCGGACATGGCATCATGCGTTCGTTGGGTGGTTTTTGGGCTTTCACCTGTTAAGATGGCCATATTTCTGTTCAATCTTTTAAAATTATACATTTTTAAGTTGAACATACTGGAATTGATTTCCACACACCGGATGCTAGCAGCCAATAGTGAAAGCAAACCGAACAATAAAATCGTTCTAGTAGCGATTGGACATGTTGGTAAATTTAGTAGATCGTACAAGTATATAACATTTTTGTTTAGGTATTTCAATAGATTTGTATGTGATCGTACTATAAAGCATGCACACAAATCTAAGTAAAGGAGGTAGTGGTGTGGTGGTACAATCCATTGATGATCAACTTGATCAACCATTCTTCTTCCAAAACCATGTAATGTGAGGACTTTTCTAAACCTTCCAAAAACTATGTATTCCATCAGGGAGGACCCGGCACTACATAGTTGTTGGTAGATCTAAAGGAAATTGTATGGAGTGATCTAAAGGTGTATGGGGGGGGGGCTTTACTCACTGTCTCTTTGTAACTATTTGCATCCAAGTGCACCTACACTCATCTACTGAACCTTATGTCCCTTGCAGACAAAACCCCCAGTTATGCCAGTGATCTGTCAAAGCAATGGTTAGCATTGCTCTGTTTCTGTCCTCCAGTAACTTCAGCCTTTTCCCTACATGTCTTAAGCCGTGCATAGACGGGCAGATTCCTGCCCGATTCGACAGCCGATTGCCCACCATGCGCGTTCCCACAATCGATCGGTGGTTGGGTCGGCAGAGAATTGGGTGCGCCCCCTGGTCATATTGACCAGGAATCTGCCGCATGTCAGAGCGACATGCCAGTAAATTCACAGCTGATCCCATTAGTTTGGATGGGAACGGAAGTCCCCATCCGAAGTAATGGCCGGCACACAAAGGGTGCCCAGCCGATTCTTGCCATTAGCGGCCGTGCGTAATGACGTTCTGCTGGGCAGTTGAGGGGAAAACAACCCGTCTATGCCCAGCTTTAGGCAGTAATAGTCTGAGCAATAAAGACCATTGGTAGTAGAACAAAGGTGTTAAGGTCATACCTGTCAAATACCCAGTTTTTTGTCCGGGATTTTTTATGCAAATTTCCTGGCTAAATACTGATTTCAATAAATCCTGGATTTCCCCCAGGATTTTAAAATAGGGTTAATGTGGAGGGAGGTTCCCACTTCGCACATCATCTGCACAGGCAGGTGGGGAACTGGGGCCAAGACGTCAATTTTGGTATTTGATATGTGGAAGTATCACTCCACCTCAGTACTTTCTTGTTCCAAATACCGGAAGTGACACCAATTCCTGAAATGTTTCCCAAAGTAAGGGAAAACTTGACAGGTATGGTTAAGATGTACAATGCGTTGAATAGACTGCAGTCATAGACCAGTAGCCAAAGTCAAAGTATCTCTATACATGGACAAAAGCACCTACAGGGGTGAAATGAGGGTGAGAACTGGATCATGAAGCAACGGTGGCCTGGTTTGATAACTGGGGGCATAATATACCTGTGGTAACCATGTGGCAACTTACAGGATCTTTTGCTAACATGAAGGAAACCACAGGACAATACAGACATCTTGCGAACTCCAAGTTGTATTGGTGGATAATGGGGGACCGAACACAACATTAGACAGTTTTCGTAGTGTAGCTGATCAGTGTTCTTGCTCCCCTGTATAAAATATACATTAAAGTATACAAACAAACAAATAATATAAATATATTCCCCAGGGGAATCTTACCTTGATTAATCTTTTATAAACCCCCTTCGGTTAAATCAACTTTCATTTGCCATTATTGTTGGAAATACATAAAAGTGTCTACAGATAGAGGATAATCCATTATGAAAGACTCCGATCTATATGAAACCTGTCTTTGTTACTTTGTACCTCACTAAATGAGCCACTAAGTGCCTTAATTCACCAGGAAGGATCAAGGGGTCCCAATGAAGGGATTCACATGAAGTGATGCATGCTCCTACTGACAGATCTCGGCTGGAAAATAGGATTGGGCAGGTGTTGCACTGAAGAAGGAGATAGGATTATATGGACTGAGTACACAGTGAATTGTGAAGTAATTTGCTGCCGTAACTAAAGAAATACAGTTCAAATGCAAGCAATCCTTAGCATACAGTGCTGCTGGAATGTTGTCCTGGGGCCATTTTGAAACTACAAGTAGATATAAATACTGAATTAAATGTCGTTTTCCCAATACACTATATTTAACAACTCACTATATTTTTTAAAAAAAAATGTTTTTTCCACGGAGTGGTATGTCATGGAACAGGTGAAAGGAACGTTAGACCCCTTGACGGTCAGGAGTCGCAATACTTGATTACGGGCACATGCATATATAACTGTGGTGGGTAATAGGATTTTATTTGTCTTCTACAATGTTTATTCTTACTTCATGAACGTTATTGTACTGCTATACATCTTCTGGTGAGGGAGGGGATCTGCGGGTGGGGGGCACCGGTTTGGCAGTAATTACAGTGAATTGTTTGTTTTTCTGGGATATGTTGTTGTGGTCTACATGGCCCTAAATGTGGGTTTCAGCCCGTCACTATAAAACCCCCCTTCCGGGGATTGGCAATTATTTCTTGACCACCAAGTAGGTAGGAATGTTATGTTTCTCTGTTTTCTGTATTATGCTTTTTTTTTCGTTGTTTATTATGGAAAACGGGGAGAACTCTGGATCACTTATCTTGTAACACTGATGCGTGATTGATGCGTTAATTTCTGCATTCTTATCTCCTTAATAAACATGATTTGAATAAAAAAACATTGTTTTTCCCTTTATTATTATTATTATTAACATTTATTTATATAGCGCCAGCATATTACGCAGCGCTGTACAATATATTAGAGTGGAGATACAACACACAATAACACACAGGTACAGGTAATGACACAGGAGGAGTAGAGGACCCTGCCCGGACGGGCTTACAATCTAATTACTTTTCCAATGCCGATAAGCTCCTACAGCATCCTTTCAACTACTTCCTGTCTACATACACCTACTCCAGTGTCAGCTGCATGTCAGTGCCTTGGAACTGGTGTGTGGTTGTAACAGAGGACCATCCTTGAACAATGAACGTCTGTATTGCCAACCGACATCTCAACAAGAGGCTTGTGTGACAGAGTGACAAATTGGTAACACAATCAATAGACAGTTGTCACCTCATAACACAAAAAGATGAGCCTTAGTGACAGAATCTCCAGGTATTTTTCTAATGAAACCTGAAAACTAATCAAAGCAACTTAAAATACTCATATAACACATCCAGGCCAGACTCCTTAAGGTACCAAATCCTTCTTAGGGAGACCGGACAACTTTTTGGTTTCACTTACCCAAAAATATTTCAAAATAAATTGTCCAACCAGCAACACTGTATACATCTACAGCACACCCCTCACACGATCCAACTCACAAGATAGCATGATCCAAAAACTCATATGACATAGCTCTTGCTTCAACTGGCCATAGACTTTTAGTTTTTCTGTCGATTTCTCGTCAGATCAACCGAGCATGATGACGTGCCGATAATCGGCCAAGCACCCTTTGTGTTTTGGCATTTACTTTGGATGGGGGAAGTAATGAAATCGGCCTAAAAATTACAGCCACTTCTGTAATTTGGCCGACCGATTTCTGGGACGATTTAAGGTGGGGTGCGTTAGATTTGCATCGGTCGCAAATCTAAACGTCTATGTCCAGCTTAAGCTATACTTGGGTGGTATAAATTACCTTGCACCAAAAAGTTAAACCAGTTCCAGATTTTGGGTACCCACACACACTTCTTGCCACTTCTTGGTTTGTCATTAGCAGTATACCTATATACTTCTATAACAGATTGCATAGATCTTGGGTCTAGCTAAAGTTTAATGCAGACCAATAAACTTTTCTGAAACTTCAAAACTTTTCAGATACATTTTATATTAAGCCAGCATTTAAAACATTGAAATTATTCTGTGGTTGGAAGCTGGTTGGAACCCGGTCAGATTTTGTTAATGCATTCTTTGCAACCGTGATAGGGAGATTAGCATTCTCTAATGAAATCTATGGTTGTCAGCTACAGTGAAGGTGAAGGGAAAACCTCTGGTGAGAAATGCCATCACAGAGATTTTCTCACCACTTGAGAGATGGAGAGTACCTCTTACTGTTGTCCCAAACAGGAAGAGACATGAAATCTTTCATGATGGACACAGATAAAACGTCCCATTTCTTTTGCTCTTTCCAATCGCCAAGCTGTCAAGTCCTATCTCTACATAAAACATCTACTTACTTTTGAAAGCATACAATGAATGCAGATAGCCATTAGTTAATGTACCTGGAATAGGAATGATGGGTATGTTCTCATTGGGGACGACTCTCGGCGAGCTGCTATCATCCACATAAAAATGAGCCGTCTGAAAACACTTCCTGTACAAGAGAAAAGCACAATATTAATCACTCCGTCCTACAGAACTTTTTCACTTTAATACATTTAAAACCCATTTCATCAGAACTCGGATCAAAGTTGCAAGTTCAAATATGTTTTAACGCCAAAGACCTTTTAGGGATTTTTGATGATCACATTTCTGTCTGATGGTCACCGGGAACTTCAAAATGTAACAGCATGAAAAAGTTTTCTGTCAAACCAACCAAACACTTCAAAACTTCACAAAGAAAAACTTCAATGATTTCACAAGATTTATTCTTGCTCCTACAGAAATACAATAGTCTTGCTGACAGCAGCCAATGAGATTCCAGCTTTCATACTGGGTGCTTAAAGCTCGTTTGCCATCTATTCCCTTTTTAAAAGAAAGTCACCAAAAAAAAAAAGACATACTTATAGAATCTGATAAGCTGTCATTCTGCTCTAGTGTAGTGTAAGAAAAAGTTCCATTTGGGCTCCCGAAGCAGCACCTTTCTTTTCCCAGTGCTTAATTATTATTATCATTTATTTATATAGCACCAGCATATTACTCAGCGCTGTACAATATATTAGAATTGAGATGCAACACAATATAACGCACAGGTACAGGTTATGACACAGGAGGAGTAGAGGACCCTGCCCGGTCAGGCTTACAATCTAATAGTTTAAAGAGAAAACCATGTGGACAGCAAGCAGCTCACCAACGTTGCATGTATTGGCACAATCCGTGAAATTATGCTACACTCTAATGTAAAAAAAAAAAACAAAAAAAAAATCACACTTTTTAAAACTATCAATCATGGCATGACAGCGTAGTGTGAAAGTTCCTGACTCCGCCCACAACCATGTTCAAAAGTTATAAAGTTTTAACTTCTTAAAGTTTACACCGCTGTCTACCTTCTACAATGTTTCAGCTTGTTCTAAAACACAATAATCTTTAATTTGGAATTATTGTAATTCACAGATTTATCTGGGGTTTCAGAAAGGGGCAACACAAAAATGTTAACGCACAGGCAGAGAGGATGTGGCTATTCTGAGCAAAAGCATGTCCTTAGAACAGCAGGGGAGGTTGGCCATGTTTACCCCGGCACAGCTGCTAAAACACAGAGAGGCAACACCAACACAAGTGCTATGGAAAGGCCTTTCCCAACAGCCTGGAAAAAGAATAATAACAATAAAAAGGGTCTACACCACAAATCTACAGTGACACCTTGGAGGGACTGACGAGGAGACACGGATTTACCTGTACTTAAAGCAAAGCAGAGAGCACAGGCTGTTCATCATAGACAAGGCACTAAGCAGCAAGGCATTGAGAGCTCCAAGCAGCTTTTGCATGTTGAAGTTGAATGAGCCTTGGCAGCAGAAGCAGCAGCGTCAGTGCATTCACTGCTGAGAAGCCAGGGGCCGGAGCTGCATATTTAATGAGCCAGTACTGTGTGAGCTATTGTGACCAGGATGGGAGGGGGGTCTTCTCTTGTCTGCTTGTAGTCCATAACAATGGACCTTTTCCAGGGCATTGATCCTCCCCTCGCTCTATTGCTTGCCCTTTAATGAACTGATCTTCCCAGCACCTGTCTGGGGAGGCGATTGACGGTTTGATTTTATGGAGGCATATATAGAATTTTTACTGCCGTAAAAATATCCCATAAAAGATGCAACTGTGTGCACATTAGAAGGAAAGTAGTCCTTCTATTTATGTTCACGTGTTCCTATTTCTCCATATGTACTGCATGTTCAGCACGTATAACTGATTAACCTAATAATCTCAATACAGAAAACATATAATTTGTGTGTCTGTGTACTTTTATGCACACACAGGAGGCAGACATATTGGCTCATTATATATGCAGGCTCTGCTTCACGATTAGTAATGCCTTAATGTTTTTTTCAGCGCGAGTCTGCTAGTCGGGTCTGGATGAATGTCCTGATTGAACACAATGTGCTCTCTGTGAGTGGGAATGTAACTGCGCTAATGTTAAGCAGACCGGAGTGATTGGGGGCGAAAAACAAACAGCCACCGAAAGTACACATCTGTATACATCAAGCTGGCCATACACGTTTAGATCTGTCTGTCCGATATTCTTTAGATCCACCAACAACTATGGAGTGCCGGGTCCTCTGCGATTAAACACAGGTAGACTTGATGGTTTAGAAAGTCCCTCATATTACATGATTTTGGTAAAACACAACGAGATCTAAAGGAAATCTGACCGAGAAATCTAAAGGTGTATGGGGGGGGGGGCCCTAAGGATAAAAGCAATATGGAGCTACCAGAACATAAGATGGTCATATCAACTAAAAAATAAGGGACAGTTCTGTTAAAATATGGAAGGCAAACTATTTGCCCGCTTTGGCTACATATACAGCGCTGCGTAATATGCTGGCGCTGCGTAAATGTTAATAATAATAATAATAACATATTCTCAATGGTCCTGAATTTTTCTTAGAAACCTTGTGTGTGACAAGGTTGGGTCAATCATGAAGCACCAGTAGGGTCACTTGGAATTAAGGGAAGGCCTTACAATGTTACCATACAATCTCTCTACGATCAACTTTTGTTCTACCATGTAATATGAGGACCTATCACTATGTATTCTATCAGAGAGATCACCATACTACATAGTTGTTGGTAGATCTAAAGGTGTATGGGGAGCTTAAAGGCCCCCCATACACATCTAGATTTTTCATTCAATCAACTTAATTTAATACATTTTTTTGTTGATTGATTGAAGATCTATAGCAGCCCACATGGTTAGATCAACCTAAAATGATTAAAATTGGGAAAATTTTCGATCGAAAAATGATTGGAGATGCTGGAAATGTTTAATCGGTTGTATTGAAATTAAACCTTAATTCAATTACGAGCAAAGCTGTATTTCAACATCATGTTAGAATGTGCCACAGAAGGTAGCGAGGGTTCTGCTGTAAAATTAAGGCTACTTTCTAAAAGTACAAATGAAAGGAGAGGAGACCAGTGCCCCAGTTTTCAGAACAATAAGTAGCTCTGGATTGCCTTGCACCATTACCTATACCTGCAGCCCCCTATACAGCATTACTGGTCAAGAATACTCAAGGCCTTAGCATGGCCACCGGCTGATATTGTCCAACGTAAAGTATAGTTGCAACCAGGCTAATAAAACATTTATATTTCTATCTCATAAAAATCAATAAATGTTAATCATAACATTTGTTGTAGAGGCAAATGCTGTGGAATCAACAATAGAATTGAACTCTCCTCC
>CM070037.1:100658213-100691379 GCA_036250615.1 Ptychadena robeensis | reverse complement strand
TGGAGTAAGACAACATGCATAAAGAGGATGATGTGGCCAAAATACTCATTTGCCTAATAAATCTGCACTCCCTGTAGAGTGAATACTGCATGGTTCAGTCAGGTCTACTTTGCTGGAACATTCTGTATATTCACTTGATATCTGAATAGTTGTCTCTTCTTTTATCCCCCTAATTTTCCCTCCAAAACTTTGGGTTTGTCTTATGGTTCTGGTGTGTCTTATAATCCGAAAAAAATATGGTACACCGTCACCCCTACAAAAATATGGTACACTGTCACCCCTAGAAAAATATGGTACACCGTCGCCCCTACAAAAATATGGAACACTGTCACCCCTACAAGCAGGCGCCCTGATAACACAACCCATGACCTCTCTATCAGGAGAAAGACAGAAAAGCATCCGGCCAACACCTCCTGTTGTGTAACCGTCCATGGAAATGAGTTCTGATACTGACTGCTTCACACCTCTAATGCAAATATTTACAACCAGAACTTATTTGCATTCACTAATATAAAGTCTGTTCTTCCTTCTTTTAGCAGATGCTGCATACTTTAATACATCTACCTGAACATATTTACAGTCACAGCCCCTTCCTCACTCTTTAAGAATTCAGTCTCCATATACAAAAAAATGCTTGGCTGTGAATTCTGCAAATAAAATGTCTTGAAGAGAAAGCTTTTCTGAGAAGTACATAGAGAGAATGGCAGTTAAACAAATATTTTCACTAAATAGCACCAATAATTCAGAAAATGGCAAGCATTTTAGTCTTCTTTGAAGGTCACCTCTAATGGAATGTACAATAAAAAATATGTTTAGCGGTGTAATTGTTTCATTTCATGTTTGGTGACAGCTACTCCCTGGAACTAGGCCAAAGCAAAGCACAACCTTCACTGACTCCAGAGCTACAAGATCCAAGGAAAGCAGCTTTAGGAGGGGTGATGCAAGTATTAAGCTAGGCACACAGGGGCAGATCTGTAAAAACATTCAAGTACAATCAATCAACGTGCGCAGTCACGGTGCTTTATTGTACTCTAATCTGTTTACAAATCTACCCGTGTGTGCCTTCTTTAGAGTGGATTCAATAGAGCCCGCTCAAAGAAACTTGATTAAACGGGGTTCCAACATGTTGTAAATCCCTGTTCAATCTCCATTACTTTGCATGGAGCCTTGAGTCTTCATGCAAAGTATTGGAGAAGCTGCGGCTCCTGCCTCCTGCAGCCGCCCGCTGTTAGTGTGAAGGGGGCAGAGCCAGCACTTCTCTCTCTGAAGCTGTGAGGCTGCCTGGCTGGATTTCTCCCCAGCTTGTAGCGTGTTCTGATTTACACAAGCTGCAAGCTGGGGAGAACGGGTCCTCATTGAACGGGAATTGATGTGCCCATGTGGTGCACATTGATTTCCGTTCAATTGATCCCCGATCAATCATGTGTAGACCAGGAAGCTCACATTTTGGATACGGTTTTCGGAATTTCTTCACCCATGCCAACTTCGTTACAAAATGGTTAGTCAAAAGTATATTGCCTCGATTTTACTATTTATAATATGTTTTCATGCATTCAAAGACATCCACAATGATCATGTCAAGACCAATGAAAAAACGAAATGTCTCAAAGTGGAACCTTATCTTAAGGGCTCATTTAAGGTGGGCTTACACTAGTAGATTTTTTGGTTGATTGAACAAAAATCTAAAATGGCCAATTTGTTTGATGGATACATTTTGTTTGACTTCCAACAAACAATCGTTCAAAAGGTCATCGGACATGTTGGTAAACGATCACTGCCGCCGTGCATGGGGATCAATCATTCAGGAATCAAATGAAAAATCGTCCCGTGTATGGGTACCTTTAGGGACTGACCACCATGGAAGTTGAATTACACAAACCATTTTCAGATCAAAGCCACCAAAGTAAACACTCCAATTAATAAAAGGGTAGAATGGAGGAGAAGGTTGGGAAACTTGGGAACCACAGACAGCGGACTGCTGAGGTACAGATTTCTGTACCAAAAGCACACCATAAACTTTAATGGAAAAAAAAGTTTTTAACATTGTAGGCCTGAAATGTCCCAAAGTACGTCCATAGAGGAGTCTGGTAGACATCCTGAATATAACATGTTCAGATGATTTGTGAATAACTCACAATATCAGGTAATGAAGATTTCAATAATGTACTGTATCAGGTAAATTAGCACTGCAACCACTAGATGGGGCTGCAGATGTGCCAGGTTACATAGGAGAGCATGGGGGGGGGGGGGGGGGGGGGGGGGGGGGGGGGGAGTAATCCGTGCAGCTGCCTCTTCATTAGATCGGAGGCACACGGAGCAGTGAGTTTGCTCTCCTGGGGCTCTGATCTCCGCCTGATGAACCCAGGTCGTCCACTGCTGTTCTGACATGTCAGAGCTTGACAAGCTGGGACGGTCAGGAACCACAGGGGGGGTTAAGTTTATATGAAGCCGAGAAACTAAAAAGAGGGATCCCAAGGAGTAATGAGTGTTCTAGATGGGAGTAGGCTTTTGAACCACTCAAATGTGTTGGCTTCTGATGATAGCATACTTAAAAAAATAAAACGTAATTTGGGTTTTCGAACTCATCTTTCATTATATTCGGTGCCTACTTGAGCAAACAGCCAAACTTTGGCCAATACTGGGATAGCTACCCAATGAAAATGATTGGCTCTACAATGCCAACAACACCTCCTGCTATAAGAGATCTATCGTCCTGTTCTACTTGTTTTTTTTATCAGCATCTGGGCTCATATTGTGTTTTTTTAATCAACGCAAACATAGACATGCAACAGTCCATTATAAAATCCCCAGCGTTTTAACTGAGGTACCAAACAAGTGTAGAAAAATGCCGGTATGGTTTACATTAGTGTAGAACACCTAACACAAAGCTGACAGAGACCTACCAACGTGCCAATCAATATCTGTCATCACCCTTGACTGCTAGATAGATGATTGTCCGTATCGAGTGGAGATAGCCGTGTATTATTTAATAATATGTAACTTTGGTCCTGCTGTGTTTTGTCCCGAATTCTATAACCCCCCAGAGGGCATACCATGTGAGATGCGTTAACACTCATCGCAAACTACACATTCAGTGCAGCAAGTAATACGCAATCCAGAAAAGAGCCACACATGGCTGATTGAGGACTAAATTAGGTCAAGTTACCCATACATTAGAGAAATGATGAACATCGAATCGTGGGATGGGTTAAAAAAAAGGGAATCTGCTAACACAGCTTTTAGAGACATCAATTCTATGAAGAGGGGGAGACATTGATTTAAAGAAAAGGATATAAAACCACAAAAAATGTACAAGGGAATGATGCCCATTGACTTCAATAAGTACCATGGCTTCATTAAAGCGGATGTTTACTCAAAATCTAAAAACAACGTTGGACTTACCTCTGAGCTGGTATGATGGTGGCGTAGCACTCCACAATCCCCAGAAAATATACTTCCCTGCTGTTGACTGGAATCGTATGAGAGATTCCATATTTATTTGCCAGACTTCCAGGGGTTAATTCTGGGTGCAATATTGCGAGTGGCCACTGAGGGCGTTTATAATGGTTTAATATGGAAAAATATGTTCCATTCAGTTTAATGAAGAACTCTGCGGTGAGTTACAGGGGGCACAAGAAAGGCAGAGAGGAGGGCCTGCAAGGGATCTTCCTAAAGCACTCCTTACATTAACTTTTTTTTGTTTTTTGTATGCAGTCCACCCTATTATGGGCACTTTCATGAAATTATCAATTTCTGGTGGCAGGTCCACTTTAAGGTTTTTTGCATTATGCTACTGTACACACAAGTTATTTATGTGGCCTTTAACAGGGTCGAAAAAAATATGCCATAATCACATTGATGTGGAGGAATAGTACCCACATATCTTTTTTTATGAAGATTTGCTGCATGAAAACAGACATGTCTACCAGGACAATATTGCTGCTGCAGAGACCCCCAACTACTCTATGCCCCTCCATCCCTCCCTTCCTGGGTCCCCTTGCAGCTTATTCGCCCTCCTATGTAATTGTGCAGGGCGGGGGGTGATGTGAGGAGGGAGTAGTGTGCTGGCAGTGCCTGTACCCTGGAACAGTGTTATCCTCCTGCTCTTTGTGTGTGTGCCATGACTGTAATGGGGGGGGAGAGAGGGGGGCACAGGAATTTCACTTCGCACAGAGGCTCATCATTTTCTGACATTGGCCCTGGCTTTCTCTACATGAGCAAAGCACAGGTTCATTTTCATGTTTTTCAATATTATGTTTGGAACGGTTTCAAGGTGTGCAGCAGTGCAAACTTACAGCTCGCAGTTGTCATTGAATATCAAACAAGCTGAAACGTTATATGAATATTCAAGTATGTCGTCGTTTTTCATTTCAGCTTTTCATTTGTTTCACACTTGACTGATCTAACTAAACTTTTGTTTTGCACATATCTGGGTATACTCGACCCCTTTAATCCAGCAAACCACATTCAGTAACTCCTCTATTACAAAACGTACTGTATTGAGTTACTTTAGCCCTTCCATGTACAAGTCTGCACATGTGTCGCTGGGATACATCATCATTGCACAGCCTGATATTCCATCCAGCTAAACGGCATCACAATTTACAATGAGTCATCTGAGACATAAGTATGTCCACCAGCCGAGCAGAAAAACGCAAAGGTTTCAATGGTCCCTCAATGGAAATTCAACAACAGGAGTGATTACGGAAATGCTCGCACAAATGGACTTTGACCATACGTTTTATGTAATGTGAAATGGTGCTACCGCTTCCAAGGTATAGGTGTGAACGGCATAACGCAAACCATGAATTAGAATACCTAGAACAGAGTTATCTATGGCTCTACTTCAAAGAAGATACAGTATAGAAAGCAATGACAAATCTATAATACACACTAAAGAAACATTCTCTGTTGCATGAGCTCTTTAGTCACCTGAATATCAGCTGAAAATGTCTGCACTTTATGTATTAAACTGATCACCAATTATTGTTTCCTCATGTGCATGCGTACTAAGAAAATTGTGAAGAAATATAATAGTAGCGTGATCATGTGATCTCATTCATGACTACAGAATGTCATAACGGACCATCCCACCAATCTACTAGAGCTGGGCACACACAGGTAGATTTGTAAATAGATTCAAGTACAATCGAGCACTGTGCGCAGTCACAGTGCTTGATTGTGCTCTAATCTATTTACAAATCTACCCGTGTATGCCTTCCTTCGAGTGGGATCAGAAGAAACTCAATTAAACTGGGTTGCAACATTTTGGAAAACCCAGTTCAATCTCCAATACTTTGAATGGTGATTCACGTCTCCATTGATTCACGTTTAATGTGAAGGGGGATCCACGTCTCTGTGTGAGACTGGCTGTCTTTCTCCAGCTTGCAGCCTTGTGTTGTGAGTGAATCTCTCACAACACAACATGGGCTGCGAGCTGGGGAGAGCAGGTCCCCAGTGAACGGGAATCGATGTGCCCATGTGGTGCACATAGATTTCTGTTCAATTGATCCCTGATCAATCACAGTGTGTATGCCCAGCTTAACTCTTCCAAGGAGAGACACCTGAGAGCAAAAGTCCTGACGTTCTTATGGAAGGGAACTTCCAGATAATATCCCCCTTCCATCTTATCCTCTCCTCTAAAAACAACCACTGAAGTGAGCGTACATTAGACTCAACAATATATTGATATGGTTTTTACCAGGATTACCTCTGTACGGTTGTAATACCATCTATAGGGTAGGTCCCTAATTAACATTGCTTATGTTTTGTTAATGAATTGAGAACCAAGACGGGAGACACAGAGGGTCAGAGAGTGGGGCAACAATTGAATGTTAATATTAGTAACGTTGATACTTTGTAAATAACTTATCATTTTGTGTATTCTAAATGTTTAGGTCAAGTACCTTAAAAACCCGCTAGCTTTTCAAATGTTTTTTTTTTCAATCTACCCGTGTATGCCCAGCTTAACTCTTCCAAGGAGAGACACCTGAGCCAGAGTCCTGACTATGTTCTTATGGAAGGGAACTTCCAGATAATATTTACCTTCCATCTTTATCCTCTCCTCCAGAAACCCAAACATGCCACCTTGAATGGTGATTACAAATGTATGTTTCTGGTAAGCTAGGCACATTTTACTGTTTTGGTGGGAACACCAGGAAAATTCATTTGGAATTTCTGGTAAATTACAAATGTGCAAGTTAAGAATGCATTATAATGGGTTTAAGTCAAGAACATTATACAACCGACCCTTGGGAACTAATTAAGTTTATAAGTCAAGGCTCCATTGTATTATAAAAAGGCACAAAAGTCCCTTCCTTCTTATACTGAACATACACACCTCAAACGAGTTAACTTAATCCCAACAAAAATGTAATGCATGCTGGGATTAGAACCTTTTATTGTGGTCTATGTAGACTTCCTGTCCTAGTGACCTCTAAAGTGAGATACTTTCCAAAAAGAGCCACAGACACCAAAATCACTTCTTGCAGAAAGGACTGTTATAGTATACTGTTATAGTTCCAGGTGTTCTTTAAACTATTATGTAAATTTCTCGGTTAATATCACATGTCTAAATACATACAAGTCTAGCTTTCTCCATAACAAAAAGAGTTATATTTGCACCTAGCTCAAAGTTTGAAAAACATTTAAAGCGCACCTAAACTCAAAAATAAAAAAAACACCTAAAAGATGTAATTACATTGTTACTTACCTATAAACTGTCCAATAGCTCAAAGTTGTTCAAAAACCTAACCTGCTTATCCTGCTGCTGTCTGTGGGAGCCGCCATTTT
The DNA here is from genome assembly GCA_036250615.1 of Ptychadena robeensis. Lineage (NCBI taxonomy): Eukaryota > Metazoa > Chordata > Amphibia > Anura > Ptychadenidae > Ptychadena > Ptychadena robeensis. The sequence continues at coordinate 100,684,587 of CM070037.1, read as the reverse complement.
GGTTTCTGTGTAGCTTCCAGGCTTGAATGGGTTATTGCTGCAGTAACGCCGACAGCCACTGGGGGCCGCCAGATACAATGTCTGTCAATAGACACAAAGTGAAAGCAGGACAAACAAAAACGTGAACAGCTGCTTGAAGGAATATCCGATGCCAGACAGTCACTGCTGCGGCTCTGGTGAGAGGGATAGGAACAGATAGGAGGAAAATACACAGATATCTCCTCACAGGTAGGATTTTTTATATTTTATTTACAGATTGCTCCATTAATGGGGGGTTGGCTAGCTAGGTGCAAAAGTTTGTCTGGTGGGTTAAGGGGCGCTTTAACACATTAACATTTCCAATCTTTGGTACACTATATGGACACCTGGCCATAAAGGCCCCATACATGAATCAATCAGCGGATCGCTGCTGCCCACATGGAGCGACAGATCCATGTCACCCAAAATCTTGCTTGGCCAGAGAAAGCACATGTCTGTATTTCTCTGGCTGATCCCATTACTATGGATGGGGACAAAAGTTGTGCCCCGATCCTCTTGGCTGCGTGATGGCGTCATCATTCTGCAATCGGTCTCCCGAGAATCTTGCCGCCAGCGCTGCGTGTATGGGAGCCTTACACCTATTAGAACTTGTTTGACCTTATTGCACAACCAGGAGCAGAGAATGTGGAGCTGGCCAATACTTTAATGCTCCCAACCTCCTTTCTTTTGAGAATAAAATATAGGAAACAAAACAGAGACACCTTTTTAATTGTCATATTTAAAATCTAGTGTTATGTGCTGCTCTAACCAAAAAGTTCCTTAGAAGACCAAACTAAATATATTATTCCCACAATTCTTTGTAGTGATAGCAATTCTTCTTTAGGAAAATTCATGGAGTAGCACAGTTTTAGCAGCTGATCGGGTTGATTGTCCCCAGTCAGGATCATTCTGCTTTCAGTGAAAACAAAAACAGGATCAGCCAATCAGAACCTAATTACCGTATTTTTCACCTTGTGAAACAGACTTTTCAAAAATGTGGGACCAAGTGCATGCGTCTTATATGGCAAATCTGCAACCACCCATGGGCAAAAGACTATTCAACCTTGGGTGGTCATGCATTCTATGGATTCTCTCTGCCTGAGGAGGCAGAAGCGGGGAAGTTCTCAGAAGGAATACCCGCCCACCCACAGGTCTTCCTTCTGAATCTACACCCTACTCTCGGCTGATGGCTGGTAGCTCTGCGCTCTGGGGCAGGAAGCTGGACGGACAGGCGGATTGCGTGCATGTCTGTGCTGGCCGAGCGGAACAGAAATCTGCTCAGCTGGGACAGCGCTGACCACTTCAACTGACATACAAAGCACCGGCCTTACAAAGAAAGAGATCAGTTACATGTCTCTCCCAATAAGTCAAAGCCTGAAAAGCTACAGCAACAGGCCTGCCCCCCCCACTCCCCCCCCTTTATCCACTCCTCAAGTACGCCACTGCTGTCTTCTCCTACTGTGTCCACTCCAACTCCCCACTCACCTCTGGTCACTTACTCCCCAGGAACCCACCTGGAGTGCATGGGAAGGTCTCACCCAGTTCCTTCCTTCCCATTCAAAATCAGGGACCGCTGTTCTAACAAAAACCTTCCTCTACATGACCCGGCCCGAAGGTCCTGTATACTATGTATGGTGTGTGTCTATATATTCATTATACTATATATAATTATTCATTATATATATACACTATTATATATAATACACTGTTTTTTCCAGCGTATAGACGACAGCCATCTTTTCCAGTTAAATTAGAGTTTGGTATTTTCCCGTATAAACTCATTCCAAGCCCCAAATAAAATTTATGTCTACTCGACTTTACCCACAGCTCCAACACCCTAAAGCTATCTTTTTTGTATTAAAGAGGGAGTTGTGTGTATGCGCAGAGCAGTGCTTTGCTAATAGGGAAACAAAATTTTACGGGGCTTTGTACGAAGGATTGTGCTCAGGGACCTGAAAATTTGCTGATATAGCTTAGTAACCCAAATGCAAGGGTCTCCATGCAGATAAAAAATATGTGTTTCATATGGCAAGTTAATGTTGCATATAGATATCACGGCATGAAAAAATCTTTGGTGGTGGCTAGCTGTTAAATTATAATAGGTTGTAGATAGAGGGGGGAAACTCGGGGTTAAGTATTAGTAGGTGAGCATTACGACCGAAAGTTTCTCTTACAACTTAGGTTTTTCCTGCTATGAATGCAAAGTTACACCAGTTTGTTTCTACAGCACAAGAGGGAGGGGGTGTTCTCTTGGAGAACATCCTGTGCCCCACTACGCTCTCGTCGTTCCGTTCGATCTATCTCATCCAGCACGCCCCAAACCAGTTACCGGCTCCCCTAGATGGTCCCCTGCACCCCCCCTGCCAGGCACACCCGGCGTATAAGATGACCCCCAACTTTTGCACACATGTTCCTGTGTTCAAAAGTCGCCTTATACGCCGGAATATACAGTATATATATATATATATATATATACACACACATATACACAAGTACTATATAAAAGGTTTGTCTTAAACTGCTGTCTTCCACCAATATAAATGTATATGTAAAATTCAGTCGGCTCAGGGATAAGTTAAAGTGCAAGAAAAATGATTCTTCTGCTATACACTTCATAACGGCACCTTGCTCAGTGTTATAATAAGATGTTTGAAATGGGTATCTGTACAACAATATAGATGACAAGCAGCCGCGCCGAGCAGAAATATTACCCAGGACACAGACACACACTATTGCTTCCATTGAAAATATAGACTCTGCACGGTTGTCCTCATAATCCTCTTTCATTGCATTTATCACTGTGCACAATGTAGTTCTTCTTGATCTTGGTATCCCACCAACATTCTGACTCTACTGTCCAAGAGACCAGCAATCCTTAAATATAATAATAATAATGAACAGAACGATGGATAGCATGTTAAAATACAAGCAAATCAAAAGAATGTACACCACAGAGTGCAACTGTTGAATTTTAAATGTGAATCTATAGAATTGCGGTCTAAACCTTCAGAATCATATCTAATATTGGCCACCTCATGTGAAAAGACAAAAAGTTCCTTCCAAACAGGAAGTGAGGAAAATTTTAAAAAAAAAACAACCAAAAGATAATTAGAACACCCCTAAACCTAAAATGTATTACATTATAATTTTGTATTTTTCGGACCATAAGACACACTTTTACACCCCCAAAATTGGGGCAAAAAGTGCCTGCGTCTTATGGTACGAATGTGCGACCCCCGTGGCCACTCGCCCGCCGGTGGTCTCACCTTGGCTTCCCGGCACTGATAATAGCTGGGGAGCTGGAGGAGTCGTCAGTTGAGAGATGCTGTACTGTATAATTGCCTATGTCGGCAGAGTTCTGCTGGCATAGGCAATGGAGAGAGAGATGAACTGCCATCCTTTCCTCTCTCAGTGTCCGTGGGAACTGCAATCACTCTTCAGTTCCTCAGGACAGAGTAACAGCTGATCAGAGCAGAGGAGAGGGAGAAGACTGCAGATTTCTGCCCCCCTCCTCCTCCTGCCGATCAGTCTGAGAGTGTACTGCTGCTAGTGACACCTACTGGCTGAATTGAATATTGCATTCATTGAATTCATTGCATTAAGCCAATTGATGTGAAAATCTTTTTTTTTTCTGGTTTTCCTGCCCTAAAAACTGGGTGCGTCATATGGTCCAGTGTGTCTTATAGTCTGAAAAATACGGTACCTTGTCTCTGTCGCAATGGATTTAAGTTGCTTTAAAGTCCTAAAATAATATACTTACCTGCTCTGCTCTTGTCTGTGGCAGTTGGCCTATTAATTCCTGTCTTCCAGAGATTAATAGCTGCAGTAACAAGTGCAACCACCAGGGGGTGCTAGATATATTGTTTTCAATGGAAAACAAAGCAGCGCCATAGAGTTGTATAGAGACAGATTTTTATTTCTGGAGTGAGAAAAGCTGTTTGAGAAACGCCGAAGAGAACCCTCTCAAAGAGAGAAGGGGCACTGAGAGACCGTCCAGAAACTGAAAAATAAAAAATGACCAAAAAACTTTTATTACATTTTTACTTACCTCTAATCTGTCCCTATAGCTCAAAGTTGCTGAAAAACCCAAAAATATTAATTAAGCAATCATGCTGATGCCTGTGGGAGCCGCCATTTTACATTCAGTGTTCGCTTTCAGGCTTGCATGAGTTGAGGCTGCAATAACGCCGGCGGCCATCAGGGGCCGCCAGATACAATGTGTGTCAAAGGACACAAAGTGAAAGTAGGAAAAATAAATAAATCAGCGTGAATTGCTGCTGGAGATGTCGGCAGCTCGCCGTGGCGATGAGGAGATGATCCACAGAGGAGGAGGGGTGAGGGGAGAGCTATACACATATCTCCACACAGGAAAAAAAAATTTTAATTAACATTTTGCCCCAATAGTCGAGGTTTGGCTAGCCAGGGGGAAAAGTTTGTCCGGTGGGTTTAGGTGCGCTTTAACATTTCGCCCTTCTACTCTGTAACTCAAAAAAGAAATCTCCCTTTTACTTTGCTGGAGTTCAAATACTTTTCCACTCAATTCAAAACTTTTTTTTAAAGCCCAAAAACTTTATGTAATATAACGTAAACTTGAATAACATTATTTCTGTTACTTTATAGCGCTATGTTACACTTTTTTTTTTTTTAAAGTCACTTTGCAAATTGTGTTCTGCCCAGTGGTCACAGAGAAGGCAGCCAAGCCAAATTTATAACCTGCATTTCAATTTACCGCACGCCCGCTAGCAATGAAAGATTTCTTTTCCAGAATAGGCTGCAGATAGAGGTGAGTGGTGCACTCATCCGGCACCTCTGACACGCTATCTAAACACATATAAAAAATGCATCACACCGACCTCTCTGATCCCTGTGTAAATATTTGCAGCCAGATTGAAACGTGACGTTCAGCCAAATATACCGTTTTGGCTATTGAAGAAACAATAAAAAGATAAGGTGGGCAGGTTCGGAAAGTTTGTGATTGGACCATACCCGGCCTAGATTTGTTGTGGCACAATGTCGTCTTTGGATTATTATTATTAGGATTGCAGTAGAGATGAGAGATTTGGAGGATCAAGTTCAAATTTAAGGTGGATCTAGAATTTAGGTAGAGAAGGTTTAGCAGCCCTCAAGTTCTTATTTCTCAATTCACCAAAATCATTCTGTCTACTTAACTAACAGCGACACCATAAATAGATGGAATTCAAAAAAGGTCAACACATCCTGGTTACAAAGGCGAATACGCTTAAGGGAGGTGCCACTCCTTCCCATGTGCTGTTACAGGGAACATAGAGGAGTCTAAATCAGGGATTCTGCAGGTCACTTCGAAAAGGGGGGACCTAAGTGTTTACAGAAATAGCATGCTTAGCCAGCCATACATGTATCGATCATTCAGGAATCGAATATGCCCACACTGAACGATCGACCCCAAAAAATTTAAATCAAACAAGAAACTGATTGAACAGGGATCCGACAAGTTGGTATTTTCCTGTTCCATTCCCATTACTTTGGATAAGAACTCTCGTTTCCCATCCAAAGTAGCAGCCAGGGATTGATTCCCCAAGGTGGTGCACATGGTGGTGGTTAATGACTGGTGAACGATCGTTCAGCATGGTAATGATGGATTGTTCAATGGTCAAAGGGGAATCTTAATGTGTATGGCTACACCATGTGTATACACCTTTAGCTCTCTTGTTCAGATATCCTTTAGATCTACCAACAACTATGTAGTATACGGTCCTCTGCGATTGAACACAGGTAGACTTGATGGTTTAGAAAGTTATATTACATGGTTTTGGTAAAACAAAAGATCTAAAGAAAATCTTACAGATCTAAACAGAGAAATCTAAAGGTGTATGGGGACCGTAAAACACATTATGAATTGGACATATGGCCTAGAATTTCCTTTTATATTTTTTGGGTCAGGAAGTAATAAAACCCCCCAAGTGGGACAGAGATAAAAAAGGGGGGGGGGGGCGCACACTTGTTTCATGTGAGATGGCATGACCAGGGCTCAATAGGGTTTCCCTTTTCCACTCAAACATAGACCAGGTCTTTCTGTAAGCGCTGTGCTTAGTAAGTTCCACAAATTTCCATTTGCTGTTTAAGGGAACACTTGCAATAGATGGACAGGAAGATCTGAATCTTCCCAATTGATCTACTATTGGCTTATGTGATTTAAATAATAAAAGTGATGTGATGGGGTGGGAATGCGGCAAGGAAATTCACTAGGCAGTTGAGCTGTTTTTGAATAAGGCTTCAAACTCATCTGCAATTTAGTGTGCAGTTACTTAACTAATTAAATCATAATTTAAACTGACCTACCACCAGAAGTTTATGTTTGTATGAATGGCACTAGAAGAGCTAATTTGTGAAAAACAAAAACATAAATAAACTTACCTGAGTAAATTAAGAAGGTGCCTCATAGCCCGTCCTCTCTCCTGGTCTCTGATGACTCTCCATGTACTTCTCCATTAAAAATTTTACAATTGAAAACCATTATAAACACCCCCAGTGGCCACTTGAGATATTGCACTGAGTTAACCCCCAGAAGTCTGGCAGATAAAGATGGAATCTCTCATATGATTCACAGGAACTGCATGTAAGTAGATATTTTTTTAGGACTGCAGAGTGCTATGCCACCATCATACCAGCTAAGTAAGGCAATTCCACATTTATATATATATATTATTTTTTATTTTATTTTGAGTATACATCCCCTTTAAGAGTTTGCCACTAGAATCATACCATAACGAACAGATTGTTGTACAACACCATTATCTCAAAACAAAGAGTAGTCATGAAACACCTCTATAATGGAATGTTCCTGGCCCCCTCGCAAAGTGCAGCATAAAGTCTAGGTAAGTCCACTACAGGCGGGTTCTTCATTATAGCGTTTAGCCAGTCAGAGATAATTGTGCACAGGCCATTGGATGTCTGGATTACTTCTCTGCTACTGAGGCTACAAGATGTATCGCTATTAAAAAGTGGTCTCTGACACGTTATCAGTCTCCGCAGAGCAGGGATCTTTAAATATGTATATGCAGCGATAAGGAACGTTAAATATTCATGCCGTTTACTATTCAGCCATGTCAATGTTTGTACAAAGGTCGTAATTAACGCGCAAACAGTGGAGTCCAGCAGTAGTGCGATGACCAAAGAAATTATTTAAAGGGATTGTATTGCTTTACCAGTGAAAGCCGCCAGCATCAGTGATCGTGCTTCATCTTTAGTACCACTAGAGTTTTCTGATGCTCCGCTACTAACTGCAGGAAGATATAGAAAATGCAAACATCGAGCCATGTCAAGTCCTACTTATAAACCATCATACACACTCAGAAGAAAATACAAAGCGTCCCTCAATTAAGTGAAGTCATAAGTACATAAGTGGTACTTTGGTAGGGGCCAAAAACTAGCTATGCGTACCTGCATTATCGTTACAAAGCTCATATGCGTACTAACAACTTGGAGGCACTCTGTGTCTAGGCGGCCGCAGCTTAATGTTAAATGTTTACAATTTATGTCAGTTAAATAACTACAGGGAAACATGAATGATTATGAACAGTTTCAGTTAGGGTGTGACACTGGGAATGTAAATTAATAATCCCAAAAAAAATAATTATTTACTTCTAAGGGTGTTGTATATCTGGGGGATGAAAGTCAGAGTAGGCATATGTAAGGGTAAAATCTGACAAGAGAAAAGCACTGTGCGACAGCTGGAATATGACTATGAAAGGTTGACATTTGGACTGCTGGTAGACTCAGGGGTTAGTTACTTAGTCAGAAAATTTCAGGGTTGTACTACTGAGGTATTAGATCTGGGGGATCAAACAGTGTTGTACTGTGAGAGTTACATGTGACCCAAAGCCAGCTGGTGACCTGTGGGTGGAGACAGCTAATATATACAAAAAAATTTCAGGACCTGAAATGTGCTCAAAAAAGAAATTCAGCTAATATTTGGGTCAAAAAATGAAAATAGCAGCATTTTGTAGGTGGAATTTATGAACATGAACATGATATCATCACCAAATTTGCTGGAGATGTAGAAAATTATTGTGGGAACATTTGAAAAAGATTCTGCTATTATATGTAGTTTCTGCATGAATTAGGTTCAAATTCAAGTCGAAGTTTTTAAGTTGACTTAATTTTAACTTAGAAAGGATAAGTTGCCTCCATTTTGTCTCCTCCCCTCCATTTTGTCTCCACCAATTGTTAAAAAAGTTACTTTAAAGCTGTGCAAGTGCACAAGTCTCATTGTTATTTCATTCTATAACTAAATCAGCATATTTGCAGCTAGAATGTCAGGACGACCTGGCAGCAGGAACTATAACTGTCAGGCCTTAGCTCACAAGAAACATACTCAACCACAAGTCAAAACAAGAACTTTTTTGTTTTTTTATATGAAGCATCTGGCCTATTTGGGCCCTGGATACTGTGAGCACCATATATGCATGTTTGTATTGTGTAATATGTATTGCGCTTGCACAGGTGAGCTATCGCCGCACCCTATTTTGCCTATATAACTTTTGTTCTTTGAATACAGACCATTCTTTGATACCATTCTCTCTCTCTCTCTCTGTACATGTCATTGCTAGAAGAGTTGTTTTCAGATGCCTCTGATGGTGAAGGTGGACCACTGGCCAGTCCAGTTGACTAGTAGAGGGACCCATTCCTTTCAAACGCATTTTGTGCCAAAACGTCATATTCGAGAGCAATACTTTTTTCTTTACAATGTTCCCACAACCCTTCTCTGCATCTTCATGGTGATGATGTCATGTTCAGGGGCTTTGTAATTAAGTTACAAATCATACAATTATACCATCTGCTAACAAAAGCATATTTGCTGTGTGTTTCTGAGCCTTAGCTGCTGCATATACCCTCCTAGGCTTATACTCGAGTCATTCAGTTTTTCCAGATTTGTTTCTAAAATTAGGTACCTCGGCTTATATTCGGGTCTGCTTATACTCAAGAATTAATACGATTAATAAAAAAAATGTTTTAGTGCTGTATTTGAAAAGCAGAAATACAGCCATAAACTTAACTGTTCCTAAAACCTCTCATTAAAATATAAATAGTTTTTATATTTGATCTTGAGATTTTCCCCCCTGCAATACATTTTTCTGTCACTAGATGCCCCAGTAACAAAAAAGAGAATCATTCAACCCATTTACTCTGTTGCCATGTTTTGGCTTCACACCGAGACTAGGACTGAACAGTGAAAGAGAAGCAGCAAAGTGATGAACAAATCTGCTTTTTTGTTTTCTGCATTCTTGTTAGTTGTTGTGAAACCATTGGCTCCCCTTGTTACTTCTTCCTCTTGCACTACTATACTGGGACTGTAAAAGGCAGACACCAGGTCAGTTACAACAATTTACATTGATTGTATATTAGAAGAAAATGCATTTAATGGATAACAGGCAATAATGTGTGTCTTATTTATATCCAACTTAAAATTAATTGTGCTTAGATTGTCAGACAGGACAGAAATATATCGGTTTCTCACTCAACCGTACAGGAACACAGATGAGCCAAACCTGTAAAATCTGATATATATCTCCCATGGAGAGACAATTTCAAGATCCACGCTCAGAAAGTAAACTATCACAGCATAGCCACGCACATGCACCAAATGTATCTACAGGAATCTACAGACCAGAAATCGAAGCTTCCAGATCCAATGCTTCCGGGTCTACATTAGGATTCTTAAACAGACTGTTTACCTATCTTTGCAGAAAGAGGTCAAAAAGACTATATACTATATAAGACTATACTCTCAACACAGGTCCTTAAAAGGGAAAGTTCCCAGGACACGCCTCATTGAGGAAAGTTCTTAGGACAGGGCCCTTTCAGGAAAGTTCTCAGTACAAGCTCCTTTAACCCTCTGAGCGTTTCAGCCTTTTCACGTTTTTTTCATAACCGTGCCACAGCCAATCGCGGCGGAGCTGAATATGCTCCGCCGCGATTGCCTGCTCAGCTCAGGGTAGTAAACATAAGTCCGGCGTCAATGGAGACGCCGGACTTATGCTGAAAGATAGCGACGCCCCTCCATTTACATGGAGGTCTATGGCGCCGCCTACCCCCGCCCCCATTGGGGGCGGACCCGGAAGCATCGCATACATGCCGATGCTCCCGACTGCCGTTCATGATGCATGAAACTCAGCCCGAGTTAACTCGGGCCAGACGCTCAGAAGGTTAAAGAATTTTGCAGGACAGGACAGGCAATTTGAGAAAGGGTCCTTAGTGGAAAGTTCCCAGCAAAGGAAAGGACAGGTTTAAGGGTTAAACGTCTCTCGGAAGGCCCCTTTGAGGAACGTTGTCAGGAAAGGCCCCTTTGAAGGTCACTGTGTTGTCGCCGGAAGAGGCCCCTTGAGAAAGTTTGTCAGAAAGGCCCCTTTAAGGACGCTTCTCAGAAAGGCCCTTGATGAACGATTGTCAGAAAAGGCCTCTTTAAGGAATGCTCTCAGGAGAAAGGCCCCTTTGAGGAACGTTGTCAAAAAAGGCCCTTCGAGGAACGTTGTCAGAAAAGGGACCTCTTAAGGAACGCTCTCAGGAAAGGTCCCCTTTGAGGAACGTTCAAAAAAGGCCCTTTCGAGGAACGTTCAGAAAAGGCTTTAAGGAACGCTCTCAGGAAAGGCCCCTTTGAGGAACGTTGTCAGGAAAGATGCCCCTTGAGAACGCTGGTCAGGAAAAGGCCCCTTTGAGGAACGCTCTCAGGAAAGGCCCCTTTTGAGGAACGTTGTCAAAAGGCCCCTTTTAGGAACGCTCTTCTCAGGAAAGGCCCTTGAGGACGTCTCAGGAAAGGCCCCTTTGAGGAACGTTGTGTCAGGAAACGGCCCCTATGAGGAACGTTGTCAGGAAAGGCCCCTATGAGGAACGTTCTCAGGAAAGGCCCCTATGAGGAACGTTCTCAGGAAGGGCCCCTATGAGGAACGTTCTCAGGAAGGGCCCCTTTGAGGAACGTTCTCAGGAAAGTAATAATAAAAGTTTTAATACTAGTAAAAAATTCATTCAAGTCGAACATTTGTAAAACGATGACCACCTTAAGGGAGACAGTATATAGGCTTGAACCATCGCTTTCACATCAGTCAAAGAAGCATCTGAAATATATATAATAAATAAATAATTCAGAAATCACTGAAAGTTGAACTAGACCTGCAGATGCCCCACTCCTGAGCTGTTTATTGGCACCTATAAACCTGTATGGGCATTGAAAACGTAAACGTACAGCCACGTAAGACAGACATCGTCCAATAATATATCAGTGATTGCTGGAGTTTTTTTTTCTACAGACACGGACAGAAGAACTGCTCCTGGCTCTGAAAATGTAACACCAGAGCTCTTCGGGCTGTAATGAATGACGACGGCAAGCCTAGGTGCATATGCAATTTATGTTCCGAAGCCTCGGTGGGGTCACCAGAGCCAGCGCTGCTTTAATAGAGGTCACAGCACAGCTAGAAGATTTAATTGTATATGTAATGCTGCGTCTCGCAACCTGCTTATGAAATTGGACATTTTTCCTTTCTGGGATTGATGTAGATGCTTCTTCCCTCAGCAGCCCATCAATTAGTAGGTTTAGCAGATATTATCGGGCGCGCTTTGAAAACGCTTTCAGTACGGCCAGGCTACGAAGAGCAAAGAACGAGTTAAGGCTGACAGCTTATATAGCTCAGGGTTGAGCCAGCAAGTAATTACAACTGACAAAGACACTCTAACGAAGGACAATTTCAAAGAGACGAGAACGTGTGAAATAAGTTGTGAGCGAGAATTAAATTCATGTATAAGAAGTAGGAAAAAAAACTGAATAAGCCATCAGCCAACCATCACAGACACAACTTGTGAGATAGACGGGTTAGAAGTTCAGAAAAAGTTTTTTTTCTATTGCAATTAATAAATTCCCAATTCTGGCGCAGGGACAGGTAGTGAGAGAAAATCTTCCCAATGGTGTCCTTAAAAGAAATTAAAGTGGACCTACCACATAGGTTACTTTGCAGAGCTGTCTTAAAATAATAAAAAAAAATGTCTGACAGCAGGAGCAGAACTGGGAAAAATCCCTCCTTTCCACTGTGTGACACTGCACCCTGGTGCGACGTCATACACCCGAAAGGGCACTTGGGACATCAGTCACGTCTGCCCATTCCCGCGGGACTGTGACATCAGTGCCACAGCCCCGGAACTTTCTGACAGGGTCCTGTCAGCCGTGGAGAGGTGCTCCTCCAGGACAAGCATCTTGGATGCGCACCTCTCATTACTGCAACCCCCTCATCTTCTGATAAGTGCTGGGGGGGGGGGGGGGTTTGGGTTGTGGTCACAATCTCCCCAGCTCTCGTGTGTGTGTGTGTGTGTGGGGGGGGGGGGGGGGTTAGGTTTTAACTGATACTCCCTGGGGGGAGATGGAAAATGTGGTCACTCCCCCCAGTTGTCAGGGAGGGGGTTGTAGCGGATGTGGAGCCCCCCAGCTCTCCAGGGGTGGTTTTGGCAGATGCAGTACACTCCACATGTACCTGTGCACGGTTGAAGAGCTTGGAAACGCCAAGGCCTTCATTAAATAATAAGATTCTACGATTGAACTTACAGTGCACAGATGCGCTGTAGTTTATCAAACAGTGTGTGTTCTGGTCATTCATTTAACACTTTATGTCGCGTTCGGATGGGGGTTTTGTAGTTAAACAACCTTATTAACTTCAGTGAGAAATCTCTGCAAATGCCTTTCGTCAATTGGAAGCTTTTCAGGCGTTTTTTGAGAATTTATGCCTGGGTATGAAACTATCACCAAGGCTACTTGGCCAGACCACTCCTTAAATGTTTCTCTATTACTGCACGGTGTTCTTCCAAGTTCCAACATACCAATAACACAACCCTATGGCTATGTCTCCACATCCGTTGGGACCCCCTACGCTAAGCGCAGTGCTTGGCTAGGGGTTCAGACGGAGCACATACACTTTACCTCCACGGCAGATGTGTCTTCTCACGGCGCTAAGCCATTCTGCCGATGCAGGGATTAACATAGTCCAGTACGTTAACCCCTGCATCAGCGGATGTCTGAACAGAGCATCCACTGACTAGCTAAAGTCTATGTGATCCCCAACGCTGTGGAAACCCCCTCTAAAACAAGCTGAATTTTTTGATGCGTTTACACTAGTGCGTCCTAAACACACAGTGGAGGGATGGCCTGTTTCTCCAGTTCTATAAAGCTGAAAGGAGCAACAGCAGAGCATAGAGAAATTTAGATGAATACATTTTAATGTATAGCTAAATGCAAAAACAACAATTTATTGCAGCTTACATATGGTATCTGCCCTAGTTTTATTTTCCCCCATTTCAATATACTTGGGGGGACAGCCTGCGACACACATCCTTGCCTTCGGATGAACCCATTCAATTCATAGCAGCACTGTTGTCTTGGGTTAGTTGGACAAATTTTGGATAGAGATTACATGTGACTACATACGTAATTCCTGCTAATTATTTGGAAACAAATACACATTTTGATTAATATATGATTTAAAGCACCCCCCGACATTATTTGATGGTCTGTCTCAGCCCTGGTACTTCCATTTTTGTCAAGTAAAGAATGTTCAGAAAAGAAACAGGACCAACACATAATACAAATACATTACAGAAGGGACTAGACTAGGCAAACAACACATACATTATATTTTATTTTGTCTGTTTTATCTTGGTGCCCCACACACACACAATATACAGAAAATTGCACTACTTGGTTACAATTCTATAACATTTATATTGTATATACTTGTATAAGCAGAGGAACTCTATTTTATCTACAAAAACCAGGAAAACTTATTGACTCAAGTATAAGCAGAGGGTGGCCAATGCAGAGTCAGATATTTTTTTAATGAAATTTCATCTTCAGTAAAAATTTACAATATGTCCACAAGATGGCGCTGTTGCCCATGTTTGTTTACATTTCACCAGCCGCGTATAAGAATGCTGTAGATAGAATACACATCGGAGCATTCACAGAGGCTGCAAGGAGACCAGCGAACACCCTGAACAGGTAAGTGGGACCCTGACTGACTCAGCACATTTCTTGTGAAGGAAAACTCGGCATATACGGTATATTTGTTCTTGAAAACCCCTTAATAAAATGAAAGCTTGAAAATTTCACATCTTCCACTTTCCCAAATCTGTTCCTAATTAATTTGCTTGATACCACCTACACTATGTTACCACCTATACTAGCAAGCATTTGTGTTGTTAAACATGTAAATTGTGCCATCTGCCCGTCGCTGAAGGCTTGTGTACTCGGATAGATTTAGTGTAGCAGGAATAATTAATGAAGATTTACTAAGGAAACAGATGTGTCCCAGGAGTCACTGGAATTGTTCTATTTATGGAAAAACTATGGTTGTGTTTAGCTAAATATTTTTCTTGTGTCTTTATTCAACCATAAAACATGTTTTGTTTTGTTTTTGGAACTAAAATGCAGATTTATTTTTATCTGTTATATTTTTCATTTTTACAGATGATATGCTGAAAATTAGCCACTAGAGGGCACTGCTGTATGCATTTTGAAGTACAATTTACAGTCTATTGAATGAGCAATGGAAAATAATCAAAATGTTATTACAAAAACTCATATATTGAAATATCACATTAAATTTAAAGTCATATTTTTTTATTGTTTAGATGCCACCACCTTCACTTCACCAGGTGTTAGATGGACTCCCTGAGGGCCCCCGACTGCCTCTGTGGGTGATCCGATGACTGATCTTTCTTCTATATTCCATATTCTATCTGCAGCATTACCGAGCTAGACTCGGCTGGTAAAATGTTAACATACTTGGGCGGCAGCACCATCTTGCGGACATCATGGTCATTTTTACTGCACATGGTGGAATTTTATTTTAAAAAAATCCATTATATGACTTTGCAAATAGTTGCTGCATTTACCACCCTCGGCTTATACTCGAGTTAATACGTTTTCTCAGTTTCTGTAGATTAAATTGGGTACCTCTGCTTATATTCGGGTCAGCTTAGACACAAGTATATACGGTAGATTGCTAAAGTTAATGATTACTACATTTTTTCTTTTCATCAGAATTTGAATGACCAAAAGTGAAGGAAATAGAGCATTAAAAAAAGGAGCCATGATTGGTCAGGTTAAGAAATTTTAGTTGATTGTCTAAAGCTGGGTACATATGGGAAGATTCCCGTGCAATGGGCTGGCTATCAATCACAGGGTGGGGACGTCACCACGCTGTGATTGATCACGGGTCAATCAAATGGTAATCAATGTGCACATCAATTCTCCTTCGAAGGGTACCCGGTTTTCCATGGTCCCCCGAGTCTTTGCTTATCCCCAGCCAGGGAAGCAGTGTAAGCCAGCCTGCACCTCCCCCCCCCCCCCCCCCCCCCCCCCCCCTCCCTGGCACAGAGACATGCTGGCCACACCCCCTTCTCACACACAGCTAGCTGATCACAGCCACCTGTGTGCAGTTAAGCTGGCAGCCAGTCCATTACATTGGATGGAGACCGGCTGTCCCCATTCAAAGTAATGGATTTTGACCAAGGTTTTCCGTGGATGGCTCTAATGAAAAAACAGCTTAAAACAACATCGGGTGCCGTAAGCGCAGGGGCCCAATGATGTTCTAATCTGTTTCTTTATCGAGCTGTGCATGGCCAGCTTAAGTATCTGATTCCATTGTCAATATTTAAAAAGAAGTGAATTAAAAATTGTGCCATTATTGGTGTGTGGTTAGTTTTAGATTTGATGCTTCTCTTTCGCTCTGCATTTCACATATAAATAATCTTTCTAGGAAACATCCCCCACCATATCAGTAAGCAAAACAAATCCAAGGACCATGAAAAGGTTAAGTGCTGGGAGGGAGCGGCGAGATCCCAAAGCGTCAGAACGCCAGGTGACAAGTGTATCAATCAGAATGCACACAGCTACCTGGAAGCGGCCTCTTATCTCATTACCTTGTAGGAACGGTTTGCATTTAAAAAACATTAAGAATGCGATTTGATAGCGGCGTTCAATTTCAAGGGAAGAACTAAATCAGCCTTCCGCCTGTATCTCTCTGCTCATATTTCACAACACAAACCGCGGAAGGAAATCAAACAGCCACTGACCGGCTTAAAGCAGCGATTTGTAAGAGTTACTGTGATTTCCCAGCTCGTAGTGGCGGCTCTGATGAATTTGTGATCTCATACAGACAGTGGCGCACGGAGAAACACTCGGCTCTCTCGCCTCCTATCTTAACAGCTGCAGCTGTGTTTCCCTAAATACGCTTTCTGGATGTAAACACATTAGCACTTCATAAACACCTTGATTTACTAGAAGGGAAAGGATGGCGGCAGGTGCACATATACGCAACAGCTAACTTGAACATCTTTAATGCAACAGCGTATATGCACCTTAAGAATGATACTTTCCAATTGGCTCTCTTATGATCAGCTACACATATCATTGAAACTTCTGTGAAGGCTCTCAATCATCTAGGTCATTGTATATCTGTAGTGTTTAATTCAAATCAATCAGACTTGCTGTGTTTTTTCTTGAAGACGTTTCACTAGTCATCCGACTTGCTTTCTCAATTGATAACTAGCGTAACGTCTTCAAGAAATAAACAAAGCAAGCCCGGTTGATTTGAATTAAACATTACAGATATCATCGAAACTGTGATGTAATATACATGTTGATTTTAACATTTTAGAGCTGTACAGTGTTCACCTCCTGCGTTCTCCATTAAGACAATTTTTTTTTAATTCTTACCTTGGGCTACAAAATAACTAGCATCTGTGTTGTAGAAAAAATACATTTGGTGGATTCCATAGTATAGTAAAAGACAACTGGGCCTTTAAAGGAATTGGATGCAAGTCCCTCTAATGGTCAGTAGTTTTCCTTCCCAGCAAATATATTGGAAGACAACAATGACAGCCACGCAACGTCACCAAGTTGTCTGAGACTTTATTGTAAGTGACAGAGATTATATAGTCAAAAATTGTGTGTGGTAATAACTTCAATTGCGCAAAAGGTAGTTATAGTTCCGGTGGACATGATATTCCAGGTGCTACATGTACATAAAAGGAGACACAAAATCCAATAACCTAACAAACAGCTTATTTTGACTTGTGGTTATCATATATCACGCCCAATAGATATGGACCGAGAGCTGTAGACCGGTCATGGTGACATTGCAGCTGCGAATATGTGGATGCTGCTAAAGACTAGAATAAGAACATGATTTAAGAACACACACAACTTAAGACAGGACCCTAAAATGATTGCAACATAACAAGATGGAGGACAGAGTACAAAATGGCATCAGCTAATCCTTTCAGGCCCAGTAGACACTATTGAATCTATGAAAATGATCTCGATTTGCAGTCTTCCGTATATATATATATATATATATATATATATATATATATATATATATATATATATATATATATATATATATATATATATATATATATATATATATATATATATATATTGGCCATTCAAACATAAATGTGCGCTGTACAAATATAAATTATTGAACCTGCTGATCGTTATGCCTGTGACCATTTGTGACGTCCCTATACTCTACATCACCAGGGAAAGGCGCTTATCCCCTATTGTAACTAGGGGTATGTTTTGGAGTCAGCATAACCCGGAATACCCTCCCAGGAGGTTAAAGAGTAAAAATATGTTTTTTTAAGCATCACCTTTTTTTAGCCACAATAAACAAAGTGCTCGCACAATAAAAAAAAAAAGGTATGAGTTACATTATTAATAGTCAGGCAGACAGTGAGTTAAGTTTTTGTTTTCTTGTGTAGCAATGAGTGGCACTGCCATTTTACCATTTCAGGAAGTGTGCCCCTTTGCACAGCCCTGGACACACATTAATGCAAACATTATTTTCCTAAGGAAAATGCCCAGGTGCCCTGAAGTGGGAATGCCACTGATGTCACCATCATGGAGGTGAAAAGCACTGCTACCCTGAGTCAGACCTCCACCAACATGTTAAATGGGGATCTGATTGTACCATTAGGAAGCAGTATGAGTCACAAACTGTGCTGCACACTGACATTGCAGCTGTTGTTTTTGAGGAAGAATGGAGTCCTCTTGCTGACTTGCAAGTCCCTCGTATAAAAAAGGAACCCTGGGTCTGGTTCGAAAGTGTGGCATCACCCTTCACCTGGAAAAGAAATGGTGTCACCTAGTGCTAACCGCACTTCACACCAGGATAATCATGTCAATGGTGATGAAGCCCATAGAATACACTCACACTAGGTTCAAATCCCGGCCTGGGCACTATCTGCAAGGAGTTTGTATGTTCTCCCCGTGTCTGCATGGGTTTCCTCCGGGTGCTCCGGTTTCCTCCCACACTCCAAAGACATGCAGTAGGTTAATAAGCTTCCCCAAATATAGATTCTTCTATGTTAGAGAGACAGTTAGTGATATGAAAATATATGCTCTGTTAAGCGCAGCATAATATGTCGGCGCTATGTAAATACAAGAAAATAATAGTAATAACAAAAAAAAAGACCATTTAAATCCAGGGCACTATCGTACAGCAAAATCTTTTTTTTCTATGTAAATAAAGCCAGAATCTCTTATGGTCTCATCTTGCAAACATTGTCCCACCACTCAGCCCTTATATTTTTCAAGATCTGCAAAGACTTTTAGTGGAAAGGCCAACTCTGAAAATCACCACTTTTGGAAATAAAGTGCATCAGAAAATGTCACAAACCAAACCTGACTGAATAAATAACATGTTAGGAAAAAGTAAAAAAACAACCGCTCCCATACCAAACAGATTTCAAATAGCAGATTCAGAGGAGGAAAAAGCAAAAATGAGCAACTGAAAACGCTGCAAACATGCTTAATATCCCCTCCTGCAACAACGTCTAAATGCCAGGGAGGATGCGGCAGGAAATCTCTCAGAGACCTCTAATCACGGCTGACTGAGCACAATGACATGTTGGAATATATAGCCGCAGCTCCCATCCTGCTCCATGAGAGAAGAAAAGTTGACATTTAAATTAGTTGAGAAAATTTGAATGTTGGAGCATTTTAGACACACGTTAGACTTTACCCTGGCACACAGTCAAAAAAAATCACATCAAAAGTGGAAATAGTACATTTACATCTGAGGAAACATGCCCTCTAGGCCGGGATACATCTGAAAGGGGAAACTTCAAAGCCGAATCTATTGGATAAGCATGTCTGTTCATCAAATTTATGAAAGTCCAGAGTTCAGATAATGTTGGCAGTGGCCAGAAACCTGTAGTTTGCATTAGTATCGGGTTTTGGAGATTCTTCAAACATCTGTCTCTTTGTACAATACAATGGAGACCGACAGCACAGGTGACAGGGGAGGTAAGTATGAGCTTATTTTATTGCAGGAACATCATTGTGGCAAGATGCCAGAACGTCTAGTGTGTAAATTATCAACACAAACCATTGGCAGATAATGTGTGCATGTGTGACTTCTAAAGTTGTTCCATTTTGTTTAAATTATAACTTCCTTCACTTCCAAAAATCTGTGCTAAAAACCAAACAGGGCTTGGCAAAGAGCTTGTAATGGCTGACCGGCCATAGGTGTGCCAATATCATGCATCGCTAATGTGTAATAAGCGACATGTGACAGGGAGGTTATCTTTAAAAATTTCCTGCAATGAGCAGAGATAATTCCTGGAGACTGTTGTTGTCATTAGGACGCGCCCACATTGTCATGATCACGTCACTGCATCGTCCACAAGGCAACATTTGGACACCTCTGGGAATTATGTGCCCTCATTTCAGAGAACAAGGGGAGGAGAGCATCTTTCCGATCAGGTGACAAAGAGGTAAACAGAAAGTTTAAGGGCCACATCTGGCCCCCAGGCCTTAGTTTGCCCACCCCTGCTCTAGAAGCTTTGTTTTCCATATATTACAGACTAATGTTTCTGCAAGAAAGTATTCCCAGACCAAGACATGACCACCTGTGTATGGTCTAGGTCAGGGATCTGCAACCCATGTGGCGCTTTAGCCTCCTTGTTGTGGCTCCCTGGCTGCCAGCAAGCATCCTCCCACCCACCAGCACATAAATGCTGGAAGGAAGGGAGAGCATGGCAGCTCCCACGATGGCTGGCTGCTGAAGCAGCCTTGACTTCTTGTTCCCCACTGCCTGATGCTGGAGCTAAAAGCAGCCACTGCAAGGGAGAGATCTGGAACAAAACACTGGACAGGAGGGCCACCATTAATATCCTTTCTTCTTCTTTTTTTTTTTTTTTAATAGCCTGCGTTGTATACTGACAGTACACTATTTAATGTTAGCATACACATTGCAAACTTAGTGGACCTTAACCCACAATTGGTGGTCAGATCATTGTCCACTTATGTCTAACATTCAAAAGACTGCGGCTTTAGACTCTAAGTTAAATCTATAAAACAAGTCATTTGCCCTGTTTTCTCACGGATATGCTGCCCCACTCCCCCCTTTCATTGGTCACCCCCCAAGTTTTTGTCCATTTTATTTATGGGTATAGTCTGGTTCAGGAGCTTAAAGGTGGGTTTACACGTGTAGATTTTTTTGTTCGATCAACTGCCGATTCAGTTTTTTTTATAGACATCGCTCGTCCATTTATTGAATGAAACATTTTTTTGTTCATCCATCCCGATATCAAATAAAAATACATTCAGAATTACTACGACCGATAAAAATTTACCAACATGTTCAATGACCTTTTGAACAATTTTTTGTTCGAGATCGAACAAAATTTATCCATCAAACAAATTGGCCATTCTAGATTTTTGTTCAATCAACCCAAAAATCGTTCGTTCTTCATTGATTGGACAAAAAAATCTACACGTGTAAACCCACCTTAACTGATATGGTATACTGTGAGAGGTTTTATTTTCTTACATGCATAGATCTGTATAGCCTTGCTATTGATCTGACTGATTGTATGTTTTCTCATTTCAATTTGACCATTTCTGTCACTTGGTATGCATATAACCATTATTGACTAGTTCTTGTATGTGGTGTTGATTTTGAGGAAAGGGAAAAAAAAGTTAATAAAAACTTATTGAACTAAAACCATAGAAAAAGTCTCAGACAAGTTTTAAGTTGGTAAATATCTTACCTCCAGTAGACCAGCACTGCGATCAAAAGGACCAAACAGAAGAAGGTCAAGGCAGAGACGACCATTAATGGAACAATCCACTCCATCTTGCTGGAAGAAGGTCGACTGGCCATGCTTGAGTTATATTCATCTGTTACAAGAACAAATATTAATGTAAATAAAAAAAACCTCATCATTTTATTTCAAGAAAACTACATCAGAATAGGCAATGGCCGGCAATGGTGGCCGCTTGAAGCATAGCAGTCCTGGGCTTGATTTCTACTGCGTTGATGATATACGTGGGATTTGTCCCACTGATTTTTGTGTCCACTTGTGTATTTTTGCACAAACCAAAAGCATAAAAGTGATGTACCTAGCTTTTACCCAAAATCCTGCTGAACGTTGGAATGTGGATCAGGAGACTGTTAACCCTTTAGAAGTGGCTCCTTCAATAAAATATACATTTTGTTTGTCACACAAATGGTTCTAACATTCCCTTCCCACCAATCCCTAAAGTCCAAGAGGTTTATAAACAGGGAGAAATTTTTATTCTGTGTTGAACTGCACACCACTACATCCCGCTATTGTCTTTGCCTTCACCTCAGGAACCCTAGTGTTCTACTAATCTGGCAATCGGATACATTGCTAACACCGCAGCAGGCCACAAACATTTGGCCATATTTGTTATTATGAAAAGTGTTTGGTTTTTTAGTATTGGGGACAAGAAAGGTTAGTTACAGAACAGGTAATTGCTCTTAAGCTGGCCATACACAGGGCGATAAACGATGGATTGCAACGTGGTGACGCAACTAATTGTTTGTAGAATAGATGAGCACCACCTTCGGCAATCAATCCCTGGGCAATACCCTCAGCCGCCATCAAAAGTAATGGTGATCAAACAGGGATCAACATGTTGGATCCCTGTTCAACAAACATTTTCTTCGAGCAGGATCGATCGCTCCAGGTTGACAGCGTTAAATTCGCAAACGAACGTGCACGGTGATCATTTGGGAATTGAACACTAAAGCTAGCCATACAGCGTGGAGACGTTGCACTTGATTGCAGGTTGATCAAATGGGAATCGATGTGCACCACTTGCACATGGATTCCCGTTTGGCTCACAACACCTGGTGGGTCTACATCAAACATACCTCTCAACACGGGCTGGAAGCTGCTGACTGGGACACACAAGATGCCCCCCCCGCACTCTGCTAGTAGAATCCGTGCTGGGCTCAGCCTGAGCCCAGCTGCTAGAGTCCGAGTGTGGGGGTGGGGGAACTCTGCAGCCAATTCTGTGTGCCTCTCTCAACTCTGCCTCTACGATTGCCAGGGATTTAGGACATGTCCATTCCCAGTTCCATCGACCTTGCAGGATCAGTTGATCTTGGTTGGAGGAAGGTATCTTTTTTTGATTTTCAATTTGTTCGACAATCTTGAACTTGCGATTGTTCATCGTTTAAACGGAAAAATCGATCCATGTATGGCCAGCTTGAGACACACTAAAAACATTCAGCCCCCCTCTAAGAAGAAACCAACATATGAAGCAATGACAGTCAATATATATCTTTCAAGGCAGCCTTTTTTTTTTTAAGCTCCAAACACTATGGTCTGTTCAGCGGAAGACATAGCAGAACTGAATGATATATAACCGTATAGAAGTAAGGAGCCGTCTCATTCATAAAACTGCAGAGCTGACAGTTCACTGTGTGATAATTTACAGCGCAGATTGAGAAACTCGATTATAGACCTGTTACGGATTGCCTGTGCGCTAATTACTGGAGCTTACCAGGTGGCACGCAGCAAGACGGCAGAACTGAAAATAAATGCCAAATGGTGGAAAAATAAGGAGGTTATATGGACAGACATGGCGAGAGGAAACAATGAAGGGATGGCACAGCGTGGCAGTGTTCTGCTGGGGAATGTAGGGCAGCTATCAGCACTTACACCCTGACCTTTGAATAAGAATCCTTACAGAAGGCTAATCAGTCAGATGCATGGGGTAACGGACATATTTCCGGCAAAGCAAATGATCACTTTTAGCCATTGTTAAAAACATAATTAGCGTTGTGTGATTAGATGGAGTATGACACAACTCAATGTGACTGACAGCAAATGGACATGACAAGAGGAATTCAATATGTTATGAACACTGATGTAACATCAGTAAGATGCTGTAAGATCCCTCAGCTGACGGCAATCCCCCGAGAAAGTAGCGGGAAAGGGTCAGCCTGCACCATATGGTAGCACTACGTGATGGGGACCAAAGCAAAAACATTACAGAGCCCCAACTTGAAATGACAATTTAGCCTTTATGCTTTAGTTTCTTGAGGGTTTTTTTGGGGGGGGGGGGGGGTTCCACATATGTCGGGACTTGCTTGTGCATTGCTTGGCAGGGATCCCAAAGAAGCACATAGACTAACTGCTTGGCATGCAGAGGTTCAGCATACTCCACTACGTTCAGCCCTGTATCTGCGGAACGGCTCAGCACTGTGAGAACACAGCATCCGCTGAGCAGGTAAAGTCTATGTGCTCTATCGGGATCTGCCGCCAAGCAATACGCTTAGCGGAGGGGGGCCCCGATGGATGTGAAAAACCCTCCTTTTTGCAAATAACTCCAAATCATAAAATCAACCATCCCTGAGCATGGTACCATTACCAAACTTGCTGGAGATAGAGAAGGGTTGGGGTATACTACAAAAAAGTACTGCTCTAAAGTTGGATTTCTCTTGCTCGCTCGATAAAGAATCATTCACTGTCCACCTTGAATGATCGATGAACCGTCAAAATGTTGTCTAAATCAAAGGGAGAATTGTTCATACAAGAATCCAACATGTACGTTTTTTTTGGATTGATCGTTTGCCTACAAAGTACGTTGGTGGTGGTCATCGATCTGTCATTAGTATGACAAATGACAGAAACCCACCCACCTTCCATCACCTTAAGCTGTACTTTACATATTCTAGCTTATAAGCATATAAGTGACATGCCAGGTTCACACCTATCGGCTTTACATCTATTAAACTGAGATTTCACATGAACAGGCCCATTGGGTATAAGGGTGAACCAGGCCTTAAGGGATACCGGTCTACGCGTTTAGTTGCATTCCCATCAGTTAAAATAGAACAAACTTTTCATTGTGTGGAGGATTATCACTTATACTATATATTTGGTTAAAGGATAAATTGTCATTTAGTAAGAGTGGTGAGTATTTTTAACAAAACACAAAAGCATGAAAATGAAAATTTGTTTGAGACAGAATGAAGAACTTTTTAACACAATTTAGAGCAAAAAGAAGAAGAGTTGTCAATGTGTCAAATAGAATGAGGAGGTAGAATAGCACATCTATAAAAAATAATGTATTTATTGGGCAGCAGACGGCAACCTGATCTTCACCTTGCTCTCCCTCCATTTCACATCCTGGAAGGAAGGAGCGCAGCGGAGATCTCCGCTGTGGGTCCTTGCTCTCACAGCTGCTTCTCTTGCCAGGATCTTGGCTGATCTCATGTATGTGCT
Organism: Ptychadena robeensis; assembly: GCA_036250615.1. Taxonomy (NCBI): domain Eukaryota; kingdom Metazoa; phylum Chordata; class Amphibia; order Anura; family Ptychadenidae; genus Ptychadena; species Ptychadena robeensis. Next base: position 100,659,999 of record CM070037.1, on the reverse strand, counting down.
GGTGGAAGGGAGGATGATTATGAGGTGAGCCACAGCAAGGAGGCTGAAGCCTCAGGTTGCAGACGCCTGGTATAGGAGATCCACTAAATATTATTATTATTTTTTTTTTTAAAGTGTTCTAACAATTGGAAACTTGACAACTGCTCATATTAAATTCAATTTAGAGAAATGACAGCTGAAATGGTATGCTAAAATGTTTTTCTAAAGCTTAACATGGCCCTTTCATTTTAAACCTCATATACATATTGGTTTGAAGGTAATTTATCGCTTGACCATCTGGTGGCTTTTGACATTTAGATTGTCTCAGGTTACTTTAAGGAGTACAAAATGGTTGCACCTAAATATTTGTGTAACAGGGAATAGCAAATTGTGGGATTCAGGGAATAGTGTTGTCAATATCGCTGTAACCCTTTTTATGTTTTTGTACCCAGCACTTTGTTGGGCAATTTGAACTTTCTGAGCCAGTCTGCTGGCCGGATGAATGTTAACCTCTTCGCCGGCGGACAGGCTGAAAGCTGTAGAAACAGGCAGTGCGCTAGGCATGTATATGGATGGGCTTTGTCAACATCCCCATCAAATAATGCGGGTATCGATGAAGCCCATATCGCTATGGAACCTTGCCTAAAGCTGGCCAGATTACCTTTAGATCTCCTTTTGTTTTACCAAAACCATATGAGGGACTTTCTAAACCGTCAAATCTACCTGTGCTCAATCACAGAGGACCCTATACTACATAGTTGTTGGTAGATCTAAAGGATATCTGACAGAGAGGTCTAAAGGTGTATGGCCAGCTTAAGTAATATTTGGTCATTCAAGCATTGGCTGCTGGACATGTTGGGACACTTTCCATTAAACTTTCCGAATGTTTCCACTTTTTCTCCACCTACCAAGACAACCCAAGTAGTTTGAGTTCATATTCTACTTTGTGTCACCACAGAGTAGATCAGGTTTCTTGATATGTCTTATTAAACATTGGCTACATCTACACAGGCACTTTCTGGGCTTCTGACAGTCAGTAGCAGCCGATGAAAGCTACCAGGTACCCCATAATAGGTCTATCGGGCAAAAGCGCTCATGTTGCATTTGCATCATGTTGCATTTGAATTGCAGGCGTACCCTACTCTAAAGTGTAATATCAACATTTATATTTTGAGGTTTTCATAATTGAGGACCAATGCAATTAACCTGAAGGAACAAGATCTGTATGGATCTGTAACCTTTACCACTTTTCATGAGAATTATAGTGGGTGCCTTGGCAGTGAACGGTCAACTACCAGCCTCCTTAAATAGCTAAAGGTAGTAAAAATTGGCGCCAAGTGCTAATTTTTTTATAGTGCTCTAATGCAAGAGACTTTATTAGTTTTAATAAACAAGGCTGTAAAAGCTATCATCAATTTAGAAGGTATATTCAAGGCCCGCTCTGACAATATTTCTACAAGAGGCCAGACATTTTTCAGAAGAGGGGGTAGAGGGAGGGAGAAGTGAATATACGATCAGTTCCTGTAATACTGCTGCTGTTTAATTATATAATAGTGTTATATTATTTAACCTTTGCCCGGGTTGGGCCAGCGCATTTACAACAGGATTGCTTTAAAAAAAAATACTTGTATAATTTAATTATCTGCTGATTAGAGTTTTTTTTTTTTTTTTAGTTTCAACAGGTGACCCAGACTTCTATTGGCCACTCTGACCGTAAAGCAGAAATCCAGGAATCCCTTGCAGTATAATATATATATACCGTATTTTTCGGACCATAAGACGCACTTTTTCACCCCCAAAATTGGGG
>CM070037.1:100630644-100658113 GCA_036250615.1 Ptychadena robeensis | reverse complement strand
CCCTAAAAACTGGGTGCATCTTATGGTCCGGTGCGTCTTATAGTCCGAAAAATACGGTAATTGTTTTTTTTAAGAAGGGAGAGTTAAACAGATACCAATTTAAATTTCCCTCTCCATCAATCATGACTGAGGCGAGAGGACGTGGAACGCCTATGCTATGCAGCCATTTTTGGCAATCCCTGCCATACTTTCCCACCGTCATCACTGGCGCCCAGGAAGAATGGATGGGCATCGCTGGCTTGTCTTTTAGGACTTGTGCCCACTGCATCTTATTCCCCTGCATTAGACACTTGTCCAATACAAGATGACGCAGACTGTACACTTTGATTCTAACAAATGGAACAGCGTCTGCCTCTGCGTTGTCTGTTCTCTGCTGAATCGTGGGCAAGCCATCCACAAATCACTGGAGATCTTCTTGTCTGCATCCAGCACAGGGCAAAAAAAGCAGTGGAGACATGCCCTTTCACACTATATGTTTTTTTTTTTTTAAAGGTATGCATATACAAAAATACATGTGTTTTGCACATTACACATCTGCATTTGTGTTTGTGAACAAAGCATCAAAAATGTGTGCAGTAAGGAAATAAAACAATAATTATAGGTAAATAGATTACTATCTCTAGAGCCAAAGAAACTGCACAAGGCGATGGGAGGGAGAGCAGGTGTAAATCTCAATCCCTCACTGATCTCTGTGAGGGATAGGGATAGAGATACATAAGTGATGAGCAAGTAATAAATGAAAAAATTTTTTGTAAATAAATGTTGAAAAATTATATAGAATTTTTTTGTACTTGGAGGAAAATGCATGAATTCATTTTCCTAGATATTTAGTCTGGTTCACTTGAAAAAGTTTGTATGAAACTCATTGTGGACCTTCATATATGTAATTGGTGGTTCTCGTTACTGAATTGTCGAATAACACGTATCCTCCTAAATGATTGTCCTGTATTGTTTTTACATTTATTTATTTTTGGATGTTATTTTCATTTGTAATCAATAAAAATCATGTACTTTAAAGTATAAAGGTGGCCATATACGGTTAGTTTTGCAGGCAATTTCACCACAGATCGACCACCCTGCTCGCCTCAAAATGGGCTGCAAATCTAACCTGTCCATAATTTTTAGACAGCGTCCCTATCTAAAGTAAATGCCGGGACACAAAGGGTGCATGGCCGATTCTCGGCACAACCGGCCACGCGTGAAAAATCAGCCCGGCATCGAGACGTCTATGACCAGTTTAAGGAATGGATTTGTAATATATCTTTGGCACCTAAAAGCCCCCGAACAGTTGACATATTAAATACGATTTGGAGGAATCCCTCCTTTTGGGAGGTAGGGAGAGGTGCACACAATCATTGTTTGATACATCAAGTGAAGTATCCGCATTATTGTGATATCATTTGTTAGATCTGTTACACAAATAGATCAGTTACTTCCAAAGAGTTTGGTGTACATGCGGAGACCCTGCCCAGTCTCATTGATGGCGGAGTGCTGGAGAGCCTTACCGTTCCACTAGACCCATTATTATGAAGTGCATGAGAGCAATACTTGCTGGCTGCAGAGAAGACGTGCAAGGATTGAGTTAAGCAGGATGACCCAGGAAAAGCTGAGAGGTTAATTAAAAGATGGAGTGAAAGTGCTTGAAATGAGAGAGCAATAAGCAGATGAAAGAATACTGAGAGCTTTATTAAATGAACCTCAATATGTTACAATACAGAATTCACTGCAAATAGAAAACTCTTACAACTCCATCAGTAGTGATCATATCCCAATGTTCCAGCCACCATTACTATACAGGTTTTCATTTTACACCATTGCACATTTCTTTCAAAGATTCATCGACTTTTCTATCATCTCAAACAATAGATTACAGCTGGTGGTGTTATTAACAGCTTTATTGATATCTTTGGTCGGTCTGCTGTCCAAGACCATTTGAAAGGATAAGATGCATCTAGAGTAATGCTTGTGGTTACAGAGTAAGCGTAATGGACCTCTAATCCTAAAACAAAAGTTTACATCATATGATTCTAATACCATTTCCAGTTATGTACGTAGATGTGCCCATACCGGTAAAGAAAGATACTAAACGTGCATATAACTCTTCCCTACAGCCTGCCGTCACACGTTGGATAACATTTTAGCTAAGGGAGACACCATTTGGTAGCTTTTTATTAATACGATACAAAAACTTCTGGTTTCTGCTGCTATCTGGCCTCCATTAAAGCATATTTAATCACCACTAAACCAAAAATTTTATATTTTGCAGCCTATTGGTCCTCAGATGTGGAGGTTTTATTCTTTATTACTTTTCAGGCTAATAACATTTCCTTAAGCATAGAAATACATTGATCTTGCCAGAAATGCAGCGGTCTTGGTCACTTAGTGTGAACTAGAAGAAAGCTCAAAGAACCTAACCATCACTGTGTGAATTGAGCCCAAGAAATGAGCCCAATTAATTTGCCATGTATTAAAGATGAACAAAGGCAGACATGCTTGAAGTCAAACCTGGGCGACAACCATGACGCTATCAGCAGATACAGAGAAGAAACCAGTGTAGACATAAAAAGAGCGGGAGATTACAATATGAAAATAAAAAAGGGAAAAAAGAAAGTGTTAGCAGCCACAACATCTAAATACAGACATGTTGCACTCCATTACAGTTTTATGCTTCAGATATGGTTAAACCCACGCATACACCTTTAGATCACTCCATACAAGTTCCATTACATCTACCAATAACTATGTAGTGCCGGGTCCTCCCTGATAGAATACATAGTAATTGGGAGGTTTAGAAAGGTCCTCATATTACATGGTTTTGGTAGAACAAAAGTTACAGAAATTGTATGGTAAAATTTTAAGATGTATGGGGGCCTTTAGAAATACTTTTTGTAGTACCCAAAGTGAGAGTATGCCATAATGAAGGGTTCTATTCTTTTTACACATAAATCAAAAAGGGTTAAAATCCCTTCACATTTTGGCCCCACGGCCACAAAAAATTGATTTGGCCCAACATAGGCTTTAATGCTAAATGTCTTTCTAACAGTCTTCAGACATTTTTATATACATACATTAAAACCTCTTTAACGAAAAGTCAAAACATAAATTTGATGGCCTTTTGAAGGAAATCAGTGTGAAATATGTAGGCCAACATTTATTGCTACCTTTTGAAAACACAATTTGCTTGGGAATCATGAAGAACCAGCAAATTTTTAAGTACCAAGTAACTGACCCAAAAGTAGTATACAGATCAAGAGTAAAGAAACTGAAAGCTAGCATAGTGGGACTAGATGCCTTTACCAACCAGGCAAGTGGTGTTTGTAGGAAAACAATGGCAGCTTTTATGATTTTTCTATCTGCTTAAATATTTAAAGATATCTGTCCTACATAACTTTTTGACGAACCACTTTGTAAGGACCCTTTCACACTATATGTGTTGTGTTTCAGTACTGCGTTTTAATTTAATTTAATAGAAAACCAATGTTACCATTCACACTATATGCGTTGCGTTTTTAAAAATGCAGCGTTTCCAAATGTTTTTTTATAATGCCCTGCTGTATGCATTTTTGATTAATTTTCATTTATTTGTTCAAAAACGCAAATGCAGATGTAATGTGAAAAACGCATGCCTTTTTGTATATATGCAGAAACCCATGTCTTTAAAAAATGTATAGTGTGAAAGGGCTCTTAGTAGAGACGTAACTGTTGGAAGGCAATTTAAAGCTATTGTATTTTGGAAATGTCACTGTGCACAAACAGATTTGGTTAGGATTTGACAACCCCATTCTATTTTGGAGAGGTGGATATTGGTAAATATGGAATAGGGTTTCCAAGTATTGCTTTAGAACTCATAAGCAAGCTTGCAGAACTGAACACTATTAAAATGTGATGTCTATGTATACGTTTCCCAATGGTTGCATAGAGTGGCCAATATCCATATGATGGAGGCCCTCGCCAGCTCATTAAGGGGCACTACACAAACCTCCTGAACAACCTGGCTCTACTGGACACAATTTTTATTCTATGAGTATAAGCAGCTTCTATCCGACTGTATATCCTGGCCATCCTCCAGGAATCTCTTCGAGCTTGATGCTGCCCTCCCTTCAACTACTCTTCCCTTATCCCCCACCTTTTATGGCACAGCCATTACCTGCCATAAAAGGATGAAAACTCCCCTACATAACTTCATCTTTAGAGTTACTGCTACGCATCTGTGGGTGCCCTTGCATATATTTTTCACAATTCAGTTGCCTCCATAACCAGCTGCGTTCTTATGCTTAGAATTAAATGACTTTCTGATGCCCATGGGACCACTGTTGTTCTATCACCATAGTATGCCTGTCCGGATTTCCCTCTGTTATTTTCCCCCTCTGTATATTTGTTTTTTTTTTTTGCTACTCTGTGTTTATTTGTATTTGATTATAAAAATGTTCAATAAAGAAAGAATGCTACAAAATAAATTGTAAGAAATTTAGTTTTTACACTGATTGACCAGTTCTTGATTGTATATAAGCATATTCGTTCTATCTAGCAGACTAATAGACTAATATAGACATTGTCTATATTGGAGAGGGCTTGTTTTTTTTGATGCCGAATAATTCAAAAGGCCTAACAAGCAAGACATCAATACAATAATGTAAAAAGAATATCCAAAAACCAGAGGAGAAGACATGAACACACAGAAGAAAACCCATGTGTAGAAAAAACAAGTGTTCCCCCTTTTTCTTTTTTATCATACAATATATACCAAAGTTTGCAGACATAGGTTTTTTGGCCTTTAACATTAATTTGCCCCACTCCCCTTTTTCCCCTCTAAGTGCCAACAGTCTCCACTCAACTTAAAAGGGCTTTTTCAAACAATATATTGTAGTTTTAGAATTCTTGGCTATCTACGCAAAAGAACATTTGTGAAGACTGGTACGGGTGCCTAATGGGTCAATCTAGCTAAGAATCGGTATGGTAAGATGTCATGAACGTTAAGGGAGGGCCAGGTCAAGATTTTAATGAGTAGTATAATAGAGTGGTGGCAAGTTGTGGCACAGATATCCCTTAAGCCTTCAGTATCACTGGTTCACCTATACCCAAGTTAACTGGGAGAACCTTACAGACCTTTTATAATGATAACCATTAAAATGCAAAAATTATATTTTGTTTTTCCATTGAGACAGTAATCTCTACAGAGCTCGCAACAGCTTCTACAGCCTGCTTTGGAACATCTCCTTGGTAAATCCTTGCAAGAAGCTTTAATATATAATTTGATAATTTGTTAAATAAAATATTAGAATTAACATGAAAGCCGCAAGCTTTCACGGTGACTGACAGATCTGTTCACCATCACAAAGTAAATTGTAACAACAGCTGTGATCTGTTTCATTACAGTAATAGGCAGGTTAGATAACCATGAATTGAAAGGTTTTTAAACACAGCAGAAGCCATTTGAAACACATTTGGAATACCTAGATAGGGAAATTCTGGCCAGAGGACAAACCAACTAGGATCGCTTATATTTATTTTTAACATAAGGAATAAAACTATATGGTTTTTACTAAAGAAAATGTCATAAGTCCCATTGTTAATTAAAGGGCCGCTGTAATTATACAGCAGTTATTGTGCCCCCCCCCCCCCAAATGCTACGTAGTCAAAGGATTAATTCTTAACCAACCAATGAGCCTTACATGATATGCGACCATCCAATGTTTCAGGCATCCAGATCTAGAATTCCATTATACCTGCACTATGCATAATAAACAACAATAGTTGCACAGTACCCCCAACCTGCCTACCAGCTGTGGCTATGGGATCAGAAATGAGGAGGAGCCCAGGAATCAAACAGGACACCTCAAAACATATACATATACAGGCAGGGTTGTCAATTTCATAACTACAAAATAATATTTAGAAAAAAACAGACCCACCCAATATGTTCAACTCATTGCATAGCATACTCACTTGGATAGCCAGTAGGCAAGACATTAAAGTAAATGTTAGCACAGATCCCTGTTCACGCCAGTTGGATAAAGTTAATTATAAAGCCATACAAATTACTGCACAAAGCCAATGATTAATGGGCATATTTACTATCCGTGAACAGTAAAGTGCCTTGCAGTACAGCCTTGCTTAATGTCTGGTCTGAAATGCATTAATGAGACACTGCATTTACAAAAAAACGCCAGAAAAATATGCTGTGGTCGAAATACTAAATATAATGGACACATTAGGACAATATTAGCAGGAAGGAAACCTAAGGGACAAGACTGAGTACTGGATAAAGACAAACCTTAGGGGTTGCAATGTAAAAAGCCATAACGCAGGTCTGGTTCTCTCAACTGACCAACTGTAACTGACACAACATTTTAATTAACACCTAACATAATGAGCTATTAAAGTCAACACATTTACATTTTGTTCATTTTTATCATGTTTTTAAATTTGATAAAATATTTTATTTTAAAGAGCATATTTTAAAAACAGTAACCTAATTATGGTATTTATCTTAAGTAACCACATATAAAATGTTTATATCAGTAAGGCTGTTTTGATTTGATCCCAATCATTTAAGGTACCCATACACGTTGCGATTTTTCGTGCGATTTTGGCCCTTCCGAACGATCCAGTCGGTTGGGTAGGTCGATCGTTCGGGATTCCTAACATGCAAATGTAGTCCGACCGATGCTGTTTTTAGAAAAATCGGCCGAAAAGTCGGTCGGGTCCAGAATGAGGATGCCTGTAATTTTTGGACGGTCGGCCACTCTTAAAAGATTCCCAATCCAACTAGCTGATCGGTTGAATAATCGGCTGAAAAATCGGGCATCCGACTGACTTTTAAAAATAGCACTAAAGCAAAAATCGGGCGTCGAAATCGAATATCGCATCGGTCCCCGAAAAATCAACGTTTGGGGGGGGGGATTGGTTGTAGCAAAAGTAACAGAAATATGTATTTCTTCATGGCACTGAAAGCTGATTGCCAATATTTGGGCCATAGTAAGCTTACAATCTAAAACATTCAGCAATGTATAGTGGACCCAAGAATTACTAGAATTACCTAGAAAAAGACCAAGACCAAGACCTTGATTAAGAAAAGAAGAACATTTTACGTTCCCACCCACAGGGTCAGGAAGAAGGGTAAATGAATATTATAGGCATACAGTGGATAAGCAGCATACATTCCTTTACAATAACTTAGCATGAAAAGAAAGAATATTATGGTGACATTTTAGGGGAGAATATGCAGAAATCTGCTCCTAGTCTAGGCTTAGGTTGTCGCTGGGTCTTCCAACAAGACATTGACTCAAAGCATTAATGGGAATTATTCCAACAGTTCCTCAAGGATACCAAAACCAAGATCCTGGAGTGGCCCGCACAGAGCCCATACCTCAATCCTATTGGGAATCTGTGGTGGGTTCTCAAACCAAATGTCCATGCTGGAAAAACGTTATTTGGAGCAGCTAGAACAATTTGCAATGGAATAATGAGCCTAAATCCCTCAGGAGACTTGTGCCAACCTAGTAAAGAACTACTCTAAGAGATTGTTGTCAGTCGTGGTTCAGAAAGAGTATACTATGGACTATTAATGGCCAGGGGCTAATTATTTTCTAACTTGTTTCAACTCCATATCAATAAAATCTGAATTAAACTGAATTAAAGTGGACATTGTTATTTTATATGAAGCGGGGTGTGGCAACTCTGACTTCTCTATAACGTGAGGCCCTATTGAATAGAATTAAGGTTCAACATTATTATTTTAGAAACAAATACACTATAAAAACAAACACTTGTTAATGGTCATTTTCATTGTGAAATCAGAATGCAGAGGACAAATGTATTAGCCCCCTTGCGAAATATACATTAATACAGGCACACTGCATCTGATTCCAGGTTAAAGTTAAGGTAGGAAATATTTAGTATAGCAGGACTTCCTTAAAAACGAAAATTTTGAAGTATAGTAACAATTATAGGGAGAGGTTTTACAATACATATATCTACTCTTAGGAGACACTTGGGAACATATTCAGGAAAACTATAAAACTTTGTGCAACACATTCTGATCTTTTAGTGTTTAGAGCCCCCTTAATGGAGAGGGAAAAAAAACTATTCCATTTAGCTTACAAATCCTAGAGCATTTTGAAACACTAATGGAGCCGACACCAAATGAAAACAAGTCATCCGGTGCTGGGAAAGATTTGCTTTCAAATCGAAAACAGAATTAAATATCTACCACAGAGAATAGACTCGAAAAAAAAAGTACAACAAGAGAGTATATATATATTTGTTCTCTCCACACTTTATAGTAAAGCCTAGGGGTGGCTGTTGGATTTCAGTAACAATTGTTGCTCAGGTTTTATAAATGTATTATTTGTCAGTTCATCCGTTTCAGAATGAAAGCACCAAGATGCCCTCTACAGTTCACAGTGTGGAACTGCACGTTCCATACCAAGACCAATGTAACATAACATGATTCCCATACACTTCTGGGGGGTGTCAGAACAAATCTGCTCATGTAGCTTTTATTTTAACAATGCAGAAATCACATTTATGTTCTAAAATGCTGCTATAGTTACACAGAAATCCAAAGCAGAAATGTATATCTGATTTGTCTTCTGCTTAAAACAGAATGGCAGACACTAACTCTAATGTGTCTACTAATGGATGCATTTTTCTAGATTTACTAATTGATATATAAATTTACTGGTGAATGTATCAAATCGTGGAGTGATCCCTCCTAAGGAGGCCACTGTAACATGAGTCTGAAACTCGTCAGAGAAATTGGTGTAGGCCTTAGTAGATCCAATTTTCAGTAATAAGTTCAATAAAATTTATTAATTTTAATAGTTACTTTTTAAAGCGAATTGTGCACCATTACCTTGCCACTGAAACCCTCAAGAGGTTTGTCATCTCAGTGACCCAGGTTTAGGGTGTCTTCTTTGTGTACTCTATCAAACTACTTGCAATGATTAAAGCTGACCTATACTCGCCTATTGTGCTCCAAGTCCCTTGCAGTCAAAGCAAACTTTATACATACAAATTGTAAACTAAAGCTAGCCACACATGGTTCAATTGACTGTACAATCAATGTAATTCGATAAATTTTTTTAGTCGGTCGATTGAAAATTGAAGCATGTCCACATGGTACGATCGTTGAAATTCGATTTTAATTGTCATTTTGGTCGATCGAAATTCGATCGGACCAGTTGGAAAATTTTGATTGTCCCCACATTGTGTCAAATTTTTTTGTACAGTTGTTTGACCTGTCCAATTCAGATTCGATTCAATCAATTAGCATACTGTAACTCCTGGGAGGAGGGAAATGCAATACAGTCATTTAAACCATGCAAGCATGCATTGTAATGGCTTGTGTGTCTGTTCACTGACACACAAGCATGCAAATGGCGATCTCTGTGAATACATCTCCTCATGTAATGTGTGTCCCCCAGTGTCCTTTTCCCATGATTATAATGTACTGGATTAAAATGCAAAGATATGACCTATGGGTTTTTGATCCCTCTGTGACCATCATTGGTCCCTTTTTGATCACTCTGTGACAATCGCTTTTTGATTACTCTACGTTTAAAAACGATTAAATTCAATCGAAGTCGGGCTTTGATTGCATACTCAATGTGGTTGATTGTACTTCACAATGTACTTCGATTCAATTACAATCGACATACGATTTAATGATCGAAAACTTCGATCGAATTGATGATCGATTTGATGTCAATTGAACCATGTATGGCTAGCTTAAGTAAATAAGTTAAACCTCAACTGTAATCAGTAAATCTTGTCCTGCGCCACTTCTACCCTTCTGCCACAGCACTGACATCCCTATTCTAATGGACACAGAAAGACTTGAGAAGTGAGGCATCCCTTAATGACGCCCCCTTCCTCAGTCTTGGGAGATGTATTTTCACTCATTGAAAACTAATCTAGTCGTCATTTACAGTATTGCAGAAAGACTGATACAGGAACATGTGTAACATAGGAATTGTATGCCGGCAGATGTGAGATGTGAACTGTCAGGGATCAAGGAAACAGCAGGTAAATATAATTTCAGGATTGTGGTGCACTCCCTCATTGTGCTGGCTCAGAAGTAAAAATCAATGTAATACTTTTTTTTCTGTCCCTATGAAATATACATCTGATCTAGAAGGCATGGTCAACAACATTATGCATTGCTGTATTCACGGAGAAACAACATACAGCACAGGCTGGTGCTGGTCCCTTGATACCCTAGCTTAATTTCGGCATTGAAGACAAAAAAAGGAGGTCCTGGTTGTGCGTCCCAACCTTCAAGACTGTTGGGACACAACTAGCAAAGTCATTCCTTTGTCAGTTTCAACTGGTCTTGTTCTTCAATGGTCTTCTTGATTGGGCAGACTGGGACAACTCTTCCCCATGTATAGGGAAGTGACTATATTCCAAGATAGAAACACTACAGTCCTCATGTACACATACAGGAAAACACAGAGGGGTAAGTAGAGGCATCTATGGCAAAAAAGTTAGTTTATTCTGCCATTAAAAAAGCCTACTCATCAGTATTGTTTTTTTTATATACAAACTTAAGTTCCCCTATAACTTGTACACTTTGTAGCTTGCTTGGCACCCACTTGAATTGGCAAGTAGGTTTAACTCCATCTAGTAGGTAAAACAATAATATGTATGGATCAATGTCTTACGATGGAAATTTCCCATGTAGGCCAACCCCATGTGTCATATATCAATGATAAAGGGTTCCTGTTCGGATAATAGATGACAAACAATTGGTCATATGAAATCTGGAGCTCAAGATTACCATAAAACTAAAAATGGTTTAATCTGAATTCAGTGAGAAAGTAGAACTGGCTCCTAAGCATTTACAGTGTCATTATTATGCAATTGCTCTGTGACAACATGCGTGTCTAATATTTATACAAGTGTATCTGGTAACAAACAAAAACTGATCTTTGTAGAGTAAAGCCTATTTATCACCTAATTTTATCTCCTTGTAGTTCTTGTTTCCCTATGCCTTGCTGCTAAACAAGAGATACACCACTTAAGCTGGCCATACACCTTTAGATCTCTCTGTCAGATATCCTTTAGATCTACCAACAACTATGTAGTGCTGGGTCCTCTGCGATTGAACACGTGTAGACTTGATGGTTAAGAAAGTCCCTCATATTACATGGTTTTGGTAACACAAAAGGAGATCTAAAGGAAATCTGAAAAAGAAAAGAAATCCAAAGGTGTATTGGGGGCCCTTACAATACAAACATAGTAAGCTTTACTGATTATCCTGATGAGTACTGATTCTGGGAAACATGCTGATTATGGAGAGGCTATATTGTGTTTATCTGTATATCTGTTTGGGGTATAGTTCCAACTCCACCTTCCTAACACAAATATTTTACCGTGCCTATACCCTTCTGGTCCTTGTTGGGTTAGTGCACTTTTATTCAATTATGGAGAATGCAGAAGAACCAACTGGGTAGGGCAACCGAAACAAGAACCAAAAAGAAATCCAAATATTGGCATCAACGTATTACACACGTGTCTATCTTTAGTAATTTCCTTTGTAAATGATATAATTTCAGCATCTTCTTATCTATACATTGTTTTTATACAAAAGGCACCTATTGGATAAAAAAAAAGGACTCTTGTCTGGTGCAAATTACATCAGGGTGCTGAGATTTATAAGGTGTTCTCATATCTCTAAATAAATCACATCTATGGACAAACTAATAGAAAAATATCATGTGCTATATTTATGTGCAGCATGCATGCCCTCCTGTTAGACTCCCCTCTGCTGTAAAGTTGCTGATTGTCTGAAAGTTGACCTCTGTAGCTCATAAGTGTTTCAGCAATATTTCAGCATTAAAATGATGCATCTCTCTGCACTAAAGATTCTAATGACAAAGTAGAAAATAAATGGCTGGACAGACACCAGAACACAATGCATTTCCTCCCAATGAAAACATCTATTATGCCTTGTTTAAAGCCTCTGAGCACTGCACCTGTGTTCATAATGTTCCTATTATCCACAGGAGATGGCATACAGTCACTGGATTTAACATTATCTAAGGCTTCGGCATGGTTTTGTCTGGCTACCTTCCAACATTTTTCCTGAATTTCCAAGAAACCATAATGCATTCAGAACGTCAATATTTATTCCCGTTTCTCTACAATTGGGGCTCTTGAGAATGAGTCAATGGTAGCAAACTAGTAGTGTTATGTGGTTTACTGTGAGTTCTCAAAAGAATTTAATTGGTAGAAATCCAGACATGTGTAAGAGTATCCTAAAATGCATTTGTATGCTATAAAAAATTAGTAACCTTTCCTGAAAGCATCTTAAGTTGATTAAATTTTTTCACACAAGTGTTCAATGACCATTGTCTATACATTTTTTATGGTCCCTAAAGGTTATTAAGCTGTTGCCAACATAACCCTGACCATATAGGAAAGCCCATTTATGTACATCTATATTATTTCTATTTAATGCAAACAAGTTGACACCACCACCTGTAACCCAAGTTGAATACAATAAAACACAATTTTGTAAATGCATTTGAATCCTGAAGTTACAGATTAAGAAGTCTAAATGTTTTGTTGAATGAACATTAGATTAGAACACCACCATGAGTATTGTAGTGTTGGGTGGTGTGTGATCATGTAACCAAGTAAAATGATCAAATCCTTCAAAAGTTGCTTTGTGAACATTAGTAGAGGGTTAGTATATTAGATGGGATTTGAGAAAGGATCTATAACCGCAAAAGGGAAATATCCCCTTTATTTCAGTGAAGTGTGGAAATTTCCCATAATGCTACAAAGACCGAAATAAACTTAGCAAAGTTTCTTCAAACCCAGGGGTGGGCGAACTTTTTGACTCATGGGCCACATTGGCTTCTTAAATTTGATAATGGGGATGGATCAAGAGCCTGTAATGGCCAACCCCCCATAGGTGTGCGAATTCCATGCATCGTCTGCATCATTATGATGGTGGTGATGTGTAGTAGGCGTCGTGTGACAGGGAGGTTACCTTTTTAACTTTCCTGCACTTAAATTAAATAAATGCTCATCCATGCAACGAGCAGAGAAAATTCCTAGAGACTACCTGTTGTCATAAGAATGCACCCACAGTGGCATGATCACATCACGGCATCATCCCCAAGGCAAAGTTTGGGCACCTCTAGTTATTATGTGCACTCATTGCAGAGTACAAGCGCAAGGGAGCATATTTTCAGCAAGGTGACAAAGGGACAGAAAATAAAGTAAAATTGCCCACCCGTGTTCTAAGGGTCCCCACACAATGAAGCAAAATCGTCCATGGATCGCGGGTGCCCACATGGGGCGACAGGGCCAGAGAACGAACATGTCTGTAAATCTCTGGCCGATGCCATTTGTTTGAATGGGGACTGGCGTCCCCGTTGAAACTAACAGCCGCCACACAAAGGGTGCCCGCCAATACTGTGAGCGAAGGAGAGCAGCGTGAGGACATCATCACGTTGCTCTCCACAACTCATCTGTCAGTCCACACTTGTTACATGTGTAGGAACCTTAGCCTTTCCCCATTCAACTGTTTATTGGCTTTATATCTGTTGAAGATCCAGAAATAATGGCGAGCTAGAGTCTAGCTCTTTTACCAACAGTTCCAAAACAGAACAGACCTTTTAATCCAGACCACCATCACAAATTAAACCCAATTGTCTTGATTGCTGTACCAAACCATTCCAAAAATCAGTACAATTCATGTGTATAGAGCAAAGGTGAAAGTTTATTAACACTTGTGTTGTTTAGTAGGTAAAAGTTTACAAGTTATAAATAAAATGGTACTAATTTTATCCACAAGTCTCAGAAATCTGTGACAGTCATTTAAAAAAAGAAAAACAGTAAAAAGACCAAAAATACAAACTTTGGCCACTTGCCAACTTTTTCTTAATAAAACATTTCCCTATGGCTTTTCTTGCAAAAGAAAAAGAAAGTCTGATTGGTTGAAATAGATTACTGCATGTCCATGGTAAATGATCAGTCCGCCCTAACCAATACTGGTAGATGCTGAAATAGTAAAAACTCCAGAAAGCATCTATTCTAGGGAAAATGACTGGTAATTCCACATATTACCTGTATGGGAAATTGAATGTGATGCTAGATGGCAAAAAAACCCTAATACTCTCAGGAGGACAGGAACATAGTTTAGAATTATGGGTTTTATTGTTGGGAGAACCTAGACCAGGGGTGGGCAACTTTTTAACTCGTGGGCCGCAATGGGTTTTAAATTTGACAGAGGGACCAGACAATGAACCTGTAAGGGCCGCTAGATCCCAAGTCCTCCCAGCCTGGGTGTGAAATGTAAACATTGATACATTGATTAAAAACAATCAATTATCATACTGATTATGATGGAGATTAAAAAAGAAAAAAATATAAAAAAATAAAATAATATATATATATAAAAATTAGGCTTTAGATAGTAAATCTAAGTGTGGCCTCTAGCGGGAGACCCATATAATCATCCTTTAGACATTATCTCACTTATTGCAGGGAATGGGCTGAAGGGAACTAGAGTATCTTGACCCCAAGGTGACAGATTAAAACACTAAAGAGCCAGATATGGCAACCAGGCCTTAGTTTTCCCAAGCCTGACCTAGACACTCAACCCACCAGGCTTAAGCAGACCTTTAAGTAAAATATCTCCGATGGATAGACCATTTCAGCAATGACATATTTATGTGTCTAGTGAGGCTCTTCACCAAAGTAACAATTTTCAACATATTTCCATAGAGCTGGCTTTCAGTATTTTTTGCCTTGCACATCAATTTCAATGGAGTTTATGTTCTACCAAAGCTAAAATGGGTCCCAATCCAGTTTTAGGATCCCTGCATATCTAAAATTTTACTGGTACCTGAACTGGCTTTAACAACTAAAACTTAGCCTGCAAAGGTCCATATGTGATCTCAATATTAGACAGTTATTGGTGATCACTGGGACAAGGACTGATTCACTCAGAAAGGAGCATAATAAATTGGTGTTATGTTAACATAGGTAGTAATTGCATGTACAAGCTTAAAAAACTACCACAAAATGGTGTGCGCGCAGAATGTAAAACCATCAAGAAATGAGGGCTCCTTAACCACCATTCGAAGGTCACATATTTACAGAACCTTTGTTCAACCTACTTTGTTCCAAGCCAGGAAAAAAATAAGCAGTTTTAAAGTTGACGAAATAACCCAAAAAAGCTGGAATGTACCAATCTTATATTAGTAACACGAATCAGAGATTAAGAAAAACTAAGACACGTAAAGGGCAAACAAAAAGAGTGAGTAATATGAAGAGACATTACGGTGAAATTAGTTCTATGTACAGAAATTCTGATCAAAGGTTAGTTTCTATGTACAGGAGTTCTGACCAAAGGAAACATTCTTTTAGTAAGAAAAGTCAATAGATTAAGGACATAGGAGATACTGGATAAGCCCCGTAGACCATAGAGCTAGTCACCAACCTGGGTAAACAGTGATGAGTCTGTTGTCCAAGTCTTTGCCATCTTTTGTCGAAACATAAGAAGTTTGATTCAGATTGTAATCTTCTGTGGACGGCACTGTGGTTTGTAAAGGGACCTCCTCAGTCCCTGTGGGTACATCCACGTCCCTACTATCTATTAAAGTAGTATTTTCTTTGTTCTCTGGGTCAGTCAAAGTTTCGTTGGCACCAGCATCTTGCAAATCACCAGCGCTGGTGGTAGTTGGGGTGGACTCAGTTTGGTTTTGTGCCTCTGAAGTATGTGTGGCTACACTTTTCTCCTTTCTATCATTGTCCTTTTCACCCTCCTCCTCCTGATCACGCTCCCCCTCTTCCCCCTCTCCTTTCTCATCTTTATCCCCTTCTTCTGTTCCTTCGCTGGCTTTCGTGGGAGAGGCGTCATCAGGTCCTGTAGACGGCAAAGGTTCAGTGGTAGAGACAACAGGCTTTGCAGCTTGTTTGCTGGCAGAGGAGGAAGAAGGGAGGCGAGTGGGCCACACAGTGCTAGGAAAGGAAGGCAAACCGCCACCACTAAACCCAAGGCCCGCAAGCAAAGTACTCGTCACCACAGAGGCCACAGTAGCTTGGCTCCCACTGGAAGAGGGACCCATCCCGGTAGCCATAGAAACAAAGGAGAAAGGAATGCCCGAGGAAGTCCAGGTAGATGATCCCGAACTGATTGGAGCCATGTCAGCAGAAGAAGCAGGAGAAGCAGTAGGCTTTTAGAGAGAAGACCAAAAAGACAAGAGAGTCAGTACAATACCTGAAATCACACTTCTATAAAGTTTCCAGATTATTGGCTCTTTCCAAACACTCTCATTCTGTGTTGAAAACAAAACAAGTCACCATAGCAACTGCTAGCTTTTTGTGATATAGAAAAAGACACCTCACATCAAACTTCTTTCCCAGGAGCCCCATTACCACAATAAAGTTATTGCAGCCAAAGCAGGATATTATCACAGTAGCTGCCACAACACAAATGCTCAGATGCATTGGAAGCCTCTATATGTTTTCAGGCACAAGGAAGCTTTCAATGACCCTGAAACTACAATGACACAGTAGGCTTGGAAAAAAATAGATATGCCCAGGAGCTTTTAGTCAACCTAAGATTCAGGCACCTTTGGCCAAATCAGATGTTTTGTTGACTTTGTTCCCCACTAGAGTTAAAATTGCAATGACAAACAAAAAAACAGTTCGGAGCGAATGATTCTCATTCATCCAGGTCATTGTATATCTGTAGTGTTCAAATGTCCTGTACTTGCTGTGTTTGTTTCTTGAAGATGTTTCACTAGTCATCCGGTTGGCTTTCTCAATTCAGTCAGACAAAGCCAGTCGGACGCATTCAAGAAACAAGCAAGGCAAGTCGGCGATTTGAATTAAACACTATGGATAGTTCTAAGCAAAATAAAATTAGAAACAATTAAATTAAGCTATTAAAGTGTAGCTTAACTGGAAAACATTAATGTTATTTCTGCTTACCAGTTCTCAAATGTGATGGCAGAATTGTTTTTCTCTTTATTAGCCTTTATTTTACCTGCTGATCCTGCAAGGGTGTCAACACATAAATACTTCAACCGTGAAGGAACAACTATTAGCAATTGTCATGTCATGCAGGGACGTTTCTACCGATATGACGAATATGCATGTGCACAGGACCATAGGGACCATGGCGCCCTCCCACGTGCACGCATATTTGGTAGAAATATCCCTGCATTGACAGGTGCGGGGGTGGGGTTTTTTGCGAGGTTGTTGTGCTGGAGGGGGAAGGTGAAGAAAAAGAGGAGTGGGCATTAATTTTCTTCCTCTGATAACGGCCCACGATAGACTAGAAATGGCCCTGTGTATGTATCTTACTAGATTCCTATTCCAACCACATAATCTATCATAGCATGCAAAAAAGTTTGGAGTTCAAGAAATATACGCTAAAGCTTTCAGGATATCTAAGATCCCTTCCTCATGATAAATACCCTAAAGAATCTGTCATCCTGAAAGCTCGCTTCTTTAAGGACTATAGCTAGCCAATAAAGGGGATCACTTTTATTTAAAACTTTCAGCATTCATTAACAGTTGACGGGGTACAACACTCTACATGTAAATGTTACTGTAGCAGTAGTAATTATATCAAATAAACTTTATAAAAACTTTTCAAAATCTTTAATAAACAAGAGGGACGTTTATGCAACAGAGGTGGCTAGTTTAAAAAGAAAAAAATGTTTTTTAATAACACATGAATGCACTTTAAAATGAAAGTACTATAAAAGTGTCTATCTCCATACATTCTCCCATAAATATATAAATAAAAAAGGACTGCAGATAATAAAATGGCTGCCTGTGTTTACGGTTGAGCAAAAACAAACCTGGCTTTATAGCTCAAAATTCCAATTACATTTGTGACCACCGGATGTCACTGTTGTGTCATCTACCGCGCAGGACTCTGCGCACTCTGACGCACAAGCCTAACGGTTATAGAAGAAGAAAAAAAAAGAATTTGGCATGGGCTGGGAAATACGGATTTCCTAACAACATTCAATTCATTTCCTCCGGACACAGAGTTTAAGGTCCAAACCAAAACTTGGATACAAAGTGCTGCCTGTTATGACTGCTCAGGACTGCATTAAGATCTATGGACTAAACAGAGGGCTAAGCTAGAAAATCTAAGTTTATTTTTTTCTGGCCGAGGCCTATATATTTGTACATTATTGTAAGCTACAGCATTTGCCGAACTTCCTAAACAGCAGTCCAGCAGAAAGAACTGGGGTCCTAAATGAAAGATTTGGGATATAGAGTTGAAAATAGTTTTCCTATAGTTTCTTCCAATCTGGACCATTGTTCATGTGTCATGTCTGGTG
Organism: Ptychadena robeensis; assembly: GCA_036250615.1. Classification (NCBI taxonomy): domain Eukaryota; kingdom Metazoa; phylum Chordata; class Amphibia; order Anura; family Ptychadenidae; genus Ptychadena; species Ptychadena robeensis. The sequence continues at coordinate 100,639,784 of CM070037.1, read as the reverse complement.
AAGGGGCTATTAGTAAATCTGCAGAACACATAGAGTTCTCCCTATACAAAGATGGCAAAAAAATCAAAATCAAACATCTAGGCTGGAGAAAAAAAAGTTTTGAATTAAATATTCTTTAATAAAGTTTATATTGGTTTAGCTTGGAAGGCAAGAATATTTTATACCATCCAAAACTGATTGACCTATATTGCAATCACACACTAACACACGCCTCTATCAGGTTAAGGTTGATGCAGTTTATCTGCGTCCACAGTAACCTAACGGAGGCTTGCGCTGACGTATAGTGGAGCCTGGGGCTTAAGGTCACCATACACCTTACAATCCCTACAAAATCCATATCCAACATGGAGGTAATTGCACTGCATAGCAGTTGTCAGATCTAAATGGAATTGTACATTTTGAAAAATGTAATGAGCTTCACAATAGACAACTGGGTAGGGCTGTCACTATTTAGTCCACACGCTTTTGTTACTCTACGTAAGCGTTTAAATAAATGAAACATGCTCAGAAAAAAAAAAATGCAGATTAAAAAAAAGTTGCCTCCAATGATGTGATTTTGCATTAGAGAAGCCTGGAAAGGTCAACGATTACCCCCTCAGGAGTACGGTTGGTACAAGCGGCATTAGTTGGAGCAAAGTGGATTAACATTCTTGGGAAATGTACAATCACAGGCCAGCGTGTGACATTAGTACAGCGGCAGCTTGCAATGATCACCATTAATATGCAGCCTTACAGTCGGTAAGAGACGACCTGTCTCCTTTTCACCTCTCGAAAGCCGCTTTTGCCATTTTAAATGTCACTTCAAGAAAGGCAGGTTTAAAAATAATGACGTCCTATGGCACAATAACGGCTGGAAACATGTACAGGTCTCTGTGTGGGTCTCGTTGATAATGAGCACATGGAAATTAAGTTAGTACTCAGTAGTTAACTAAAGCTAGTCATTCACACCAAGCTTTTGGTTGGTCAGGTAACTTAACCGTTATCTAATGAATGTAATAGTAGACGCATAGCATTGGATTTCATGGTAACATCACACCAGAAGTACGCAGTCCTTACCAGACTGTAGTTTGCCAGAGTAGCCAATAAAATGTTATAAAGCTGTCAGTTGAGAAATGCCAGCTGGTGTCCAGCTATCCCATCTGTACTGTAGAATTGTCTATGCCAGCAGAGCTCAGAGCCCTGCTGGTATAAGCAAGGAAGAGAGGCAAAGATGAACTGGCATCGTTCCCTCTCTTCATCTGTGGAAACTGCAATCACTCTGCAGTTCCCACAGACATCGTAACAGCCAGCCGGAGAGAAGAGCAGAGACTCTGCAGCCCAACCCCCCTCCTCCCGATCAGTGTGGAGAATGACGTGTGCTGAGAGTGTACTGCTGCTAGTGAAATCTACTAGCTGAATTGAATATTGCATTCATTGAATTCATTGCATTAACCCAATTGATGTGAATACTAATTAAATCTTTTTTTTCTGGTTTTCCTGCCCTAAAAACTGAGTGCAACTTTTGGTCCAGTGCGTCTTATAGTCCGAAAAATATGGTATAACTTAAACTTACATAGCAATGACTATGCCAAAATAATGTTTTATCCCTATTTTTTCTGTTATGTTTCTTTTTTTTTAGCTAAGGGAAGATGTGCATGACACTGTTCACTGCATGCACAGGCATCATTGTAGTGGGAAGCACAGAAGATAATGGCTAAACCTGGACATAGACATTTCAAAATACTGCCGATCTCCTGGCAGATCGACCTCACGTGATTATGTTATCTGCACAGCCAGTCGTGCCGAGAATCGGCAGGGCAACCTTTGTGTTCCAAAGTATTGAAAATCTGTCAATAATTTACAGACATGCCTGTAATTCTTTATTTTGAGGGCCAATTTTGTGCCCGATTCAAGTTGGGTGCAAAATCAGCCGCAAATCTAAATGTCAATGCCCAGCTTAAGCAATAAACTGGTTGTATGCGCGTACTGTGACCAATCAGTGGTTCCCATGTCCTACATTCACAATGCTATTACTACAGACATAGACTCAGGTTAGTGTTGACACTCTAGGACAAATAGTCCTTTGGTTGCAGGATCAACAGGTCAAAAAAACGCCAATACAGAGTAGAGATAGAGCTTCTAGGATTTAATGTGTTTAGGTTTACATACACTTTTTGTTTAACTGAACAAAAGTACTCTGTAGTGGTCAAGGATTGCAAAGGCATCATCTTGTGTACTTACCACTACCGTTTTCACTATCCTGGTTCCTTCAAATATACGTGTTGTATTGGCTGAAAATGAAACAAGAGGTAATCAATACATTAAATTATCAAAACTATGCAATATGTACATGCACACTTTTAAAAAAGTATCACATCATCTACATGTACAACATTATCTACATTTACCCTGTTTGTATTAACTGATTATTAAAAATCAAGATCATGTTGAAGAGTATTTATGCTTTCCTGTAACCAAGGTCATTGAAACAGCATGAACCCTGGTCAAGAACATTTCACAGCCATCTATCTGGCCCATATCTAATGCGGCCATCCCTGTTTTCAAGCTGGATCAATCAATCCTGCTTGAAAACAGGGATATCGGAAATGACCATAAAACACGGTCGTTGTCCATTTCTTTGCATGGAGACCGCGGGTCTCCATGCAAAGCCTCGTCGGAGCTGGAGACACAGCAGTGCTATATGTCCAGCTCCTCCGATATTGGGCAACAACGCAATGACATAATCGCGCTTCTCACGGGAACCTCAAACGGCGTGTATATCGAGCGTGTGTTGCCGGCTTTAGTGTTAATGTAGATATCTATTGAAATAAAATCTAAGTGCTGAAAACAAATAATTGACCACCTCGCCACTGAAATCTAACACACCAATTAAAGTTTTCCCATAGAGACTGTTTTGCCTAAAATATTTGTAAATTGAATAAAAAATAAGTTGTTGTGAATTTTTATGACATCTTTATGAAGATTTCCTATATTTAAGAAGGGCCTTAGAAAGACAGTTCCACTGGTGTTCTGTACTGTGGTTGGGTCACCGGTAAAGAATGTTCTAGTGCTTGGGGTAAGTAACGTTCTATAGTTCCGGACCTCTCCAGAGCCAACAACAGATGCACTAATTAAGCTTAACAGATTGATTTAGGATCGTATGTGAAGACTTGCAAGTTCAGCAGCTACCGCTCCATTACTCCTCTGTAGGGGCTGTCAGCAGGCAACGTCTATCCAGATTAATTTTCAGGTTTACCATCCATGAAAACATCAACTTTTTTTCCACTCTACAAAGTAACCAGTAAATATTTGCTTAATTTAGTATTTTTGAGTAACAATGCCAGACCTGTCATTTCTGCTGCCGACGGCTGCCAATCCCATGTTTTGCTACTAACCGTTCACACGTTGTCAAACACAAAGTTAATTTATTTTTGCATATCTTAATTACAAAATGCAAGGCGTCTATTTGTATCCTGACAGCTTATTTCTAACATTTTGAAAGTCCCTGCCGCGACTGCAAAGGAGAAAATAAATGAAACTGACTGGGATATGGTTAGGGTCGTTGCTATTAAAACAGTTGTACTGTATAAGAATGAATAAATGTATTTCCCAATACCGGAATTACCTTCTGTAAACTCCTTTTTTTTTATTACACATTAAATCAGATTTACGCCACAACAGTAAAACCTAGTTTTAGCTTTATATTGTTAATGTCAACACAATTACTGAAAATACTGACTTTTCAAAATCAACTGTAGCTTAGCTGGGTTGATGCCCGTGCAATCGATGAACCCTCGAGGGCAATGACGTCATGCTGCACATTCAAGCTCCCTCGATTGAACAGGGAATTGAGCAGCAGTTCTGCACCCTCGATCCCGTTCGATACTTCTTCAAACATAAATCAAACAGGGTTTACCAACATATTGGTTCCCTGTTCGATCTGGCGGTACGCATGTACCGTGCGGTTTTCAACAAAGCATTATGACAATCAAAACAGAGTACATTGTACTGGTTTTTACCTCCTCCAGCTTCATATCCCAGACATCATCAATGACTGTGATGTGGGGCAGAAAAAACAACTTTTTAACATGGAGGTCAATGGAGCCACCCCCTGCCTTTTCAGTGTCAACAATGATGTTGAGCTGCCGAGTCTGCCGAGCTTCAGAATCCCCGCAAACTTAGCCCTAACTGGATTTGGGAAACCAAGGGAGGTTATGTTAACTGCAAAGCCATTAAAATGGCACTATCACCAAACTTGTTGGATATGTAGATAAGGGTTGAGGGAATATTTGCAAAAAACTAAAGTATTGCTCAGGTAGTGCATATAATTTTTGCATAAATATTGACAAAAGTCAAATCAATATTTTTTTCGCCAAATTTTTGATTTGACTTTTACAATTTTGGTGATGATACTATGTTCAGAGGCTTTGCAATTAACTCCCAAGTCAGCAATATAGCAAAGGGAAAATTCATTGATTGTTATAAGTTGTCATTGTCCCTGAAGAAAGACGACATGAAAGAAAGATCCAAAGATATAGGAAATAAATATGGCATATACAGTGACTTCAGAAAGTATTCAGATGCCATTAACTTTTTTTTTGGTGCACTTTGATGATACAGTTGTTTAAATTCTTTTTTTTGTTCTCAGTCTACATCCAGAACCCCATAATGACAAAGTAAAAACAGAATTATAGGAAATTTAATAAAAAAAAAAAAAAAAAAACTGAAAATATCACATTTGCATAAGTATTCTAAACTTCTAGTAACATTTAGTATTTATTTAAAGTACCTTTGGCAAAAATAATAGTGTTTTTTGAAGCCCCAGAAAGGTTAGATTGGGTCAGTGGACAGCCATTTTAATATCTCAACAAAAACTAAATATTTTAATTGGGGTTCAAGTCAGAGCTCTGACAGTTCTAGAACATTCTCTCTATTAATCACATCTGCATTGTTGTCACTGTGAGCTTTGGGTCATTGTCATAAGTAACTTTTACATAAATGAAGTCCAAACTTAAAACTTCAACTTAATGAACATAATGTATACATAAACTTGATGTGCTAGAGCAATACTTTTATTTTAACCTCCCTAGTGCTCTGCTGTGGTCCAGATTCCTGTACTAAAAGGGCACCATAGACTCAAATTGATTTGTAGGCCTGTAACTTTCCAAAATATTTCCGTACAGGGGTCTAGTAGACATCCTAAATATAATAATGTTTGAAACACACAGTTATGTAAACAAAAACATGTCATAAAAAAAATCAATAAAAAGGTATAATTTGAACCATAAAATGTCTAAACTTCCTTATTTTGTATGAAAGATTTCAAACCAGTATGTATTCCTATTTATGTTTTGTTTATAACAACATTTTTTTTACAATTGGAAATGTGTTTTGTTTTACTTTGAATTGTATTGGATACAGTTATCACTGTATCTAATACAATGCCCTTTGGCCCTTTGAAGGGTTAACTTCAAAGTGCACACCTGGAAATCACACTGGGGGCAGATGTGCTCTTTAAAGTTAATCTTTACATTTGAATGTCCCGCAGCGCCCCCCCCCCCATGTGATGTCATCACATCACGGGGGGGGGGGGGGGGGGGGGGGGGGGGGGGGGGGGGGTTAGAGGTGGGTGACATCAGCTTGCTTCAGTGAAGAAGCCAGCTAAGAGGATCCACCGGGACAGCACAGAGAACGTGCTGCCAGGGACCTGATTTCCTGTTGTCCATCCATCTCGTCGTCTGCAATACTGACAAGGCACCCAAGCTAAATTTAAAAGCGCTAAGACATCTCAATACTTTTATTTTTATAAATTTACAAGAGATTGTCTGAAATTGCTGTGCTGCCATTTTGTGGCACTGAATGCAGATGAAGATGAACAAAAAAATATTAAAGACTGTCGCATAATGCTTCAATATATAGAATTGAGAAAAATTTATGGGGTCTGAACACTTTCTACAGCCAAAACAAGCATAAAAATACACCATATATTATATCATACAATCATATAGAAGTAGACCAACACCATTGGTGAACCAATGGGCATATTCATGTCAGAAAATTTACACATCAAGGCAAGGCACGACTTACCTTGGAATAGCATTGTTTGGCTGAAATCACTGCGCATGTCGTTGCGACACACAGCTTGTACTCTGAACAGGTAGAGAATGTCCGGTGACACATGGTTGATGATGGCTTTCTGTTGAGGATGAGAGAAAGCACCGACAGTTAGTGTTTCTGCGAGTGGCAAGTTTCTCTGTAAAGCCTCAAATATTTTTCTTAACAAACCATGTACTTTCATATTCATACATTCAAAACACATGCCTAAAAACTTCCCTAAAAAAGTCCCTTAATATACAACCCAGTCATGGACGTCATTAAAAAAGCAATTTACTCCACGCAAAAATGGGGGCTTTCACAAAGAACTGTCCACAATATTTATGTGGCCAATAAATGATAGATCTTTTGGAATCTATGTATGTTTTTTACTTGTTTGTCTCTCTTGCTTTTATTGTCTATTGTTTTTATTAAGCAATAAAACCGATGAAGTGTTGGCGCTACATGCCCAAGCCAAAGGCACTATAGTAAGTATTCCCCGTAAATAATGAGTATAGTTCATACCACTCGCTCCCTCAATTTACTCTTCAAGCAGAACAATGAAATGTCCTTTGTTATCGGAAAATAAGTATTGATGCTTCAGTTAAAAAATCCGTCTCTGTGTTTTATTCAAACATAAAGCAGAACTCAGACAATAGAAAAACATGTCAACTAATACATCTCCTACTTAGGTTGTGGAATTGTACTTGGATTACGGCTTTGATGGTACCTGGACGAGCTCTGAGACCCCACAAATGAAAAGAATGAAAGACACAGAAAGGATCACGTCCCTATGTCCCCTCTGCTTTTATTGTGAGATATACAGAACAGTCTGGCTTGTTATATTACAATATTGTAAAATGCAACTGACTAATATGGATAAGCTCATTTTCCTCATCATATATAGATTGTCCCACAAAAACAATTAGGTGCAAGTAAGGTGGTAGTTTAGCTCTGGGTCTAGCACCAGGTCACGGGTGCTCTCGTTTCCTCCCACAATCCAAAGACCTGCCCCAAATCTGTCCAATGTTAGTTACACATGACATAAACCAGTGGTTTCCAAACTGGGGGGCGCCAAGGTATTGCAGGGGGGAGTGGGGGGGCAACAAAGGTGGCACTCGGAGCCGTCTGTGTGAGAATCGACTGTCCGTCAGAGAGACGAGAGAGAGATCTGCAGAAATCAACTGCCTATTGGATCTCCTCACTGTCCGTTCTCTTCTCCCTCTGTTGATGGCACACAGAACAGCCACCCTCCCCTACCACTGCCAGCGAAACATAAGCCTGGGGGAGCAACAAGCAGGAAGCTGACTGTGGGGGAACTAGCCACAGAACGGAAGTAGAATGCATGTAGAGTACGTGTGTCTCTGGCACAGCAAACATGGCTAGTGTAAAGTGGCCCTCAATCTAAACCTGTGTAGTTCATATTTAGAAAAGGGGGGCCCTGCAGGGAAAGTTCAGGAACCACTGACAAACTGTAACACATGCTAGTTACATATATAGGTCTACGGTAGGGACATTAGATTGTGAGCTCCTCTGAGAGACAGTTAGTGATATATAATATATAACACTATATAAATATGAAACAATAGCAATAGCCAAGTAGCATAATCCAAAAACTACTTTATAGTCACTTAGAAGCTGAGCTGTGACTTATTCCACATGTCAAAGTTTTGTCCCTCCAAATTTTTCTGATATGCAGTGCAGGTGCCTCTGAATGTAGGGAAACCAGAAGATAACCATAAGGTCAGCGGTTTAGTGGCAGGTTATACAATATAATGTATGTTTACTAAGGGTACATACACTCACTCAATAATATATTTTAATTGAGAAGCTGAAACTCTGGTCAGATTGATTTTGCTAATTAATTATTGTACTTTCCGTTCCCCTCTGACGTCTCCAGAGGATCGGATTCTGACAAAGGGTTTGGGAACATGGTAACCTTCGGTGCCTTTCAAGCAGATTCTTTCTCAGTTTTGTGAACCAGAGCACTTCCCTACGTGACCCAGTTAACAATGTCTTGTGGGGGCAGAGAGAATATAAATGGAAATGAAGGGAAGTAATCTTTATCTGGGAGTGTTATTCTATACCTTATAGAGCGGCCCAGAGGATGGCATGCTCAGAAATAAAATCTTAAAAAAAAAAAAAAAGAAAAGAAAAGAAAAAATAGTAAAAAGTCATTAGGAACCGTATTGTGCCAGCCGGCATTTTTCATGTACATACACAATTACAGATTTCATTATGTTACTGGCCTCTCCAGATTAACATTAAATGAATTGCTCCAAAAACCTGCAAGTCTCACTTTGATTCCTTGCAAGGGTAAAGACTGTGTAGAGAATGCTGAACTGGGGAAATCTTAAAATAGTGTGCAGAAGTGAAATTATATTTGCATTTGAATGCAATCCTGCGATGTCATGTTTTTCTCTAAGTGGTAGGGCTTTTTAAAAAGGAAAATCATTGTGTGGAATACACCCCCCCCCCGCGCGCTTTCTATGGTTATTGTAAATCCTACCTGAATGTGATGTTTGAGGTCATCCTCTCTAGTACTGTTGACCTACATTTTTACAACCGAACGATTTAATGTTAGGAAATTTAGGTTTATATTTTTACATAAGTATTGTCTGTACAGAAAATGGATGGACTGGTCTCTCCTAAGGCGGTACCATTCATATGTAGAGATGTAACAGCAACTACAATGTAGAAACATCCAACTTTTTTAAAATCCCATTCTTTTTCCTTTATGAAGATAAGGATGTGTGCAAAACACACAGAAAACCTTGTCTACTAATACATAATTGCTTGAAATTATTCAACCTGACCGATTACAGCTCTTTTCATTGAATGCTCCATTTCCATAACTTTTTGTTGATTGTCTCCTTTTGTTTAAATTGATAGTTGGGAAATCAATTCAGTTAATCAAAGTTCAAGCTGATCAAACAAAATGGATCTCTGTATGGCCAAGCTTAACTTTTTACCACAAGAAATGATGACCAGGATGGAGAGAAGAGGTAAGGGGAGGAAGAGAGGTGAGGGGAGGAAGAGAGGTGAGGGGAGGAAGAGAGGTGAGGGGA
>CM070037.1:100613844-100630544 GCA_036250615.1 Ptychadena robeensis | reverse complement strand
GAGGAGGAGAGGTGAGAGGAGGAGGAGAGGTTAGAGGAGAGGTGAGAGGAGGATGGATGTTAGAGGAGGATGTGTTGCCGATTGACCTATTGTTTGCGTGCCGCCTACATAGGTCAATAGGTCAATTGGCAACACAGAGCGGATGCTTTTTCTATGGGATGATCAGATAGACCAAACATTGAAGGCCATTGATTTGTGGAACTTATGGTCTGATAACCTGCAGAAATCAAATACGTCATTCAAATATACAGGATGCAAAGGAAGATTGTCCATGCTTATGTCCTGTGGTGGGGTATTGTATGCTGCCTCTTTGTACAATAGGGCCCCTGAGTAAAAGTGAAGCCCTACTGTTTTGGCGAGATACCTTGGAGAAGGAGAAAGTCTGTTTTTGGGCATCAGTCACCTGTCCTAAAAGGTTATGAACTACTACTAGCAGATGAAGCCCAAAATATGGTAAATGGGCGAAACGCATCGTAAAACGAGTCTGCAATGTATAATGTTAAATTATGTGTACAGCACTTCATGCACTTTGTTTTGTAATATTGTGTAAATTTTTGTATATTTGTTGTTTTTTTCTTACCATTATTTGTTAATCATGTTTTTTTAATAATTACAATGAAAATATTGATCTCATCTTGAATGTAATGATTTGAGGTCATATAATTTATTCCAAAGCGCTAATTGTACCTTCTGGTCTATACAGATAGGCCTTGAAGGGATGAATTTTAAACACATTTTGAATCATTAGTTATATGGGATGAGGAGCGGTTTGGAAATAAATTAAAATATACTTTTGTAAATCTGCACCAAAGAAACAAATGGAACATATAAAGTCTTTGTGAAGAGACCTTATGGCATAAGTACATCTAAACCAATTTTTAATCCAGTTCTAAATACCTTAAAAAAGTTCATTAAAGGGATACGTTACCAGTTCTTTATCGCTGTCCTTTGTGTAAGTCTTCTCCTTCTCCTCCTCATTCTTAACCCAGCTGTAGGACACCATGTAATTCATGATGGGAGGGTGATAGATGATGTCTGGCTGGTTCCAGGTCACCAACAAAGCAGTTTTATTTACCGGTTGTACTTTCATGTTGACAGGTGGGGTGCTGCAGACTGGAACACAAAACACACAGAGCTTCGTTAATTAGTGGAACATCCAGCTAATTTGTGCAAATGTATCAAATGCTGTTTCAATTAAAATCACTCGAAGATCCCTGGGAAAAGTTAAACTTAAGAATCAATTCATTTAAATTCAGTAGTTTTCTTTGCTAATGGAAGGAAAAAAAAGGTCAACAGAGACTCTGGGGGACAGCTTGTGTAGGGAAGGTATTAGGCATAATTTGTTTATCTTTACATCAATATAAAGCTTGTTACTTTTCCTGGTAGGTCCATTAAAAAAATTATATATATATTATACATACATACACTAGCAGTACTTGATTGGTATTTATTTCGTTACACATTGTACTGCAGTGCAATTCAGCATGCATAGCTCTGGAATCCAAAAAATCTAAATGTCGCAAGACTAGCATAACAGATATGGCTTCAGCAGCACTTAAAGTGGACCTATGCTCACCTTTTCTACTTCCCATCTCTACCTGTAAATGTAATTTATAAAATTGTATTGTCTTTTATCGCTCCTCCCATTGAGGACCCAATCACGCTATGTATACAATCCTAAGGAGATACATTTTCCCCATTGAAACCCATAATCTGCCTCCCTCTAGTGGCCACTCATGATATTGCCGTTAATTAACCACCAGATGATTGGCAGCTAAATGTGGAATCTCTCATATAGTTCCAGGGAACAACAGATAAGTATTTCGTTTTTTATTTTTATGATTGTGGAGCCCTTTTCGATCGCCTTTCCAGCTCAGTGGTAATAGTTTACCACTGAGAATCACCTATAGTTAAAGTATACGTATATTTTTGTAATACATCTACTTTACCTGAAATGAAACACAATAAAGGCCAAAGATCATTGGTTGCACAACACATATTGCTTTCAAAGCCACTCAATTGAAGACAATTTATCTGCCTGATCAGTATATACCAATAGCACAGACCAATAAAAAAACCTGAATGATCAGTTAACTCATCTCTGCCTTACAAGGTATATATATTTCATCTGGAATTGGCATTTAAAGTAACATCATGTAATTGCCACTTGCAGGCAGGTAGTAGAATGCAAAAATAAATGAATTACTTGAGAATTTGTCTGCCAATATATCCCCATATAGAAGGATATTATATTATAAATAGGAGATTAAACTATATAAGGTGAAGCCAACACTTCCTTCTTTCTGAATAAAAAAAAAAGTTGCACTTGTCTGGACAGCTTTCACTTGTTAACAGTGTTTGAAAATTCCAAATTAATTCTAGGTAGTGATGGTTGACCATTGGCCTTGTTCATTTGTGAACAGAAGGATCAGACTTTTAGAAAAGTCCATGCATGTTCGCTGGGAACTTGAATCAGGTAAAACCGGAAATGATGTCACGGTACGTGGAGCACACGGTTCTGTGTTCCATATGCCAAAAGGCACTTCACATCCGGTTTCCCCCGATTTTTCACTGGAGACCTGGGTCTCTAGTGAAAAAATTCTTCTTCCATTCCTTCTTCCATGGAAAGATCGGACCGGCGGAAGAACAATTAACTTTTTCTGGTCGTCGAAGGAGGAATACCCGTACTGTTTGCCGGTGAGAAGAAAAGCGAACATTTTATGTTAGTCACAAACTTTCCGCCTTGCAGAGAGTTCGTCCATATCTAATGTCTAGGCTTTTTTTTTTTTTTTAGAAACACAGGACCTGATTAAACGTTTTGAAAACTTTACAAGAAAATAAAACACAGTTGATCACAAGCCAAAAGTAGTAAAAACAGGTTCAATGATTTTTAATCACTGCATAAGTTGAACAACTGCTTAGTTATTTTTTTCTCTACATTTTTGCCTCGTTTAACTGATTAAACTGCCCTCAAGGATTTAGAAGACCATTTGTAACAACAAAACACTTTGTCATCATGAAAATATGGAACATTATGTAAAATGCGAAAGTTACAACAAAAACTACTTGGGTAAAACGTAATTAATTAAATTGCAATGGTGGAAAACACATTGCATTAGCAGTCCAGCACATTTTACTTTAAGCTCAGTGAGTCTTTAGATTTTATGACCAGTATACATCAGTTGTAAATGACAAAGTGACGGATGTGAAAAGAATCACATCTCTCAATCTGATCTGGACCACCAGAAAAGAAAAGGAATGAATGAAACTTTGGGACCTTCTTCTGGCCCTGCAGCTAAACCCTTTTTTATGCTCCGGTGGCGGCTGACAGCTGGAAATGAGATTGTGGCTCATGCATTAAAACCATCACTTTCACAAATGATCCGCTTCTACAAACATGTGTCAGGTCATTCTCCATGTGTCAGAATACGTCCCTGACCTATCCTGCCTCCATCATGTGCATATCATCATCTTTTTTTTTTCATTTAAAGGGGATCAATGATCAAGAAAAAAAAAAAAGATTTGGCTTTACGCATGGAATGAAATAAATACTATTTGCTTTGTCAATGGCTACAATTACGATGGTTAGGGCAACAAGACATTTTTATTCATTGGCCTCTGTGTTGGAAATCTCAGTTGCTATGGGCAGCTCAAACATTTTTCCTTCCAGTTTTTCAACTCCTCCATTGCTCACAGAAATGCAATCTGCTCCATCAGTATTATGCGGAATAAATCAAGTTTTTTTTTTTCTTTCCTCTATAAAGCCGCAGACACTGCATTGAAATATTCCATAGGGTTTCTATGCAGGGAAGCAGAACAGAGATATTGCTGCGCTCTTCACTATCGGACTCTCTTCACTCCGCCAAGGGAAATCCAATGTTTATGACTGAATATTATCCCCCCTTTCTCTCGAGACGCTCGTCTATCACGGAAGAACATCTCTGAAAGAAAATACACAGGATTCATCCAGAAAGACTGTGCCCGAATACTTCACACCTCCTCGAGGTCACCACCTAATCATATTTGATATTCAATGCAAGAAATACCACTGATGAAAATCAACTACAAAACGATGCATTATTAAAATGTATTGACATTGTGGGTCATTATAGAATGCTGAAACTGATTCATAATATATGAGCATAATGCACGCTATTATTTATCTAATGAATAAACGGCTCTGGTCTGTTCCATGCCGAATGAAGATATAACGCTTACAGGAAAAACAGGCAACCCAACAAGGAAATCACTACCTACTTACAAGGCCATATAGGATATCTAAATCTTGTAACCGATATACAGTGCCTGGCCAAAAAGAAAAAGTTCTGCTCCAGAGTGATGGGCACATCAGGGTAAGAAGACAGGCAGATGTGATGCACCCATAATGCCTACTGTACAAGCCTGTGGGGGCAGTGCTATAGTATGATCTGGGGTTGCTGCAATAGGTCAGGTCTAGGTTCAGCAACAGTATGTGCTCCAAGAATGAGGTCAGCTGATTACTTGAATATACTGAATGACCAGGTTATCCCATCAATGGATTTTTTTCTTCCCTGATGGCATGGGCATATTCCAAGATGACAATGCCAGGATTCATTGGGCTCAAATTGTGAAAGAATGGTTCAGGGAGCATGAGACATCATTGTCACACATGTATTGGCCACCACAGTGTCAGGACCTTAACCTCATTGAGAATCTGTGGGATGTGCTGGAGAAGACTGCACAGCGGTCAGGCTGGACCATCATCAATGCAATATCTTGGGGAACAATTAATGCAACACTGGATGGAAATAAATGTTGTGACATTGCAGAAGCTTATCAAAACAGTGCAAAAGCGAATGCATGCCACAATCAAAGCTAAAGGCGGTCCAACAAAATATTAGAGTGTGTGACTTTTATTTGGTGGCGACTTTTTGCAAGGGAGTGTACATCAGGTATTAATATAAGAAAGCCAGATTAATTAACATATTTAAAGCCAAGGGTTGTCACTAGAATAAGTGCCCCCATGTCCCCTATACTTATACTAAAATCAGGTAGGACCAAGACAAAAAAAAGATCCCAATAACAACCTGTGTTTTTCGGAACCCTTACTACATTCAAAAGTATAAAAGCTTTGGTTTTAGATGCACTTGAAACCAAAATCACATCTGAGCTCTAGCAGCGCACATGTTGGTCATTTGGACATTAAGATATCACTTAAAATAAAATTTAAAAAAGTGTACATGCAAAGTCAGCAGCTTTATGGAGTTCTATTATTTACAAATGGACAGAGGATACAGAGACCACCTATCACATAAAGCAGCCAAGAGAAAGTCATCTGGGGCAGGAGGGAGGGCTGCTGGAGGGCAGAGCTCAGTGACATAAGGACATAAGGGTGCCTCAGATCTATTTAACCTCCTTAGTGTTCATCACGAGCCCATCTCGTCCAGAGTTTGTGTGCAGAACAAACTCTGGATGAGCTGGGCTCCCATGAAAGCCGCATATCCCCGGAAAGTTACGGCGATGCTGCTTCCAGCCGCAGCATTTCCGGGGCTCTACGGCTTCACTGATCGCGTCACGCGGAAGGGGGCGAGGGTGAGCAGTGCCATAGACCTCCATGTTAATGGAGGGGCTTTTGCTCTCCAGACCTCACTGCCAGTGTCATGAATGACATTGGCTGTGTGGAGAGGGGAGGGAGGAAATGGCAGGCAGTGTACCTTGTACACTGCTGCCATTGCCTGTACCACACTGTTAAAAACGGTGCGGTACAGGCGGTGCGCTAGGGAGGTTAAATAAAAAAAAGATCAATTTAGTTCAAAACCTACCTTCAAATATCTCCAGGAAACCTTTAAAAAAACAACTTTCTACTGCCATACTAGTCTGAGGAAAATTATATTGCCTGCTCCAGTTTATACCATTTGGCAAGGTCATGGGTTTGATGTATTTTAAATGTCACATGGTTTATCCTTTAAAATTCCAGATTAGATCAAAATTATATGTATGCCCTTTTCTGATTTCACTGCATGCCCTTTTGATCTTTGTGTGAATTTGTAAAGCTGTCATGAGCATCTTTACTCATTCAAAGTACTAAAAGGTCCACTTAAAATTATTGGTCTCCGAAACAAGATGCATGGTGAGTCACAACTTTTATAAGGGTCGGTCATTTATCAAGACATGATGGTCATGTTCTGGAAGAGCAGCAATACCAAATAAGCATTTTATTTATCAGGGAGGTGGGAGGCTCTAAGCAAGGCAAGTAAAACCATTAAAATTAGCATATCTAGACTCTGCCAGCATTGGCCCAAACTTCCACTGTTAAAGCGGAAGTAAACTCAAAAAAAAACTCCCCCACATACATGACATGGACATATTACCACACCTGTCCGAAGCATATACAGCTCTGTGAGAAACGCTGTACACAAGAGAAAAAAAAAAAAAATAGGGGGTCATTACAATATCTTCACTTTCCCTCACTTCCCTAAGTGCCACCATCATAAGTTACTGGCGGCCTGGAATTCTACTTCCCGCCCATTCTGTTGGACCAATTACTAAGGTGCCCCCTACCCTGCAGGCACTATTTAACCCAATCCCCCAAAGGGTTTGGTATGGGTAGGGAACAGTTGCTGGTCCTTCCGAGAGATCTAGTGTTGTTGCAAGTTTGCATAGGAGACAGGAGGCAACTGTAGGAGACAGGAGAGATTGGAGACTGAAGGGGGGTAGTGTGAAGGGCCGCGGAATGGGATTCGGAAGACGCGGGAGTGAGGGTGTTCATCTCCGGGTGAAACGGGTATGGGGGGTTTGTTATGTTTCTCTACATAAACCATCTTCACTCGCTATTCATTCCACTTCAGGCGGTGTTCCTATGCCCGCACCTTCTCCCTCCGTTTTTCCGGTTGGGTCTTTTTTCACCCGCTGTTTTTGCGGTGACATGGATATTGCGTTAGGACTTGAGGTTATAAAAGATACTTATTACACTCCTCTGCTGCCAGTCCCCAGCAAAGTGTCTCCCTCACACTTCCCCCCCAATCAACTCACCGATGACACTTTCTTCCTGTCTGGGAGGTTCTCATTCATCCAGATCAGGTTATATGGAGGGTGAGGACAGAAATGAATGGGTTACTGGGTGTTATATAAAATCTTATTACTCCTCTGCTGCCAGTCCCCAAGCAATGTCTCCCTCTACACTTCCTCACAATCCACCTCACAGATGAACACTTTCAGTCTGGGAAGAGGTTCTCATTCATTGCAGAATACTGAGCTATAGGAGGAGGATTGCAGGACAGACATGAAATGGGTTACTGGGTTGTAATATAACGATAAATCTTCATCTTAGTGACCTTCTTCTGCTGCTGCCAGTTCTCAGCAATGTATCCTTACCACTGCCAATCACCTCACAGATGACACTCTGAGACAGAGAAGGGGAGGGGGGAGAGCAGCCAGACACAGCACACGCTGTGATAGTGACGTCACAGAGGCAGAGCGATGCATTCTGGGACCCCACTAACAGCTGATTCCCGGCAGTCTTAGCTGTCAGCTCTAACAAGGGACCTCGGCGCCGCGGCTCAACGTCACAGCATGGGTTGTGCTACCTCGGAAAAACGGTCTTTCCTGCTGTAAGATTAATTTTTTTTTCTTTTTGGACAGTGATTGCCCTGTCTATTGGCAGCCTGATGCTGATAGTGCAAAGTGACCTACAATGTGGTAGGTCCGCTTTAAGTGTAAAGAAAAAAAGAAATAAAAACTACCAATGGGTCAGAGAAG
Organism: Ptychadena robeensis; assembly: GCA_036250615.1. NCBI lineage: Eukaryota > Metazoa > Chordata > Amphibia > Anura > Ptychadenidae > Ptychadena > Ptychadena robeensis. Next base: position 100,622,807 of record CM070037.1, on the reverse strand, counting down.
GCAAAAAACGCTCAAAGAGTAATAAGCCGAAGGATAGCTTTTCCAGGTCAGATAAAAGGGCATGTTGAAGGCAGTGGTACCCACAGTGCTGATCACATATTCAGATGCGATAGTGTATAACGTTTGCATACTAAGTAAGCATTTTAAACAGGGCCGAAGTGGTGTTTGTATATGGTTCCTTCACGGTAAGCACCGAGCATTAACAAAACATGTCAACAGCTCTCCGGCTTGAGTCACGCTACTCTGCAAAGCCGCGTTGTGTTTTCAGACAAAATCCGAGGAATTACGTAAATGCTGAGAACATGGAAATCACAATTATAAGCGATGCTATGAAGACATGTTTACATCGCTCCAGTCTTGGAGATTTGTTTGGTAGCAAGATGCATTTTTCTACTGAACGTCAACGCTTTGAGCCGTGAAATCCTACAGAGCTGCTTTTGAAACAAGGAGATCAGGGAATCAGCAGTTTCACATGGTAAACAATCACGTAATCGATCTTCCAGCTTGTTCTAAAACACCTTGGTGCTGGTTCTGGCAAAAGTAGATCTAAACCCAAACACCAAAATCTTAGAGAAGAAGAGTTGAAACATGTACATGTCTTTTTAAAAGTTACTTAAAAGTTTTTTTTACCTGCAGCTGTAAAAATATTAGTGGCAGGTTTCCTTGTAACATCCTCAGTGGTCCTATTCCGTCATGAAGTACTAAGCTGAGTAATCCGATTACATTTAGCTCCCACTTTGCACGTCCCTGACACCATCAATCATACCAAGGTTTTGAGGGACACTTATGTCTGAGGGATAATTTAGGGATAGGTGTGGGCAGCCACATCCTCAGTTGACATTGAAGGACATGGAGCCCACCCATATTTTCCAATAGACCTAGGTGTCCTAAGATGGAAAGGCAATCACAGGATCATTAGAGGGCACCACCACATTGCCTGGAACAGGTAAATGAGGCGCAGTGTTACTGCTCTTGGCAGTGGAAATTTACCCCAAGCCACCCTATGTAATACCACCCGGAAGTTGACAAGGTGACAAAAACTTCCCAAATGTGGTTCAGCATATAATGCTACAGGGAGTGTTCCCAATACACATTGCGCAAGATTTTATCCCACCATTGTCACTTGTAAAGCCCTGAGGAAGAGACACTGTCTAGCACCAAAAACATGTTGGAAATTCCTTTTATTGAATTTACACATTACCAAAACCATGGACTTTGCTGTGGATTGCTGTTTATTTTTGTATTTTCTTGCAACACACCAGAGATCTGGCAAGCAAACTTAGGAATAACTTGCTGCCTTTCCACAAATATTTTGCATGTTGTTTCAGAACACAGACAGTAATTTAGAGATCCAGCTCTACAGGGTTTCGCTCCACCAGCAAGTTTCTACTTTACCTGAATGTATTAGAAAAAGTCTTCCAGTAGGAGAGCTCTTTAAATCAGATCACACATATCTCTGTAGTGTAGAGACTTCTGTGCGTTTCTACGGTCACGTATGCATGATGGTATCAAAGCATCAAGGGAGTATGACACAATAACTTGGCTTTGGTTGGGCCGCAGCATTCTGGCAGAGGAATTCTAAAAGTAGTCTCACACTAATTAAATCCTCCCCAAAAAGGCGATGAAATTGCTACAATGTATTTTGTGATTATTATAGAATTATTCTTCTGATATAGCTTTTAGAGAACATACAAATTAATTATTTGAAAAAATAGTGCCCTTTACCCCTACCAGGACTAAAAGGAAACCATGAGTATACTGCCTGCAAGTCATGGGAAATCTACCAGAATATGTGCCAGCGTGGCACTGGAAACAGCAGTGGGCACATGGCCTTACATCTGCCTACTCTGACTTTTAACCCCCAGTTCAACAACCTTAAACATTTTTAGTAGTTTACATTCCCAATTTCAAACTCCAATTTCATTTATAACCTTTCATAGTTATTAATGTTTCCCTGTGGTTATCCAAGTGACATAAGTTGTATACATTTAACATTAAAAACTGAAAGAATTTGGGCAATCTAAAAATTTTACTTTATACATAAGTGAAGACTTATGTGTATGAACGGCAATACCAGTTGAAGACACTGGGGCCAAAGCCTCTAGTGAGCACGTCAGCTTCCTCTCACACATCGAGGAGGGAGAGAGGGGGGATGAAGGGGAGCTGCGGCTCTGTGATAGGCTGACTTCTCCGGCTCGGAAGTCTCAGTACCTGGCATATCAGACAACCCCCGACTTTTCAAAAGATTTTCCTGGGTTTAAAAGTAGTCTTATACACCGAAAAATAGGGTATATTTACTAGAAGAACAAAGCTAGGATGATACACACCCTATATAGATGACATATTTAGTAATAGTCTGCTACTGAGCAGGGAAATGATCAATACACCATTGAAATCTTTTTTACAGCAATCAAGTATTTGTCCTTCCTGAGATTCACACACAATCTAGATTCCTTCTCTTTATATCATCACCTAAAGTGCCGCTTCTCCCTCTACTAGTCTGGGTGGTGCTATACACAGGATAACAAAAGACTGACCCAAGTATGTGAACTAGTTGCACTTGATCACACAACACTATTTTTTACCTGCCTGAAGCTCCGCTTTAAATGAAGAGACTAGCTGAAGCATTGTAATTTTCTCTAACCTATGTATCCCCATACACAAAAAGAGATATTGCTAAACCAGGAATGATGCATGTCAGACAAATGTGTTTCACCGCCTCATTAATTTAACTTTTTTATATTTAAATTGAGAAGTGTGACAGGTTAAACACAATGAGCTTCCACTTCCCGAAGCTTGTCTCCCAGATCTGTTTTTTCAGTGCCCTCTCCGTGAACCACATCTGGTATTTATGTGGCTTCTGCGAGAAACCAGGGCCTGCGATATATTCTGCTTGGGGAAATTGTCGGAACTGAAGCATGGGATCAACTTTCCAAAATGAACCTGACACAGACAACCCAAAGGGAGCTGGCGAGAAGTGTTATGTCACCGTGCGAGGTCCGTAATACACAAGGCAACCTTTAGAGGCTGTGATTGATGGCTGAGCGGCAATAACTCTACGGTGAGATATGGTTTCATTTATGATGTCAGGCTGGGTGAAATAGTGAATGTGAACTAAATTGCCTCTCTTGAATAGCGCTGTACCTTTGACTTCGGATCAATAGTTGGAACATTGCCTTAGCTAAGAAACGGGACAAAAGAAACCTTTTCTGTCTGGTATAAATGGCTTGGAAGGGGCTGAGACTACTAAATTGGCTATTATGTTGGATTAACCTGGTGCACTAAGTAAAGGAAGCATTAACATCCCAGGTGATGAGGAGAATATCCCACACATTGATCAGCAATCAACCTGCATTACACTCAAACCTCAATACAGGTCTTCACATGTGCTGCAGCCACACGTCCCTTACACCCTGTGTGTGTTTATAATACAATTATCCTCTCAAACTGTGAATTGTCACAAAGGCTAGAATTGCTAACTACGACGTGTCCCTTATGCTTGTACCTCCCTAGCGCTCTGCTGAGGTCCAGATTTCTGTACCAAAAGCGAACCATAGACTTTTGGATTTTTTTTTATGTTGTAGGCCTGTAACTTCCCAAAATATGTCTGTACAAGGGTCTAGTAGATATCCTGAGTATAATAATGTTTTATACACCTAATTATGTAAAAACAATTAAGTAAAAAATAAATAAATAGAATGTATTATTTGAATGATAAAATCTCTAAAATACTTATTTTGTATGATAGATTTCAAAACAATATGTATTTAACCTAGTCCAACCTATAGGGCAGAGGTCCCCAACCCTAGTATGCAGAAGTCAGAGCTGTTAAATGGAAAGCTCTATAATATGCATTGGAACACTGAGGATATATATATATATATATACATACCTACCTATATATACACATATATACACATACATTCATACATTACTGGTTAAACATTTGAGAACGCCACATCAGACTCCTTTTTTTGTAATGTATGCAGTTTTAGTCCAGTGACATGAGGGAAAGAGTATATTAAAAGCTGAAATACAACTAATAAAGATTGCAGCTATGGGTGTGATATAAAGAGCAAGCATTCTTAGGGGTAAATTGTATTAAAAAAAATAAAAAAAGGGATGTACTACAAAGGGTGTCAGAGAAGTGGGGGCTCAAAGTAGGAAAACTCACATGCAAGGGTAAAAAAATCTGGTAAGTGGGCTGCACTATCTAACAGCTGGAAAGTGGCTATGAAAGATGGCATCTAAGGGTTTGAAATCTGGGCATTAGGTTAACTCGGGTGTTCATTACTAACCTTAAAATTCAAAGATTGTACAATAAATCATGTATGAAATCTTGAGATTCAAAAACAAACAATGCTATCATATGCAATGTTAGCCTTGAATCTCCCTGGCTGTGCTAAATACCTATTCTGCTGTCAGAAAGGTTCCCCCTGGTTGTCCTAATGCAGTGGTTCCCAAACTTTCCTTGCAGGGCCCCCTTTTTCTATTTAGGAACATTGAGCCCCCCTATTTAAACACAGGTGAAAAATTAGGGCCACCACCCCCCTGGAATACCGTTGCGCCCCCCAGTTTGGGAACCACTGTTCTAATGTACGGTTAGGTTAGTCAAGTGTAAAATCCTTAATATATACACTTGCTTTAAATGAATGACAAAGTATTGAATCTAGTGCCAGGCACACTCTGGGATAGGAGAGAGTACTTCTCACACCCCAGGATCCTATTTAGCATAATTTATAAATGTTTTATTTGCAGAACCACTTTACAAATATAACCCGTTTAAACATTCAGACTTCGATGTAATCTCACTTGTTCCATTCATCATTTAAACTGGAATGTTTAATACCACTAAATCAGGGATGGCTTTCATTCACCAAAATCAAGGTTTCCTTCTTTCTCATAAATCAGATTTATATCCTCACATGACATACTCACAGATAATAGAGCATTATTCTTCTGTATGGATTTCATAGCAAACACATGGAACAAATTGGTTTTATCCACCAGCCTTGTGTGGGTTAATCAGATTAGCAAGGTAGCAAGAAAGTAGCATAAAACTGTGAAGCTTGGCGAAAATGTTCAGGCATATGCTAAGCACTTATAATTAGGGAACAGTGAGGGGTCTGTGCAGCTTCAGGTGAAGTTTAGTTTGTTGGCTTGGCAGAGATCTTTTAGAAAAGGTCACAGAATGCCCAATCACATCCGGAAACACAAACTTCTCAGCTAAAACAAATTACTGCCCCGCAGGCAACACTCAGACGTGGATTATACAGTGTGTACTGGACAGCGCCGACATATGATAACTGCCAGCTAGGGAAATGAAAAGACAGCCGTACTTGGGCATCAGAGCCAACAGGTCTTCAACAGGACTCATCTTACCTCTGCTAATTAAAGCGGACCCACCACCTCACTGGGCACTTTACACCATCAGCACTGCCGATAATCACGGCTTAAAATGTAAAAAAAATGTTCTACAGCAGGAGGGGCAATATTCGGGCTCTCCTCTCCCACTGTGTGATGTACCCGCCATGGCGAGGTTGTAAACAGTCACAGCAGGGGCATCTGGGATGAAGTCCCTAGTCTTGTGTGAATTGGAATGCAGCTTCACATCTGTAGAATCTAAAGCGATGTAATCAAAGCTCCATCTAGTGGGCATTTTATAGAATTACAGTTTGTTAGTCAGAATGAAGTATTCCTGAAGTATGGGCAGAACTGCTTCTCCTTGCCTTTAATAAATATGTTTTCTACGAGAATGAGGAAGTGAGGTTAGTATGTTTTTTTATACTGTCGCAGTTTTCATAGATGTATACTGCTCACAGGTGAGTATTATGTCAATGTATGTGATGTAATATAATGTATGTGTTTTTTTTATTGTGAGTATAGAATCGCTTTAGGAACCATTTAAACATTTAACTTATTAAATAGCAACGTCATTTAGTAATTTAGGTTATTAAAAAGGAAAATCCAGTCTATAGGTTATAGCTGTAGATCTAGGAATATCTGTAACTGCCAAACAATTCAAGCAATACTTTCCTTATTGTGTATTTTCTTTACCTGTCTATCAGAATATTTACACCACTAGGAATCAAATTCTAGGCAACTTCTGCAACATGGGTTTAAAAATTCAGGACTGGCTCACACTTATCACACTTTGCAGCCATTGCCAAGCCTTTTCGTGTAATCAGGCACATTGGATAGAATGTGCACTGTTTGGACATAGTCAACACCTGTTGCCTTACATGTGTAAAATGACTAGGTATGAACCAGACCTAAACTGGAGCAGTCTTTACTTAAATATTGAGCCTGATGATGTGGTTAAACCCTAGTTACACAGTTTGAAAGAAGTTTTGTTATGGCTTACATTAGGTTTCTACAGAAAATATAACCCTGTCACTTGGCCCAGGCCTTAGAAATGTTTGCTCTCGGTTACTTCCATTACAGTGCACCTGATAGCATAGATAGTGGTCGACACAATTTTTTTCCCCCTATTTTTTCTAACAATGCCCTATTGCTTTTCCTGGCCACAAAGTGAAGAAAATTACAAATGTAAATCACAACACATCCTGGGGGATATCTATTATATCTACCACCATTTCCAATCTTTGTGTGAACATTTGTAAATGAAATAATAAATGCAAGAAAGGGTGACCTTTTATGATCAGTCAGTTGTTGAATTAATTTCCAAACAAACTGATTTATTGTATTGTTAATAAAAACTTAGCCTGTCTAACTTGCTTTGACCGGGAGGATAGCAAAGATAAAACAAAGAAAATTGTAATATTGAAAATCTAATGGATAGTTCTCTTCCATTATGTCAGTAACAACTTGCGTTGTGTACTGGCAATGCATGCATTAGCGCGAATACAAGTGTACAGGAAATGCTCACGTTGCACAGAAAATAAAAATGAGTGTAGAAGTACATTGTGTGTCAAAGCATAACACTCCAACACAATTTTTTCCTGTAACTAGTAGAACATCTCTCTCTCTCTCTCTCTCTCTCTCTCTTTATATATATATATATATATATATATATCTTTCTTCAAAAAGATATGAATGCAATATGAATATGGATTAAATTAAACCGATCACTCAACTCATTACAGTTACCAATTAACACAAATTATGACCGATACCACAAAGACACCAGAATCTGCAAAACCATCCATTCCTCACGGAATCCCTACTTTGATGATTTTAACCCCCCAACAATCCCTACAAAGTCCTATAAAATCTATGCATTAGCACTATTTTGTATTACTCTAACTTGCAACTTTTAAATTTAAAGAATCCCCGATGAAGCCAAGCACCGCGAAACACATCAGGTTCTAAGCTTGAACCTTTTAATAATAAATATGGGATATATACTTCGTTATAATCATGTATGTGCAATAATGTTGTTATGTTTTTTATTTTTATACGTATGATTGATTTAACCAATCCTGTTTAAATTGGTTTTAAAAAACTTTTTGAATGAACACTACTGACCATTAACCTCTCTAGTGGTCAGCTCCTATCGCAGAAGAGCACCCTGCTTAAATTTCACACCCTCCCCCCACCCCTCTCCACGTCGCCGGAGTCATTAATGATGCCGGTGATGTGGGCTGGTAAACCCACCCCCTACATTTACATTGAGGTATATGATGCACGCAGCTTTCTGGGTTGCTCTGATTCCCTGCTCCATTAGCGGTTGGGACAAACCTAAACCCTGGAAAAAATTCCCCAAGTACTTGGTGGAGAAACTAGGTATAAGGAATTAATTCCTCACCCAAAAATGTTTTTAATATATGATTTTGGGATGTTGGCCTAACACATTATTTAGAAGATTAGTACCTTTAATATTGAGGTTTCCTTTGGACAGCTGTCTACCATGAAGTGACTCATAGCGTGGCAGTGCAACATGTATAGTGTATAAAGGCCTGAGCTACTAAGCAAGGTCCCCCATTAGGCTGCAGCAACAGGTCTAGTAAAGCAGCCAGGTACTAGCTCCAGGAACAATCATATGATAATGAAGTCCTATCGGCTCCACATTACCTTCTTTGTTCTCACATCAGCCTAACTTTTCCCACAAAGACTTGTTTGCAGCAGTGCATCCTCTAACGGTCAGTTGCCCGGCTATACCATGTAAATAGCTGTCTTTTCTAGGAAATTCTAATTAGGACAGACGTGTTACAGATTATACAGAGTTGGCGACATTATTTCTCCACTACCAATTACGCTAATCAACCCAGAGGTAAGTTATTCTATCTGTTGTATTGCATATGACCAGCATACAGAAAATAGAATTTTTTTTGTAACCCCAATGTTATTTTTTATAAGCAACAGAGAAAACCCGCAACATTTGACCTTTTTTTTGCTAATCTTTGACCTTCGTGGCAGTATGCCCTTTTTTTTAAAAACCAAGAACCATCCTCGTTCACACGCCGACTGGCACTTCCCCTTCCCTTGGGTGCAGAGCCGGGCAACCCGCACCTACCAAGATCCGGGTAGGGGTTTCAGTAAATCCAATTTATTTGATGAAGAGAGCTGTCCTATCCTTGGGTTCACCAACCCCCCATGTTGACAGACATGTTTTGTTCCCTTACAGTGACAAAATTAGAAACCTTTCATGCACAAGTGTACTGATGAAGCGACAGTTACGTCGCAAAACTAGTCGACAACTCTCTGCATGAATATCATTCCTCAATGGACTTTATGCACTACGTTGTTTACACTAAGAATCTGACAATCTGGTCCTATGACGACACCCTTTCTTTCTTTTGTTACCTTTGAAATAAATACTCTTATTTTGTTACTTATGGCTACAGAAATGCGAAAGAAAAATGTTTTATCCCCCAAAATAGGGACATGGGGACTTTTAAGGCACGAATATTGTAAATATTCTTTTATTAATTTATTACCCGAAGAGACTATATAACATATCTCATACTTGCATACGGAGGTGAGACACTACTATAATTTAA
>CM070037.1:100588670-100613744 GCA_036250615.1 Ptychadena robeensis | reverse complement strand
GATATTTTTGCACTATGGAGCCCCTGAAGAAGCGGACTACCGCGAAACGCGTCGGGACACGCAATATGTATTGTTTTGAAACAAATGTTTGTATGATCATGTTACAGTGGAAATGTTGATATGGTATCACATTCATAAAATGTAAATAGTAAAAAAAAAATGTTAAAAATATAACACCGCTTTTCTACAGTTGCTTTTAATAAATTAATAAAAGAATATTTACAACATTCGTGCCTTAAAAGTCCCCATGTCCCTATTTTGGGAGATAAAACATTTTTCTTTCGCATATTTAATCGGGATGCGGCACATGAAACTTTTGGGATGGATTATCATATTTCTCAAATATGGCTACAGAAATGTCTGCCTTAAAATACTTTTGCCATAAACTCCACCATGGTGGTGTATGTTGAAGAGGAATCTGGTGCAACACATACTGTTTTCTAATATTGTTTTCATAATTTTGCATGTTGGTTGACTACGGACATCTTCATTCTTCTGACCTGATTATAGAGCCCTTTCTGTTCTGTTTTCAAAAACATGGTACAAGCAATCAAAGCTATTTTCTGCTCTCTCTCCTCCCCTCTTCCTATGGATGACAGTAGGGATGAGAGGAGGAAAACAGATATTGCCTGCATTAAAATGCAAGTCAATGGCGCTACCCACTGCCTCTAAGGCATCATTGGCCCACTGACCGCTTATGACCCGATTGGCTCTTCTTCCACTCTTCCCCTCCAACCCTCCTATAAAGTGATGGTAAGGAGTTGCTATTCATATACTTCATATACATGAATTTAAAGAACACAAATAATTTTACAAAAGCTGAAATACTTTGCATCTGCCTATAGTTTCGTTTTATAGAAAAGATGTCTGCTTTGTGAAAATACTACCATGTGTTGTCTATAGATTCAGTGCTATGTGGCTTTCAATGGCCACTTACAACATACATATACTTATTATTTTTACTGCCAAAGTGCAGGGCATAAAAATTTAAGGATATCAATAAAAGCTGATCACTGTAGGCACCCCTTGCAATGTTATATGGTTTGTCCAAACAACTATAACTGCTACTTTTGCTGGACAGCTTGGTCTTAAATAAAACAAAAAATTAATGTATATGTTGGCAAGTTTAGGGCAACAGGAAATAAAAACAGTTATAGAGGTCTGAGTAAAATAAAAATGTTCCTAATATTAAAGAATGACTGCATGGTCTACATCAAACTTTAGTCTACGGTTACATATTCCTTAATACAGGTTCATCCAAACACACAGCACATTAGCCACGTGTTTTAGGCTCATTACAACCAAACGAATGCAAGTCACAGACAGTGTATATATTTCCTTCAATTCACGTGGAGTAGCAGAAACAATCAATGAGCCCATGCTCGTAATAATTACCATTATTGGCTTGCAGTGATATAAATGATTTGGGTAACTGGCCCAAATTAGCCTCTCGCTTCTCACGATGTAGAAGCCACGCTGCAGAAATAGCCAAACAATGTCATAACGTAAGAAATGTTGGTTCAGCTCTGGCCACTTTGGCCTGCGAGCACCTGAAGCATTCTGGGACACAGCACAAAAGTGCTTTTATCTTCATTTCAGATTCAGAATGGATTTGTAATAGAATTGGCCGCAGCTAGGGAAGCATGCACCAAGAGCAATGAGCACTGAAATGTAAGTCGAGTGTGCGATTCAAATGATCTTTTTACTCAAATTAGAACCATTCTGTGAGCTTGTTTCTTTTTTTTTTTCCACAAGCCGAATAAAAAAAAAAAACCAACAAAAAACAAGAGGAATATATTGGATGGTTCATATGTGTACACATCTGTTGTGCATTAGGATTTTGGAAAGTGTAAGTCGAGAGCGGATGACCGAGAACACCATATCATTGCTAAACTATGCAGCCATTTTGGATCTGAGAAACATAATAATGGTCTAATTTTTCGACTCGCTAACTTTGTGAGCTGATTGCAAAGCCCCTGAAAATGGTATCATCACCAAAATTGCTGGAGATGTAGAGAAGGGTTGGAGGAACATTTGAAAAAAAAAAAGTTTAGCTCTAGCACATGTAAGTTTTGCATTAATTAAGTTCAAAGTTAAGTCGAAACCGTCGAAATGGTCGAATTTTTAAAAAAAAATTCGACCATCTCTACTAGGTAGTAGGGGTTGATGGCAAAAGCCACCTTGCTAAATAAGCATTATAACAAAACAATCCTAAGTAAATAATAAGTGTGTAAAGATCAAACTCCAATACAAAGTGACATTTGACTTGGACAAACTTGGTATTTATATAAAAAAATGCCTACAATGCAGGAAGTTTTTCCTTATCTCCAGATATAATGATTAACTGTTAATATATGGAAATTAACTTAAGTTTTGCCTAAACCAGGGGTGGGCAAACTAAGGCCGGGGGCCGGATCCCATTTAGCTTTCTTGAAAAAATGCCTAGAGGTGTCCAAACATTGCCTTGGGAACGATGCAGTGATGTAATTGCTACCCCTATGGGCTTGTCACCACAGGTGAAGTTGGCCGCGGGGAGGTGTGGTCCCGCAAGCTGCCAGCTTTTTGCGGCTGAACAAATTTCACAAGTGGCCGCAGCTAACTACATGCAGGTGGGGACAAGCCCACAGAAATGAATGGAAGCGGCTGCCCATGTCTCAGAACTGCGCCATCACGTGGTCAACTTCGTTTGTGGGGACAAGCACTATGGGCAGGTAGACTATTACAGGTTCTTGGTCAGGCCCTTTGATCAATAGAAGCCAATATGGCCGACGAGTCAATAAGTTAGCCCACCTCTTGTCTCAACATTAAATCTGGTAAAAGAAAAGCATAAAACTAGAACACATGTAAAATGTCCAAAAAATGACATTACTTAAATACAATCTAAAATATAAACTACACCATGGACCGGATCTGGCTCGGCGGCCGGAATTTGCTCCTCCTGGTTTACTTTAAGAACTTGGTCCTTTGGCTTGTGGTATAAATGATAGTAAGCATCTCCTATGCTTTAGCAGAACCACATAAACCCTGTGATTCCACTCTTCTGGTTATTCCTACTTGGTACATTTCTCCACTCTGACATTTTAATTAAACACTTGTCTCCGGCTTCAGTTTCAGAAGAAAAGGAACCTCAAATCTTTCTCTAGCACATGAAATAAGCTACCTTTCGACGTTTCTGTGCCAAACGGGTCCAAGTCGTCATTCATGTCCTGATTCCAAGCGTCTTTCACCGCAGACTTGTACACCACCCTGTCATTTAAGCGTTGCTTGGGCCTGAAGTTGTTCCTCAAATAGTCCACAGACTTGACGTGGTCCTGCTGCTCGGTGGTAAATATGGAGTAGAAAGCTTCAAGCTGTAAACAGAAATTACGAAAGATTTAGACGATCACACATGCAATAAGGAAAAGAAAACTGTTTATATTTCAAAGCTACTTCCAACTGAGTCAATGGTTATTTTATTTTTATCCGCACGCTTTGAAATGGTAAACATCCCTGACCCAATGAAGCCAATTTCAGCTGGGCACAGAAAATGGATTTTGTACTCCCCATAAAATCCTTTTATAAAGACACAGTCACATTACAATCAGGTTTATAATGCAGCCTGAAAGACTACTGGTACACTGAAAATATTATGTAGACCAGCCCAGGATAACCCTTTCCATTACACTTTAGTTCAGCAAAACCATATTTAGAAAAACTGGACAGGTACACAACATGCATATCAAAAAAAATTTTGGGCGTGTATATAAATACCTAGTCTCTGCTGCATTAAACATGGGAATTTTAAAGTGCCCGCAACACATCAAATGTTAATTGACAAGGTCCTGTCAATATCAGCGTAGATATTTAATTATATTGAATGTATCGGTAGTGTTTATTTGCAAATTTTTAAAGCATTTTGGATGTTTTTTTCTCATAGAAATCAATGGCCACATGTCGCATTTTTAAAAATGTGCCTGCGTTCATGGACATGTTAATGCTAATGTGCCTACAACGCAAAATGGAGACAAGCTATTGGGATATCATAAGACAGTCAAACTGAGGGGTTTGCAACACAGTATTTTTAGTGGAAAACAAATGCAAGAACACTAGGGACAGACTGCAGTTCAAACAATCACAGGAGCAACATAGCATAGTCATGTAATTGGCTTCAAGTAAGCTACACCTTTTTAAAACATACAGTTAGTAGTCCTGAGGCTAAGGGTATAAGACTTGAAAGTTACACCAGTATATACCAGTGATGGCGAACCTATGGCATGGCATTAACTGCAGTCTATTGGTTCTCAATGCCGTTCGTTCTTTCCCCCTCTCTTCTGATTGGACACCGCACCCCCCACATTCTCCTATTCTAGCTTAGTAGAGTGTGTTTACATGTTTGGTTTGTGTATATGAGCTGTGTATTTCAATTAAGGTTAAATTGCCATGGCACTTTGAGATAAATAAGTGGGGTCTGGGGTTCAGTTTGGGCACTTGGTCTTTAAAACGTTCACCATCACTGGTATATTCAGGAAGTAGGATGACATGGGCAAATAAAAAGGCACATTCACACCTGGACATCATTTTCAAGAATTCACAGAAATCAGAAGCTAACAGAAGAGTCAGCCAGCAACAATGGCTTTGATCTGTTGTATCTGATTCTCACCTTCTACAGGGACTATGCATACATGGAATAGCTTGTTACCTTCTACTAGAATTGAACAATTGGTACTAGAACAAAGACAAAACAGAGGACAGGGCATTGACAAACACTTCATGTTTCCAGATATCATAAACCCAAGTGTTAATGGGTAATTTGGGAGGTGAGATCTTTATTGTCCTCTAGTCAATCTTGAAAAAAAACTAGGTGAATAATCTATAAATTTAGAAACCTAACCCTTTGTATGGTGGGTACATCATTCCCATCACGTAAACTGTCACCCCTGCACTGGAAGAAACCTCAAATTGATGAAGAGTGCCTTTTTTATGTATAGAACATGTGACCTTGCCTACGAAACAAGGTCCTGACTGGACTTCACAGGTCCTCTTGTTTGAAACTGATCCACTGATCTGAGAACTGCTGTTTGTTATGGAGACGTTCCCAAGAATACCTGTGGAAGGCTTTTTGGTGTCTTTTCAGGAACAGCGAGTCCCAGACGGCCAGATGACCATGGAAGAATTGTTGGTGACAAAATTATTTAAACACTATAGGTTTCAATAGCAACGGACTACTATGAACAGCTGTGACGAATAAAAACCTGAAAAAGGCCAAGTCGTATTAACACAGTTTCAGAATTTGCAACCCCCTGATGGTCTCCACAAAAATAGAAATTGAGTTATGGATAGACGGGCCCCTAAAATACAACAGGTATCACAATATGGAAATCCTACTATTTTCTATTATCTGAAGATCACAAGCAATTCCTCTTTATGGACGATTTAGGCAAAATCTATGAGCTGTGAATGAACGAGAATTGTCAGGCAATCTTCTGATGTGAAAGCCCAAACCAGTTCTTATTCATACAATATTTAACATACTGACCCTTAAAATGCAACATTAAAATAACACAGGATCTTACTTTAGAGATTAGGTAGTGCTTCACATTCAAGAACGCAGCCAGGTCATCTGGCAGGGTCTATTTACACTGTATAGGAACGAATCTGTTGTGTCATTTTTGCACCTTGTTATGTGCGCATGGTTTGCGTTGTGATTCTCTGCCTCTCCTGACATGACAATGAGCCAAACAAACAGATGGAGCTGTACAATCAAGTAAAAACATGCAATATTAGAAGCTGGCTGGGTTTATAGAGAAGATGTGCGAATTGATCTGAGAGCTCAGGACTCAAATGGGGTCCAGCATGTAACTTAACCCCTTACATGGAAAAATAAGAAGTGGAAGGGTTGTCTTCAGAAACCATATTTCAGATGTACAGACCATCACAAACTTATTGGAATTAATGTGGTCTTTAACCATTCAAAGGTTTTCATTATTTTGGGGAAGTTCCATGCATATCCTACATTTTAATTAAAAAATGTAATTATGCACGAACACACAGCAAGAGAATCAATCCTGGAGCGCTACAGGGATTGCAGACCATGTATTCAGTGCTCTACTCTACTCCACAGCACCAAAACAGATCAGAGAAGACAGCAAGACATTTGTGTGGTAGCGACACTGGCTCAGGATACACAGACGAGTCTGTTGAAGTGATACAAGCTCAGGATACATAGACCATTGTGTGACAATTATATGGACTCCATATACACAAACATTTGGGTGGCACCAATATGGGCTCAGGATACACAGACATTTGTGTGGCACGGATATAGGCTCTACTCCACTCCAGAGTGCCAAAACAAATGGGAGGAGACAGCAAAACATTTAAGTGGTACCGACACAGGCTCAGAATATACAGACAAGTCTGTGGAAGCGATACAAACTTAGGATACATAGACCTTTGTGTGGCAGTAATATCGACACCGTATACACAAACATTTGGGTGGCACCAATATGGGCTCAGGATACACAGACATTGGTGTGGCACTGATGAGGGCTCTACTCCACCCCAGAGTGCCAAAAAAGATCAAAGTAGACCGAAAGTGAATGACATTATTGGATTTGTAGTTTTTTTGAGAATCAAGGTTTACAGTTTTAATAATTCTGTCATAGTTCATAACTTAATGGCAACAGCTGCACCAAACTGTGGAGTTGGTAAAGCTGGCAATCTGAAGAAAGTTAATACTATGCATACTATTGGATTCTTACTTTACAGAGAAGGCTATACCAGGATCATCCAATCATAGCAGTAATAAATATTTGGCTGATCCAATGGTTTTATGAGGTTTTTTTTTTTTAGCAGGATAAGTTTTCCAAGGAGAACATGCCATCCCTGCTGACATTGTCTGTACAGATTCTGCTCTCACAGACAGAGGTTACAGTCCCCTACCCAGCAACTGTCTCCAGTCATATCAAGATGGGGATCTTCCGGGGCAAGGAGTGGCATAGCAAAGGCATTTTATGGGACCAATGTAAAGCAAAAAATGCAGAATTTGATGGAATAGATGATCTGTATGGGTTAAAGGTCAGTAACATTCTCACTAAAGCAATGTTACTGATGAATAGATCAAGAGAATACATTTCATTGGCCATAACATACAGATCATAAAAGGGAGGGCTGAATGAACACATATTTAAAAAAAATAGTTTGGAGAAATCTGTTTGACAATTACCCTTCAGATTTGTTTTTATTACTCACTTACCTGCTGAAAAGAGATTAGGACAGGCCTGCTGAAAATCACCCACTCCACAATTTCACTGCATGGAGGTGTAGTCAGAGAGCCAGTATATCGATAAAAACTCCCCAGTGTTGCCGGCAATAGATCCCTCAAGACAAACGGATCCAGAAAGGTTTCTTTTTCTGAAATAAATACAAAATAAATTATTGTGGCTACCTACACCTACAACTCTATGACATACAGTCTTTGGTGAACACATTAATGCAATTGAACAGTGTGTTTTTTTCTTTTGAAACATGAACCATTACTCAAGAAACAAGTAGAGTCTACACCAATCTTCATAAAGCTGAAGGAAAGCAGTAGCAACAATCACCATAGACAATGTAGAGAACATGTGGCATCAAGTGAATAATAGATCAGCAGCCAAACATCTGCAATGGGATATCTTAGCTCTAAGGAAATCTAGACGCATATGTTCTTTTTCTAAAGCGGATATTACCAGAACACCAGAGAGGAAACAAACTCTTAATGTACTACCATGATTACAATAATGTTTTCTGTGACACTTTGAATTTGAATTGTGAATATGGGGATGACGTGTAGAAGATTTGGGTTCACAACTCTAGTCTTAAGCTGCCCATGTTGTCAATGGACATTTGAAACAAGTCAACAAGATTTGATGCGTGTATGGCTTTTCTTTCATTTCCATCGTATCTGGACATTTGTTGGCGTCTCATTTGACTCTTAAAGGAAGGTCAGAAGGACAGGCTTGACAAAAGTCCCTCAAAATTCATAACAATCACTGCCATCGTACTATACTCATAATTTCACCTTACTAAACCAAATTACCAGTTCATTTAAAGCATATGTAGCAATGGGACGTAAATCTTCTAGTATCATAACTTCCTTGCTCTAAGGTGTGTGAGCATAAAGATGATGTGAACTAAAGAGAGGGCAACGTCTACAATAGGGGTGGGCAAACTTAGGCCCGGGGGCCAGATCTGGCCTGTTTAGCCTTCTTTTCCAGACCTTTGTCACCTTGTTGAAAAGATGATCCACTCCGCTTGTTCTCGCAATGAGTGCACATAATGCCTAGAGGTGGCCAAACGTTGCCTCTGGGATGATGCAGTGGCCTGGTCATGATACTGTGGGTGCATCCTCATGGTGACAACAGGCAGTCTCTAGAAAATATCTCTGCTCATTGCAATGAATAAGTATTTTATTGTAAACGCAGGAAATGTCAAAAGATAACATGTCGCATATTACACATCACCGCCATCATTAGTTATGCCAGCAATGCATGGAATTGGTTCGACCCCTTTATAAAATGTAAGAACCCATTGTAGCGCACAAGTCAAAAAGTTTGCCCACCCCTTGTTTACAACATGAAAATTGTTATCAAACAGGACAGGCTAGTGCTTACTCTTCATCAACATTCCTACTCCACTTACATGAAAAATGTGTTTAAATAGATTTATATTTTACACTGAACGCCAAACGAAATACACAATTACACACAAAAAACTCTGTCTGTGTCCTCATGTCATTCCCAATGACTTTGCTGGATACTTTATCAGTGCCTTCAAATATAAAAGTTTTGGCTTCAGCTTTACATTATGTAACATAGGTCTCTCCTTGTATTCGATTGAAACTTTTTTTTTTTTTTTACACATTTAAAATGCATTTTTTCAGCCAAGCAACTATTATGTAGATGCCTTCTATATTAATAGATGCAAATGCACGGCACATTTAGTCACTCTCAACTGAATAATTTATTCCCCTATGGAATATAGAGCATTTTGTAGAGAACGAACAATTAAAGAAAAAGACAAATATGAGGTATATGTTCAATATAAACACTATAGGGATGACAAATACATAGTTGTGATTTTGGGGGGCATGTTTGAAATCCAGAATTATGTTGTGCTTCTTATTTTGTTTCTATGTGTTGGTACAGCTTGGCAGACTGTGGCACTGCCTCACCTCCTGTGCCACACTTTTTTTCTTCTCATTGGCACACCAATGACAAACATTCATTGGTCATCTGAGCAATCAATCCCAACTGAAGGCCAGATTTAAACTTTCATGTGGTGTCAGGTAATATATAGCTTCCAGGTTTACATGGCAGTTCCCTGCTTGGCAGCAATTATTAATACAATCAGAAATAGGTCAACATGCAGGAACCCTTTATAATATTCTAAGGGAATGTTTTGAATCTGGTCTTTAGGAAACAGTGACATCACCGAGTCAGTCTGTCTGACCGACACAATAACTGGAAGTATTATCGAAAGCATAGAGAGATTTGTGGGAATATATTGCTTTCTATATCTGCAGCGGATTACACTGGCTGTTCAGTTCCTATCTCGGGAAGGGAAACATGACTAAAATATTAATAGATCTTACACAGACGCTATAAACTTATTGTCAGTGAGTGAGTCTGAAGTGCTGACATCTGCTATAGGAACACAGAACGCACCAGATACAGAGGGCAGCGAGGTAACAAAATCAAGGTGGTTTAAAATGGAATACAATTCTGTGTCAAGCCACACGATTTATCCCAAATAATCTGTCAGTATTTAGGTAGTGACGTTGTCGAAACGGATCGTCCTGAACGCAAACTTATTCACTAGAGTGAAATGACCAAAACACTAGGCACGATGACCATCACAATCTAAGACAAAAGTCCTTATTAGGGCTTGTCCCCACAAGCGAAGTTGGCACGGCGACGCAGTTCTGAGCCTGCTCGGGCTGGTGCTAGCTAGCGTTCGCAGCTGCATTGACATGTAGTAATCCCCGCAGCCACGGCCGCTCGTGAACTTTGTTTACCCGGCAGCTAACTTCGCCAGTGGGGACAAGCCCTAAGGGTCTGTCTGACAACAATTGAGATTTTGGGGTGTGCAGGCAGGTGCAAGCAGGCCATGTGGTGTGCAGGCAGGTTCAACATGCAGATTATCCCTACTATCAGGATGCAGTATGAACATGAGCAGCCCTGGGGAGTCTTCTTGCCAATTCTCTATATGCCATAGATCGGGAAACAGGCAGGACTTGGGGTTAGGTGAAATGACCCAACATGCCTAGGGGCAACCTTCATCAATTTATGGCAGTTGGCTAATAATTGGTATTATTAATGAAAAGTATGTGTGAAGGAAGTTATCTGGCCCATGTTATAGTTCATTTGCATTTAATGGTTTAAAGAATGTCAGGCTGAATGATCGCCATCCTGTCCCTACCCCCACACCAAATTTTATATACTTATATAGCGCCAACATATCACACATCACTTTACAGAGCATATATACATATATCACTAACTGTCTCTCAAATGGGCTCACAATCTAGTGTCCCTACTATAAGCAGGGGTGCACATAACTTTTTTAGTGAGCTCCTCAGATGAGTACCAGGAGATGGTGTTTGGTACTCACCCCATATGTAGGATGGTCTACCTCACTGTTCTCCAAATCAGCATATGTGGATGCTCTTAGGAAGGATAATAAAAGTACGCAGAGCTAGGTTTTAGATCATTGTGGGTACCAGCGCACTGCATTTGTGCACCCCAAACTATAGTCATGTATATGTAACTACCACAGTAATATGTCTCATGTAACTTACTTATAAGAATATTTTGTGGGGAAGCCAATTAACCAATCGGCATGTCTTTGGAATGTGGGAGGAAACTGGAGCACCCGGAGGAAACCCACACAGACACAGAGAGAATATGCAAACTCCTTGCAGACTTCCAACGACTTGAGCCACCGCGCTGGCCCGGTTTGCAAAAAATGTTGTACACCATAGGACAGTGATGGCAACCCTTTTTGAGGCCGTGTGCTCAAAATTAAACCCAAACCCTACTGATTTTTCTCAAAGTGCCAGCATGGCAATTTAACCTGGAACATTACTCATATACACATATGAAACATGCAAACAAAACACTCTACTTTTTTATAACATAGAATAGGGGAGGGTAAGGGGCACTGTGTGCAATCAGAAGAGAGGGGGAAAAGAACTGACAGCACTGAGAGCCAATAGGCTGCAGTTCTTTCCACTGTGCTGGGTGACGGCTCACGTGCCCACAGAAAGGGCTCTGAGTGCTACCTCTGGTATCCGTGCCATAGGTTCACCATCACTACATAGGACATCACATTGAACAGAGGAGAAATAAAATGGGGAACTATGGCAGAAGGATTGCGGTTGCAGAATATTTAAGCCACATTAGAATCCAAAAACTGACTCTGCTGGAGGACTGTCCCTTTCCTATTTTATTGTACGTCTATGTCCATGTTGTAGTAATTAAAAAAGGCTCTAATTTTAGGTTTAAAGGTGATGAAACTAGTTCACAGAGGGAAAATAAAGCTATCATGTTAACACAAGTAACCTGAAGCGTACACGTCATGTTTGCTTTTGCCGGTAGTTTCAATTTAAATTAGGATGACACATCTGTAACATCAAGTGTGACGCTTGGTAAATACGGTGCGCTATTCTTTTTTCCCAGCAATCACTTTCCTTTAATCATGAAGGTGTAATTCATCACACTGTTGTATGACTCTATAGGAGAACTACAGAGGGACAAATGCACAGACTGTACAAAAAGTCTTCACCATATGCCGACAGTATCATTTTTTTAATAATTAATTGTTCATCAAAGTGAAAAGAAGAGCAGGAATGCTAAATTCAAAGTTATTCAAATTCCACCCATGAATAATGGATGATTTTCATATTAAATACACAGTGTATTAAGCAGTCTACGTTTCATTCCATTCTGTCCTTCAGTTTAACTATTTGGGAGAACATAATGAATGATCAACCTGCAGCAGGAATACAATGGGCGACCTGCTTAACATGCAAGCGGCACACTTGGCGTCTATCTATTTTTTTGACAATTAGATGTGTGGGATTTGAGATTCAGCAAATCTATTTCAGTCTGGATGGAGTGACTTGAAGGTTTTATTTTTATGCTGGGAGCTTATGCCTTGTTCCCATCCATCATTAAACGAGGCTGTCGTCCACAGTCCTGTCATTCTATTGTCCTCTCTCTTTACATATTGCCTAAAAGAAGAATTTAAAGGAGACTAGTTGGCATTGATAATAGGTTGAAACTGAACTGTAATAAAGTGGGTAAACCAAATGCTTAAATATACAGCACTGGGGAAAAAATAAGAGACTCAAATATTTAAATCAGCATTTCTACGAGTATGGCAATCATTCCATGCCAGTATCTGTTCAATTCCTACTCAAGCACACCTCATTCTGTTTTATGAGGTGCTGATTAGGTGATCAGCTCAATCAAATCTTGTTTAATGAGGAAAAGTATGAAAAATCAACTGCTTTCCTCGTGTGTCCAATGTGACCAGTTCAATGGTAAAACACTGCTAGATGCATGTAAAAGGTAATTTAATACTTTCTATGAACCATGCTAAAACAGATGAAAATAAAGTACCCAGGCTTTTAACATTTAATTATTTTAAAAGGTCTTTATTGCTACATTGGACCAAAATTTATATAAATTCCATAAATACATAACTCATCAAAAAGGTGTACACAATATTCAGCATAAGTCAACAACATAGGCTCCCAATGTTGACATATTTTCATCACAACTTCAACTATAAAATGCCATTCAGTATATAGATAGATTTAAGAAAGTAGCTCCAACAAGTTTTGCCCACGTTTATGGGCTTCCTCAGGGAGATCAAGACACTTGAACAACAGACTTGTAAACTATATACTATAAATTAAAATTATAATCTGGGATTGGCAGCTAGGAGTCCAGGTACAGGCCACTATGGATGGGATCCACACCTTTTTGGTCCTCCTATATACCCATATCACGTTGTATATACACCGGGTTTAGTTGGTTGGTGGGGGGGAGAGAAGTATACACCTCACTAGAGGCAAGAATCTCTAGGGGTGTGTATATCTAGATTTCCACCATTCAATTCAGAGTTATTCAGGTAGTCAACCAAGATGGGAGGAGAAACTTGATAGAACAAACATTTATGACCCATGTGTCTCCTAGTGGATGACCTTACAAAACTGCCATAGTGAAAGGGAACAACCGAAACATGAATGTCACTGAAGAACCATAGATGACCCCAGGTGACCTTCCAACAGTGGTAAACTGAGATTGTGGTAAGGTGCAAGGCAAGAATAGTTGGAAACAGGATTCTTTGGGCAGGGCTGAAGTCAAGTAAAGAAAGTAAAAAAGCCGATCATAAGTGAGCAGCAGGCGGAGAATGTTTAGCTTTGCCTGGTCATCTTATGGTAAGACCTGGAGAAGTCTACAAACCAAAATATGTCACAGCGATTGTAAATAGTGGGGAGAGGTTCAGTGATGATATTGGAGTGCTTTGGAAAGGCTGCAAACAGAAAGATCATCTACATGCCCACCCCACAACCTTTGGAATGGACAATGATGGAGTAGAGTTCATTTTCTCTCAACCAATATTAGCATTTGCCTAATTGGCTTCTAGCACTCCCTTCCTTGCATGTGTGCAGATGAACAAGACAGCAAAAGAGTAAGATTTTAAGTCATAACCCTTAAATATAACTAGTATACCTTTCTTAAACACAAACAATTGTTACATTTTTCTGGCGTTCAGTATCAGGAGGCAAATAAGCCACAGCAAAAAGACGGATTTCTCACAAAGTTTAACCTTTGTTGCATTTCCCTCCATGACCCGTCCTGCAAGTCTTTGACACCTAATTATCATACATAAATTAGCTTCTGGAGCTTAGATGAACAGCAGGCTCTTGTGATTAGAATTCTGACACACCATGGGTATAGCTTCAAACACCAACATTTCAACTAAACTCATTTTAACGGGCACGTTTTAGACACAGTACTTTGCAAATGCTTTAGGCTGATGTAAAAAAAAATCCTGTAAATTAAGAATGCCTAAACAAATTTAAACACTGTATATTTTGTATAATAATGAGGATAAACTATTAAAGTGAGGCAACAGAAGAAAAATCTACACCAGATCTAAACAGCTGGAGATAACGTCATTTACTGAAACAAAAGCTCTGTAGAAGGTTTAAAACTGGTACGAAAGACCAAACTCTGCTACCAAGGTGAGCTTGCAGAAGACTAAGGGTCCCCACACACGCAAGGAGCCGCCGACCAATGTGCATGTGCACTCACGGGTGCCCACATGGGTCGGTCAGAGAACGGACATGTCCGTAAATCTCTGGCCGACGCCATTAGTTTCAATGGGGACCGGCGTCCCCATTCAAACTAATGGCCAGCACACAAAGGATGCCGATACTCTGAGCAATGAAGAGCTGTGTGATGACATCATCACGTTGCTCTCCACAGCTCATCTGTCGGTTCCTTGTTACGTGTGAGGGGACCTTAAGGGCTTGTTTTCACTAGAGGATGGACAAGTTTTTAGTCGCGTCCGCAGCCTAACGCTCACATTGGAAATCCTTGCAGTTTCCATTCATGTGATCACGCACGGAAGGGTGGGGACAGGGTTTACCATGTTGGTTCCCCATTCGATTAAGGCTTTTTCAAAAGGGGTGCCACAATCGATTCAAGAACACTAGATCACTGCAAACACATACAGGTATCGATTGTGCTGGAATCAATTCAAAATTGATTATGTATGGCCACCTTGTATGGAGATGTAGTGTGGAACTATTGGGTTGTAGCAGAAGGTAGTTTGTTTGCTGAAAGTGTTATTGGGTAAGAAGGCAAATGAAGCATGATGGAGGTTCCATGCAAGTCTGAAGTTGCATCTCTGTAAAGGCCCCCACACACACACAGAGTGGGGGCCGACAGAGTTGCTAAGATCAGCTCTGGAAAGCAGCGTGATGATGTCATCACGCTGCAGTCCCGAGCTGTCAGCATCGGCGTGCACCCTTTGCAGTCATCTTCATTGAAGCTAACGGCATCGGCCACAGAATATCGGACATGTCCGTTCTCTGGCCAGTCGAGCTGTGGGGCAACAGATGTGGGCACCCCCGATCGGCGTCCGATTTTGCCACAGACGGCCATGAGCGTGCACACCCATCAGTCGGCGGCAAAATCGCCCCCCGCTCGGTGGGTGTATGGAAGGCTTAATTTGAGTTGGGAATTTGGTCAGGATCAATGGTGACCTCAATTAATGACATAACTATTTGTAACGCAGTACCATAAAAGAGGGGTCTAACTTGCTACGGCTTATCCTCCACATAAAGAACAAGGTGTCATAGTAATAGAACGGCCCACGAAGGACACTGGTCTCAACATTACATGTATCAGGGATTACATAGAGACAGAACGATGTAAGCACAGGAAATACTGTGTGCATGTGTACCTACCTGGAATAATGGTTCATTAAAGACAAGAGTTGGATATACCAAAAACTGATGCGACAATATTTACACTACAACTGTACCAGTTCATCGTTTATCTAACACAAAGCAAAGGCAGCTTAATAAGAGAGGAGTTGATTCGATTGATTTAATTCATACGGACATTGGTTTTTCCTAAGCATTAACTTTAGGTTTAAAAAAGGTTGCTGTGCAGCTATTATCATCATCATCATCATTTCCTCGTGTCTCAGTATTGCATGAGCACCATTCTCACTATCTACTTTCCAAACCAGGAAGCTTTCTTTTCTGAGGACACCTTGGTCTTCCAAACATTTGGCTTCTCAAGAGGACATTCTCGCAATCTCAAGAGTAATGAACTGCCAAGAATAGTAAAGTAGTTAGGGCTTATAGCATACTATGTCTTGGTGGTATTGCTTTTGCACCGTTTTTATTTCTGGTCACATCTGATGATATAAACATCGACCAATCACAGAACTGGAGGTAGAAAAAAAAGACAGTAGATTATGTTATAGATAATCTACTAGATAGTTCTTCAGTGTCACACTCAATATGGGACATTTCACACATATAATGGCCATGTTCAAATAAGTCCAGGGAAACGAACCCACAAACTTTCCCCCCTAGCTAGCCAACCACACATTATTGGGGCAATATGTAAATAAAAAATCGTTACCTGTGATGAGAAATCTGTATATTTCACCCCTCACCACTCCCCCTGAAATCACGGGGGCCACAGTGTTTCAGCTCCTCACACTCCCTGGCTCGGAAATTCCTTCTGCAGCTATACAGGATTTTTTTTTCCTGTTTCACTTTGTGTCCATTGACACACATTGTATCTGGCGTCCCCCGGTGGCCGCCGGCATTATTGCAGCCTTAACTTATTCAAGACTGGAAGCCAACACTGAATCTAAAATAGCGGCTCCCACAGATGTCCGCAGGATAGCTAAAAAAATTTTTTTTTGGTTTTTAAGAAACTTTGAGCTATTGGGACAGTTTAGAGGTTAGTAAAAATGTAATAAAATTTTTGTTGGTGTTTTGTTACAGTTTAGGTGCGCTTTAACATTAACTTAGCCGGAAATTAAACTTTAAGTAGCATAATTGTAAACCTAAGTTAAGTAAGGTCATATTCAAGTAAACAGAATGTTTACCTGTTTTTTTGTAATACACATTTCATACATTGATTTTCTTTCTCTGATTAAAAGCAACACAAATAGAAAGAAAGGTGTAAATGTAAAAGGTGTGATTAAATGGCAGTAATTTATAATAATGTGATTCGGAGTCAGAAACTGTAATACACTGTACATGCATGAATGAATGATGCAAAGTACATGAATGTCTTACGCCTAATAAATTAGACAGTAACTTCTATTCCAGAAACTCATTAATTCCTGCAAGGAAAAAATTTTAAGATTTTTACTTTTCTATGTACACCTGTCAAAGCAAAACGTGAAAGTCCCGCTACTCAACAGTGACGTACATACAATCTTTTTGTAATTACATTGGGAGAGTGATATTGTACAGTAACCCCTAACCCCAACAGTCAACAAGGAATTCCTTTTCAGAAATGGTGAACTAACAATGAATGAACTCTATTAAGTGCTTGGTTATTGCTGTCTGACCTATGTTCAGAAGTAGAAAAATATCACTATAGACCATCTTTCAATTCAAAGTAATATATAATATATTTATTATATATAATAAATGTAAACAAGAACAAGTCGTGCAATTCGAGGAGTATCGAGCACAGCATGATGATGTCATCGCACTGTGCTTGAGTTTCCTCGATATAGAGACGTAGCACTTCTGCGTCATTCATGCCGGCCGATACTTGGTCCCCAAGTAATGGAAATCAAATCGCGTTTTCCAGCATGTTGGAACCCTGTTCGACCAAGCTTTTTCGAGCGGGATCAACCAATCGAAGGAACACTGGATGGCTCAAATTTTGTAATAGATTTGAGCACAATCGAGCGCTGTGAACATGCATGATTTGACTCGAATTTCGAAATCAAGCCGTGTATGCCTAGCTTAAAGCTATGTTTCCATGGTATCAAAATCCCTCCATTTGATCACACATTACAATCAACAGCGCATTCCAATCCACATACGTTGATGTTATGCGCTGAGCTTCGTTGCACTAAAATCGATGTAGTTCGCTATGTAGGCGTTAACGCAACTGCGCCCTACGCAAATCTGTTACCTGTGGATGGGTATCCACTGGTAACGGACCGTTTTCCCTTAAACAAACAAACAATAAAAGAGAGGATTTCCACAACATCACTTCCGGTCCGTTTCAACAATCATTTCCGGGACCAAGGAGCAGAAGAATGGGCAGAAAGGTTCCTCTGTCTGTAACGCATGCCTTACAAGATATCCATGGTCGGAGGGACCTTGGCAGACTCACGGACACCATGAAAACAGACTATTGGAGGAGGGATGGGAGAGCACCCTTATCCTTAACAGGAGTCTACTGCAAGGGGGACTTAAAAAACAAGAGTTTGTTGTGATATTGGATTTTCTTTTAAACACGAAATGTGTTAACTTTTCTCTGCTCTGCCATTAAACATTAAAATGTAATTAATTTCAGGAGATAACCAAGATGAGATGAGAGTGAAGATAAGAATGTTTTTTGTTTTATCCAGCCAAGTCTTCATGTGAGTGGAAGACGTTGAGAATTGCGCACGCTCCCCTCCCATGAAAGGCATTACGGCTCCCCGGGAGCCTGTCCCCGGTAATAACTGCTGGCTGAGCTCTACAATAGTAGAGCCTCTCATTACAATGTGTATTCCATCTACATGAAAGCACATTATGTGGAATTCAAAAGAATCCAAAGTGACACTTGAAGTGAGATCATTACATTGTGCTGTAGTCTGTCGAATTACAACAAGGGACAGAATGTGAAGTCAAGTAGTCCCACCAGATCACTCAACGCTGGCCTGCACACTCTCAGGTTATATCTTGCAGTAAAAGATCTGTTTACTTTAATACTCCCCTCTTGTCTGAAACCTATCTAGCCCCTGGTGTATGGGTAGAAAGGGGAGAGAAGAGAGGAAAGGCTTTTAACTCTCCCCTACACACGGACTAATGAAGCACAAAGGCGAGGTCCCCAAACATTCAGGCCCGGCGGTCCTCCGTCTTGATCCTCCTTTTTCCCTTCTACAGAATCTGGGCAGAAAAGCAAAACTTCACTCTGCACATCTAAAAATGTTTGTAGTTCCTGCTTTGATCTCTGCTGCTCTACAGGTCATCCCAAGGCGATAGACACCAAGTGTACTGCCTTGGAAGCTAAACAAATATAAATTGCAGAGTACTGAAGGAAGAAAAGATATATACACTCGGAAAGGTAATGATATTAAAGTATGCTCAGTGTGGAGCAAAACAACTTAGAAAAACAGTTATTCGTGATTTTTTTCTCCTTTAAATACTTTCTTAAAGCCATTTCTTGGCCCAAAATTTACAGTGAAAAAATTGTACAGGGTGATCATCCCTACTGCTTTTTTTTTTGCACTATTACTGTATTTTTGCATCTTAAAGAACAACTGTCTGGGCAGTTGCAAGGGTATAGTTTATTGGTCAGAATTTCTTTACACTGTAGGCGTTCTTCAGCGGCCCTCCTCTGTCCTCCACTTGCACCCCCCCAAACCTTACCGTTAATGCACAGGCCATAGGAACTCACTTGTCCACCGATCCCCTGCTGACGTGTCCTGGAATCTTCTAAGCAGGGCTGTGGAGTCGGTCGATAAATTCCCAGACTCCGACGTTTCAGATTCTTCCGACTCCTTTTTCCTCCTTTTTCCTTGATTGATCGGGGATCAATTGAACGGAAATCAATGTGCACCACATGGGCACATCAATTCCTGTTCAATGGGGACCCGTTATCCCCAGCTTGCAGTGGGTGATTTACAACACGCCACAAGCTTGGGAGAAGCAGCCTGTCTCATACAGCTGCCTCACTCACACAGCTTCCAAGTGAGGAGTGCTGGCTCCGCCACTTCACACTGACAGCTGACGGCTGTGGAGGCGGCAGGAGCTGCAGCCGTTTTAATACTTTCCATGAAGACTCATGTCTCCATGCAAAGTATTGGAGATTGAACAGGGTGTTTTCAACATGTTGGAACCCCGTTCAATTAAGTTCCTTCAAGCTGGCTCTATTGATCCCGCCCGAAGGAAGGCACGCACGGGTAGGTTTGTAAACAGATTAGAGTACAATCAATCACCGTGAGATTGTACTCAAATCTTGTTACAGATCTACCCAAGCTTTAGTGTTCTGTCCCAAGCTTTAGTGTTCTGATCTTCTGCTGAAGATAGGGCAGTGGAAGGCTCCAAGAAGAGGCAGGGCGAAGGGGCACTTCAAACATGATTCATAATTTCCCTAGAATCCCAGAGTCATGTGTAAAGTTGAAGCTGACAATCTAAGTATTTGTCGCCTCAGCTGAATCACAGCGGTTTTCCAAATGCTTTACGGTTCAGTCTTGAACTATTGGCGATCCATTCCCGTCACTTATACACACACCGAGCGGCGGCCGATTTTGCTGCCGACTGATGGGCGTGTGTGTATGCCGATCTTGGGAGCCCACATGGGGTGACAGGTCGCTGACGCCCCACAGCTCGGCTGGCCAGAGAACGGACATGTCCGATAATCCCCGGCCGATGCTGTTAGTCTCAATGAAGACCGGAGTCTTGCTGTCAGCTCTGGAGAGCAGAGTGATGACGTCATCACGCTGCAGTCTAGAGCTCATCTGAGCTGGTCTGTCGGCACCCACTCGGTTCACAGAGGGCGCTGTAATGTTATACATTGCATGCATTTATTCTTATAGCAGAGAAGTCATTATGTTCATTATGACTGTTTGTTAATTGCGACATTTGAAGTAAAAAACAAATTAATTTAAAAAAAAATTAATTCCCATTTAAATTTAGTAGGAGTCGGAGACTCCTCGACTCTGACTCCACAGCCCTGCTTCTAAGAGCGGAAAGAACAGGAGAGGCAAGTGACTAGCTTAGGGTCAGTGACCCAGAGGGTGTCTGAGCAAGCCCCTTGCCTTTCCTGCTCCAAGAAGATCCCAGGCAAAGATGTGTTGGTGAGGGATTGGTGGACAGGCTTCCACAATCCCAACGAGTGGGGGATGATTGTATATATATATATTGTGGCACATAACTTCAGAATGGGGCACATAACCATTGAATCAAAAGTTGTATGTCCCAAAGATATCATCAAAGGCTTTGATTATATATATATGGCACAAATATGCATTACCACACTTCAGTGTTCCTTATTCTTGAAGTATAATTTAAATCAAATTTTGTGATTTAAAAATGAAAAAGACTCTATAGTCTTCTAGCTATGCACGCTGTCTTTATTTCATAAAAAAATACCTTTACAAGTCAGTCAGTATAGTCAGTATAGACGGAAAATATTATGCGTGGTCCTCTATAATGCCGAGGGCTGCACTTGTGGCCTTCCATATCAACAGTTGCCCACCACTGGTGTAGGGCATGACAATACTGTTAATTTATGCTACATTGTCAAGATCCATAACATGATGCATAGACTAATACATAAATACAATGCTAAGTTTGGACAGAGACCACCCTAATCCAAAAGCTAGTTGGGTGGTTAGCCCCTGACCCTAGAAACGATGAATAGACTAATGGAGGTCTGTCAAACAACTGCAGCCATTTTAGATGTATACAGAACATATACCTATTTGTGTTCCATTAAGCAGCGCACATTGTTTTTGAAGATTCCTTTAAGACAATAAGTTATTGTAGAAATAGGGCTTTGTTGTACAGAAAGCATGATTGTTTCTATTTAATACTCAACAAAAAAATAAAAGCATTCAATAAAAATAGAAAATGTTCAAAGTTCTTTGTCATTCTACAGCACGTAAAGAGATGATTCCATTTAGTCCCCTGAGACTCATGTAGTGAATCGAAGTCCAAAGTGCCTGCCAAAATTTCCCTGAATTACCTCTTTAATCTCTGCATGGCACTCCGAACTGAACTGTAAGTGTTTGGACAAGGGCTTGGAAAATGCTGCCAAATCGTTGCATAAACAGGCATTCTATGTGATAAATAAATTTCTAAAAATTATTACATCAAAATGGAAAGCAGTTGGACTCGAGAGCGTCGATGTACCCAATCTAGTACATTATAGACATTTTGGAACGCCGTCTTAAAATTTATAGCTGAGGGACAAACTTGGACTTATAATGATTAAAAATGAAGAAAATGAGTGATGACGTATATCTGCATTCATCACACATGAATAGATTACCGGCACAGAAGCGCTATCTCTTATTTTACGTCTAGGGGCATGTTATTGGAAGAGGGATTTCTCCGCCAAGACTTGCGCACCTATTTTTCATGTCTTGCAGATTGATTGCCGTTCACAGCTGCAACATTAAATGACTCCGAAAGTAGGACAATTAATCCTAAATGCTATTTGTACTTGTGCTAAGGCGGCATCCAAGTTTTAGATCTTCACCCATAAGAACATTTTGGCAACGGCATCGAGAAAAGTAGGTACAGGCAAGCTTGGTGTTACCATGATACCCCTTAAGCTAGGCATACACGGTTCGATTTTAGCATTCGATCGACCTAAAATGAAAAAGTTTACATCGATCAGATTTAAATCGTATGCTGCACACATGGTTCGATCTGCAAAAATTGTTCAATATCGATCAAAACATCGATATTCGTTGATTGTACAACGATCAAACTAAAATCGTAGCATTGTGTTTGTTGGTCGGGTCGATTGTATTCGATGAACACGTTTATATATGACTCCTACTGTGTTTTTTGATCAATACAAAAATCTGCGATTTTGGTCGTATTCCGATCGAACCTTCCATGTGGTTCTACTTTGGATTTGCTGATGATCCGTGTCCGATGAAAAGATCACAACCTAAAATCGAATCAGAAACTGATCATACTAAAAATCGAACCCTGTATGCCTAGCTTTACCTATCTAAACATACACACCATATCTACTGTTATATATAATAGTATAATATAGTTCCATATCCTGATATCATCTGTAGTAGAAATGCTTAAGTTTTGGGGTAAATTTTATTTAGTTTTTTTTTTTTTTAACGAATACATTTCATCTGCTCACTATATGAACAATCTTTACAAATAAATCTTTCATACATGGCAAAGGATTCTCAAAGCACTGCGGGTTATCTAAGGGAGTAGAAATGGTAAGTTTTTCTTATGGACTTGCTGACTTTGGGTATTGACCCCATGTATGGGCACCTTTACTAACATTCAATTGACGACTGACTACCATTGCATCATCACGCCCAAATCGAACAATCCTTTGTGCAAAGTGTTGTGCATAGATTCGCAGCATAATTGACAATCAATTTCTGGTCGATATGTTTGATGGGGACCCATTTTCTGAACACACTGACAAACTTATGAAGAGACATTTTACAATCTAGCAGTAAACAACTTACCCATGAGCAGCTATTTACATATTTGATGAGATATGAATCTGAGTCACAAAATGTATTTATTGCAATGCAGAATATTAATGTAAATACAGAACTCATGCTATCTTATTGTAAAGTTCATCCCTTCATAAGTTGGTCAGTGTGTTCAGAGAATGGGTACTGCTAGTGCTGATGCAGATAAGATCTCTTCTTGGCAGTGGCTTTTTGGCTTGGCTGGAAGGAATGGCACAAATGTCAATCCTGGGATGCAAAGCTATTGCTTCCATGATAACCTGTTTCCCCAAATATAAGACCTACCCCGAAAGACCTAGATACTATCTCCCCCTTCGAAAATAAGACCTACCATGTCCCAGAGAAAGCTTCCATATTTAGAAAAGACATGGCAAGAGGCGTTTTGTAACTTTTGTCACCCAGAAATAAGCCCTAGTGCATTTTTCTAACCTAAAATTAATATAAGACAGTGTCTTATATTCGAGAAAACAGGGTAGTTGGGACGTCTCCACTGTTTCTCTACTGTTTAATAGAGATAACATCTTGACTGACTTTGTAAGTTAGTTCCAAAGCCCCGAACATGGTATCACCACCAACATTGCGGAGATATATGGAAGAGTTGTGGGAACATTACAAAAATGACATGTGCTAGAGCAAGACATCTTTTTTGTAATGGTCCCACAAGCATTTCATGCATCTCCAGCAATTCTGTTGATGATACCATGTTCTGGGGCTTTTCAATGAACTCCCAAATTTTAAACCATTAAATGAAGTGCAGCTCTGACCCACAATGACTATGCAGAGCCCTTTTTCGGAGTTCGCATGAGTTGCCTGCGCACATACACAGTCCGTGCGTTGCTATGAAATTATTTGTTCAGCCGGTCTAAAAAAGCCACTCGACTTCAGAACAACCAAAATCCGGTCAGATAATGTTCTGCAAATTTAAAATGATTTTCACAAATGGGCACTTCTGATTTATTGTTATCAACAGAAGATGAAGACAAATAATTTATGGAGGAACAAAAATATTCTAAGAGGAGAGTTTTCAGAACATGCTCAAGATAAATAACAGGAGGGAAACATCAGCACTCTGTGCCGTGCTGCTAATATGGATGATGTATAGTAAGTTGTAATGATTTATAAGGAATGAATCCCCGAGCCGTGACTGAAAAGAAACAAACTGCTTACGCTTCCCACAAATCCATTTGAAAGGTATAATATGAGTTTTGATCTTTACTTGTGCAAGCAGAAGCCTTTGTTTGAGAACACCCGCAAATTATAGACAAAGGAGGTGTAGCATACGAAAACTACTTTTATCCAAAATAATGGGTGTACAGGTGGGCAACAAGAATACTGGCCAATTTTCAATCAATTTTATGGGACAAAATATCAAACATTTAATGTGGCAAGTACGCATCTAATACATGCAACACAGAAGAAAGAAACCTATAGAACTCCCAGAGCTCTGATCTCTGGGGGTGGGGGGGGACTATCTAAACCAGCAGAAATACATTTTTAACTATTTACGGGTCCATGCTGTATTTCGCCTATACTAACAACTATGTACTGCTCCCTGATAATTTTCCATAGAAAACCATTATTAACGTCCCCAATGGCCATTTGCAAAATCGCACCCCAAATCAACCCCCGGAGGCCTGGCAAATAAACATGGAATCTCTCATGTAATTCCAGGAAACAGCAGGCAAGTATATAATTTTTTTATACCAGCTCAGAGGCAAGTCAAACTTTAACTCAACTCAGCTATCTAAAATCAGCAGAAATACATTTTAACTATTTAAGGGTCCATGCTGTATTTAGCCTATACCAACAACTATGTAGTGCCAGGTCCTCCCAGATAGAATACATAGTGATTGAAAGGTTTAGAAAGGTCCTCATATTACATGGTTTGGTTTGTTTTATTGCCATGTTGTTTATTGTTGGACACTTGTTCCTTAACTATGTCTTTGACTAGTCAACTCTACTACGACAGCATCTTAAAATATACATCCACGGTTTTGCAATGGGCTGTTAATAGGTGAGCACACCACTAGTTCCTTTCAAGTCCTGTGGGGTTTCCAAGCACCTTGCTTTCTCCTCATTCCTGTATCG
>CM070037.1:100564469-100588660 GCA_036250615.1 Ptychadena robeensis | reverse complement strand
AAATTAAGCGCCATTTCATACTGACGTGCGGCTGCTTCTTCCATTGTTTAAATTAAAACCACAGTATTCAGATTAAATTGGCCGCATTGGCACTTTACAATAAAAATTGGGTTATGGGTTTCCTTTCCAGCACTCTGCCTCGAAAAGGTTTGCCATCACTGCCCTAAGGTATCGAATGTCTTTTGCACCAAAGTGTATGTAAGAGATGGAAAACAGAATAAGTAGAAGTACAGTATGTGTTGACCGCTTACCATGATGAACGACACCCTTTAGTCCATGAATGATTGGGTCCAGAGCAGGATTGTTCCTTTGGGAGGCCTATTGGAAACAAAAATACAAAGACAAAAGGGTTATTCATTTGCTTTAGATAGCCCAACATACATACATAAATATATATATCTTTGGCATACAACAAGTAATATTTGTATACAAAGTATATAGACTTCGGGATAACAGTAATATTCAGTTTGAGTTCTATTTTCAGTAGGACATTTCTGGCTGTGTGTATTTTTGGGCTATCCCTATGAAACCCCTCCACAGTGGGGTGTTTGTGCAC
This sequence comes from Ptychadena robeensis, assembly GCA_036250615.1. Lineage (NCBI taxonomy): Eukaryota > Metazoa > Chordata > Amphibia > Anura > Ptychadenidae > Ptychadena > Ptychadena robeensis. Next base: position 100,588,104 of record CM070037.1, on the reverse strand, counting down.
TCCTGGTGTTAGACGTACATTATTTAAGTTGGATGTATGTAATAAACTAGAAGATTCCTTGTTCTATTCTTCACATTCTGTATATGGAAATATGTTAGCACTATACTCCTCTACCTTATCTCCTGATGAAGCAGAGATTTCTGCAAGACACACGGAGAATGTGATTTTCGCGGCCATGCAATGTTCATATGATGGATGTGTGAGAGCACTCAGAGAATGATATAATATGGTTAAAGCTGTGGACGTGACATAACAATCCCTTTATATAAGTTATGATCTGTTCATTGTAGAGGATTGTTCATCCAGGCTCATCAGTATATCATATATTTGATGGCATAAAAATCCTACCTTGAATTTAACTTTTGAAGCATATTACAGAGAACTGTATATGTAAATAAAGGGTTGAACGACAAAACAACATACATGAAAAAACTGAGATAGGAGAAGAGGACCTTGACCAATTGAGCTCACACTCTAAGAGACCTTATACTTTTGATATATGTCCACTCAAATATGTTTAGGCGGAAAATAAGTGTTCTAGGCATCCTTTAAACTAGGCACACATACACACACAAATTTTTTTTTAGAGGTGCATGAGTGACATACATACACCACCCGTTTCATCTACAGAGGGCAAGGATGAGTGCGTAGCACCCAACTGGGACTTACTTGGCAAATAAAGGCCATTAGATGCAGATGTCCTTACAGACACTAAAAAATGGGGGACATTATACCATATGTTTCGGACTATTAGACGCACCTTTCCCCATCCCCCTAAGGTGCACCCTATACAACGGAGCATTTTATAAGCCGAATAATACGGTAATATCTATATATTTCTTAATTCTCCCCTTTAGTGCGGATCATATGACCAAGTCCCTTGGCTTAAATGTATGTGGCTACCACTTAAAGCGGACAATCAGAAGTTTAATCTATGCAGGAATGGCACTAGTGTGAGTGCTGATAATAGTAAAGATGGCATTAACCTCCCTAGCGCACTGCTGAGGTCCAGAAGCGCACACCATAGACTTCAATTGAATTTTCTTTATGTTGTAGGCCTGTAACTTCCCAAAATATGTCCGTACAAGGGTCCAATAGACATCCTGACCATAATAATGTTTGAAACACACAATTATTATAAAAAAAGTACATAAAAAAATTATGAAATGTATCATTTGAATGCTTAAATCTCTTGAATACTTATTTGGTATGAAAGATTTCAAAACAGTATTTATTGATTTCAAAACAGTATTTATGTTTGTTTATAATAACATTTTTATTTTGTTTTGAATTGTATTGGCATTCTCTGAAAGGGTTAACTTCAAAGATCACATCTGGAATGAAAATGGGGGTGATATTCCAGGTGTGCTCTTTGAAGATATCCCAATTTGCACATGAATGTCCCGCGGCCCCCCGCGCCCCCCCCTCGGGGCCCTCTGGGCCACAGGATATTCATGTACAAATTGGGATATGCATATGCAAATTGGGACATTCATGTGCAGATAAGGCTGGTACAGAGGTGACACAGCCGGCTTGCATTAGATCGGGACAGCACAGAGCAGAGTGTGCAGCCGGCGATTCTGAGCTTAGCTGGACGGCTACATCTCGTCAGCTGCAATACTGCATAAGCAAGTGCAGGACAAGATAGTGCCGTCAGAAGCGCTAGGGAGGTTGTATACAAAAAAATTACCGTATTTTTCGCACTATAAGACACACCGGACCATAAGATGCACCAAGTTGTTAAAGCAGAAAAACCAGGAATTTTTTTTTATATATAAAAGTATTCACATAATTGCGGTAATGCAATTAAATGAATGCAAATACCAAATTCAACAGTAGATGTCAGTAGCAGCAGTACACACACACAGACATATGTCACCTCTTCACTGATCAGGAGTAGGGAGCAGGAGGCTGCCCAAGCTTCTATGCTCTTCTCCCTCTATGGCTGCCTGTGTCCGTGGAGATGCAATGATTGCAGTTTCACGGAAAAAGGAGAGAGGGAAGATGGGAGTTTCATCTATCCTCTCTTAAGCTTATACCAACAGGGCTCTGGGCTTTTTTACATAAGCAATTATACAGTTCAGATGGGAGTTCCAGCGTGGTGGATCTCACATCTGACAGCTCCCTGGCTAATCTCTGTCGGGAGAGCTGACAGGGAGCCAAAGTCTCGCATTCGGACCACAGACACAGGCACTCCCCCCCCCCCCCCCCGATTTTTAGGGTGAAAAATTGCATCTTATGGTCCGAAAAATACGGTACCTTTAATAAGTAATTAAAGAATCTCCCTCGCAGATCCTCCTCTCTAGCTAGCTTTGATGGTGCATGCCACAGCACACCCGGAAGTGGCGATTAAAAAATTGTACCCCAAATCATCCCCCGGAAGCCTGTCAAACATGGAATGTCTCATGTGATTACAGGGAACAGCAGCTCAGAGGCAAGTCAAACTTTAATTATATTGTTTTCAGCTGCTGTCCTCCAGGACCTCTTCTACTATATTTCGCTCACCTATCATTATATATATGAGTAATATGATTTCAGCACTCTTCCCTTTATATTACACCCATAGAACTCTCCAGTGATACATTGCTGTCCAGATATAATGCTAAGGCCGCCATTCCATGTTTCTGATGCAACGATTGAGGTTTTGGCATGAAAATGCCTGCTGCATGACATAAAGAGGACACCGCACAGTTGTGGAGGCAACTACTGAAAAAAAGACTTCAATCCTTCATCAGAACTGGACAACTGGCAAATGCTGAGACAGAGAAAAAAAACATTTTTATGTACTCGTTCTACAACTCTATACTCAGCGGCCTCAACAAGCTAGACTTTATTTTTAGGATGATGTTACAGACAGATAAAAAGGTAAAGATTTTAAAAGGCTCAAAAAACACTTATTGTATGTAATTCAGTCTTGCCTTTACCAATCTGAATGTAGCTAAGATTCAGGAGGAAGAAGCAAAATAAGTAAAGGCAGGGTCTATTCTCAAACTTTCCTATGCAACAACTTTCCACTTTTCTGCTAGCACTTAGCCCCCCCCCCCCAGTCAACAAGGGGGCCCCAGGCAACAATTTTGCATAGTGCTCCCTAAATGCTAGAAACGGTCCTGAGTAGAGGAGTGACCTAATTGGTCTTCTGCTTCTCTATCTTTTTTAACTCTTTAAGTGTGATCAGTTTGTTATGTGTATCACATCTATATGCTTACAATCCCCAAATCAGCCTTAGGTACTCTGAAAGCAGCTTGAGGACAGTCTAAACTTAGTCTAAGGCGTCCGCTGGTCGGTTTTCGGCCTTTTGTCCAATAGACCCGTCATCGGGGTTATTATCAAAACAACCCGCGGAAACCTGCACAAGTTGCAGACGCTTGAGACGTTCCCCGGCTGCAGCCTAACACACACTGTAAAGGCCCCCACACACGTACTGAGTGGGGACCGACAGAGCAGGACAGATCAGCTCTGAAATGCAGCGTGATGATATAATCATGCTGCTTTCCGGAGTGGACAGCATCGGCCGGCACACAAAGCTTCAATGAAGATGCCGGTCTTCATTGAAGTTAACGGCATCGGCCAGAGAATATTTAACATGTTCGTTCTCTGGCCAGCCTAGCCGATTTTGCTGCCGACCGACAGCCACGCGCGTGCACGCCCATCAGTTGGCGGCAAAATTGGCCGCCGCTCGGTGCGTGTATGGCTAGCCTAATAAGAACACAGCAACGATACAACTTCGACACAGATATGTAAATGATCAAACTAGATAATAATACAAGTAGACATTAAAAAATAATGGCAAGTACAACAAATTAAAGAAAAAAAAGATGTTAATGAAGATCTGTTTGAGCCCGAGGCCGCTGTAGATAGCGCTGGCTTTCATTAGATGAAGCCCTACAAGCGGATTTCAGCTTCTGCAATCATTACAAATTCGGGAAGGCAACCATAACCCCACCTCCTTCATTCCGAAATGTCACCGCTCATGAAAGGCAATGCGGCCTTCACATCCATTTATAACAGATATTCAACAAAAACACTTTGAGGAGAGCAGCCATGTGCAGCCTTAAGGAGGAACTGCGGAATTAAATCGTGACTCAGACTTTTTTGGCATTTGTCAAAGCAAGATGTTGTTTTCGCAACACTTGGACCTGGGAATGCAGCCTCAGCCACCGTAATAATGTATTCTGGAGAAAGAAGCAGAATATCAGTTTGTGTCTTATGTAGTTTGATATATATAATGCATAAGTACAGTTCGGTTATTTTTGCTTTGTTAGGAGGTAAACACAGGGTGATGATGAAGTTCACAAGAAACTTTATCTCAATGTCAGAGCCTCCAATAATGTTAAAAGCTTTAAGTTTAAATGAAAAAAAATATTCCTCAAATCCCATTTAAAATGCTGCTGTGCAGGTGGTTTGGCAGTACCCTTCAACCACAACTTGACAGGAACCAGTGCATGAGGCACACATTAAAGTTAAGTTCTGTTAATGGTAAATGAAAAGATAAAATAATGCACTCACAATAATGGAGGTACAATGCAGGCCTAACCCCCCTACCATTCCTGACGGTCCCAGCTCGTACCTGTCAGAACAGCAGTGGACGAGCTGGGTTCATCCGGCAGAGATTGGAGCCACAGGAGAGCAAACTCACTGCTCCGTGTGTCTCTGATCTAATGAGGCAGCTGCAGGAGAACGGATCACTCCCTCCACCCACCTCTCCTATGTAACCTGGTACATCTGCACTGCCATCTAGTGGTTGCGGTGCTGATTTACCTGATACAGTGAATTATTGAAATATTCATTATCTGATATTGTAAGTTATTCACAAAGCATCTGAACATGTTATAATATTCAGGATGTGTACCAGACTACTGTATGGACATACTTTGGGAAATGACAGGCCTACAATTTAAAAAAATTTTTTTGCATCAAAGTCTATAATGCGCTTTTGGTACAGAGATCTGTACTCTCCCCGCTAGGGAGGTTAAGGTGCTCGTTCGATCACCATGCTCAATCATTCGGGAATTGACCACAGCCCACCTGGAGCAATTGATGCCACTGCATAGAAAATTTGATCAAACCGAGTTCCAACGTTATGGTAAATCGGTCGCAATGATGGTAATATATAAAATTTTGTTAGTTATGCTGGTTATAAAAGGCTGCCGGGCCATTTAAAATCCAAGCTGTCCGAGTCTCAATTATTCCAGTTAGGTTTTTGGTGAGTGAATGTTGTTGAACAATTCAGACAAAAGGGACAGCAATCTTGTATAATCTAGTCATGGAATCCGTTAAAACTAGTGTTCAAAAACCCATCGATTTCTTGCTTTATTTCATGGTTTTAATGGCTTTATGCACTCAAAGGTTAAATTACTGTACAAGTATTAAGCACAAATAACTAACCTCCCCCTCTAGGTTGCGAACCATTTTCCACCATGCTTCTCTTCAACAAAAGCAAATCAAGTTGCAACTAGCAAAAAATAGCCGACCACCAACAGCGTGAAAAAAGCCAAGCGCCGGTTGATTGATAGAATGTGTCAATTGGGGAACAGCAAAATGGGACAGCTGAAATTTTATTTAAAGCAATCTCGGCGCACTGGACCACTTACTCTCCTTCGAGAAAATAATATGATTTCCTCCTAACTGAGCGCTGTCTGCTTATTTAAGCCGCGGTGCGCAAGATCTTTCAATCCTCGCAACTGGTGAGAAAGAGAAATGACTCACTGGGGGGTAACATTTTATCGCAATGAAGACTATCTTATGAAAACGGCCACTGCTTTTAAATGCTTCTCCTGCAATGAAAGTAATACCTTGGACACATCCACCTTTGTACTGCTGCGAGTGGTCCATTTAATTGGATTCTTTCCTTTTTAAGATTTTCTTTTTTTAACAAGAGATAGAGAAAAATAATGTAGCGGAGGGGAAAGTGATAACACAGTTAATGATCAATGTGACGATTCAGTGTATGACCCCACCCCCCGCACTAAAACAAGGCTTCCTTTCCTTTTGTTTGTATAGGAAAGTCTTGATACCAGTATGGGCATTTTTCATGATCAATAATTTATAGGTTGCAGAGATAATTATGGTAAATGAAGGCAGAAATGTACGTCGTTGCATAACAATCTGCTTTACATATATCAGCTACATGACAAGAATACGTTACTGGAACGCTCAGTATTTGGTGTCGTTTTAAAAGTATGTGTGGCATAAAAAAAGTTATTGGAAATCTCAACGCTTTGGAAGCCATGAACTTAGCTGTACAATTTTCTGTACATGTGGTATTCCTATTAAAATCTATGGAAAAGAAGAGGATTGAACACACAGAAATCTGTGCATGTGTTCCCCAATAGGAAGCTTGTGTACCTTCAGATTGCAAAACAGGTAGGTTGCCAAAAGATGGTCGAATAGTTTTTTTTTTTTTTTTTTACCACTGGACATGGTATCATCACCAAATTTGCTAGACATGTAGAGAAGGTTATAAAGATTCTACAAGTGGGGGTTAAGAGTACCCTCCACAATATTTACCTCCCACTGGGGTGGGACAAAGGGGACTTTTAAAGGCATGTCATATACATGTTACTTGGCATACATACACATGTGACATTAGGTATTTCAAGTTTTAAATTTAATAAAAACTGAAGACATATTACGTACATATATGCTGAGTTCACCAAGTATTCAAATCACAATTGGGACTAGCACACGCCCAACATGTTTCTCGGGGTAACCAGCTTCATCTGGGGTATAGAAGTGCTCGTCATATATGTCTTATAACAATTACATAACATGAGTACATAAGTAGACAGAGACAATTTGCAGTGACAGGTGAAGTGCTGAGTGTGGGAACAAGGATGTTAGTCAGAAGGTATTGAAAGTCTCTGTGAAGATGTAAGTGTCCTACTCAAGCATGTGGAGATATCCAGCTGTGATATCTGGAAGCCCCACGTGTTTAACTACTTAATGTAATGTTTCTATGCAATGTGTGAACTGTAACAAACAATCACAGTCTTCAAGTGTTTCAAGTAAAAAATTTATTAAAAACTGATGTCACATGTATTTTAATAAATTTTTAACTTGAAACACTTGATGTCACATGTATACGAAATGGAGGCTATTCTTAACCCCCACTAGATGTTATCCCCAGGATGTTCGCATAAACTCAAATGTGGGAGAACTCACTTCTTTACCAAAATGAGAGTAATGTTCCAACAACCCCTCCTTACATCTCTAGCAATTTGGTGATGATAACATGTTCAGGGGCTTTGCAATCAACTCAAAGTCAGCTAGTCAATTTTTCTTACCATCTCTAGTGTCCATCAGGGGAGACATGACTAGATGATGAGAATCACATAGGCTTTGGCTCCACTATGTGTAAGGATGCACTGCGTTAACGGATCCAAACAACACAAGCCATCCCTGAGGGATCCGTCAGGGATGCGATTGTGACGTATCCGAACGCATAGAACAATGCATACCATTGCATTTCAACAGACTCAATTCATACTTGTGTTGGCGTACGTTGCGTTAATGTCAACGCACTACTCTGCGTTGATTTTAACGCAACACAAGCTGACAGATCACACCAACGGATGTGTAGACACATCCATTGACTTTCAATGAATGCATCAACATCCCGGCATTTGACGAACGTGATAATGTAATAATGTGATGTAATAATGTGGCCTTAATGTGATGTGTCTTTGGCCAAATACCCGGAGCACAGTTCTATCTACACAACCCCGTGAGTAAAATGTGGATTTTTACATGCATACTGATCATTGTCAGAAGATCTTTAAACCCAGTGTCATCAAAATAGAGATTTGCCTCCTGGCATATTACATGGGTAACCAGAATATTAAACCCTAAATTGCTTTGTAACTTCTCTGGAACATTATGTTTCATAGCAGCTGAACCGATGATAAGAAGGAAAAACTACTTTGGATGAAGTCAGAGATTTGGTGGTGTGATTTGACTCCCGGCGCTGGGCGACTGCGGGACTATGGATGACTGCACTGCACACTCAAATGTCAACGTGAGCTGACAGGTGTATTGAGCCAAGGACTGCTAATTGTATAACAGGGAGAGTACATTTATAGCATTATACAGTAGCTGACAGTAACCAGAGAGCAGAATCTCACCCGTTTCGAGTTTCCATCTGCATTTATTTAGACTTATCAGCTCAGCTGACACAAAGTGAAAGTTTTATAAATAACACACAGCTTGAGATCTGTATCTTTTCTTCTTTTAAGTGAAGTTTTGACACCCAAGTGCCTAAAGATGTAGAATAATAAATCCTGCCAGTTACACAAATCTATAGATTCTACAGAATTTTGTTACAATATTCCCATTAAAAAAGTTTCTACAATGAACCTATAATCTAATAAAAAATTAATTTTACTACTTTCAAAAGTTTAAGGTGGGTTTAGACATGTAAGGAAAATTGATATTCCCTACATCTCAGGCCTAGTCTCCACTGACTTTAGTGAAGCATCAAGCTCCAACACATCAAAAACATGCATTGAACGCATTTTTGAAAAATGTTAGATGTGATGAAACAAAGCCGACTAAACAGTCCTATTACAAAACTGTGACGCGTGATGTACAAACATGTTAAGACCTGGTGACACATTTTGAAGCAAGCGAAGACAAGGCCATAAGGCAACCCATGCAGTACAAATTTGGACGGGCACCTAAAGGCGGTCACAACTGCATAGTCTTTTTCAGGAACACAATCTAACCACTAAGATCACCAAAAATCTGTCACTGTGCCACAGGCATTAGATTGTTAGGGTTAGTTTCCACACAAGTCGGGATCCCGACATAGCAGATAGACATTGCCTGCTCGGTGGATGGTCTGTTTACACAACCGCAGGTGCAGAGGCTCAACGTATTCGACTATGTTGAGCCTTGCATCGGTGGAGCGGCTTGGCACCGCGACAGATCCTCCACCGAGCAGGTAAATCCTCAGCCAAGCAGGTAAATCTATCTGCTAAGTCAGGACCTGACATATGTGGAAACAAGCCCTAAGATTCATGGATAGAAAACCTATGCCAAAAATTCAAAGCTCTATTTAAGAGATAAAGAATATAATGCAGAGTCAAATAGTAAATCGAATACATTGATTCCATTTGTTTTTCTTATTTACATTAAGATTTGATGGATTTCTAGTATAGAAGGTCGATGTTCTGACTATTTGTCTTATCCCTTTGAGATATATATATATATATATACTGCATATATTGACTTTTAGCCCAGAAGCAGTCACCATAACTCCCGAAGCTCTCACCTTAACACCCTTACCTTCAGAACCTCTTTATCTTAACCATAATCATTCTAACCTGTAGAGTACCTAACCCCCAGAATCCCTCAGCCAAACCCTAACCGCTCACCCAAAGCCTAAACACTAAAAAAAGTATCCTCCCCCACCCAAAAATGGAAAAGTGACAGCAGAGATCATTCAGTCCAGTTGATGTGGATGCAAGGGTAGATCATCTTGACATGTAGGACATCTCGAAGGAACACAAATTGTCCACATTAAAGATAATGAAGCCGCAATAAGGTCTAGTCTTATTTCTAGAAAGATGTTATTTATAAGGTTAGAATAACTGGTTCGGATTCTTTGTGCTGCTATATATATATATATATATATATATATATATATATATATATATATATATATATATATATATATATATATATATATTATTTCCTCAATACAGTACCCTGGTCTACATGAACTTATTGATGTGGTGGTGCTTATAAGTCTTGTGTCTGCATGAATTACTCCATACCAGTGATAACATCGAAAGGAAAAGCCAAGCCAGCACAAGGCCCCAAAGTGATTCAGCTAAGGCCCATCACAAAGTTATCTCTTGTATACAAGAGGCACACTAAAAATGCATTATTTAAACCCGTAGCTTACTGTCCTCGTAGGTTATGCCTGTTCTACTTCCAGTTTTCTGGAGATGTGACAGGTCTCTATGACTGAAGCCGAAACTTTGACCTGTGGCATTTTCCATGACTGCTGACAGGTCAAGTGATGCCTCTGGCACATGTCTAGACTTGTGGAAAACTGCTATAAAAGTCATAAAACTGCCAACCATTCATATCATGTACTTCTATACAGGAGATAACCTTACTCAAGGAATCAGAAATTGCCTTTATCAGATTTTTTTTACAGCATCTCCTGTAACAGGAGAAATTCTGCAAGTACCAAAAGTAAGCCTGTTCACTTCAAAAACATGTTGACAGAGTGAAATACATGTAATTTGTGGTTGTGGCCATATAGTTTTTAATACATTGTGTATGTAAAGAGCTCTGCTGCATAAACATTCCGAGTGTATGTAACTGGTAACAATGTATACATAATTAAAAGCATTTTACTATGAGGCAAATCATTATGCAAGCTTTGCTTACTAGTATACATTTAAAAAAAAATCCTAAACCTTTAGGCTAGGGCTCCACTATGTGCTAACATCAGCCAATCCAACAAGCACAAGCCCACCTTTTCGCTAGGGGCGCTTTTTGAAGGGGCCATGTTAGCGCATCTGATAACATCACCCCTTCAAAAGAAATGATTTATTATTAATGGATGCATCATCCGTCAAGCCTCTGTTGTGTTGATGTTGACAGGGAGCTTTGTGTCAACATTAACGTGATGGAGGCTCGGACCAACGGATGTGGAGCCATAGCATAGCCTCATTGCCGCCAATGGGTGGTTTCTGCACTGCATTAAAATCCCTGTGTTCAACGCCTTACACGCCTACAAAGCCTTAAGCTGGCCATACACCTTCAGATCTTTCTGTCAGATATCCTTCAGATCTACCAACAACTATGTAGTGCTGGGTCCTCTGTGATTGAACACAGGTAGACGTGATTGCTTAGAAAGTCCCTCATATTACATGGTTTTGGTAAAACAAAAGGGGATCTGAAGGAAATCTGACAGAGAAATCTGAAGGTGTATGGCCAGCTTTAAACTGATCCGATTTAGACATTTATTTATAAAAAAATATAAACTTTTTGGATATTTCTAACATCCCTTGTCCAATATACGTGAAACCTAATAGGTGTGCACCAGGCCTAACTCAGTATTGCCACACGTTTCTACATATGTAGCATACTGTGCAATGCAGTAAGGAAGACTCATTTATTTCAAATGAATGGGGTGCCTGCCACAGAGCAATGTGTGAAAACACATGCCAGCAATTTGATCAATTGTGCGGCATTGCAACCCATGATATGTCAAACATGTGTTGGAATGGGTTGTGTTTGGAGATCTGTTGACCAAGTGCAATAAGGTGTGAATGAATGGTACCGTGAGTAATATGGATGTAAAATTGTGTGGACAAGTTATACATATATACAGCAGGGGCAAATGGCAATCACTATTAGGTGAAAGCATTTATTTTATGCTTGCTCAGCCCTGGGCACACTGCAAACATTAAGCCTTATGTTTTAGGATGTATGGATATGTGTAGCCAGGAAGCTATGATACATGCAGAGACTACTATATACAATGAGGGAGGGGGGATTGGCACCCTGTTATTGCAGCTTTGGTTTTTTAGGAAGTTTGGAAACCTCTTGCTAGCCAATATATTATAATAAAAAAATCAGCTCTGGTTGCAAAGTTGAGTGCCCTGGGAGTAAAAAGTGCAGATGACCAGTCCCCTCACTGGGTTAGATCCACCTTAAAGCATTTTCTAAAGCTGGACATAGAACGTTAGATCTCGCAGAGGTTGATCATGTATGGATGGGCATGGGATAGACAGGGATTGAGTCTTTTATCAGAAGTCGTACATTGATGAAAGATGCACACTAATATGGATATGATTTATCGACAATTTATGCACCCCATACGTAATAAGGATCGGCTACACAAAAAAAATGCACTCTGAAATGAGGAAGTGGGATGAGTCCTGCATGGGTCAATTGAATGAAGAGCAGATCTAAAGGTCTCCATACAACATCCTTCGATTTCTGATAGATCAGCAAAAAAAAAAATCTATTCAGACCGATTTTTCACAGTTTTTACGATTCGGTCAACGTTTTTTTATTTCAGTCAATAACACACGTTAAACACATCGATTTGTGATGATCGATCATTCAGAAATAGTAGGAAAAAACGTAGTGTCTATGGCCAGCTTTAAACATACCTTTCACCAATCCTCAAACTTAACTTTAAGGTTTACAGTTCCTATACTGAACACAAAATTTTAGGCACCTACTAACCTACTTGCTTTGTATACATTCTACCCAACTGTATATTTAGATATATACACCATAAGCATTTGTACCCGCTCTTCCTCAATTTCCCCTGATACTATAAAGGCTGAATAAGATGGTAATAAACAGCTTTTCTCCCTGTATATCACGTGTACAAGCTCTTCTTAGCTACAGAGACGCCAATTGTGAGGACAGGCACTTCACAAAGGTTTAGTAGCCCCGACATTGTGTATGAGGGATCGACAAAGCCATGTCTTTGGAACATAACAAGTCTCATGTGAAGAAGTACTTTGTAAGTCAACGTCTCGCATAATGCCAGGTAAATTCGAATCCTTGTTCAATATAATGAGATTTTAAAAGCAGACAGCGACTCTGGCGTTCACAATTCCCTGCGCACTTCTGATAACACTAATGTAATAAAGGTCACGTGAGCAGGCTCAGCTTCAGCATGAATCATGCGGATACAGCCTCCTACGTACACAATCTGGCCGTCTTCGACGCTCGCAGCTTTCTTGGCCTGGTCCTTTGTTGTATAATAAATTGATAGTGAATGGGAGGAGGCATGCTGTTTGAAATGGATGGGAATTTTCTATTAAGCAGAGAGAAAAGACAATGCACAATGGCAAATCTGCAAAATGGTCTTCCTTTTGTGATGAGTGGAGGGCGAAGATGGTGCCATCTCCAAGTGTAATGCACTCTGTTGTACAGCGTCTCAACTTGTTGAAAGAAGAGAAGGATGGCAATTTTCAAATGTAATGAAGCTCTAGGAATTCTCCCTGCTCATTGTAATGAATCAGCATTTATTTTTTTAAGTTCAGGAAATTTCCTGGCACGTTGCCTATTACACATCACCGCCATGATTAGTGATGCCGGCGATGGATGGAATTGGCACACCTATGGTGGGTCGGCCATTATAAGCTTGTGGTCCAGCCCCTTTATCAAATCAAAGCCAATGTAGACCACAAGCCAAAAAGTTTGCCCACCCTGGTCTATAGAGTGCCCAGTGGGTATGGTTGACTGGTGTCTTCATTTTAATACCTACTTTGAAAAATATATTGCGACTATTGGAAGTTACTGCAACAACAAGACTATCATCAGCAACAAATCAGAAAACATACCCAATGCAGAATGCTATTAAAAATACCCAATTCTTAACCATCCACCCTACTGCAGATACCACACCTTAACTCTCATGACCAAGTCCAAAAAAAAAGTTTTTAAGAAGACAGGAAATAGCCACATTTTGAATGGATGTGGAACCAATGTGTTAATTTTAAGTTAGGGAATGTTTCCACTTAGGCGATCACCCACGATTCTAATCGCGGAGCGGTAATAGCTAGTGATTTTTCTTGCTAGCGATTGAGCCTGTTTTTGGAAGTGTTTTTTGGAAGCAATTTGGGGGAAGACAGGATCACACCCGATCATCCCCGATTGCTCCCATATGAAAATGAGAATGAACGGGTGCGTGTTTAAAAATAGCAATTCAGTGAGACGTGATTTTAAACCGCACCTATTCATGTCTATGAGCGCGATTGACCACGATTGGCCTGCAAGATCCCACAGTCCACGATCAAAATCACGGTTAGATGTGTTTTAAGCCAATCATGGATGTGGTGGTGGCCCTTTTCAAATAAGGAGGCGCAATCATAAAATCGCGTGTGACCACATACAATCTCTTAGGTGGAAACAAGCCCTAAAACACTTAATATATAAAAGACAATTTTATATTAATAATTCAATTTTTCTTGCAATCTTCTAAACAGCAGGTATAGCAAAGCTAAAAAAGCATAAGGAATAAGCAGCACAAGGAGCCAATCAGGTGTGCTCCAGTGCTAAAACCACACAGACAGAAGAGTGAGAGATGAAATAATTAGTTAATCTTTTTAACTGTCTAGTCATAAAGCTGGCACGGAGGGGTGGAAAGTCACAAAAGCTGTAACATAGAAAGACAGTAGTTTTGCGAGTTTTGCAGAGCTGTACATACCATTCCTTGTGCAAGGTAACAAAGCTTTAATATAAATATATTATACATGGATTAGATGTATTGCCTGGCGTTTAGCTTTAATAGGCTACTGTTTTCTGTCTGTTCGCATTTAATGCGCCCATACAATCTGAAGATTATAAGGTTACTATACATCGTTAAGATCAGCGGGGCACTTCCATTCGAGTTGTTAGAAAAACATGGAGCTTTCTCTATAGAAGACCAGTGGAGGGCCTCTGGGTAATAAGTACACAGCGAGTTGATTGACTTGCATCTGTTGAGAGCAATTACTGTCCATCACTACCAGTCCAGCTGAATTGCTTTAATGTATGAGCAGATCACCAGCGAAATGAGTAAAAGGGCTATTTGGTATGTAACCGGCGTTCTCCAGAACGTCACACAAGTCAGGCATGTTGTAAACACCTACCTCTGTCGTTTAGAGGATAGAGCTGCGTCGTACTGGAAGATCACAGGGATACCACCGAGCTGACAGGCTTTCATTTCTGCAAGACGAACCGCTTATATGTTCTTCTACACGGTTATTACTCAAATTGTGATCCTCGTCTTTCTTGTATCATTAATCTTCTACTGCAGTTTTATAGATGGATAGTGACAGGGTCAAAGAATTTAAGGGAATCTAATGCCTTGTCTTGACTATATCCCTACCCTAGATTTTTTTTATTGGAGTTTTTTGTTTTTTAATGGCTTCGAGGGCATTACCAAAACCACCAGAAAAGGGTATCTACCTATTAAATTGCATATAGATGAATGGTGCAGAGAAGAGTGCTGTTGTCGTGTCCAGTTATACCAATTACTAGCCACCAATGGTCCAGGAAGAAGAGCTTAATTGGGCACAAAATCGTCCTGAAAATCTATCCACAGAATTGCGGACATGTCCATAAATGTAAGATCGATCTCTCTACGGTTATACAGTTATTAAAGTAACTGCCGGCACACAAGGGGTGCACAGCCGATTCTCAGCACAACCTACCAAGAAATGGACTGAAGAATGAAGGGGTCTATGGCCAGCTTCAAGCTTATTTAGTACTGGCAGCCATGCTGAAGATTTACTTTGTGTAATGTTGGTAGAGAAATGTATATTTTCAAATGGTAATTTTATTTTGCTCAGCCTTATCCTGCCCCTCTGATGGTTTTATCTCATCGCAACTTCTTATGCCTCCTAATTAGTTCTTTTGGTGAATTAGAGCCGCACAATCTTACTTACAATAAAAGCCAATTGAACTGAAGTAGGGTTCATTTTAAGTCCATCTGGAGGTTGTTAAGACAAGAATGTGGTTGAGCGTGCTGCCTTGGTGAGCTATGCATATGCTCCCTGTAGAGGTGGCTCATTCGAACCAGTTTCTCTCTTTCTGGAGACGCAGGAAGCGGTGTTGAGACTAATTGGAACACACCAATGTTCAGCTGGGGGTTATTGCAAAAACAGCAATGATAGTCTTTGAACTTACTGGGCTCTTATTAAATTTGCATGTCGTGTAATATCATCGATTAGGTAATGCCTTGGACCGGTTCATGCAAAATGCAGCGGAGGATAATATAAGTGCTTCAGAGCTGTGCCATTGATCATTTCACATGAAGACCTCCTTATTAGGTGCAATATTTAGCATCTATCAAGAAATAAACTACCTCTAATGTCCTAACCTAATTTTTAAGTAATTTTCACTACCTGCTGCTGTGGGGACCGAGCCAGGGCTGGAGGGAAAGGCAGTAAAAGACGAGCAGTGATCGGGGGAAAACGAGGGAGATGTATAAACAGACACTGTGCAAGCCGAGGTTAATTAACTCATTGATCAAATTAAAGAAGCAGAAACACTTTTTAAGCATCATTTGTCTTACAGCGCAGAGACGTCTGAATCGTCAAGAACATTCAGGATGAGCTCTCAGGGCATCTAGAGTATTGCCAGACTATGCGGAAATGGCTAAATGCCTTAAAACGTTAATACAAATCGAAATGCTACACATTTTTCAAGAGTCGACATTTAATATATAATAAAAAGTTACTTCAAGACATTAGTCAGACGCTCATTAATAATATTTATTAGAAGCTAAGCACTTAAACCCCCCAATTGTTTTTATACCCACTAGAGGGATAAGTGCAATCAGTCTACATACTAGCTGTGGCCGTGAGAGGTTTCTAATCTATGTTGAATTTCTATTTACTTTGTGTTGTGAAGGAAGCAAATGTATGTGTAGACAAGGGGTGGGCAAACTAAGGCTCGGAGGCCGGATCCAGCCTGTTTAGCTTTCTTTTCCATCTTGTTTAAAAGATGCTCCCCTCCACTTGTGCTCTGCAATGAGTGCACATGATGCCTAGAGGTGTCCAAACACTGCCTTGGGGAACAAGGAAGTGACGTGATCATGTGATGGCACTGTGGGCGCATCCTCATGGTGACAACAGGCAGTCTTTAAGAATTAACTGTGCTAATTTTTTTAAGTGCAGGAAATTGTAAAAGATAACGTCACTGTCACATGTCGCCTATTACACATCACCGCCATCATTAGTAATGCTGGTGATGCATGGAATTGGCACATCATGCCGGGCAGCCATTACAGGCTTGCAGTCCCTTCATCAAATTTAAGAGGCCAATGTGGCCCTCCAGTGAAAAAGTTTGCCCACTACTAGTGTAGACAAACAATGGAAGACAAGTTAATAGCCAGTACCACAAATAGATTTGGTAATTTAAATATCTAATGGCCTTTTCCTTTTTCCTAATACTTTGGCTACCAAATCCAGGAAGGCATCGGTGATGTGAAGGTCACTGAAATGGCAAGATTAAATGTTTAAATAAAAACTACACTGATAAACTATTTTTATGAACATCGCAAAGTTTGGCATTATATTTTGACTAGACCTCCAGTTCTTGTGTCGAACAACAGGTTTGACCAAAATGACGAACAGCCAACCTTGATATTTATTTTTGTTGGCAAGTCGATAATTGTGGAAGTTTTACCTTCTCATCAGAAATAACTTTGAATCTTTTCATATGGAAACTAACTAAGTTTTTCTTTTCTTGAATCTGCAACAAGCAAAAGTTATCCTACAACACATGTAATATCAAATGTCAAACAAAATAAACACCAGGACCATTCAATTTTTAAATAAAATCATAAAAAAATATTACAGGCAAAATTTGGCCCCCAAGCCAGGGTTCGACAACCCTGCCTTACTTGGTCGGTAACCTGAGAACATCAAAGCTTGCAGAAGGACTTACACTTTGTACAAGGAATGTTCATCTTTCCTTAACTTAAGGGAAATCCAGAGTGATGGTGTTTCTATAAATAATGAAGCAAGCACATTAATAAAAAAAGGAATAAAGTAGAAAGTGTAAAACTACATACAGGAGTGTATAAATCTGCGGGGGGCTTCAGACTTTTAATCTCCCATTACTGCAGCTCAATGAGGTAATCCGCTAATTGAGCAGCCACATTATATAGGCAAGAAAAGTCAATATAGATGTTACCCACTCCACCCCACACAACTCATTTAGAACATGCCTAGAATGCTGATGACTTAAGATCTGCCACATTTAGGGAATTGCAGAATAATTTGCTTTTTTCTTTGGATAATTATAATCAGCAGGTTGCCTCGTCATCAATCTTTCCCGTAAACCACAAAGGTTGCAAGGTAATCGGAGTGCTGTGGCGGACTGCTGGAATTTTAATGTAGGCCCGATCTAAGCTTGCTTAGCAAATTTCCTTTCATACAACTCCCAGGAAGCGTCCGTTATTAAGTTTGAAACCTTCAAATGTAGGTCTTTGGTTGCAAATAATTTCACTTTGTCATTAATGTCGCTGGTTAATAGGAAGGCATAAATCTCGGCGCTTAGAATTTCCCCAGAGAAGATACCAGTAATAACGGTAATGTCTGCTACAAAACTATGGCCTCTGGAAGCCAAATATTATCCATGATTTCATTTAGGTGTTTGCTGATGCAGAAAAGTTGTTCATACTAGATTCTTATCAAGTAGATAAGCCTTTAAAAGCTGCAAAAAGACTGGATTCTGCAAATACTGGACTAAAGCATAGAGGTGGCATTCAACAGATTTAAACCCTTAAATCATAGTTAAATCAGTCCTATTACCTTTCTTTTCGACTTTCAAGTGTAGATAATAGGACAAATTGAGGGTTGAAAGAAAAAAAACACAATTTCTTTAAATCCAGTGATGCTCTGCCTGACCACCGACATGCCGCAGCAGGCTCTGGCCACATAGAGACTTCTGAAGGTAGATATGAACAGTGATGTCTACCTTTCAAAGTCTCCATTCAGAGCCTCAGTGGCTCCGGCCATCCGGATTGAAGGAGGAAGCAAGACCAGAAGGGTCTCGCTCCACCATCTTGGATCCTGGAGGCCTCAACGCTATTAGTTAGGGGAAAGCAAGGATGTGCTTTTAGGATTGAGAGAGTTTGCCCAGATGAAGACTACATAAAAGTAACGTGTTGGGGGGGGGGGGGGGGGGGGTTGCAAAAGTACAGAACTGCTTTCAGCCCAAACCAACCAAAGATATTTGGCTTTGCACATCCCCATGAAAGTAAAACAAATCCGCTTTTAATAAAAACGATCTAAAAAAAGGTATGCACACTATCTGTAACGGCCCCAATAAGTCCCCCTGTCCTCAAACAAGCCAGCTATGGCTTGTATCTATCGGCTCTGGGTTTGTGCAATAGAACAACTCTGATAAGAAATTTCTAATCATTTATCTATTGGAAGGTGCAGTTGACATGCTTTAAGAGGTTTTTTTTTCATGTTTGAGGCAAACAGCGCTGCAATAGGCTTAATATGGAAAAGAAAGCACCATCTAGATTAAGGGTGGACACATTCTTTTTGGCTTGAACACAACTTGTAAATGAGTCAAAGTGATGTACTAACATTAAAATGGTAAACATATACATGTACTGAGAAAATGTTAAACATATTTTTACCTTGCATAACAGCATGGACATGTAAAGCGCAATACAATTGGTGATTCTTGGCAACTGGCCACTGTAACCTTGCGCCAAGGTGAAAAGAAAAGGAAGGGCTCAATGATCTCACTTTGTCTTTGAGATCTACCGATGGATCTCAATCCACCTGTTGGGAATCCCTAACCTAGAGGATATATAATTCACATCAAATGCTTTGTATTTGCATCAAGTTGACAGATTATATTGAGTTTTGGGCCTTTTAGGTGCTTCATGACATAAGGGCATTTTGGAAGAAAACTGAGAATAGTTAATGGCTGGAATTTTTCTTGAAAGAATTAACAACTTCAAAGCTAGTTCTCATTCTCTAGTTTCACATTCAAATATTTAAACTCCAAAAACCGCCAGCGTTCTCTACCACACTACCATACTAGTGGTTCCTGTCAACAGAACAACAGTGCCCACTCACATTTTGAGCATCATGGATTTGAAAGCGGCTCTGTTTGTAAAGGGGAAAAAAACTCACACCCATTTATTTTTATGTATACTACCTGGTGGGAACTTGGTGGCCAAAAATATTTCGTTATTTTATTATTAAAGAATACAAAAGTGCCTACATATTGACTAACAAAATCTGGACTGATTCCGATTTAAGGGAAATGCCTTCCTGTACAAATATTACTGTCTACATTGACAAGTATATCTGCTATAGTTTAATAAAATAGGAATAGTTATATACATTTCTTCAATAGAAAAATTCACTCTGATGCTATAGCAGAAAGTGAAGAACAATCTATTGTCCTTGGAACAGCTCTGGTTAAGGTGAACTGTCAAGAGTTGGAATTGCTCTGAATTTTCATTGTCTATTGGGGAAGAGAACAAGACTCTAAAACCAGGACATAGTATAGAAAGTTTATATACTATAGAATATAACATGTATATAGAATATAAAAAACAAAATAAGAGAAAAAATAAAAACAATTGTAGTATACCAATTCCTTTAAGCACAGCTAGAGCAATTTCATAACGCCAGAAAGAGTTACTTTCTAATGAAAACAATTATATCCTCATGAACTTTTGAAAGTGCTAGTCTCAATGTTATAAAGAGGACACTTCTATGCATGCAAATACGGTAACCAAATTACGGTAATTAATTCCTTTGTCTCCAACCTGTGCTATTCTTGCGACACTTAAATCTCTATTTGCTGCATTATCACAGGACCATTTGACAAATTAGGCTCAAATGTGTCACCCAGCTGTTCTTAAGTAGAACGTGCTCGGCAAAATGTAAGCGCAGGAGATATTTCAAAGTGTGCTGAATATTTCATTCCGAAAATGTTCCTCAATGAATCTTTAACATCACTAATATATTCCTTGTCCCCTCTCTCTTGCTTGCCCGGATGCATTAAATTCAAGCAGCCTGGAGGACATGCTCTCTTTCCAGCATCGGTGTTGTTACAGCGGATCTTCTACCAACTCATTACCGCAGCAGCTGGGTCTCTATGGAAGTATTACTACTACCCAAGATGAGCTCTTTTCATTGAGTCTCTAGGTTTATGGCTTAACCTTTTTTCTACCAATACACACAGCATACAAGATATCAGTACTCCAGCCAGAATACAGTTTGATGGGGTGTGGTATTTAAGAAGGTGAAAAGTTGGGAAGTTGGAACCTTAACCTAAACCTAAACCAGGGTTGTCCAACTCAAACCCAAATCTGGCCTTTTGTGTAATTATAGTTTGCCTGCAAAATGTTTTTTTATTTTATTTCAGAAAAGATGGTGTGTCTTTTTTTTACATTTAATGTCACATGTTACAGTTTTACACTTTGCTTGTTCCAGATTCAATGATTAGGAAAATTAGTTTCCCTATGAAAAGGTTCATCATTAGAGCTGATGAGAAGAAAAATATCCTCAATTATAGACAATAATTTCAATAAATATCAGGTTGGCCTATGACTGTGGCCAAGGTTTTAAATTTAGGCTGACTCTGTTTAAGGCAGGGTTGACCAACATAAACAAAGCTGACTAAAGCACTAAAGCTAGGCATAAGTGTGCAGATTCCTGCCTGATTCTTCAGCGGTCGGTCGGACAAAAATCAGGTGCGCCCAACTTGGTCAGATTGACCAGGAATCTGCCGCATGGTGGATCGCACGGTGATCTGAAATGCCGGTATATTCCCAGACAATTCCATTCTCGGCAATAGCGGCTGTGCCTGATGACATCATCACGGCCTATCTGTCTGCTGAGCAGTCGATGGGAAAACAACCCATCTATGCCCAGCTTAAGAGACGAGCAGTTGTGGACCTTCTACTTGAAGGTGGGAACTTTCCTGTCGATTGGATGGGAATCAAGGCCCACACAACTTTACATACTTGATTCCTGTCCGATCCTTTGGATAAGAACCCTGGTCCCTGAAGAATGCAGATCAAGCAAGATTTACAGACATGTCTGAAACCTGCTTCACGACCGATCATCGATTGCGATTGATAGAACAGGAGTGGCCGCATTAGATGGGAACAGGATCGATGGCCGCGAACGCACACAGCGTGAAGTCAGTGCTCAAAGCCATCGATCTTGCGCCCATCTATGCATGTATGGGCACCTTAAATGTTGGACTTCTGAAATGGATATTTACTAGTACCAATAGACTCTTAAAGCAAACCTAAAAAAAACTTTGCAACAAAAGGTATGTGATATTGTCTTAGTAAGGGGAGCTAAGCCATGTTCATAATTTCAGGCACACTTTAATGATGTTTTATGCTCTATTTCCATGGCGTCCGATATTATGCATTTTTGCCTCTTTTTTAAAGCACAGTAAACACATCCATTGACTAGCAATGGATGCATTTACTGCGCACAAAAAACGCACTGAAATGATTGGTATCCGAAAAAAAGCAGTTATGTTTTGCCCAAATAATTTTTCTTAAAATATTTGTTTAGCCAAGGGTTGGGATTGAAACTGCTCAATTTAAGCATTCCCATGTCAAAGCAGGGTAGATTCATCCTCTGCTTGCCCTGGTAACCACTGGCATTAAAGCAGGGTACACACATGAAGATATGGGCTAGATCGGTGGCCGCTTCAAACGCTGTGCCCGCTCATGGCCATCTATCTGGCCCATATCATATTCGGCCATCCCAGTTTTCGAGCGGGATTGATTGGTCTTGGGATATCAGACATGAAGTTAATCACGGCCGAAGTCCGTGGGTCTCCATGCAGAGCATCGGCTGAGCTGGAGAGACAGCAGAGCTGTCTCTCTGGCTCCTCCGATATCTGACAGCAGCGTGATGACGTTATCGGATTGCTCAAATATTGAGCTGTCTGTTCTCTGCTTAAAAAGATATACCAGCAATATGTAAGGGTTATCACCAGAAAAAGCTGTGGTTTAAGTGCAGACACCTATATATCCTATAAAAAAAAATTTGTCTTGCTCCATTTGTCTTTGGACGAAAAATACAAAAAAATCTCTGCAGAACACCATTGGCAACAAATAAACAGATTCTAAACTCTTCCCTATGCCAATTATAAAAAAAAACTAAAAAATGTGTAAATCAAAACTAACAAATTAAAGTGTTTACCATGGACCAAAATGTTACAGACCTAATATGCAGACTGCACTCGGTGACGCTATGGTCAAATGTTTGGTGTTAGTCATTTATATCTCATGTGATAGCAGCTGCTCGCAGTACATCACAGCAGAGTGCTGTGACATGTTAAGAGCATCCCACTATTTGGAAATCTGCTGCAAAATAAATGTTCAATCTCGCTGCTGATTTACATGAGCTAAAAGCACTGTGACAGGCAGAAACTCTAATGCAGAGGAGAGAAAGATGCAGGGGGGGGGGGGAACTTTAAAATGGTCACAAACCTGAAATGTTCAGAATGTGATGAAAAAAGGAATAACCAAAATTTATCTTCAGCAAAATCTACTTGTCAAAACAATCGGTGGATATAGAAATATCTGAAAGTCTCAACTAGTTCCATAAAAGTATAATATACATATCTATACCTATATCCTGCCTTTTCATGTTCGAGAGGTTAACAATCAGGGGACAGAGGGCAAAAATTATTTGACCCAAATTCTGCATGTTTGAGAATCCACTAACTCCTGGAATTGTGGTGGATTTAGCCAGGACGGGGGTTGGTTTTATACATAACACACTGAACAGCCTTTGAATTAGATTCAAGAAGGGTGACATTGGCCAAAAATACAATATGATGGATCCTATAGCAGGAAGGTGAATATCGACAAACTTCTTTTTTCAGATGCCTGATATGGAGAAGTGTTCCTTCACATCGAGACTATTCAAGTCTAGTTAAGGCCCCCACACACATACCGAGTAGGGGCTGACAGAGCATGTCAGATCAGCTCTGGAGTGCAGGGTGATGGCATCTCCAGAGCTGACAGAATCGATGGGCACCCTTTTTGTGTTGGCCGTTAGCTTCAATGAAGACACCAGTCTCCATTGAAACTAACGGCATCGGCCAGAGAATATCAGACATGTCCGTTCTCTGGCCAGCCGAGCTGTGGGGC
>CM070037.1:100535153-100556113 GCA_036250615.1 Ptychadena robeensis | reverse complement strand
GCTATGTAGTGCCAGGTCCTCCCTGATAGAATACATAGTGATTGGAAGGTATATAATCACAGCTATGTAGTGCTGGGTCCTCCCTGATAGAATACATAGTGAGTGGAAGGTTTACAAAGCTCCTCATATTAAATGGTTTTCTTAGAACAAAAGATGATTGTAAGGTAAAAGATATTGTAAGGCAAGATAGTAAGGTGTATGGTGTCCTTAAGCATTAAATGCACTGAAGTTGCAGACTTGAGTAGAGGCCACATCGGTCTGAAAAAAAATTGCGTAGAAAGATGATAAAATTTATAGAAGAGATATAAAATGTACAAACCAATGTAGTTCTGTGATCATCATTACATGAACACTCTACTATAAATGCAAGCAGCATAAGGGATCTTACACTTGAACACCATTTAAAAGAAAATGGCTGCATACATTTTTTGCCTGCGCTTCAGTTTTAAATGAACTGAATAGGAAACAAACGAATAGGCAAAATGCACAGTAAACCTGCAGGGAACCCAAAGTGCATCCCCATTGCAGTTTGAGAATGCCCTCATGTGAAAGAGCCCTAGGTATTTGTATCCAACTAGATTTTTTGCATCTGTACAGTCTATGGCCGATAATTTGTGCCGCAGCATCTATGCGGAGAAGCTACTTTTACCTACCACGCACAGACTGATCTTGGCACAAGACAAGTGTTACCCAACTGCAGCAGTAAAAAATGAGGTCTACTCTCCTGCCAGACCATCTGTGCTATGTGGTACGGCAGAGATATGCAATTCTCAGATACCCATCCTCTGGCAGATAAATCACCTCCAACATATCCATTTTCTGCACTTTAGGAGTTCAGCTTTACTTTTGTCCCCATGTTGTAGGGACTTAAGTAGCTCTCTGTACCCTAAAGAGCTGCAGAATATTTGTTCACAGCAGTACTTCATAAAGAAGCAAAATATAATAATGAAAACAATCTAAAAATCTCAGATGGCAAAAAAAAAATATTTGAACTGCCTAATGCATTCCGATTTATCAAAGTCAAAGAGCGTAGAGTACAAATCCAACAGTTCGATATACAAGTGTGCATAATTTGTCACACTTTAAGGACATAATTTATTAACAAAAATGAGGTGTCTGACAGCATTGGAGGCCCAGCCAACTATTTACTTTGCAGAAAAAGAGAGATATATCATGGCCGCTTAGAGATTCCATTTTACTTAATGCAGTCTGGCGCTAGGAAGTCTTTTATTTACAACTTTACAAAGTAATTCATTTCCATAACACCTTTCAGCATCAAGAATAACACTGTCGTTAGAGAGGTGGATATGACCACTTACGCCTAATTCAGATCAAGGTCAGGTCGAGATAGGACGCTTGTGCCGTAAAGGCACTTAGTCAATATGGAACAAGCATTAATTACCTTTTAAAAAGAAAATAAACATCCAAAAATATATTTTGGAGAGCAAAGGTTCTTAGAGGCCAACATCCTGAAAAAGGAACTTAATTTAGAAGTAGCAGGTGCTTAAATGGCACATAAAAGGCAAACATTAAATTTTTTGGGGGGGAGAAGCACATATGTGGTACTCTGGTACTCAAAAGGGGCCAAAAACTAGCTCTGCGTACCTGCATTATTGTTACACAGCTCATATGCATACTAACAACTTGGAGGCACGCCGTGTCTGGGCGGCTGCAGCTAAATGGATAACTGCAGGGTAATATGAACAACTATGAAAGTTTGCAGTTAGTGGTGTGAAATATGGAATGTAAATTAATAATAAGAAAAAAAGATTGGACTTCTAAGGGTGTTGGAGATCTGTGGGATGAAAGTCAGAGAAGGCATATGTAAGGGTAAAATCTGACAAGAGAAAAGCACTGTGTGACAGCTGGAATATGACTAAGAAACGTTGACAATTGGACTGCTGGTAGTCTCAGGGTTAAGGTACTAGAACATTTTAGTTGTTTTCATAGTTATTCATATTTCCCTGCAGTTATCCAACTGACATAAATTGTATACATTTAACATTTAGCTGCGGCCGCCCAGACACGGAGTGCCTCCAAGTTGTTAGTACGCATATGAGCTTTGTAATAATGCAGGTACGCAGAGCTAGTTTTTGAGAACCAGAGTACAACTTATGTGCACCCCAACATTCCATTCTCCTGCAAGCAGGAAGGGAAAGTACACCAAAGGAAAGGGAAGATTCGGACCTATTTCTTCTACTGCTGGTCACTAGTGATTAGCAGCCTAGGCAATGTTTGTATTCACAACAGATCACCATTTTTTGCCTCACATTCACAATAAATTCCTGATCTCCAGCCATTTTTACCTTCATTATGAGAATCTGCACTTGTACACATGCATAATAGTCCAATGTGTTGTTA
This sequence comes from Ptychadena robeensis, assembly GCA_036250615.1. Lineage (NCBI taxonomy): Eukaryota > Metazoa > Chordata > Amphibia > Anura > Ptychadenidae > Ptychadena > Ptychadena robeensis. Next base: position 100,553,752 of record CM070037.1, on the reverse strand, counting down.
CTGCGACATCTAGTGGCAGAATGTGAAATTGCAAGCAGAAGCAATACATTTAGAATATCGGCAAGTGTAAATGTGAACACATTTAGATTGCAATGCATGTTACTTCATTCAAGATTATGAAGATATAGCATTATATTCAAGATCTTTGCCAATTCTCAAAGTGCTGATATTTGCAATAAACATTCTAGATTTGAATATTTGCGAACACTACTGTTCACCCGTCATGTATGGACCATGTAAGCTCTAAGCAGTGAAACTTATAGCGGTCACAACATTTTTACACTTTCATGAGAAAACAGGTCATCAAAGAAAGGTAAGTAACTGGGGGGTGATTAAGAGGTAGGTTAATACTTGGATTACTAAAATCACATATATACTTGTTAAGCTGTTTAAGGCTAGGTTTCCACGACATTGAGGGCTCCGTCACCACCCCCTGCCTTAATCGACATAGTCCACCCATATTACATGCCTACAGCACCGTCTGTTACCACGGTGATTAGCTGGTCCGCCGATGGACAGGTGAATGCCAACCTCCAGTCGGTGGACCAGTAGGGAGTAATATGGGTGGGCTACGTCGACATCCCTGTCAAGGAATGCAATCTAACACAGGGGGTGTAGATGGAGCTCCCAACGCTGTGGAAACCTACCCTAAGAAACATCTTCTGTAGTGATAGGCGGATACAAAACTATGTAATAAGTAGAGCCCCTACATAAAATGTAAAGGATATATTCCCAACACATACAGCTTTATTAGGTCCCATTTGTAATCAACCCACATGCAGAGTTTCACCTTCATGGGACCCAGACAGAGGGGAATAGGAGAACATTCTAGAGGTTGAGGCATGTTATACACAGTATTATTACCCTGCTCTGTGTCTATTACTGTATGAAAATAGCCGGCTGACCGCTAAGGCTTACAATATAGGAGCTCAGAAATTGCTTTGTTCTGGGGCTAATAGCCATATGATTTAGCATGAAATGAAGTCTGGAAAATCATTTTGGATAAATGGAAGTATAAATTTAATAGAATTTCCAAGACAACACGAATTGCTACACTCCAACATAAACAGCGCATTCTAAATCACAGCAACCAAGCAGCGATATGGAGCTGGGAGCGCCGCTATAATAAAGAGTAAGCCAGTAATTTCACTCATTCCTAAGTCCACTGTTCCCCATTTATTAGTCTATTTAAAGATGGTAACTCATTGTCAGACTGTTAGCCGCATAATAAACAGAAGAATCATTAAACACGCTGCATTAGAGTCCTATATCATAAGACGTTAGGTTTCTGGCTCCCTGATTAGCTGGTGGTACTCGTCAAGGATAAAGGTGAAAGAATACACATAACTAAAGAAATCTCCGATATAATATTAAAGGCAAATGTAAGTGAAGTGCGTCATCTATCTACGTCATTCTTTAGATAATTTCCTAATTTTTCGGACTATAAGACACACAGGACCATAAAACGCACACAGTTTTAAAGGGCAAAAAAACAGAAAAAAAAGATTCTATAAGTTTTCATATCAATTGGGTTAATGCAACAAATTTAGTGAATGCAATATTCAATTCAGCCAGCAGGTGTCACTAGCAGCAGTTCACTCAGACTCAAACTGATCGGCAGGAGGAGGAGGAGGAGAGGGGGCGCAGAAATCTCCCTCTCGTCTGATCAGCTGTTACTGTGTCCGTGGGAACTGCAGAGTGATTGCAGTATCCACTGACACTGAGAGAGGGAAAGATGGCAGTTCATCTTTCTCTCTTTCCATTGCCAATAACACAGGCAATTACACAGTTCAGATGGGAGAGCCGGACACCAGCTGACATCTCACATCTGACCGCTCCTCCAGCTCCCTGGCTAATCTCCGTGCCGGAAGAGCTGCGGCCGAGTGGCCACACATTCGGACCATAAGATGCAGGCACTTTTTGCCCCTAATTTTGGGGGTGAAAAAGTGCATCTTATGGTGTGAAAAATACGGTACTTCCCTTCAACTGGGCTGGAAGACCAACCGAAGAATATACTGTATATGGTGGAATATAAGCAACATTTTTGGCACCTGATTTGTACTCAAAAAATTTAAATTGCTGCAATTCCCAGACAGATTGAAGTGAATTGCACAGCCCCTGAACATGGTATCATCACCAAATTTGCTAGAGGAGTAGAGAATTGGGAACATTTGGAAAAAAATTATTGCACATTGGTGGCGAACTTATGACAGAGGAGAAACAGCACTCGCTTCGGCAGCACCAGTATACAATATGTCTCTTTTCTTTATTCAGACTAGAGGGGACACAGATGACACCCCATTTTTGAGGGGGGAAAAAGTGTGTCTTCTAAAACGAGAAATACTCTTTATTTACTAGCCCGTTTCCCTGAAAATAAGACACTGTCTGATATTAATTTAAGATGCAAAAATGCACTAGGGCTTAGTTCTGGGTTTAGAAGAGGTGACAAAACGCCTCCTGTCATGTCTTATCTAAATATGGAAGCTGTCTCTGGGACATGGTAGTTAAGTATTACTTTCTGGGTAGGTCTTACTTTCAGGGAAAATGGGTACTATTGCACATTTATATAGCCACAATTTTACGCATGGCTGTATAGGGTATTAAGTCACATTTGTCCCTCAGAAGCGGCTCACGATCAATAAAAAACATATACATATGGTAGCCATAAAGTCTAGGTCATATTCCAAGTCATATTTACACATGACCTATTTTATTGGGAAAAATCAATTAACCTACCAGAATGTCTTTGAAGTGTGGGAGGAAGCTACATGGACAAGGGGAGAACATACAAACTTGATAGAGCCTAGATGGAGATTCAAACCTGGGACCAGGTGCGTATCTAGTATTTGGGAGGCCTATGCAACACTGTTGCCTGGCGCCCCTGTCGAAAGTTGTTGAGCCGGGGGTATGCTAGCTGATAAGTTAAGGGGAATGGGGGGGGGGGGGGTGTAGTGCAAGCAGAAAAGTGGTTAAGGGAGGGGGAGCAACAGCCCTGTCTGGGACTCTAGAAGTGGCAGCCATTGCATAAACAATAAAAAAAAAAAAAAAACTTTAGAGAAAGCCTTGAATTACAAGAGGAAAAGGGTCTACTACTGTAGACGAAAGCCAACAGAAGCAGAAATTTCATTCCATGCACCCTTTCAAAGCCTTGAATTAAACATGGAGAAGAAGATCTCCTCTCTCTATAAAACCACAGGTGTGTACCAGATGTCATGCTTGTCTTTTCTCGAGATTACAGCTCACAAACTTTTTGCCTTTGGAATATTAACAAAGCTTGGCATCGAGAAGACTGAAACGCATTAAAAAACAAACAAGTTTAGCATAGCAGCTTATCTGACAAGTCATTGATTTCCTTTGCTGCAAGATTGCATTTATAAAGATGATTATATTTCACATTAAGAATGTGTCTGCGCTGAACGCTCATCGCATATTCTACAGATAACGGCAATGTAACCAGTTCTCAAGGATGTTGGAACTTTTATATTTTTTTTAGGTTATATCCAAAGTGGATCTTTACAAACATGTATCTATGGCCTTGTATTGTGTATACCTAGCGACTCGGGTAGTTGGCAAATGCCTTTTACAGCCTAAAGAACATGGCCTTTTGAAAAGGAGAGATTGGTAGACCACACCAACAGGATGAGGTGGCTAGCCTCTATTGGGACTTTAACGGCCAATGGCTAGTAATTAAAGCGTAAGGGTCCATACAATCAAAATAGGAAATGGTTTGTTCATTCTAAAAACAGTGGATACATAGTCAATCAATATCCTGAACCAAGATTATAAATAAAATATTTCCAACATATTATATACACAAGAGCAGCCCCATCAGGAACATGGCCGCCCAGCAAAAATCTCAGGAGGCATTTACGGGTTGGATTTTAGGCTTTCGCGCAATTTCATGGGGGTGTTCTCTAAACAACCCCCCAAGCCAACACTGGTGGCCATTTGCTATTCAGAAGGCTGCAGTGTTTCAGCCGCCCATAAAGCGACCATAATAAAGTAACCTATAAGAAACAGTGTACCTCCGAGATTGAAGATACCCTATAAGTAAAGGTAGGTGGATTCATGTAAGCAACTGCTGGATCTGTGTATATGAGAAATGGATAAAAATCTGACCTCCCACTAAAATCTTAAAGCACAGGATACCAGCTAGAAACTGGTTTCCAAATATGTGGGCACAATGTGCTAAAAGCAACAGACAATAGAAACACAGAGAGGGAGAGTACCTCTAAAGCAAAAATGAGGAGGAGTCTACCACATTGAAGAAGACGTCTCATAAGGTTCATTAGATGCTAAAAGTCAGACAGATCTTAGCTCCTTTCCTGGCTGATGGACAAACTGCATTGGCTAGTCCAGAGGGGCCAAATCTGGGCCATACAATAGTTTCTTTTTTTAACCACCCTAGCAGTCAGCACCTACTGTAAGGTTTTTAATATTGTACGTTAAATTTCCTACCCTTGTCCACATCGCCTTTAAGAACGCCGGCTACGTGGGCTGGGAAAACAACGCCCCTCCATTTTAATGGAGGTCTATGGCTTCACCGATGATGCAGAAGTGGTGGTCCCGGACTCCCGAAATAGCTGCAGCTTTCCAGGTGTATGGTCGGTTGTTGTGATCCTGGTTTGTTTGGAATTCGTTTTTCAAACAAGCTACGGACGAACTGGACGCTACGGGGTTAAGAAATGAATGGCAGGGATTTGTCTTTTATTTGACATTTGAGGTCACGTGTTTTAGTATTAAACTTAGCTTGTTCTAGATTCAATGTTAATGCAAAACTTAAGTTTGTTTCCATATCAAAAAGGTTTATTGTCATGTCTGACAAGAGGGAAAAAAGGCCCACCATTGTACACAATTTTCCATATCTCCATATCATGGTTGGCCCCTTTTTAATTTTAACGTACTGTGTGTTTGAGTTGAATACCCCTGGTCTTGTCCTTTATTACAGTCTTGCTCTCTATGGCCCATCATTATATTCAATGGATCGTTGTCCTATCAGTAATGGAGATTTGGCATGGTAGAAGACCTGAATGCAGCACTGAATAAGAGGTCCCATGCAAGAATGCCTACGGTCAGACACCAGGATATTTTAGAGGAATATCTTGTTTCGCAAAGTAAAAAAAAGTAAAAAAAAAACCTCTGTGGCATGGCTTAGAATTAAACTTTACACAGAAAAACTATGATTAAACCTCAATTTACATCTATTTTCTAAAAGAAAAAAAAATCTGCACATCCTTATGTAAATGTAAGATGAGGTCAAGAGTTAAAATCCCTTTAATGCTTTTCATTTCTAATCAGAGCTATAACTAAAGTATTTAGCTCTTCAATGAGCCCTGTGTGGGAGCTACTGTCCCCTGACACTCAAGATTAATTCACTTTTAATAAACAGAGCGTATGGGTCCAAAGCTGGAAATCAGTGGAAAATTATGATTTCACATGGGAAGGTGCCAGATGCGAATGGTAACACGACAGCTTGCGCTGGTGAGCAGAGAGCGTCTTATAAATGAATTGATTTGTTTGGCTTTCCAGTCAAGGCAGCATGGACAATATGTCAACGCTGTGTTCAAATTGATTTTATGTATATGGCTTACGGAGAATCAGAACATTACTAGTCTGCAAACTAGCAATTCAAAGATCTTCTTAAGGAAACCCAGAAAAGTAATCTGACACCCCTAAAAATTATGCCTACATCTCAATTATTACTGCTAAAGCAACTAGCACAAGTTTTATTCATTGTTGCACTTAAAGCAGACCTACCACCAGGAATCTATGTTTTCATGAATGGCACTAGGAGTGCCAATAATAGGGAGGAATGCAGTGAAAAACCCCAAAAACGTACTTGTAATGAGCAATTTAGTAATATAATCAGGCATTCCTGTTCACTTCCTGGTTAATGGAGAAAGCAGGACCCGGCAGAACGTCACAGCAGCACGTGATTTTTCAGTGTAAATCCAACACATGGTGGTGCAATATCGCGAGTGGCCACTGGGGGCGTTCAGTGATATTCTATGGCAAAGCAGCTCACTGAAAAATCACGTGTTGTGACGTGCTGCCGGGTCCTGCTTTCTCCATTAACCAGGAAGTGAACAGGAATGCCTGATTATATTACTAAATTGCTCATTACAGGTACGTTTTTAGGGTTTTTCACTGCATTCCTCCCTATTATTGGCACTGAAGTGCCATTCATGAAAACATAGATTCCTGGTGGTAGGTCCGCTTTAAGTTGCTTTTGGCTGTATAGGGCTTTTAGAGGCCGATTGCCCAAACTGAAACCTAAACCCCACTTATTTATTTTAATAAATTTTAAATAATTTAAGCAATTAAACCTGAATACACACATCATATACACACACAAGACATGTAAACACAATCTACTGTCTTATAAGATAGAATAGGAGAGGGTATGGGGCACTGTGTGCAATCAGAAGAGAAGGGAAGAGAACTGAGAGCATTGAGAGCCAATAGGCTGCAGCTTTTTCCTCTGTGCTGGCTGACAGCTCGCATGCCCACAGAGAGGGCTCCAAGTGCCATCTCAAACAACTCAAATTATCAGCAGCTCAGATCAGAGACCAGATAAATGCCACACATAGTTCTAGCAGCAGACACATCTCTAGAACAACTGTTAAAATCTGTGCTTTGGCCCAAATTTGAGATCTTGATTCCAACCACCTTGTCCTTGTGAGATGCAGAAAAGGTGAAGGGATGGATCCACCATGCCTGGTTCCCACTGTGAAGCATGAAGGAGGAGGTGTGATGGTGTGGGGGTGTTTTGCTGGTGACACTATTGGGAATTTATTCAAAATTGAAGGCACACTGAACCAGCATGGATACCACAGCATCCTGCAGTGACATGCCATCCCAACCGGTTTGCGTTTAGTTGGACGATCATTTCTTTTTCAACAGGAGAATTACCCCAAACACACCTCCAGGCTGTGTAGGGGCTATTTTACCAAGAAGGAGAGTGATGAAGTGCTGTGGCAGATGACCTGGCCGCCACAGTCACCAGACCTGTACCCAAGAGTGAAAGCAAAGGGGCCAACAAGTGCTACACACCTCTGGGAACTCTTTCAAGACTGTTGGAAAACCATTTCAGGTGACTACCTGTTGAAGTTCATCAAAAGAATGCCAAGAGTGTGCCAAGCAGTAATCTGAGCAAATTGTGGCTATTTTGAAGAAACTAAATTATAAGACATGTTTTCAGTTATTTCACCTTTTTTGTGAAGTACATAACATTACATGTGTTCATACATCTATCTGAAAAAGAAATTGTAGCATTTTTACAAATCCCTGCCATGAGTTTCCACCATCTCTGGCCATGAGTGCCAGTGTCAGCCAGTTTAATCTAGAAGCTATATATTTTTTACTTCCATCCCAGCACCGTATTTGCAGACGTCACAAGGGCGGTCTGACAGACATTTTTACTAGATACCGTTATGGTCTAACCATTTAAGCAAGAAAGATTTCTTTGAACAATACGGAATAAAAAGAGACATTAATTTTAATTGTACATAAGTAAGCCCATTTACAGATGTGGATGTGTTTGAACTCTCTTTTGTATTTTAAAATCCCTTATGGCTGCTATATAGCCTTGTAAAATGGAATTTACGGCAACAAAGCTGCCACGAGCCCTATTGCTGGCTAAATAATTTCTTTGTGAACAAATCTCATTTCATTATTTTTAAATTAACCTATTTCACTGGGACTCCAGAGTGCCTTGGCAGCACAGGGAAAAAAGTGTCCTGTATTTTATTGATTAGCATGATGGATGGGAAAATTAAGTATTTTATAGGAGATGAGGACCCTAGATGGCTGCAGGCTGTTTGATTTAGAACAGTTCAGAAATTGATTAGGTTCTGTAACCTAGAGATTAGTTCACTTGAGAAGATTTTAAACTAATATCAGGAACCATCATGTAATCAAAAGAGATTCAAAAACTTCTTTCTTTACTACTTTACCAGTAAGGTTACCCTGTGATTGTACATAGTTCTGTTACCACCTACCCTAATATTGACAGCAGAGCTTTTTTTCCTCAGAGAAAAGGTGGTGGAACTCACCCCCTCCCCTGGCCACACCCCTACCCACCCCTAGGACCGCCCCCTAAAACCACCCCTTTATGCTCCATAAATAGCTCCCCATTGGGGGAATGTGGGCCAGTGCGCCCGCCAGCGCAGGCAGGCGCACCGCCTCCCCTCCCTCAGGATGGCTAGAACTCCATCCCCCAGTCCACGCTGAAGAGAAAGATCTCTCCAGCATGGACGGGGGAGGAGACGCCCAGTTATAGGGCCACCACCCATAAACAATAGGAAGGCGCCGCACCGCCCCTCCCCCTCTGCACATTGCGAGGGAGGGGAAGAGGGGAGGCATCGCCCGTAACCCGTGCTGAATGGCCAACACTTCCCCCCCACTAAACAACACACATGGGGGACCCCTGGCGGGCCACCCATGACGCACTGCAGCCAGTGCCCTTATTTCGGGGCCAGGCTTAAAACAGGTGGCAGAACTCTGTTCCAGTGCGTTCCCCCAGAAAAAAAGCCCTGATTGACGGTATTTAGGTCTTTCTCTTCTATTGTACTTTTCAAAATCCCAAATATCAATCCATCAAAAATGTGAAAAATTCATTCTTTAATACCAATATAGCTATGTAGACCTTGAAATCCAAACTGAAATAACATAGTGGACCACATATTAGAAAATTAGAAAAATTTCTACAATTTGGGAATTTTCCTTCTCATTAGCAATTAACCTTTTCATATGGAAACCAACTTTTGTTTAAACATTGAATTTCAACCAAGCAAAGTGTAATACTATACACATGTGAAATGAAATGTCAAATAAAAGACTCCTTTTCAACAGTTAGTTCTTAAATATCTAATGGGCCAAATATTAATACACTGTGGAGCAAGATTTTGGCCCGGGGCAGAGTTTGACACCCCTAATCTAAAAATATTTTTTTTTTGAGTAGACTCATCATTGGAAGTAAAATTGTAACCTCAAGATGGGGTCCTCTACCAGAAACCTGGGTGCCTGAGGTGCCTGCGATTTGTCCACTCCTCCATCTTAGTGGACAAAACTGAGACTGCCATCTCTGTCCTTATAATCCCATGGGCCAATTTAGCGTCCGATTCCCGAATGATTAATCGCCATGCATGTTTGGGAATTGAACGCTGCCCACCAGGAGCAATTGATCCCGCTCCAAAGTATTGGCCAGGACTTGATTTCCAAAGGTGGTGTGCATCTATTCGTCGAATGATTGTTCGGAGATCAGTTGTGTCATCATGTTAGGCACTATATAACCATACTCTAACCCATGGAGTCTGCGATGGGGTTCGTCACATTGGCTTCTGCGAACAGGCCTTTGGCTTCTCAAAAAGCACTTGACCACATGTAGTTCTTAAGGGTTGAATTCATAATTCACAATGTGTGGGCCAGCAACTTCCTCCATGTAATCCTAATGGGCAACCACCTACAAACCATTTAGGGACCACCGAATGTTGGGTACACCCAGCAGTTTTCACAGTCAGTCACAGTCAGTCGTTGAAAACATTGCATTTTATTTGGCAATTTGCATAACTACCTCATTTGAAATAAACAAATACTAAAAAGAAAAGATCCACTTGCCTTAAGTCATGCTTTAACCACTTCAGTAATAAAGACATATCTGATTGGCAGCGTAGTATAAATTAAACTTCATTTGGTGCTCCATAACCAACCCAAAAGACAAACAAATCTGACTTGCGTGTTTATACCAGATAAGCTTTATTTACTTAATATTCCTTAAAAGTGATTTTCTAAGAAGCCCTGTAAATGCCGGTAATATTTTAACACAGTCTAGGCACCTGCAATGCTAAAATCCTGGAACCAGCAGATCCAATGCGTAAGACAGGCTGTAATGAATAAAACATTGCCAAGATTTAATAAGAAAACGGGTCTATTAAAATATGCAAAATATTTCTTCTCAGAAGGGCTTGCAGCTTTTATTTCTATTAGCAAAGTTGAGTTTCTGTTTCAAAGAAAACAAAAGTTGACTGTTCATTGAGATTTTTAACTGTTCCTTCTCCAAAAAGGATTAGCAGGTCCCTTGATGTTTGCTCCTGACCCTATGCAGCATGACATGAGAGGGCAAGGAAGTGGGCCAAAATGGGGTTTTAAATGTAACATAGGGGCCGGACCAAGAGCCTGCAAGGGCAGCCGGGGATAGGGCTCCTAAGTCCTCGTAGCTAGGACAGGATATAAAAAATTGAAAATATGTAAAAAAAAAAATTTAATAAATAGAAGCTTTTGAGAAGTTTAAACATTCCATGGCAGGAAAACTATGGCCTCTAGGAAACAATCCAAACAACTATCCTCTTGGTGTTATCTTCACTTGCAGGGAATGAGGGGAGCCAAAGCTTCTAGACACCAAGGTGACAAAGGGCCAAATGAAAAGACGAAAGGGCCATTTTTTCCCCCGGGCCTTAGTTTGCCCACGTCTGTGCTAAACCAATGGTAGACACCAATCGCAAAACTCGCAAGTGTATATACAGTTATTGGACCCAGAGCTTCTTGGGTGTCCACACTATTGTGTTGAATAATAAAAAATAAAAATGAACACAAACTGACATTCCCCTACATACACATCTACACACATTACACAGATATACAGACACACACAAACCATAATAAATATTCACCCCTCCCTTATTTACATTTCAAATTAGCAGCAACAGAGGTGGACAGGCTTACCCGCTGAACTCCCATGGAGCAGCGGGGGCGGGCAGCCAAGAAATTGATTGACAGGCCCACCACCTGTCAAATTAATCTTTGCCACCACCCTCTTGCAGTGTCTCTGTACCAGCTTACAGGTGGTGTCCCAGGTGTTACTTGGATGCCGCTGTGAGGTGTGGGCAGATAAACTGCTTAAGAGGGCCATATCTGGGCCAGCGCCTGTAGTTCGAGGATCCCTGCAGTATATGAATACATGTAATGAATAAGCCAATGCATTAAAGGACCCTTAAAACATTAACAGAAGCAAAAATTATTCTTTTGCAATTAAAACTGTTGGCAGTGTGATCTGCCTCCTTGGGTTTCATTAAAGGATCCCCAATGATATCTGTCAACATAGACCACATTATAACAGACAGGAAATCAGGAAGGAAATATAAACATGGCCAAAAAGCTATTTTGTGTTCTTTGTGCCCCCATACCCTATACAATAAAAGCTTTTTAATTTTTGTGATGAAGTTACCCTCAGCTAAAAAAGCTAATTTTGACAGGAAAGAACATCTTTCTAATGGAGCCCCGGGAGAGCAGAAAAACCTAAAATCTAGTTGCAATCCTTGTCTATCCAGTTTATGAATATCTCTGCATATGTAGCCATGAACATTTTCAACAACTGATAGAGTAGTTAGGACGCGCACAGAAACATGGGAGCTAAGACATGAAAACTTTCTTGCTCACTGAGGCTTTCTTAGAAGAGGTACAACTTCTGTAGGAGACTCCAGTCCTTTATTGCAAAAAAAAAAAAAAAAAAAAAAAAAAAAAGGAATATGGGACAGGGTAGGAAGGCGACAGGTAAAACAACAGACACAGATTCCCTGGACCTGGTGTGATCTGAGACAGCTACAGGTCAGTTAGCCTCCAATATCTTTGTGCATTCTGATATATTACTGGGAAGAGGAGAAAGTTCGAATTTCTGACTAGGTCCCTTGACATGCATTTTAATGTGATAAGGCCTACTGGATAAAATGTGAACTTTTCGGACATGATCAACATTGCCCAACACTGGTTAAACTAGATAGGTGTAAACAAGGCTTTTAATGAAAAGTTATTTAAGTACAGTGGAGGAAATAATTATTTGACCCCTCACTGATTTTGTAAGTTTGTCCAATGACAAAGAAATGAAAAGTCTCAGAACAGTATCATTTCAATGGTAGGTTTATTGTAACAGTGGCAGATAGCACATCAAAAGGAAAATCGAAAACATGACTTTAAATAAAAGATAGCAACTGATTTGCATTTCATTGAGTGAAATAAGTATTTGAACCCCTACCAACCATTAAGAGTTCTGGCTCCCACAGAGTGGTTAGACACTTCTACTCAATAAGTCACCCTCATTAAGAACACCTGTCTTAACTAGTCACCTGTATAAAAGACACCTCTCCACAGAATCAATCAGACTCCAAACTCTCCAACATGGGAAAGACCAAAGAGCTGTTGTAGGATGTCACAGACAAAATTGTAGCACTGCACAAGGCTGGAATGGGCTACAAAACCATTAGCAAGAAGCTGGGAGAGAAGGTGACAACTGTTGGTGCGATTGTTCGAAAATGGAAGGAGCACAAAATGACCATCAATCGACCTCGCTCTGGGGCTCCACGCAAGATCTCACCTTGTGGGGTGTCAATGGTTCTGAGAAAGGTGAAAAAGCATCCTAGAACTACACGGGAGTAGTTAGTTAATGACCTCAAATTAGCAGGGACCACAGTCACCAAGAAAACCATTGGAAACACATTACACCGCAATGGATTAAAATCCTGCAGGGCTCGCAAGGTCCCCCTGCTCAGGAAGGCACATGTGCAGGCCTGTCTGAAGTTTGCCAATGAACACCTGAATGATTCAGAGAGTGACTGGGAGAGCTTCTCCATGTCTGCCTCCGCAGCCAAGCTTAATACTTGGCAAGAGGGGGCACACAGAATGTGCGACCCCCGTGTCGGAATAGTCAGCTGCAGATGGTCACGCATACACAACTTCTTAATAAACACATATGATATTAATGGACAGGCAGAGCTGCTCCTACAGGCACCTTAGTTGTCATATGAAACAATAAGAGAATCTCACAATAACCTCAACAGAACAAATGATCCTTTAAACACACAGACTGAAAAAGAAACCGCATTAACTTATGAAAGAGACAGAGGGGGTTTGCAATGTGACCTGTTCCTTTCAGCAAAGTCAAAAGATAGGGAAAAAAATGATTTGGAAAAGTCTGTGAAGCAGGTAGACCAGCACTTCACAGCATAGCAGCATGGCATTTGCTGTAATTCTGCCCATTAACGGAAATCATTAATACAGAAATTCATTGCATTTTAATTACAGACTACATTTATCTTTAGATCATTTTGTGCCGTTGTGTTAACCTTCATTTTATTATTAAAAAGAGTTTTGATGAAGGTCTCAAAACTACAATAGATTTAAGTTCACCAGGCAGCTTTCTTATTCTGGAATAAAAATTAATGTATGAGATTTCAATTTATTTCTATATTTAGTCTGAATAGTTGGAAATGTTTGTTTAGAGATTAGTAGTAGGAAATTCTACCAAAGAACGTTTAATGGCAAAAGAAATATATGTAAACTTGCGACCTATGAACCCATTATTTACTGCCTGGCAGAAAAAAAAAAGTCACCTCCTGGATTTAACCAAGCAAACATGTACGAGCCTCCTATTGGATGAATATGGGGTTGCTGCGGTTGGTTAGGTCTAGGTTCAGCATAAGTATGTGCGCCAAGAATGAGGTCAGCTGACTACCTGAATATACTGAATGACCAGGTTATTCTATTAATGGATTTCTTCTTCCCTGATGGCACGGGCATATTCCACAACGCCAGGATTAATCTGGCTCAAATTGTGGAAGAGTGGTTCAGGGAACATGAGACATCATTGTCACACATTGATTGGCCACCACACAGTCCAGACCTTAACCCCATTGAGAAACTGTGGGATGTGCTGGTAGATGGCTCTACCATCATCAATGTAAGATTTTGGTGACAAATTCATGCAACACTGGATGGAAAGAAGCTTATCCAAACAATACCACAGCAAATGCGTGTCATAATCAAAGCTAAAGGCGCCTAGCGATATATTAGTGTGTGTGTGACTTTTTGTGGCAACTTTTTATTTTTGTCCAGGCAGTGCAGGTTACATAACTGTAGATGAAAATTATGGCCAGAGCACTGTTAAGACTTTGATTCAGGGTCCAAGCCCAACTCCTCCATCCTTTATCATCACTAAGACTAATGCTAAAGCAATGCCCTGCTAGGCACAGTGAATAATTCCTAGCCACATATATAGCTTAACTGCTGCACTGGGCACTGCTTTCAGATCCTGGAGTAATCCACTATAATAGGTTACAGGATGCAATGATAAAGTAAACCTTTTAGAACAAAAAAATTTAACTAAAAAGGCCAGGACATGAGCCGATCGGTCACTTGAAGCCTTACAATCCCCTCTTGTCACATTAAAGGACAAACTGAATGGAAAGAAAATTAATTTCACCCAATAAGTTTCACTCCTCCTGGGTGCCAGTCAGTTTGTTCCGTTCCAGTTACATTTATTGTTCATTCAGGATAGAAAAAAAAGCCAACTACCAACAAGGAAAGGAAACCCGTTTTCCAGGCTCTGCACTGATCTTAACAGAATGTTGACTTTTTCACCCTGGAATAGCACAAACTTCTCTTACACGCTCTAAATAACAAGTGTGCATGCGTCCTGCAAATGCTGCATCTGCCAGGAAAAGTCGACCTGTCACTGGCACACAACAGAGCTATCTGTGAAAGGACGGAGCTTTTTGGCTTAAAGCGCACCTGAACTCACCTGTCACTTGCTGGAAAAACCCCGATTATTGGGATAAGTAAAAAAAAGAATTGTAATCGCAATGTCAGCAGATATGAAGTTGTCACATCTCTATACAAGTCTATAGACTTTCATATTCTCCAATTAAAAACCATTATATGTGGTGCCTCTGGGTGGCTATACATGTTATTGCAGCTATTAACCCCTCGAAGGAAAAAGTGTGTTCAGTCAAATTTTACACTTTTGGCAGTATTGGACATTGCAAAAAAAGGGTCCAGTTGTGTTTCATTCTATAGGCATCCAAAGTGACCAGTTTTCGTGACCAGCCATAAATTCTCTCCTAGATTTATCTAGACCACATCCACAGACCATTAACATTGTTTTGGCTTTCCTATTTCATACCCATTTAACTTCCAAGGGGATCAATACTTTGTACAAATACAATATACTGCATAGTGACATGAAAAATTATTTTTTGTAGTTAAAAAAAAAAACAAAAAAAAACATTATAACCGCTTGTTAATATCTGACCAAACGCCTCTTTAAAAGGATCGTACTGTGTGCCACTTTTTTCTTTCCCAAGCAACTGCAGATGAAAAGTCCAAAATATTAATGGGCAACTTCAAAATACTGATAGAAGGAATACGAACATAATGAAGGAAAAAACCTGCTACACACAACACTGTGGTCTTATAGGAAAGATGTAACTTCTTGGCCAATTATGAGAATTTCATTAACGTGTAGTGTCATCTTCATGTCACTGGGAGATCTGCTCCCTACCAGCCAGAAACTGAAAAGAATATCAAAAGATGTTTAATATTTCAAAAGAGGCTGCCACCATCAAATGGTGATCACCTCGTACTTCTCTGCCAAATGAGATGCTAATCTGCATCTTTGGCTTTTATAGTAATATTTACCCTACAGCTAATAGAATGGATTCAAGCATGTGTATGGTGTATATACTTTAAGAGGGGGTTTCCACATCCGTCGGGACCGCCTCAGGTAAGCGTATTGCTTGGAAGGAGGTCCCACACCATGCAACAACCTGCCCCCCCCCCTAGTAAGGCTGGCAATATGTTAATTGGCAGACCACAGGACACAGCCGATTGCCCCCTAATACTGCTTTATTTCTCAGTGTGTAGTGGGCATCCCGAAGATTCAACAGAACCCCAACACACTTCCACTCTTAACTTGTTATAGATTAACTTAAAATATCAGCAAGGGTCAACTTATTTTAGAACAATAATAACAAAACAACAATAAAACAAAAAGCACAGGGAATGTGTATAGCAACATAACATAGGGACCAAAATAGAAGGCAGTTATCTAAAAGCAAACACCAACGGTAACTTTTTTTAAATTCCTCTTTAAATCAGGGCTCTGAGTGCGTATAGCACGTAAAAGCAACTTTTCAGTTTTCCTGTGAGCTACAAATGACATCCTATAAAAGCCATTTTAATCATTATTCCGCATAATTAACAGCTCCTCTTATTTGACAGATGTGTTTGACTCTACAACTGTACTCTTAAGCCAATGAATCAATGACTATGAGCTGGCTTAAGGCTCTTCACTAAACGGTTTTCTATACCATTAAGGTAAAGTTCATTACTAAATGAGACATTCACTGTTCACCCCGATTAGTACAATAACAAAACAATGACATTGGAAAAGGTTCTTAACACCAACAAGCAAAGGTGCTAGGGGATTAGATTTGGAATCTTTTTGCATAGAGCTTAAGGCCCTCTTCCCACCCTTACAGCAACCAACATAAAAACCTCATGTAAACCCCAACACTTGACCCAAATAAATCCCTGTGTAATCCACAACACAAATTCCTGAAACCCAATTATATTATGACACAGTAGGAGTTGAGGACTGCCCGATCAGTCATGGTGGTGATGTTGGGAATGAGAAGATGTGTTGGCCAGACTGAAGAGGGGGGTTTTCAGGGCTTTTTTCGATGTAGCAGTAAGAATAATGGGATGAGGGAGAGGTTTCCAGAGAAGTCTTACAGAGGTCTTGAAGCTGTGCATGTGACGATGTAATGAGCAGGGATGTCATTAGTAGATCAGTCTATGAGAGGAGGGGGCAGTTAAGGGTATGTATGTATCAGGTTGGAGATGTAAGTGGGACAGGAGGTGTGGAGTGATTTAAAAGCAAAGCACAGTAATTTGCATTTGATTATCTGGACAATTGCTAGCCAGTGAAGCCATGTGTGTGAAAGTGGCTGGAGAAGAGGGGTAGTATCAGACTGCAGGAGGTAGGGCATGAGAGACATTACTCTACCCTTTATCCACAGAATCCTGTAGTGTCTGATTGACTTAAGTATACTGTATGGAAAGACATAGGCCAAATTCAGTTCCTTCTGCCTGGGTAAGTTTAAGAAGCCAACCAAGGGGGCGGGGGAATTGTGCTTCACGCAGTCTGTAAATTGGTCACATGTTGTGTTGAGGTTTGAGGTTCTCATGCATATTGTTTTTATAATGTATAGAAGTGGGGGTTGCAGGTGGATGTTGAACTGTCTATTTGGTTCTGCTGTCTCCTCTATGAATAAATCCACACAAAAAGGAAAAATACTGCAAAAAAAAGGGGGGAAAAACGACATGAAGGTTTTCTTTTAAATCAAATAGGATAGGATAGCATTCATGAGGTGTTGACCACATAACATGCCCTGTCCTTCATACACGGTTTGAACTTCTGTAAAGGAGAGGACAAACGATCAACTACCGTGCTGTACCATGTCCAGAAAAAACAAGCACCATAACCTGTAGATCTCCCTCCTTCTTTTGTAATATCTCATCTGTCTCCACACCCCTATACAAATATGAACTCCAGAGTTAATCTCTGTAATGGACAATTGGCTATTGATCACATCTTCCCGAAAGTTACACAAGTGGCAAATTGTTTTCATAAAGTAGAGTGTTGTCCGTGACATAGATAAATTCACACACTGGTGATTTACTACACTTTCCTTCTTGACCTACAAGATGCAAAAAGTCTCTGCATTTGGAGCAGCCTCTGTCCATTAATTTTATGAGTCTCATTACCCAACATACACTGCCTATACCGCTAGTGTTTAGTAAGTCCCTTCTCACTCATTGACATTGAATGGAACACAACACAAAAAAGTTGCCGTGTTTGGAGGATGAGCCTTTTGCATTCACTTCTTCTCTAAGAAGTCATGTTTTATGGCGTGTTGCTGATAAATAGAGTTTGCTCTGTATTAAATATATCTCACATTTAAAAAGTAAATTTAAAAAGTTCACATTACGTGTTACAAATGGCAAACCGCTGGATGATTCCAAAATATAAGGAAACAACCACACAATAAAAATCTTTAAGGAACTACAGGTGAAACAAGTCCTATGGCTAGCAGTTTCTCTAGGCAATCGAGCTCTCCCTTTCCTGAAAATAATTGTACTCAGATAATGTTAGTGATGTGACAATGGTTGGCAAGTTCAGATGTGAACTTACCCAAATCACTGTTCTATGTGACATGGCCATGATTTTTTATAGCATAAACATATTACACTTCCGCTTTACAAATACAATAATAATAATAATATTTCTATTATTGATATAACTCCCTTAATTATTAATTATACTATTTCCCCCCTAGTTGGGATTGGCTAGTTGTATGAAAACTACTACCGTGTTTCCCAGATGATAAGACACTGTCTTATATTTTTTAGAAGCCAAAAATATGAGACAGGTCTTATTATCGGGGGGATGCCTTAATCTGAAGGGGACAATGGATGGCACAGACTCACCTTCTACAGTCACTTCTGCACACTCCGCTCTGCACTGCAGCCAGCCCCACAGGAGGCACACATGGAGATTCGGGCACGCATCGTGGGTGTCCTTTAGCAGTGAGTGTCTGCTTTGCTTTTTTTCAAAAAGGGGGGATATCTTATTTGATGGGCATGTCTTATTATCGGGGAAACACAGTAGAATGGATGCTATGTGTTTTAACAAATAGCATCAAACGTAAAGATGAGAAAGTACCGTATATGCCGGCGTATAAGACGACTGGGCGTATAAGACGACCCCC
>CM070037.1:100522417-100535053 GCA_036250615.1 Ptychadena robeensis | reverse complement strand
GACTTTGGGGAGGATTTTAAGGTACTGAAAAGTCGTCTTATACGCTGGCATATACGGTATGTGGTTCTGCAATGGTTACCCAATATATTCAAGGTTGTCAATCACTTTATAGCACACATGGTAGACCTGTTTTTATCAACTGGCCTATACTGTAAGGACACAGTATCCCAAAAAAATCCTTAACAGGTGATGCTGATCTTAAGATGAATTTCAGCTAAATTGTGTTTATTAACAAAAGCCAAAACACACCTTTACCTAGGCTGTGGGGGGGGGGGGGGGGGGGGGGGGGGGGGGGGGGGGGGGGGCTAGAAGACCACCACAGCATAGTGCTAAGAATACAACGAGAAGATGGGGACAGTCTTAATGAAACAAGTCTGATAACTTTCAATCTGCATTGACACTGTGGATACTTACCTACCATCTGTTTTAACCACTGTTTATTATAACTAAAGTTGAGAGTCACCCTGACAGCTCGCCCAAGGCCTTTTTGCTGACCTTGCTGACCTCTTGCTTCTTCCCTTTCAAAAATTGATGACATATTTGCAATCACCTCCTATTCTATTCTTTCAGTGGTACATCTTTTACTTATTACCTCTGGGATAAAGCAAGGAAATAAAGTCTAATAATGGTACCAGTTGTTGGTAAATTGTGACACAGGCTATAAAGACTTTGTTGGAACTTCAGATTATATACCTCTGCTATGTTCTCTTTCTGTAGAAGGTTCATTACAGTTCACCTTCTGTCACATTTAATTTTCTTATAAATGGAAAAACAACATTTTATTTAATTTTTAGAAACTAAACATTTTTAGTTCAAGCAAACTTGACAAATAATTGGTAAGAAAGTATTATTTGCAAAGTGATTGCAGATGTGGTAAATAACTATTAAAGTGGTAGCTTAAACGAACATATATTAATAGCCACTGCAATAAATAAAGTACTGAATATGGAGAGCAAAAATAAAATGGGTCATACAATTGCCTTATCCTCATTTGGACCCAGACACAAATTTGAATTAGTCAGTGAAAACTAGAAAAGGAGGCCGTGTGCTTGCGGTGTTGAGGAATGCATTTGTGGCTTATGCAGTACATAGCATAACAATCTCTACAAAGCTTTATAAACACTTGGGAACGTTTGTCGTGTCTTACACACCCACACAGAGCTTCTGACAATGTCCCTGATTAAACATAGTGACGCGATCAGGTGCACGATCAAACAAGATGAGAGCGAGTTATGTAATGTGCCTTCTTCTAATCCATTCTTCCCTCCTCAGCACTGGCAAACTATTACAATATCAGAGGGATGCTGTCAAATCAGGCAAAGCAGTCATGTGGACTTACAGGAAAGCTTATACTTTGTTAAAAGTTTTTATAACGGATACCTTAGCCTAAATGCAATTAATATTTAGAATAAATTGGAGAACAAAACGATCCTACAAGAAAAGGATAACCAAACATCTGCCAAGAGTGATAGATTTCAGGCATCCCTAGATGTGTCTTTGGAATTTATATTCAGTTTGCACAACATGTTCAGCTTAAAGGGCTCCTGATAACCGCCATCAAGTGTGTTGGGTGTTGATCCTTATTTCCTTTCCTAAAAAATGACTGGCCAGTAAAAAGCATGAGGTACTGGGACTAGGGGGCGAGTGACATCCTTGTTGGCTCCCAATTTTTTTCTTCTGCTTTACTTCTGGTTTCTATTATTAAGAACCCGAAATGGCTATAGGACCATGTAAAGGTCACCCACTTTTCATGTTGGGTATGATTATTATACTGTAAAACCTGGTTGTCAGTTTCCTCAAAGCTGAAAAAAAAAAAAGCATGGAGGTGATTACTTCATTGGCTTCATACTACAAGAATAGAATTGCCGGACCAGCACGCTTAAGTGCAGTCAACAATTGTATCACATAATGTTATCCACACAGGTCCTTTTAACACTGCTAAAACTTTGGAACAAGCCATTCTTTAAAGCAACCACCTACCTTTTCAACCTCAAATTTCACTATAGAGAGCATGAGTAGGGTTCTCCAATGGATTTAATAAGTCTGCTGGTAGGTATGGTTTCTCAAGACCGTGGGAGTCTTGAGAGAGCTAGACCAGTGGTTCTCAACCATTTAAGATATTGGCCCCCGGAAGTGGTGTCGCAAAATGTCACTTCCTGTATCTGGAACTCCTAAGTGCCTCCCTCCCTTATATTTCCCCACCCCATTACTACAAAATATTTACGGGGTAGGAAGTTAAGAGGGAGATTAACGCCCACTCAAGTAAGGATGGGGGGGGGGGGTATTACTCTCCCCTCTTTACTTCCTAACCCACTTGTTAGCCACAGCTCTGATGATTTCAGTGAACCCCTGTAAAATGGTCGTTTGACCACCAAGGGGGTCCAGACCCACAATTTGACAACCAATGAGCTACACAGGAAATAATTACTTTTGTAAGTAGAACTGAGTTCTGGAGAAAGCAAAATGGTCCTAAATGACAAAATTATAATAAAGGTTCGGTTGACCTGTAAGTAATGAAAATTTTAGCTTTTAGCAGCCACTGATTTACGCAATCATTTAGGCTGGAGGACCTAGATCTGTGAATTTTAGATCAGAATAATACTTTGGCTGTCTGGGTGTTATGGGGGATCACAAAGTACAGACAGGATCTGTTTTCTGTCTCCAGAGCTCACATATTGCTAGTGTGCTGCCCAAGCAGCTCTGTGATATTTAACAGCAACCAGCACAAACATGTCTCATCATTCCATGATCGATCCCAGATGCATTCTTTCTATAAATCAATATGCGGAGGTTTCACTCTATTGTACAAATATTGATTGCAATGGAGGGGTGGGTGTATTTGCCAGCATTGCAAGTTTTTGCAAAACAATGGACTGTGAGTTTATCAAAGCTTCAGAATAAAGACTAGTGCAAGTGCATTAGAAGGGCGGGCTACATATTGAAAGTAGAATTCTAGTTTGGGGTAAATATTATTTTCAATGATCCCAACAGACTGTTGCCTTCCTAAAGGTCCCCCATACACGGATCGATTTCTTCACGATTGACGATCGATTTGATCGTTCACAGTGAATGAAAAATCTGTGATTGATCGATCGATGATCAATTTACACCCCACCTTGCACAATAAATTTTTGGATGATCCATCTTTCCCAGATCGAATTCTAGAATGTTCTGGATCGAAAATGATTTCATTGTTATACTATAAAATTTCACAAGTCGATCAAAAACAGCATGTCGGATTCCTGGGCGATCCATTCACTGGTCTATTCCGACAGCTTTTGGGTCAATCGTTCAAGGTGGACTGCAAATGATTCTTAAACGTCCGATCGTCATGCTCATGTATGTTTGAGAATCGTTTGCAGTCCACCTTTAACGATTGACCCAAAAGATGTCAGAATCGACAGGTGAATCGATCGCCCAGGAATGCAACCATGCTGTTTTTTTTTGGGATCTAGCAAGAATCGTATGAGAAATGGACACATGTATGGGGACCTTATGTGTTTTTCATTGTCCCTACACAGCTAAATCCTGAATGGGAGCCTTCATTATTATCACAACCAACACCATGAGATGCCTGTATCCCTTCTGGATTCACATATAAAAGTTATTCATTCTTGTCTACATGTCCATATTTCTATACACAATGCTTAGACTATACTTTTTGAGTTTCTCATATTCTTGGTAATGCAGTTTTTGTGCACAATGACACCATCACTATTCAAAAGCCAAATTTTAAAAAGAGTGTAAAATTCTGGGAAGCTTTCAGAATCACCATGTAAAATATCCAGCAATCCATGTAACTGTAATTTATAAATTATTTTCCCGCCTGCCTCCAACAATGTAACCTAGAAAGCAATGATTTTACCTACGTAATCCAAGCCATGGATAGCTTGCGAAATGAATAATTCAGGCAACAAAAGACACTGATGTCATTACAGATACAAATGTTAGCACAATTACAATCATCAGATGTTCCTGTGCTGTATTGTTATCTGGTGACAGTTACAAATATGGTTATACGTGCTGTCAATCACGCGTGGAACAATCTTAAAATGGCTTGGCATTGTCTCCAAATGATTCTTTATCCACTTACAGCTGGGCGAGCGCGTAGTCAGATTCTTTATAGCAATCAAGACGCACTATGCTAGTTCCTTGAGCACGGATTCTGGGTCTAAAAAAGCACATAATTAGTTGCATTGTAACTCTGTTCCCATCAGGTGGTTCAGAGGGATCATTCTATAGCCATCAATGACTGAACAGGGCACTCTGCATAGAACGCTAGGCAAATAAAACCCAACCATTTAAAATTGCTGTCTGGTGGGGGTAATTTAATCTGGAGAGTGAAATTATTCACCATCAACAATCTTTACAATGAAACGCCAATATATCATTTCATTCCAGTATGTATATAATAGTAATACGTCAGTGCTTTGCTGACTATACAACATTAACCATACCAGTTCCTGCGCCCAGAACTGGCTCTCAGTCTGATATCACTTCTACATTTTCTTACACATTAAGGGTAATTTAGAATGACAATTAACAAACACTATGCTTTGAAACTGTGGGAGAAAGTGGTACAAACCCACGCAGACACAACATGAAGTTCAAACTTTAAAAGACCATTTTGCTCAATCTTTAACTAACCATTTTGCATGGTGATTTAGGGTCCATAGAAAGAAAAATAAAATCACCTACATGGGGTGAGGGCAGCTGATATCACATTATCTGTTCAAGGTTAATCTGACCTTGAAAACATAATTACATCAATGACTCTCAAAAGTAAAAAAAAACACTCAATGGGCACAGTCCATAGGATTTAGGTTTCTACACCAAAATAAAGGGTATTTAATTCTGAAGGCAAATCAATAGTAGAGATTAGTTGAGGGTACCCAGACACCATATGAAGATGTTCCTTGTACCAGGCATCTCTGAAAGAGAGCAAGCCATGGCAGAGACTTTGAACATTACAGTCAGATTTACTTATGTGCAAGATCAGAAAACAGCCAAATGACAAGAGGTGTGCAGTTAGAACAGAGAACGTTGACTATAAACTTTTGATGTACAGCAGTACAGGCACAGGGGACAGAATACATGGAATTATAGGGGTAGGCGAATAGGTCTAAGCAGGTGGTATACATCCAAAAGCTAGATGTAACTAGGGCCAAGTATATTTTTGTACCTGAAAAACCTCAACTTGCACATCCAACTCTAGGAAAGTCACACTTTGAGACATTGAACTCCCTTTGGCCGAATGACCGATGAAGCTGCATGCAACACTTAAGGGCCCATTCATGGCTGTTAGACTCATGCCCAGCTACTCCTGTCTCATCAGATGCTCCTCTATCAAGGCCGGGGCTGGGTCTATATACTGACAGGTCCCTGCATGAAAAGATTGTTGAAGGGGACTTTCCCCAATACCCTATGACACACTGACCCGTTGTGCACTACACCTACACAATGGATTTGAAGATACCTCTAGAAACAACTTGTTGTTCCTTGCTCCTGAAGGAGAAACCTCATTTTGCCAGTATCCATGAGCATATGATGGTAATTGGGATATATTGAGCTTGTTATAATACTATGACAGGTTACTTGACAAATTTAAAGAAATGTTACTTTGCCCATGTCAATTAAAGTCTTAAAAAGGGGTTAGCTAGCCACACATGCATAGATCTCACTTCGATCATTGACTGATGAATCATAAGGTGGTTAAGTCACCACAAGGTGAAGGATCGTTCAGGGAATCTATGTGCACCACCTTGGGGAATGGATCCCTGGTTGATTCTTTGGATGGGGTTGGAGGGTCCACATATAAAGTAATGGGTACCATACAGGAAAATACCAACTTGTTGGCCCCCTGTTCGATAAGTTTTTTTGTTCAATTTCAACCTTTCCAGCGCATTCAATTGCAGAACGATCACCACAAATGTGCATGCCGATCAATCGTTCAGGAATCAATCAATCACTATGCCTACACTGGGCTTACCTCTCCCAGTTCTCTTTAATAGAGCTTTATATAAGGACACACAAAAGTTCCATTGGCAAGTTACAAAAAACAAATAATGGAAGTCACATATTTTTGGGATCAAGAGAACATCAGTTATCAAGAGCACAGAGACTACATGATTCTTCTAGTCCATGTTGTACCTGCAATTTGCGTAAACGGGATGTCCATGATAACAGGGATAGACATAGTAACATAATTGTGCGGACAGATGTCCAGCTATAACAAGCAACTAGAGACCATAAAACTCTACACACTTCCAGCAGGCTGCTGCTATTTAGTAAATTCTAGGGACTGGATTTTGGAGAGTCAGCTATATTTTTCCGTTTGTCTATCCCCCTGAGGTTTGTGAATCGGAACAAATGGACAGTCATAACCCTAGTGCACATCTGGATCCCTAATTAAATTCATGGCACATTTACTTTTAAGTGGCGTAAGAAGACAAACCCGGAAGGACAAGGGAACAGGCCAAGGTAAAGAGGGATCCCTAGAAGTAAAAGGCATACCAGCTTCAGATATTTTGCTTTGCTATTTCAGTTCATGAATTTCCAGAAAAAGAAATTGTAGGTTAGGGTTGAACAAGTACCAAGTCATCAAGAAATACAGCAAGTGAACTTCTGAAACCGCTGCCACCGTTCTGAAAAACAGCTTTCAGTGATTTTTTTAATAATTAACCTTAAAGAGATATCTAGCGAGTCAAGTCAGATCCCCTGTTCTGAATACTTACTCCTGATGAGTAAAGTACTCAGATCAATCCGATCTGCATGGCTGTCAACTCAGAGAGGAGTTTTTAAAACCGATAACTGAGAGATTATATAAGATGTGCTTGCTGAACTCATTCTTAGGAATGCTAATTGTCGGGATCTAAAGCTGATCTTTCGGCTTCAGTAATTTCAGTTGCACACCTGAAACAAGTGTGAAGGCAACTGTGAGACAATTAGCTGAACACCGGAGCTGCATACTCATTGTGGGTCAGTTATTCGGAAAGTATTAAAGACAGAAGATCAGAACACCGGCTGGGGAAGCAGTCATTATTAAGAACCGGGACCGTAATGACAATCACTCATCCCAATCCTGTTGCTTTGAGTACCCCCCCCCCCTCCAATAAAATAAAAAGAATATACCTTTATACATATCTTTTTTTCAGGTGCATCTGGCCTGATGAAATGATGACGCTTAAGGGTGACCATACACCTTTAGATTTCTCTGTCAGATATCCTTAAGTTTTCCTTTTGTTTTACCAAAACCATGTAATATGAGGGACATTTAAACCATCAAGCCTACCTGTGTTCAATCGCAGAGGACCCGGCACTACATAGTTGTTGATAGATCTCTGACAGAGAGATCTAAAGGTGTATGGGCACCTTTAGGCTGGAATAGACGGCTCGATACTTGAGGCCATAAAGAGATCTCTGCAGAAGCATGATGCCAGCTGTCAGCCCGTCCTATACTTTAAATGAGAAACTGCGGGTCCCCACTCAAAATATAGGATATCGAACAAGGTTTACAAACATCTATTGATCCTACTCGAAAAACGGCATACACAGGTAGATTCTTTCCCAGATTTCTGCACAGTGCCGTGAACGCACACGGCTGTGCAGAAATCTGGGAAAAGTGGACACCAATATTCCCAGCTTTACTATACCAATTGTTGGGCAGGATTCAGCAGAGAGGTCAGCTTGATGACCAGAGTCATGAAATTTTAACTAGTTAATTTGTGACATACCATATTTTTCTTTAACCCAATTAAGATGGTATGGGTGAAAATCATCACCTAAAGTGTTTCATTTGGGCCCTAAAATTTAACAAAAAAAACGGACAGTGGGGCAGTACAATGAGCCGAGGAAGCTCCCTCTCTGCCATATGGGGCAGAGCTCTACTTAATCAAGAGAATGGATCTCTGTCAATGGACAGCCAGAGCTTTGTATGTAATCTCAAGCTGACAAACAAAGTTGTGGGATGAGCTACAAGCACCCAATATGTCCCACGTGAGAGGATTTTTGCAACTAATCGACCTGGCTGGCAAGCTTGGTGGCTGGGTGGATTCCTGACCCCCCCAGCCACCGGAGAGTTTCCCTGCCTTCAGGTACCCATACACAGGTCGAATTTTTGTTAGATTCCCAAATGATTGATCGCCTTGCATGTTCGCGGTGATCTTTCGGCGAAGTGATGTTGATAAATCCCTGTTTGATCACCATTACTTTGGATATGACCAATCGAATGGGTAGCGTCCGTGTATTGGCACCTTTAGTGCTTGTCTGGAGAGGCAGAGTGGGCGCATAAAAAAAGTCTGGAGGCTGTGTAGTCGCGCATTTGCCATATAAGACCATGAATTTTGTTGTGTGTTTTGCTGTGCAAAAAATATGGTAATTGCTAACAACCTAAGCAAGATGTCATCACCAAAATTGCTGGAGATGTAGAAAAAATTTATGGGAACATTGCAAGAAAATCATTGACCTAGCATATATCTTTTTCATAAAGACAAAGTCTGCTAGTCAAAATTTCTGAAATAAACTTGGCCATCTCAATTAACCCTCTGGGTGCTGCGCATGTGGCACATTTTTTTACGATGTAATCCAGCCCAAACCTCCCTCCTCCCCCCCACAAATTAACTTGGGCTAACCACCCAGGAGGTAAATGATGCAGTCAAAGGGGTGGGGCAATGACATAAAAGCTTAAAGACAATACTGGCGATTAGTTCTTTGGGACAGAACATTTTTCATATGTAAACCAGAATATACAAAAGCACAGATTCCCTTTAATCCAGAGGTTGTAAAACATGTGTTTGTTTTCGAAGGTGTAAAATTTGGAAATTGGGAACCATATTATTACACAATGTTCCTTCTGTTCCCCCACATATAAAATATTGGATGTTTGATTTTCACACAAGACATATTACAGTTAAAATGATCCTCTAAAATCAAACCAGAAAAGCCGTGAGAGCTGTCATTCAGTATGCGTCCCCTCTCACCTCGACGGGGAATCTTCTGCCATTGATGCTGTGCTCAGAGCCTGCTGATGCATTACTATGACCCCAGTGGAATTCTACTTTCTCTGCCTTAAACCTGCCCGGCAGCCCAGCACCGCTGATGAAATAATCATCTTTCAGCAGAATGGCAACTGTGCAAGAGAGAGAGAGAGGGAAAAAAACACAATGTCAGCAGTGAGCAACCAAACTGCACAAAACAATTTGTTCTTTCTGTACAAGACAATTATACTCACAACAATCACCTCACACACTCACACAGACTACATCTCTAATAATCACCTCTCTGGCATACACACAACCCTCCTATTAGTTTATATGTATTTGAAGTAGGAAATTTATAACTGCCAAGTACTACCACCTCGGGTGAGGTGTCGGCAAACCTAGAAGCCTCTAAATAGTCAATTAACCTTCCTGGCAGTTTGTTGTGTAAACAGCTGGGATTGGGCATACTCACCTTTGCTCAGTGGGGGGGGGGGGACCATTAAACTCCATGTAAATGAAGGGGCAATGCTTTCCCAGCTTTATTGCACCGGTATACGGCATACCGCCAGGGAAGTTAAGTGACCAGAGTATTCTCCTCCTCCATCTGCTATGTCAAACACTACTGTATATACTTGTGTATAGGCTGTATTTTTCAGGACCCATAATGGGCTGAAAAAATGTCACTTGGCTTATATGTCAATAGATGAAAATTGCAAGATTGTGTGAGTTAATTACACAGGAACAGGTTTTTTTTTTTTTTTATTATTCCTCAAGCACAGTTTTTTTGCATAAATAAGGTTCCAAGTGTAGTCAAATTTTATTTGATTGACTTTGGTTGAATTTTTAGTCATAATCATCCTGGGGGCAATATCTCAACATCCTAGGAGACTGGAATTTGTTTCTTTCTTAGCCAAGGCAAAAGGATAAGATAGCAGGAGTTGTGCATTTACATCAACATTGCAATAAATACATTTTGTGACATATCTCCTACCATATGTAAATAGCTGCTCATGGGTAAGTTTTTTAGTGCCAGATTGTGAAATGTGTCTCTTCATAAGTTGATCATCCTGAATGGGTACTGCTAGTGCATAGACACATGCTAAAGTTTTAGCCCTGACACTCTGCTGGAACCAAGACTCACCCCTCCAGGGCTTTTATCTTGGTTGGAGGAATACAGAGTGAATACTGCATGGTCCAGCCTCACCTACTCTGCTGGAACATTCTGTTTATAGACTTGATATGTACTTTATATGTAAATGGATTTTGAGTCAGAGAGCATGCAACTTTTCACCACTGAAAGCTTCACTATTAATTATGACATGACACATTTTCTTGCTCACTGTTTAATCAGCATGTTACTACATACAAAAGAAAATCAGGTTTTTACTATAAAATACTCTATAGTAGAGGTAGGGGTGGAGACACAGAAGCAGTTATGACTTGTATATTTTTTTTATAAAAGTATGATAGTTCTACTATTCTGAGGCATGTACTGAAGTCCTTAATGGCTGTATTGATCTCATTCATTTTATTTTTCTCAGCAGTTGGATCACAAGGTATCACTATATCCGAGGACAGAGCATGAGTGCACAGAGATGGGTTCTGATCAATGATGCAGAAATGGAAGGACATGTAACCCTGAATGAACTTATTCACTTACCAGTGGATCAATGGTTTTGAGATCATTCTTTGAATTTAAGTTCTAGGACTGAGACCAGTTTTGGCACAGGCTTGTTTATTACAAATCAAAGACCATACTGCGGGTTCTTTGTTAATATAGAATGTGTGCACAAAAGTAGACAAGCTAAATAACTGTCCCTCTAAGGACTCATCATCGGGGGCGGGGTTGGCAGCTGAAAAGGGGGGTTGAACAACCCATAAAGTCCCTTACCTCCACTCCCTAAGACCAGACATGTGCAAACTTAGGATAAGGGGCCTAATGTCTTTTTTTAAAATTTGGCCGTTTGTCACATTGGTGTCAAGACGTTCTAGCTTCCCTCATTCCCTGCAATAAGTGAAGAAAACACCTAAAGGATAACGGTTTGGATTGTTTCCTAGAGGCCATCGTTTGCCTGCAATACAAAACTTTTTTTTTATAAAATTTTTTTTTTTTTTTTTTTAAATATCCTGTCCTAGCTACGAGGACCAAGGACCCCTATGCCGGGCTGCCATTACAGGCTTTTGGTCCAAACCCTAAATCACATTTAAAAAGCCACTATGGCTTACAAGTCAAAATTTTGCCCACCCCTGGTCTTGACCTTATTGACCATTTAACCAGTGCAGTAGTGTGGCATTTATTGCATTGCATATATGTCCTGGATATTAGTGATACCGTTTAGTACAGTATCTAACTGTAAAATTGATTGGGGCTTAAAGTATATCTTTTGTGCATTTACTTGAAGGGGGATTAAGTTTAATTTTATGCTTAAATCTGCTTGGTTGCCGCATCCATGGGCTGCTGGGAACTGAACACGGGCGATTTCCATGCAACTGTATGAACCTAGCCTAAAGGTTAGTTTACATTATCATCTGAGATGCACCATGGTTTTGGGGAGAAAAAAAAAGATGATTTACAAAAAGACTCATTCTGACTGTGCACATGCTATACAGGTGAGGAGGGGCACATGACAAAAGCTGGAGCAAGTCTTTCTGCCAATCTGTCCAAGTCTCTGGCTCTCAGCACTGCCCCTTCTACCTAGTGAACATTGGTTAAGAGCATGTTTGAGCGGATGAGTCCTGAAATAAGTCTCTTCTCCAACCTGCACTCCAACATGCTGTATATTCCCTCTATAGGGCACACACATCCACATACAAGTCTTATAAAGTGGAAATGTGGTAATGTGGCAAGCCAGTGTACACTGTAAAGGGTTTGTGGAGAGGAAGGTATCATTACTGCTGCATGCTCAGCAGTAAAAAATAGAAAAACAAAACTTATTTACCATTTTTTTTTATACCTTAAGATTCAGTTTAAGATGCCCAATGGGGATTTAATTGCATCATATAAATACTTGATCAGCTGTGAGTGATTAATCGTACCCGCCGAGGTCATCTTACTTGTTTTAAGATAAATAATTAAAGTGATCTCTGGAAAGATTTACCGTTTGAAATGTTCTAGCTAATAGTTTTTACTGGGTTTCACGTTCATGCTGATCCTCCAAGGTGTATGAAAGCCTCGGAGCAATGCACACATCATCCCAGGCCATTGTTTAGAACTATTACCCCCTGGCTATATTACTTATTTAAAAGAAGCCATAAAATCATAGCAAATACATTATCTAGTTAAGCTGAATTACAAATCAATTAGGTTAGTATACACTAATGCATTCTTAGATTTATGTGTACTTCTGTCGTAACAGGACGACATCTTGAATGTGTTCACTATTAATATTTCATAAGGAAGCTTGCCAGCTGACATAGAACATTCAGCCAAAGCCTGCTTTAGTTTTAGACAGTGAGTGGATGGGTTTTAGTTATCTGTGAACCTTTTGTGGTGATTCACCCTGTTTGTCCTGGCCAGAGTTATTAAAGGAACAGAAGTAGAAGGAACCATGGTGTCACTAGGTTTGAAACCCATGGCCTATATGCAGTAATGTGAGTAATATGGGTATCAAGTTGTGTGTCAATGTTGTACAGATTATATATATGTACACACACACAT
>CM070037.1:100499099-100520532 GCA_036250615.1 Ptychadena robeensis | reverse complement strand
AAAAAAAAAAAGTTACCTGTTCCCAAATATTTCTCAACGTCTCTAGCTGCCCCCTCCCCACTTGGCAATACCCCCCATGGTGTTACTCATCTTTTTTCACTCGAAGTGTTGACCACGTGTCTATACCAATCTATGGAGCTGCAGTGCCAGACAGACAGTAGACAGTATTTATTTCAGCCATATTTATTTCAGTTACACAGAAATAAATATGGCGGCTGCCACAGATGGGAGCAGGTTAGCTTATTGGGTTATATTTTTAATTTTGGAGAGACTTTAAAACATTGTGAGGCAAGTAAAAATGTTGGTTTCTGGCTGAACGTGAAGACCCCACTTGAACCAAACTCAGGTCTACACCATTAACACCACCCAGCAGTAAACCACATCCTCTAGCATTATAAACTCACCATCTGTCCTATTATCTTAAGTATTTTTAATAAAAAGGACATTCAATTGCATTATCTTGCTAACATTCAGTGAAGCAATGTATTCAAACATCTACCTTTCTGGATGGTGGCCAAAACAATGAATTGTTACAAATACAATATAGTTTGCAAACATGAAATAAATAAGGAACTTGGTACCCTGCCAAGTACACAGTTTGGATATGAAGCTTTAAATAGAAATCTACAGTGAACTCTGAGTACAAGAGCTCGTGTCCTTAGGTTATCAAGCTGGAAAATAACATAGGGAATAATTCAGGATAGAAAATATGGGGCTTAGAAATAGCGGTAAAACATGACAGCTCCATTTCTGCAATGTTCAGAATCTATTTGAGAACAGCATGAGAGTCTACTTTAACGCAACGTTCCCAGTAAGCAGGTGAATGAGGAATAAGAGAATGGTGTACGTTTCATAGACTAAAAAAAAAGTATTTTATCGTCTTTGGAAATCATTTGATGCCAATTGCATTGTGGGCATAAGAAGCCAGACGGCTGCACAGAGCAGTGTACGAGTTTTTCGACAGGGGAGTCTGCAGGGGAGCGAGGGATTGGGTAAGTAGAAACGCTTTCAGGTTTACTTTAGACATACACGCATTTAATAACACTGCAGTGCCGAGCATCACTTTAAGTGTAATGGATCATTTAGGCTAGAGTTGGGCTGAAAGCTAAAGGGTTAATAAAAAATATTTACATACACATAACACTTAAGTTGTGTTGGGGCTTGTGTCCGCTAACCATCCAATTTGCGTTATGTGATGCTGCCTACAATACAATGTGCACTTTTGGCAAATTTTTCGGGAGCAACATTAGGGAACTTTAAAGGTTCCCCACCAAACATTAACCACCAAAATTTGAAACGAGCTAAAAACGTGACACTCCTATTTTTTACAACACCCATCAAATTTCCAATGTACACACTAATGTGCACAACGCGGGGCCTGACATTGAGAGTTAGGCAGGCACCAAAGCAGAGCTTTGTTGGCACACCAGTGGATACTGTCTCATTCAAATGTTGTTTCTACACCAAAACACAGGGAAAAATGCTGTGGACAGAAGCCCAACATGGCAAGCAGGGCATGTCCTCTTCTACATCAATAAAGCAAACCTATACCTTTTGTGCTTATGTCCCTAGCAGTGAAACCCTCTATTATATGAACCATATGTAAAAAAAGAAAAAAATGGATAAAGTTAGTTGCTAAGGGAAAGACATAACTATGTTCTGTATACAACCCTAGAGAGATACTTTTTCCCCATTGAAAACCACTATCTATCACCATCTAATGGCCACTCATTATACTGCAATTTGTTAACCCTCAGAAGACTAGCAGATAAATATGTCATCTCCCATATGGGTAGAGTCAGATATTTTTAAGATTGTGGAACATTTCTCCACCATTGCATTAGCTTAGAGCTTAGTAAAAGTTGAATGTTATCTTTTTCTTTCTATATTTACCATACATATGCTTTAAGAGCAAGTCACATAACTTTCTCCTTTCACAAAGAAATATGTACATCATGAAATTGACAAGGACACACAGATGTGAGAAACCAATGTTATACTGGAATTCATGGATGTGATCCTTTAATGAATATTGTAGATGGAGACCAGCACAGAGAAATACTGGAACTGCTGATCTTACAATAGGAATGACGTTCCAAGGCATATTAAATAAAAAAGGAACAAAAAAAAAAAAACACCTCAAAAACACGCAATGTCTTTAATGTTGGAAAACGTACTAAGAGGTTATCCAGTTCATAACACCGATCTACCTTATACTGCTCAAACCGCAAAGACAATAATTTAGGTGTATATAATGGTAGGAAAATGTGGCTTTTAAAATTCTCATCTAAAAGCATATACGAAGTAAAAATCTCTCTCGCATTCAAAACATATCTGAGCTGCAAACCAACATAAGTCCTTGGAGGTAAAAGTCAATCACCTCTCAATGGAGATGAAAACTATGAGAGAAATGTTCCATATGAAGCCGGAGATAATGTAACAGACGTGAAGCTTGGCAATGGAGATCAGGAGAACAAGGCAAAATCCATCTGAAGGACTCTTCCACCTGCCAAATGTAACCGTGAATATCACAAGTCAGCGGGCATAAGCCTCAAGAATCGATAAAGCAGGATTCTTCCTCTTAAGAGGCTTTCTAGCACAATGTAACAAGTTCTTATGGCCTATACCAAGTAAAACAGCACCTAACCTGCCCTGAAAAAGAGCAAAATATCGGAAGTATAAAGAGGACTCAACCTGCAAATATCTAGGAACGAGGTATTGTGTGATGTTTATTCTGAGGAAAGGCTCAACTCTCAATTAATGAAGAAAAAACACAACATTCAAGCAGGGTGACTGGGTCTAAAAAAGAATGCAGCTATGGCATATGCAATATTAATGGAGAAATGTAATGAGATGGTGTGTGAATAGACCATGGTCAGCAAGGAAAGAGTCCCATGATGTGTGGAAATGGAGTGGAAAAGAGTTGGGTTGTTAGCAAGAGTTGGTTACTGAGCAGGTTTAGTTAAGTTACAGGGCCCCAGACTCTGGAATGGGAAGGAAGGAACTGGGTGGGCTTCCCATTTCATCAAGAAACACGCACCAACTTTTCCAACTGCTGAAAGTCAGCAAGGGAGGTAGATGTGTCTCCTCAAAAGAAGCCGAGACAAGTCAGTCAGGGCTCCCAACTGGAAGTTGGAGACACAGTGCTGCCTGTTAGAGCAGCAGAAACAGAGGACACATAGGGAGTGTTTGGCCCAGGCTGGTGACTGCTAGGA
Organism: Ptychadena robeensis; assembly: GCA_036250615.1. Taxonomy (NCBI): domain Eukaryota; kingdom Metazoa; phylum Chordata; class Amphibia; order Anura; family Ptychadenidae; genus Ptychadena; species Ptychadena robeensis. The sequence continues at coordinate 100,517,317 of CM070037.1, read as the reverse complement.
GTCAGGCCATTTAGATTCCCTGCAGGTAAAGGGTAGAACATTTGTTTGACCGGTTGCAAGCCAGGAGGCTTGGCATTTTCTAAGGACTTTTTTGGTTTGGTAGATCAACCCTTGCGAGGGTGTGTGCTATCTGGACTGTGTGCTGAATGGAGTGGTCTTTTCCATCAAATCCTACATTTCATAAATGAAGGAATATATGCTCTGATCATTGAAGGGTTGCCAATGCTGCTGCCATCTCCCAGCATCCATTCTACCACAAAGATTACCCACTATGCTCACACTAGGTAATTAAATAGTTTCTTTTAGACCGCTTTCCAGCTTATTTTATATACACTGAACAAGTGTCCTAAAAAGCCTTATGAAAGACAAGCAAAAGTTAATTAAATAACAGCATGTTAATTCAATCCTACCAAGCTATTAAATTAACTTTCAGAACAGAAAATTAAGTGTAGCCAATAAAAGAAGAAACCTGAACAGCATATAATACGCTCCATATTAGGGTTAATTGTTTCACAATTAATTTTCAGAAGATGAGAATATTTTGGAGGCACAAATACATATGTTTTGCATCGAGCATGTGATTTAGACACCGATTGCCAAACTTAAACCTGACTGTTGGCCTAAAAATAAGTTTGCCCTTCCGAGAGGAGATAAAAGTAATCTAGAACAGATCTACAATGTACAATTTTCCACAGAGTCAGCAATGAGGACTGGGACAGATTACATTGGCAGTTAGAGGAAAAGTCTGGGTCCTTTTCCTATGTAGAGAAATGTCAAGCAGCATGGTTGGGTGGTATCCTTGGTGGACCAAGCAAATATTGCCATCACAAGCACCTGCCCTGTAAAGTAAACTGAGCTTATTATATGTTATTAAAGTTTATATCTAGCCAAAAGGTACAACCTCAAAATTTAATGTATGCAGTTCGGGTTTCAGATCATTAAAATTCTAATAATAAATCCATAATTTCCATAATAAAAGCTATATAAGGATGTTCTGCATGTTTAAGCAGCTAGCACACATGTACAACACATGGCTGCAGACATAGCTCTGAGGAAATGCAGGGCTGTACCATTCAAATTAGGTAGGGGACCAGCCAAAATGATGCTGCAACAGTCCCACTGACATTGGGAGATGGTAGTTGCTGCATTTTAAGCCCTTTAACCATGAATATAAATAACTGCACTGGTTTCATGCACTGGAGAGTTTGGTGCCACCATTTCACTGGCAACATCCACCAAACCGAAAATAAAGACCTACTGACTCTGGTCTTTACTAAGTGGACAATGCCAGGACTGATCGATCCAGCAAGTAAAACTTCTAGCTTACCTAAAGGAGCAATAAACACTTACTTACAAATTTTTGTTCAGTTTTAAAGGGGACCTACATGAATGGCACTTGAAGTGGTGACAATAAAAAGGATTGCATATAAAAATACCCGTAAGGAGCAGCGGCGCAAGCAGAACACAGCGCAGACATCAACGGGTAAATCTCTATTCTCGTCTCTGCATTGAAAGGAATGAAACCTATTTTTGCATAGAAAACCATTAAAAGTGGTCACTTGCGGTATTGCACCCCGAGTTAACCCACGGAAGCCTGGCAGATAAGGATGGAATCTCTCATGATTCCAGGGAACAGCAGTATATTTTTTTAGGATTGTGGAGCGCGAATTCATGATCACACCAACTCAGAGGTAAGTCAAACTTACGTAATTGTACATATATTTGTTTTAGATTTTAAAGAAAACATCCGCTTTAAGAAGAGTTTTAACCAGTTTGCACTTACAGTAGCAAGTCAGAAAAGTATTATTATGTTCAAAAAAGGTTTCCTTTAAAACTAGAATATTCCTCTGGCACCCATGCATGATTGTTTATTAATAATGCATAGAATCCATTAAGCACAATCTATGTCAATACACTGACACAGCATCCGGAAATTTCAGCACTTGGTGTACCAACCTGCAGGAGAACAAGTCTCACAGGGTCTCCTGATATAAATGACAGATTGATTTATGTCCTGGTGTGTGAAGGAAGCATAAAGTCCCTTCCTAACAGCAGATGGGATGGACCATTATTGGCAAGTCATCCGATTTATATTGGGGGAGCTTCGATCATATTTGGAAGACTAGCTTAACCTCCCTAGCGCACTGCTGAGGTCCAGATTTCTGTACCAAAAGTGCACCATAGACTTCAATGGTAAATTTTTCTTTATGTCGTAGGCCTGTAACTTCCCCAAAATATGTCCGTACAAGGGTCCAATAGACATCCTGAATATAATAATGTTTGAAACAAACAATTATGTAAAATAAAAAAAACATTTTTAAATAAAAATAATGGAAAAAAAAAACACAAAAATTAGGACACAAAACTATGCTGCTATGTACTAAATATCGCCAAAATAAAAAGTCTCTGGTGCCCCAGATGTTCCCATTTGCACTTAAGAGAGGGTTAGAGAGGGTTACTGCAAATGGGCACATCTGGGGCATCAGGGCATTTATTTTGGCGATATTTCGTACATAGGGGGAGTTTGAAAGCAGTTTTCTACAAAGAAAACTGCTTTCATGCTGTTTACTGTTCATATCTCCCGCCGCCTCACCGAGTGACGTCATCACGTCACTCGGAGCGGGGGAGGGGGGGGGGGGGGGGGGGGGGGGGGGGGGGAGAGAGGAAGACACAGGCAGCCGAGGAGAATGTCGCCAGCATGTCACAGGGACAGTGTGAGTATGTTCTCCCACAGCCATGATTTCTACTGGACGGCAGCACCTCGTCCAGTGCGATAGTACCAGTTGGAGCGATGGACGAGGTGCTGACGTCCATAACGCTAGGGTGGTTAATAGGTTTTGTGTGCATATGCATGTTTTTATCATTATACAGAAGATCTAAATTTTCTAGTTACTAAGACAGCCAGTCATTCTTTTGAATATGCAACTTTTGTTTAAAGCCAGAGGACCAGCCAATGGTGAGAATCAACCAAGATTTGTGGTGCCTCCAAAATGAGATTTCCCCTCACTCCTCTTCCTGTCTGAAGAAACCTTCCATGTGGCAGGAAGGCAAGCTAGGCATACACTGCTCAATGTTTTAATAGATTCAAGCACAATCAAGTCATGTATGCCTCGATGGATCCTGCTTCGAAAAAAAAGGTTGGTCAAACCAGAAACTGACATGTTCGTAAATACCGGTTGATCCTACAAACAGCGGGGGAGCCGGACCCCCACACAGCACCCAACCTGCGATCCGCTTCTGGCAGGGGAAAGGGGATGGAGCCTAGCAAAGTACACTACACAGGCAAGTGCTGAAGGGAGCCGCTCTCCTCTGCAGCCATCCTGTGTAAGCCTGGCTTGCCCCAGCCAGGGTTGTGGGCTATTTTCCGGACACCAGACCAGGGTCTCCATCGAGGGCTGCTGTCGGGGGGGGGGGGGGGGGGGGGGGGGGGGGGGGGGGGGGGGGGGGGGGGGGGGGGGGGGGGGGGGGGGGCAGGCGGCACTCCCGTCACAGGCCCGAGCTGCTAGAGAGGTCAGCCTATTGGAGCCGCCCGAGCTGCTAGGGGGGTCAGCCTATAGGGGCCCCGGTGGTCGCATGCCGGACTGCCTAATCGGAGACTGTCAGCAGTCTGGGGGAGGCCTCCGATGATGCTGACAGTGAGCAGGGTTTTTTTTTCCCCCTACCACCCCAACCCCCCAATTTTTTTTTCATATGGTGCCCAAAAAATTTCGATTGTGTGGCCCCAGGATTTCTGACGGAGGCCCTGCCTCCACTGAACTGGAATCAATGTGCGAAGTGGTGCACATCGATTCCTGTTCGATTAAGGCAAGCTGCGATCGATTGTGGGTCGATTGCATGGGTATCGACCCTTGTATGCCTAGCTTTAATGACCCCAAATAGCATTAAAAAAAACTGTCCGGCATTCCAAGCTGTCGAATGAGTCTAAGAACACAAAGATCCTCCTTTCTGTTGACTTGCATATATAACAGTCCCCACACATAGTAATTTAAGTATCTACAGAAATGTTTATAAGCACTTTGCCGTCTACTGCTTAGACCAGTAATTTAGGACACTATAATCTGCAGCAATTTTTATTTTCATTTGCTTCAGAAAGCAGATTCTTCCCGCTAGCTAGCAAATGTCAACATTCGCTTGTGTGCGCGCCGCTGTCGTGCCTCGTTATTATAGGCTGGCATCTTGTGTGGTACGGATGCTTGTACAACGCACCAACGGGGACAGCCAGTCTCTGACAGACGGACGAATATTCCATCTATTGCTTTATTTATGTCTCTGTTAACAGTCCGGCACTTACTAAAGAGCAAGATCATTGCCTAACGATGCAACCCGATGAATTATGCATGGACAAACAGAGTCTAACTGCGCGTTAGGCCACAAGCCAACATCTACAAAGGGTTAAAAGGCTAATAAAAGGATAACCAGAGGCAACAAATTCTGGAATCAGTTGTGGTGCAATGTAAAGCGGGAGAACTCTATATTATTAACTGCAACATTTGGAAAGGGAACAGTTCAAGGATGGAAGGGTCCATTACCTTCCCAATGTGTATTTATAAAAACAAATGATGGTCAGACTTGTTTCTCAACAATAAGCAAGGGTTAAAAACCTAGCAAATGAAAATTTACAATAATTCTGTATAAGGGTCTATAACCTCATCGTTCAGCCCCGTCGCCTGTCCTGAGGACTCTTGCCAATTGCGCAAATACAATTTTTGCAATGCAGCTTGGAAAGTTATCAAGCAGCACTGTATTAAATTAGTCGTTAGTGATCCAAATCGTATTGATCTGATTGTGTACACACAGCCTCCAGAGTTTAATTCATAATTTAATCTCTGGTCTCATGACGGAATCTAGTGAAGCAGAACAAAAACACAATGCTATATGATTGTATTATGCACCTTGCAGTGTGTAACGTTCATGGTAGGACAACTGCTTAAATAAACAAGGGATTTATCACGCAAGACCCGCCCAGCCGAGGGACCGCCGCTGTTTTACCATCTCACCGGCTTTGCCATTTCCTGCCTTTTCTGTGTATATTTTTCTCTCCCCATCTTCCTCATTTAAATTAAATTCTCTCAGTGTTATCATTACTCAGTGACATGAAGCAGAGTGCATCGGGAAAACTACTTTCCGCAGACGAGCAGAAGGCTCGAACCGTCTTATTTGCTGGGTTCTGATAACTGCAAATGAGGACGATGCAGCAAACGACTGGGTGGAACAGACACCCATGGGAACATGTTTATGGAACAGAGAGAAGTTTTTGTGGAAATCGGTTAACACGAAAAAAAAAAGCTCTAAAACTTTCAGACTAGACATTAGCTAGCCATACACCTTTAGATCTCTCTGTCAGATATCCTTTAGATCTACCAACAACTATGTAGTGCCGGGTCCTCTGCGATTGAACACAGGTAGACTTGTTGGTTTAGAAAGTCCCTCATATTACATGCTTTTGGTAAAACAAAAAAGTAGATCTAAAGGAAATCTGACAGAGAAATCTAAAGGTGTATGGGGACCATTAAGCAGGGTACCGACTAACATACAGGCTAAATTGATAGCCGCTTCAAGCGCCGTGCGCGCTTATGGTCATCTATCTGGCCCATATAATATGCGCCCATCGCCGTTTTCGAGCGGGAGAAATCAATCCCCCTCAAAAACAGCCATATCAGACATGACCGTAAATGAGGCCGATGTCCGATGCTTTGCATAGAGACTGCCAGGCAAAGCTTCGGCTGAGCTGGGGAGAGCAGAGCTTTCTCCCCGGCCCCGCTGATATCTGACAGCACCGTGATGGCTCAAATATGTACCCTGCTTTAATCTACAAATTGCTGGAATAAAAAGCAGTCAAATTTGGGATTCCACCCCTCAAGAAGGTTTGGGTGAGCTAGAAGATGGATTTGTTCAAAAGACAAGGGATGGAAGTATTGTACAAGAACAAACAGATCAGTCACATGGGACAACAGAAGGTTAAAGATCACAACACAGGATATTACATGAAATGGCAAAAAGGAAAAGAGTACAGAGAAAAGCCAACCCTTCATGACAACTCTTCAAAGTGAGGGAAATCCCTCAGACACTTGTCACGGAAATAAATGCCCCCAATGGACTCTATTCCTCGTAAATCAAAACCTTATTCTTTCTGGTGAACTAATTGAAAGCCAGAGTATATAGCCCAAGCGTGGGCATGGACCTCAATGATGACCTTTCACCAGGGAGGTAAGGATCACCTCCTCTGTCATTGTTAAATAAATTGTCTCTCGTCATTGATGTTTCTCAAAAAGGAAAAATAATGCTGGGCATACACGGGTCAATTACTGTGTGAGGAGTCATTGAGCTCTGCGTGATAACATCATTGCGCTGCGCTCAAGCTTGGCCGATATCGAGGTGCAGCACTGTTGCATCATCAATAGTGCCTGATAATTTGGATGGGGACCCTCTTACCCTACCCAAAGTAATAGAAGTCAAAGAGGGTTTACCAATATGTTGAGATAGTTATACATGGCTCGATTTTTTAATAGATTCAAGAACAATCAAGCGCAGTGCATGTTCACAGCGCCCCATTTTGTTCAAATCTATTACAAAATTTGAGCCATCCAGGCTTCCTGCGAAACAGGTTGGAAAAACTTGTTCAATCTCCACAACTCCTCCGCAGTCTCCATCCAAAGTAGCGGCTGCTATTAATGACACGGCCATGCTGCGCTCGGCTGGGCCTCACTCGCACTAGAGATCTATCCATGTCTACCCAGAATTGGTTCCCTGTTCGAATGATTGGGGTCAATTGATCCCGCTCAAAGAAAGGCAAGGTGCTCGATTTTTTGTTATGGATTTCCACACAATCGAGCACCATGAATGCACACAGCTCTCAATTGGGCTTCCATCTATCAAAAAAAAAAATCAAGCCCTGTATGCCTAGCTTAACCCTAGACAACAGTCTCTGTTTAAGACCAAACGTAAAATCTTTATTTAGAAACTCCAACATAATTAAGGCGAAATGGATTAACCAGTTATCATGCAAGAACAATGTCCGGGACCCCGTGGTAGATTATGGTCATCATTAAGAACACTGGTACCTGGGCAGGTATACCAAACCCAAATTTTGCTTTAACCACTACCCACATAGGTAACCTGTCTAACAACCAAACCAATATCTTTGTGAATACCAATAGTCAGAAGGTATACTGCATCTGACCAGCAAAATGGCCACCAAGATATCATGTACACAAAGGAGACATTTTTATTACAAACACCGTTGACCATGTTGGGGGCAACAATTAAATTTGCTGTCAGCTCCACACTAACCCCAACTAAAATAGAAATGTAAAACTACACAGTGTTTCAAGAACGAACGTGGAAATAAAAATGGCTAAAAAACACGGCAGCAAAAATTGATTAACAGAAAACTAAAATTATTCTTGCAAATATTGGGCAGAGATTTAATAAGTGTTCTTGAAATCCCCGGGGAAATTAATGATGAAATTGAAATAAGGTTTTCCAGTCGACCATTGCACAGACGGCACTTGGAAATGTATTGTTCATTTCTACAAGTGGTTTAATTTGTGTCTGATCCGCCACGGGCCGTGAATTGCAAATTCAGATTTGTTTTTGCATATTTATATGCCACTATATACTGTACAACGAGAATGAGTATAACTCAATATTTACAACAAAATCACATTTGGCTTCAGAATGTTGGCAGCCACCGTGAAAAATTTAAATTGCCTTATTGGGAGGGAAGGGGGAGGGGGGTAAACATTAATTTACACTGTACGGAAAATGCATATCTACAGCTCAACCATTATAACAGTTTAATAAAGGACAAAAAAAAATAAGTGAACAGTATGGCTTAAACTACACCCATCTCACTTCCTAAAGTGATGATGCCAACACAAACAAACTTGCTCTATAAGCAATTCCAGGCAACAAGTACAACCGATCTGTGAGATATCAATGCTACGGAGCAAGCAACGCGCTCAACTCTGGGAAATGGGGCACAGCGACAATCAAGAGATCGCTGCCACACGATGCTTTGTTATTTCTTCTCTCCATTTCTTTTTGCAACAAGTGGGACTTATCTTTTTGCCATTCATAACATTTCCCTATCTCTAAAGCCAGCTTCCTTAGGAAACGATTTGAGAAGTTGTAAGAGTAACACCATAAACCTGTCACCCACTCTGTACAGTTACCTTTAGATATACCAACAACGATGTAATGCTGGGTCCTCTGTGAATACATAGTGATTGGAAGGTACATATAACTGCTATGTAGTTCCGGGTCCTCCCTGATAGAATACACAGTGATTGGAAGGATTAGAAAGGTCCTCATATTACATGGTTGTGGTAGAACAAAAGTTGCTTGTACAGCCAGATTGTAAGGTGTATGGGAGCCTTAACTCAACCTTACTAAGTCCCTCGGGATAAATGAGAAGGTCAATGGAAAGCTACTGATAAAATAGTTGTGTTTCTGATTTGAGGGGCATTTGTGGCAGATTGGGATGGTGGTCTATTCTGCATTCAACAATCTACCTGAAATGCCAGTGCTTGTTCAATACAATGGATGTGGCTGGGGTTTTTCCAGTGTTATCCATCTAACAAAATAGATTTGGCCAGAATTTTGTAAAGAGGACCAGTTCGCTCTACAGTTTTCTTTCCGCATCTTTAAACCTAAATATAGTTCTTGAGCTTTGCCATTTATCTGGTTAGTGGGTGACACTGGAACATGGATGACAGGCTTGGTGACTCCTATGATATGAGGGAGTGGACGCACTGGACTAACTGCACAGTTGGTAAAGTGCAATCCAATGCAAAGAGTCTAATGAACTGCCTGGTGTATTCACCCCGCAAGTGATAATGGACTTTTGTGCAGACGATTCCCAAGTTTAGACGCACGAACGCTCCCGGGCAGTTAGTAGCTGACGATTACGAAGTTGAAGCACCAAGGGGTGAGATGAGAACAATCTGTAGAACAAGCCATGGATCAGAAGGCCTGGAGTTAGAGTCGATATCACAAGCAAAGGGAATAATTATTGGATAGAGCTGTAGGCAGGCATCATTGAAGTAACAAGAGCAGGTCCCCTGGTCCTGCAGGGATCTGTGACACCTATAGTCACCTCTTCTGTTTGTGCTATTAGTAGAACCCCTTGCAGTCTTAATCTGGGAACATGTGTATAATAAAAGGGCATCTATTAGTGGCATTGAGAACAGAAATGTGCATTTTTTACTGATATTAATTTTAAGGATAACCATACCAAATTTACTGAACCTTCTTTCCGAGTGTCGGGACCTTACGTGAATCATAATAAATCCCAGGCTCTCAATATTACCATATATACCCATGTATAAGCTGGGTTTTCCAGCCCAAACTGGGTGTTCGCCTCCTCTAAATTCTTACGATGTCAGCTTGTGAAATATAAACAAACAGCACCACACTGCCATCTGGTGGTCTGTTTGTTTATTTTTAGTGAAGACTGTGGAAAACTGCACTACTTTCCATTTCCATTCCATGTATTGGTCCCAATAATAATAATAATAAAAAAAAAAGACTTTTTAAATGGAAACGTATTTCCATGTTTATAAGAAATTGCATAAGAATTGCATTGAAACCCCATCCAGCAAGAACAATAAACTGGTGTTCTCTTAACTTTATTGATGGTGTGGCACAAAGATTCACCTGTTGGGTAATGGTGCTTTCTCTATATTTTCTCATTTAGAAAACTCTACCATCTGACCTTGCCCCCCCCCCCCCCAGCTTATACTTGAGGCAATAAGTTTTCTCTTTTTTTTTATATATATATTTGGGACGGCTTATATGCCGGATATACGGCAATTTGAATGATGTTGACCAATATGCAACTCCATTTATAGCTTGATTGAAATTCAAGTGGCGGACAAGGTCTCTGCCATACTTCACTAGACTCCATCATTGTCTATTTAATTTTTGGCAATTACATCAATACAAAGTAAAGAGTTTTCCTTCCAAAACGAATATTCAAACAAAAGCTTATTTAATGATTATTTGGTAATACATAATTAGTGATAGAGCGAGCCCATTCCACCTCTTTATTGCACAACAACACTACATAATCTCAATAGTATAAACCTGACCATTATGTTCCTCAAGAGCACCTGGGACTACGCGGTCCCTGGAACATCTTTTGACATGTGTAATGAATTGATCCGTGATGCCCCCTTTGCTAGAGGTTACGCAGACACGGTTGGATGTGGAAGCGTCCATCCCACAAACAAAAGGCACAGATGATACGAGTAGGTTTGTCTTCCTTTAATAAAACAAAACGCTGGTCAAAGTGTTTCATTATTTAGAGAACAATGATCTGCTTTGAAACCTGGCAGTCCTACAGAGGAAGGTGCACAATGGATGTGCCACGTGGGATCCCCTGTCAGCACAATGCAATGCCTTTGAGCTTGTGTGTATCTGTAAAGAGACCAAAATCGACAATACACAAACTGTAAAGTAGCAAAAACTTCTGTTTTTACCAGATATTGTTAAACATATCTAAAACAGGCATGAAAAATTTATGGCAAAGGCAAAATGTTTGGCACATGGGCCACATGGCCTTCAAACCTACCCTGCCCACTGCTAGGCTAAGCAGGGATGATGGGAGACAGTACAAGATTTATTATTACATGTCGGATGTTGATTGAATTAACAATTATCAGGAAAAATAATTTTTTTTAACCCTCTGGGTGTCATGTGCAATTCTCAGCCCCGGCATCATCGATCTGTGTGCCCATTGAATATAATGGGTGCATCTAAAAGAGGCGTGCCGAACGCTGACAAAAAGATGCACTGGAGCAGAGCCTTGGCCTTAGAGGACAAGATCATCTAATCGAAAAGCTTGACCTGGCTGAAAAATCTCTGGTGGAATAACACTACGGCTGGCCAGATACATGCTCGGCCACCCAGCCGGTAAGGGTAATGCTACAGAAAGGATCACAACAATTACAAACTTAACAAGCTCACACAATTTTATTTTAAAATTAATTAAAATCATATCTTTTAATTACTATTTATTTATTTGATGGTTGGAAGGAGGAGAAATCTCATTATTGGTCCCCCTGTTACAATGAGGGGAAAGTCTGTTAACACGATTTTTGACAGTTCCTCCCCTTAAAACAATATCCTATAACTGCAGTTCTACATTCATGTTATTCCATTTAGCATTTGACGTTGGAGAGAATTCTACAAAAAACAAACAAGAAAGGAATGTGAAATGGATTTTTCCTGACCCCCTTTATTAAACGACTGGCTATCTAACAAAAACAAATTCAAGACATCCATTCCAGACATGGTCTAATTGTTCGCATTCATTTGACTTTTGGCAGGCAAGGCGATTAACATTGTATCAAATGACGTGATTAATCAAACGGCCGCAATGGCCACTTCCTCAAAAGGGTGGAGTTTCCTAGTGCTCGGGGATCCTGTCTAATTCCACCGCTTCGACTCAAACATTGATGGAGGAATTGACAAACTGTAATTCTGGATGGGGAAAACCCGAATCATAAGACACAGTGCAATCTATAGTCAAAAAATAGAGTGTTTCCTCATAATGGATATAAGATCTTAAAAGATTTGTGCTACATTTTCATAGGGTAATCTTCCCCTGTACTTTTAAAACCAACCAATCTTAAAGCGGACCTACCACCAGGAATCTATGTTTTCATGAATGGCACTAGAAGTGCCAATAATAGGGAGGAATGCAGTGAAAACCCCCAAAAACGTACCTGTAATGAGCAATTTAGGAATATAATCTGGCATTTCTCTTCATTTCCTGGTTCATGGTGTCAGCAGAAGCCGGCAGCACGTCACAATAACACGTGATTTTTCAGTGAGCTGCTTTGCCATAGAAGATCACTGAACGCCCCCAGTGGCCACCCGCGATATTGCACCACCATGTGTTGGATTTACACTGAAAAATCACGTGTTGTTGTGACGTGCTGCCGAGTCTTGCTGAGCCCATTAACCAGGAAGTGAACAGGAATGCCGGATTATATTACTAAATTGCTCATTACAGGTACGTTTTTGGGTTTTTTCACTGCATTCCTCCCTATTATTGGCACTTCTAGTGCCATTCATGAAAACATAGATTCCTGGTGGTAGGTCCGCTTTAAGCCAACAGCCAAAATACACTATTAAGACACAAGGCGGCAACAATAAAGTTTACAGTTTGACCAAAAAGTTGTATAGTCAATCTTTATTTACATAAAACATGGATACTGCAGGGCCGGTTCTGGTTCCCTACTGAAGCATTATTACACTTACTTCTAAGGCTGTTTAGGTATGAGCCGATACCCCCTTTTTACTCTTGGCCGACCCGAAAGTTGTGGGAACAGGCGGGGAGGGAAGTCATGCATATGTATTAAATGCACCAATATATTGACGGAGGCATATATATTAAATGCCTCCGTCAAGGCATGTGATTAACGCAGGGGATATCATCACATGCCTAAACGCCATATAAACATAACCTAATTGTTTGTATTGTATTTGATCAGTTCTGACTACCAATATGTAATAAGTAGTGTAAGGGACTTCTCGACAATACTTTAACAGAATTCTAACATTCTAATTATAAGGTGAAATCAATGGCTTTCTTCCAGTCCCACCCCTTTAAGCCTTTCCGCTTCAAAATAGATGTATACTTAATATATAGATCTGAAATACATTTTTACTAACCTCTGAGCTGGCACAATGTTGAAAAAGCACATTATATATATATATATACCTGCTGTTCGCTCAAACTATATGAGATATTCCATATTTAGTTGCCTTGGGGTTAACGAACTGCAGTATTGCGAGTGGCCACTGGAGGCCGCCAGATAAGGATTTTCCAATAAGAGATCTATAGGTTTTTTTTTATACAGTGTCATTATGTATTCTTCTGGATTGCTCCCCTGCCATGGCTTTGCATCATCAGAAGGGAAAAGCGATGAAGGTAGTAAGATAACGTTTTTTATTTTTCTCCTTGATCAAAAAGGTAAGTAAAGGACCGCTTTAAGCATATTACATTAGCTGCTTTACAACGTCCCCCCATGAAACTTAGAAAAGCCAAACGTGAACGTAAACCTTTGCTACATCATAACCATTTCTTACCATTTTAGCTGACAGGTCCCATATGACCAGAACTCTAATGTTAAATTGCTGTTGAATTTAATATCCAATTCACAGCTCCAGAGACACATGTACGGGATCGAGGCTAAGAAAGCAGCCAGTACCCCTTTAACAGGTTAATCACAACCTAGACTGTAGTTTGGATTTTTATGAAATATCTGCTATTGCTCTTTTATGGCAGAGATGTGGGAGGAGGGGGGAGAGCCTCAGGTCATCAGTACATATGGTGCCTTCATCTGTACAATGGGGCCTCTCCTACACCAAGGATACATTAAATAATAATAATAAAAGCTATAGCCAAGGGGAAAATGTTCCAGTTACATTTATTTTAAAACAAACAACAAAACATAAAAGGTCTCTTTGAGTTTTTTCCACTGTGAATAACATCAAGATAGGAGTGTAATTTGAGAAGCGCTATCGATGCTGCCGGGTCACCACGAGTGATGCATTGTATAATGCACATGAGATTTAAGCTGGGAAGATGTACACTGAAATATACTTCTTTCACGGATTTCACTGCCAACAAAAAGGTCCTGTTGTGCAGATACATTCTGTGCGGAGGTGAAAGGATTCACTCTGCCATTCCAACAGCTCTTAATGTATACCCATAGCATAATAATTTTGCATTCAGCGGGTAAGGGTTAGCATCTCTGTATTTCCTTGTTGTGTTGACTGCCTTTCTCTATCATCCTAATGATCAACCTTATGGGAAAAGAATGAACATTTTGGGGATCTCATAAGGCAGTGTTTCACAAACTGGGGGGCGGGCCTCCCTGGAGAATGAGTGAGATCTGCAGCTGCCTCTTGGCTCTCCCCACTGTCAGTTCTCTTCTTCCTCTGGGGATTGCACATAGTCCAGCCACCCTCCCCTAACACTGCCAGCCAATCAGACAAGCCTGAGGGATGGACAAACAGGAAGACAACCATGGTGGAACATGGTTGTCTTCCTATTTGTCCATGTAATGGGTTTGTCTCGATGTGTGTTTGTTTCTGTATAATTGGTGTATGTATATATGATGTATGTCTTTGCAAAAGGGAGTTGTATTTCAAATAACGGTTATGGTGCGTTTTTTTTACCGTAGCGAATGTGATAGCTGTAATGCTACCACATCTGTTACCATTAATAAAACCCTGCGTTTCCGCATTTTGCTGGCCCCGCTTCTGACCTGTGTAGTTTGAAAGGGGGTCCTGCAGGGAAAGTTTGGGAACCACTGTCATGAGGCAGAAAGATAATCTCTGCACAACTGTACTTCAACATCTAAAGAGGACCATTTCTCTTATAGTTAACCTGTCACCAGCTTCTGTAATTGGCACTAGACTATTTTTCCTATTGAAAACCAATATATTGCACCCCCAGTGGACAGTCATGATATCGCCCCAAAAGTTTTGCAGATACATATGGCATCTCTAATATGATTACCAAGGTAACAACAGGCTAGTATATCTTTAATGATTATGGAGTGCTACACCACAATAAAACTATTTCAGAGTCAAGCCAAAGCATATATATATATATTTTTTTTTAAGAATACATCTGCTTTGTTGTTTCAGTCATTGTGTGTTGAATTTCTGGGACAGGAAGTGAAAGGAGATCTCCCATATTGGGGGGTAGGGTATTTTATTATTGTCGATATTAACGTTGCTACGTGCAATGGCAAAATGGTGCATTAAACACAGCAAGCTGAGCACTAACACAAAATGGAGAAAGAAAAATAACTGCAGTACAATAAAACATGTACATCAATGTCATTTAGTAAAATTGCACAACATGTCAAACCAATTCATTAAACCAATTACACAAAAATATTATATATACACACACACACACACACACACACACACACACACACACACACACACACACACACACAACCACTGTAAAAAGAATGAAAATTGCATTCTTCCATCATTTAGTTCCATCAGCATGGAGAATAATTCTCCTGTATTTCCCCTACAGCTCCAAACCACCTACAATGTAACCCATTAAATGTATGAAGGACATTAGTTGGCTCTGACACGCTGTCCCTTCGAGGAACAGGCTGTGAGCTGTAGAACATGCACACTAATGACATTTATTTGTGTGTTAATTCCAGCACCAATATCAGCAGCACATTTGCTTCAATGGACAATTGATTGAGAACGACTAATCAAGCAGGCAATGCAGGTGTGACTTCTAAAACAAGAATGTTGTACTAATGGAAGGTGACCAAGACTAAATGACAAGTCAATGGGATATGGAGATGGAAAGTGACAATACTTGGACTAGCATGCTTAGTTAGAAGCCCGAAGTCTAGGAAAAGGTAATTGGTTAAGTTTAAATTAAAATGGTGGTGGTGGGGTGGGTGAAATACAATACAGGGGGATAGGAGGAAGTCCACCATTAAAGAATATCTGCAATCTAATCCACCCAGTATATATTACAGCAGATTGAAAGTACCAGCGCAGAAAAAAGTTCTGTTATGTTAGTTGCATACATACATACATACAACTATGGTAGGGATATTCGATTGTGGCAACTGGCCCTTTTGTGAATGACCCCAGACGTATGCTAAAGTGCACCTCAAAATAAAAATGTAACACAATTAAACTTTCACTTACCATTAAAAAAGCCATAATGGTGGCGAAATGTTTCAAATTGTGAAGAAAAAAAATACAAACCTGCTCTGCTCCCGACTGTGGCAGTCACCATGTTTGATCCACTGTAAAAACTTCCAGGGGTTAAGGAACTGAAGTAAAGACTATGGCCACTGGAGGTCACCAGATATGTTGTGTTCAATGGGGAAAGCATAGCCCTGTAGACTTGCACAGGGGACCAGTTGAGACGCATTTGTATTGCCCTACTTTTCAGGAAACACCTCCGCTGACACACACACGGCAAATTTGGAATCATCATTACAGGATGGAATTAGGCGTTTGGCTGCTAAAGGACATAAAGTAAAGTGAGGTGAGTTTAGGCACACTTCGTAATTTTGCTCATCAGAAATTTGAAACCCAACTTAAGCCCCCCATACACATAGATTGTGGCCCAATGTTTTGGCCGATCGACCGTGTGTGAGGACGTCATCACGCGACGTCAAACTGCAGAAACATCAGGTCACCCTTTGTGCGCCAGCCCTGTCCAGCATGCTGTCTGCCGGGTCTCCCTAGCTGAAGGCACGAGCAGCTAGATAGACCTGGCAGACAGAATGGCGGCTGTGCTGTGCATCAGCCAAGAACAAAGGGAGAGGGGAAGGGAGCTGCTAGCACCCCCCACTCCCCCCCCCCTAAAAAGCAGACAGGTTGATTGCTCTGCACCCATGGATCTCAGATCCCTCGGAGCTGAGGAAACATACTTTAGACAGGAACACGGAGTACTCATCTAAAGTATCAGACCGATCTAAGAATTACGGACATGTCCGTAATGGCTTAGATCAATTTGGCTGCCGATTTAGGCTCTAAGGCGGTCGGCCTAAAAATCTAAGCATGTATGGGGGGCTTAAAGGTTTAATTTCACTGGAATTGCCATACATAGTTTTTATATACATAAATACACACTTTTACAAAGTGACTCATTGTCAAATGATTTTTATTTCCAGTATTCAGGTCTGTCTCCTACTCTGTAGAAAGCAATTATTCTGTATGGGGGCGTTAAAAGTTCCATTGCAATAAAGACAACGATTAGAGACAGATAGCTGTCATCTGCAAATAGCATTTTTACATGAAATTGCTTAAAAAAGGGGTTGGATTTAAAGGATCAAAGTTATCAAAAGGAAAATATAAAATCCAGAAACAGTTTCTAGAACAGGAAATATGATCGCCTTGAAGCCAGATACATAGAATCATCTAAACAGAAAGCCACACGGTTTAAACAAGCAGCTAAATTTATAGTTTTAACAGCAGACCTGAACCCCAGCTAATGCTTTGACCTGAGACTTTACAGTTTTGAAATATTCAGAGGGCTCCAGACACTGCAGACCAGAGAGAACTCTGGGCACAACCCGTCGCATTAAAAGCAATATTTTATTTAACAGCAGTTTATTCAATCAGGCCCAGCAAATAGGACTACACAAGGCAATACAGATGGAGCATAGAAAACAAAGCGGATCCTATCTACCAAACAGATATTTTACTATCCAAAATGAACTTCCAATTGTTCCAAATGTGTCTTGCTTTAAAATCACTGGACACCTCCGGTCCCACTTACATCTCCAATCTTGTACATAAATACACCTCTTAGTTCCCCCTCAGCTCCCACCAATGACCTACTTATGTTATCCCCACTTATATCCTCACATATGCAGCTTTAAGACTTCTTTAGGGCCACCCCTACTCCCTAGAACTCGCTTTCTCCTCCCATTAGACTAGATCTACTTTTTAAAAACTTCCCAACTAGCCCTGAAAATCCCATTCCTCATTCCTAACATCACCACTCTTGCCTGGCCAATCCCCCCCCCCCAACCTATTGTATTCTGTTACCCAACCTCTTAAATTGTAAGCCTGGGCAGGGTTCTCTTCTCCTCCTGTGCCTGTGTGTTGCCTTCAACTCATAAGTTCCAGTGCCAGCGTATACAGTATACACAACATGCTGTATTCCTAAATATACTGTAGTAAAGCCATTATATATATATTTGTGTTTTAGGTTTCATCTTAGGATCTATCAGAGTAACGTGGATAGCTAAATATGCTGACCAAGCTATGGACATACCTACTGTGATATCGCATCATTTCAGCATACACCTACCCATCGGTATACCGATTTCAAACATGTAATAAGCTAGAGCACGGGTGAGCAAACTTTTAGACTTGTGGGTCACAAAGGGGTTTTTAAATGTGACAAGAGCCTGCAAGGACCGCCCGTCATAGGGGTCCTTAGTCCTTAAAGCTAGGACAGGATATTTAAACAAATAAATATATGTTAAAAGCTTCTAGCAGAGAATCTTAAACATTCTATTGCCAGAAAACTATGGGCTCTAGGAAACAATCCAAACAATTACCCTTTAGGTGTTATCTTTACTTACAGAGAATGAGGGGAGCTAAAGCGTCTTGACACAAAGATGACAAAAAGTCAAATTAAGCCTTAGTTTGCCCACGTCTGGACTAGACTATTCACCTGGAAGTGTCGA
>CM070037.1:100474751-100499065 GCA_036250615.1 Ptychadena robeensis | reverse complement strand
ATTATCGGCCACGCTACACAGCTCAGACAAGGCAGCCAATTTAAATTAATGGGCTGACCTATGACTAACGTGTCTGGCCACATAAGTCATATGTCAGTCTGCCGCATGCATTAACTGTCAATGGAAGCCTTATATGGCAAGTCTCGGTTGCGTTTTGTTGACACGGTGCTCAAGACCAACGGATGGGGGGCTATGATGGGCTGTGTAGACAGCACTATCACCATTGCCATTGTGGTGGGCTTGTGAACTGCACAAAATGTTTTTGTGCGATTGTAGCCCTAGCCTTCAGGGATCAAATTTAGACTGTCGGGTGACTTATGTAAAGAAAGGGGTCAGTAATGGATGTAGAAGGTCGACTTTGCTTTATGTGGTTTCGTTCTGATGAAACTTGCAAACACATTTGGCCCCCAAAGACTTATTTTCATCACCAGCCAATCATCTCCCAGGCCATATGAGAGATCTCTGCCACCGGAGATTATATAAATAGTGCTATTTAACAAAGTGCCTTTGTCATTGCAAGAAAAAAAATTGAGAGCTGAAAATTTGCACCTGATTTTTTTGAAAAGCAGATATTCTACAGTAATCAGCGCAATTAAACAACCCCTTGATTGAATAATAGGTGCAGTTTCATGAATCAATTCAGCTTTGTACACACCATCTACTGTGTAATTTATCCTGGCAAACACGGGGCGGTTGAATGTGCATCGCTCGTCTCCTACTGCCATCATTTTCAATAGAACCACAATTACAATACAAAAAGATTCTGACGCCTAATCAGAGCTTTCCATACCAATTCTCGGCACAAGAACAAATCTTGCTAGAAAGAATGATCTCATTGTCTCGAATACTGAGTCAACTAAATATAGACGTTTCACGTTGAAAGCTTATCCTTTTGTCACCAAAAAAAGTATCTAAATAGTATGTATGATGACTAAAAAATTATATCCATCATGGCATTGCATATTCTTGGTCCACTAAAGGTGGACTAAGGGCCACTCGTGTATAGGCCCAAAATGTGCTTATACTTAAGTCAACAGATGAAAACTGAAATTAATTGCAAAGCCCCTTAACATGGCATCATCAAATTGCATGTTTTAAGTTTACTTGAATGTATGCTCAAACTATAAAAATATAAACGTAAAATGTTTGACTTGCCTCCGAGCTCCACGATGGTGGTATAGCTCTCCACAATCCTAAAATAGTATACTTACCTGCTGGTCCCTGGAATCATATGAGAGAGTTTATCTTTATCTGCCAGGTTTCTGGGGTTAAGTGCAATATCGCGAGTGACCACTGGGGGCGTTTATAATGGTTTTCTATGGAGTAGATCAGTGGTGGGCAACGGAGTTGATATGGAGGGCCACAAGTGCGGCCCTCTGCATCACTAAAGGGCCGCACATAACATCGATCCAGACCCTCCCCTCATCAACATATCTCAGCACACGGTCCCAGATCCAGTCAGGCAGTCAAAACCCGACAGTAACCCACCCCCCCCCTCCTGCCCCTGGGTGCAGAGCTTATGTGTAGAACTGGTTTCCGTGAATATTGACAATTTTACTGATGTAGGAACGACAAAGTTGATTAGGAAAGCTAGGTCAAAGTGTGACCACTTCACAGGTGAGTTCCTACGCTCTATGTATTAACAGTTTTTGGGGTCCGCATGTGGAAGACCAAGGGGGGCCGCCGAACAATGCCCAAAGGGCCGCATGCGGCCCCCGGGCCTCAGGTTGGGCACCTAGGTAGATCATTAATGTGTATCTCAATGCAGAGCCAAGATTAGAGAGTCGGTGAGGCCAGGTTGGGGGAGGAAGGGCTGAGAAGGATCCTTTTAAATTACTACTTGCAGGTACGTTTTGGGGTTTTTATTATGTATGCCTACCTATTAGCAGCACTTCTGGTGCCATTCATGTAATGAAGAATTTCTGGTGGTAGGTCCGCTTTAACCTTGAACTTTATTTAGGCAAATCCTGTGCTACAGCAGTACCTTTCATTCTGCTACAACCTTAACCTACATATCCAGCCATTTTGGTAATTAAACTTGTTCAGAGGGTTTACAATTAACATACATATCAGCCAGTTGAAATCTCAGAGCTGTAATAAATCCTGAAACAAAAGCACATCTATTTCCAGCAGCAAAAGGACATGGTTGTTTTTCTTTTTGAATATTGAAGTAACCCCTAGTGATTTGTCACGTCAATGACCCTTCAGGCCTTTCTGACGGCAGCCTGGAAAAGGATCGGGCACTCCTGTCTGAGTGCCTGCAAACTTGTGCAGGCACTCAGGGGCATTTATATCACTTTGCCATGACAGATCAATGTTGAAACAGCCAGAAAACCAAAAGCTCTAACTACTAGGTTAAAATATCAAGATTTCAACTTTAGTTCCTCTGTGGCCTTTTTGTCAACGAACCAATGACCTTCAAATCTCAGTGTAGTGCAGCGATTCCCAAACTGGGGGATGCGCAAAGGTATTCCAAGGGGGCACTGGCCTTCAATCTTAACTTGTATGGGGAGGGGTAGGGCTTGATAATGTTACTAAATAAAAAAGCAGGGCCCTGCAAGGAAAGTTTGGGAACCTCTGGTTTAGTCTAATTGCATTGTAATAAATGATGTTGAGGACACTTTAATGGAATATTGTAACGAGAGACAGAGAGAGACAGAGAGACAGAGACACAGAGACAGAGAGAGACAGAGAGAGAGAGAGAGATAGAAGCCAGCAAGTTGTGTTTTGCCCTCACTAGCAAGCCTGTTGACACCAACAATAGGATGGACAGTAGATCACAAGGCCTACAGTATAACACGCTTAGGATATGCAGCAATTTCAGATAACCATAGTGCTTACCAGAGGTATTCTTTGAATTGCCCTAACCAAGATTGCTTACATCAGCTGTCAACAGTGTAAGACAGAACACAGTATCAGTTATTTACTTGAAGGTAAACCAGGCATGGAAGGTTGCAATGCTCATATAGCGCCATGACAATTCCGTTTCGCAGCTGTAGGTCTAAAAATCACATTGCTTAGATGTCACTGACAGGAGTCGGTGCCACAAGGAAACAAACCCTTTCACAAGGCAGTTAGATGGCGAGATTGTGGACTGTATCTTTCCTTCAACAGCATCATCAAAAAGTACCACCACCCGCATTAAACTTTTTCTGTTGGAAGCCATCTTAATTAGTTCCACTAATCCTTACGACATCGCGGTTGACCTGTTCCATCCAAACGGCTTGCGAGCTGCAAACGCTCATGGAGAGGAGCCGTTCTGTGTCCGATATAAACGTATTTGTTGTCAGAGACTGATGAGATGTCCTTATCAGACTTTCACTGATCAGCTGTGTCCAAAACCAGCTAACACAGACAAACTATCCACCTTTAATCATTGTCTTTAGGAAGAATTAAGCTTGGCGTCTATTAGAACAAAAAGATTATGAAAATCAACTTGTGCTGCTGAGTACAAAAGGATGTTTTACTTTTTGAAATTTAACAAACCAAAAACAAGGTCAACCAAGGACATAACGGTAGGCGTAAAGGCACAAGGCAAAAATACTCAAGGCCTCCAGATTTGTACGGTTGTTTTAATAGGATATTTTATTATAGAAGCTTTAACATGTTTGTTCAATTTCTAAAGTTTTCAACAGTTTGAAATCTGCAGCTTATTACAAGAATACATTGCAAGCTATGACAACCTCTCATCATCGATCCCAACAACTCAACAACATTTGTTTTAAGCTGGCCATACACCTTTAGATGTACCAACAACTATGTAGTATAGGGTTCTCTGCGATTGAACACAGTGGTCGATCAGGACAGGACGTTTACAGAACTGGGTGGGAACATATCACCTTGACCTTGTCCCAAAACCAGCCTTGCTTGGCTCGCACACTCACGATCTAGCTCAACAATGGTCTACTATTACAAAGCAGATTAATGGAGAGATAAATAAAATAATCTATTCTAAATTATTTCTCTAAATCAGTGGTTCTCCGCTTTGTAATGCCTCGACCCCTCAAACAAATACCAGAAGCAACACTCCATGACTTCACTTCCAGCACGATCAGGTAAGTGATATGTTCCCTCCCTCTTATTTTTCCACCCTATGAAATGGTGGGTTTCGACACCTGACGGGGTCACGACCCACAGGTGTGTGTGTAAAGCAGGGAACACACGTGTATATATGAGTCAGATGGATGGCTGATTTGAGCACAGTGCGCGCTCATGGCCATCTATCTGGCTCATATCTAGTGCGGCCATCCCTGTTTTCGAACGGGGAAACAGATATCAGACATGACCGTAAACCGCGGTCGAAGTCCATTGCTTTGCATGGAGACCCCGCGGTAGACACAGCTCCAGCTCCTCCGATATCGGCCAGCAGCGTGATGACGTCATCGCACTGCTGCGGGGAACCTCAAACGGCTCCAATATCGAGCCGTGTGTTCCCTGCTTTAGTGTATATATAATACAAACAGTTTATAATTAATTATTTTTTTCTATCTAAAATCTTTTAAAACCGGCTACCAAAAAGATCTAAACAAGCTATATGAAATATAGGTTTTACCAAAAAAAAAGTCTGATTCTACAAGGTGCCTCCTTACACAGCAGCAGCTCTATTTTAAGACATACTTCCCAAATCCCTCTGTTCTACACTAGCCTTTATTCCTCATCCCTCCTAGTCAAGGCTCTTCCTCCCTTCTACAAAAGGAAACTCTAGCTTCTTGGCAGTTACATCTTTATTCTTTGCAAGGATTTTCAGAAACTTTATGGAAGATTGTTCTCGGTTTCTGTGCAGTAACATTGAACCGGGCAAGCTCAGAGCACTTGTTGAAAGGTGAACTTGTGGCTTAACTCATCCAGCTCCCCATATTTGAGACGAGCTTGATATGTGTTTGAAATCATCACAGCTGTTTCTGACCTTCACAGGGGAACAAGGCTGCTTTTGTATTGCACTAGCTTGTCCAGAATGAAAAGCAGCTCAAATGTCTATGTGTCTATGTTTTTAACCAAAACCAAACAAAAAAGAAAAAAAAGGATACAGTCAAAGCCATATCAATGCATTAAGAGAACACATGAAATAGGCATGGCTTCCCTTAAGCCCCCCCATACACCTTAAGATCGATCCATACAATCTCCATTAGATCTACCAACAACTGTGTAGTATAGTGGCCTCCCTAATAGAATGCATAGTGATTGGAAGGTATATATCACTGCTATGTAGTGCCGGGTCCTCCCTGATAGAAAACATAGTGATTGGAAGGTATATATCACTGCTATGTAGTGCTGGGTCCTCCCTGATAAAATACATAGTGATTGGAAGGTATATATCACTGCTATGTAGTGCCGGGTCCTCCCTTATGGAATACATAGTGATTGGAAGGGTTAGAAAGGTCCTCATATTACATGGTTTTGGTACAACAAAAGTTGATTGTACATAAATTGTATGGAAAGATTGTAAGGTGTATGGGGGCCTTAACTGACTTCTTCCTAAAGCCTGCCATACACACGCCGATGGTGTGCAGGCAGACTAGTCCCGATTTGTTCCGGGAGGCTAACGTGATGACATCGTCACGTTAGCACCCCGGTGCATTATGGGGCCCCTTCAATCGGCCGGGCACCCTTTGTGTGCCGGCCATAAGCTGCAATGAAGAGCCGTCTTCATTGCAGCTTATGGCATCGGCTTCCATCGGCTTGCGCCGGCCAGAGATTATCGGACTTGTCCGTTCTCTGGCCGGCCGAGTTGTGGGGCGACAGGGATCTGTCGCCCCATGTGGACACATGGCGATAAGCGGCTGATTTTTAACCTGACCGACGGCGCGAGCGCCCGTCTGTCAGATAAAAAATTTGGCCGCTTATCGGCATGTGTATGGCTAGCATTAGCATACTAGAGGATTGGCTACCAAGCATGGAGGAAGTATATTTAAACAATTCCCCTGACCCACTTATACTCTGGTTTCAGGTATTTTTCGGCTGCTCCTGCCTCCAATACATTGCTAAAATTTGTAAGGGTCAACTATCTAAGGGAAGTGGTGACATTCTTTGAATCACATTATTGTGCCTGGGTATCGCAATTGTCTGCAAGACTCAAACTCTCTCCTCCTTAGCCACTTACTATACAGAATAAAATGCTGCAATAAATGCAAGAATTCTGGAAGACCCATTGATGCTTACCATTTAGTAATTGAGGTAATCCCAATTGTGGCATGGGATACTAAAATGGGTAACCTTGGGCCACACTTGGGATGGCTGCCAAGCCCAATGTGAACCTAGATATTAGCTACTGACATGCTCTACTCCCAGTCCTGTGATCTGTGGTCTGTGCCGATGTCATAGATATGACAAAAAAAGAACACAAGAACACACCCACAAATGACATTCACTTCCAATAACCCTAGCAGTCTCCTATGCACTGCTTAGAAAGTGACTTATGGAGCAGGCCTACATGGAGATTGAAAAACAAGGGAATAGGTGGGTGCATGGGGTCAAGTTTAAGCGTGCCACACATTCTTAAATAATTTCAGTACTAAAGCCCCCCATACATGTTTAGATTGTGACCTGATTTTTCGGCCGACGCGGTCATGGTCATTTGGCCCGCATCCTTTGTGTGCCAGCACTGGGGTATGTCTGTCAGTCCCCCCTAGCTGCTCAGCTGTCAGGACCCAAGCAGCTAGGAGGACCCGATGGACAGCATCTAGGGACTGGCTTGGTAGCTCTGTCCTCACTGTCCCAGCACAGCCTGCATAAAGGGAGAGGGAGTTGGAGCTGCTACCTGTACTTTGGAAGGGGAAGCCCCATCCAAAGTATTAAAACCGATCTAAAGCTAGCCATACACATGTCGGATTCCATGGCCGATTGATCACTGATCCGATCGATTCCGGCGATCTCAGCGGGAATCGGAGCTCCGATCAATCGGCCAATTAAGAGTATCCGATCGCTGCATACCACCTTGTCCCATAGATTCCTGGACGATTCCGTGTCCGATCACTTCCGAAATGGCAACTCCCCCTGATGTGTGCAGAATCGGATCAGAAAGACCAACATGTTGGTTCTCTGTCGGATCCGATTCTGAGCCCCCGATCAATCGGACGCGAACAATCGGACAAGGTGGGCTGCACGCGATTCCGGCACGATCGTTTCGCGTGCACGCGCCCGGAATCGATCGTCCCAGAATCCGGTCGGAATCCGACCCGTGTATGGGGGCCTTAAGAATTACAGACATGTCTGTAATGGCTTAGATCGATGGCCCTTTAAGCATTTCCTGCCGATTTTCCGGCCAATTGACCACCTGAAAAATCGGGAAGCAATCTAAGCGTGTATGGGGGGCTTTAGTGATTCCCTAACTTGACCAATATGGTCACCACAGCTAATTGGGGTTTTTTTTAGGCACTAATGGAGATTGTTGAGTGAAACCATCATGATAGACACAGAGAGCTAAAACTTTAACCTACGAGACACATGAGCATAAGATAGTTATGTCAGTTTAGGTCAAGGTGTCTTCATCTATGGATCAGCATAATTGACAGATCACCAGAAGAGGACAACAAACCATACACATACAAAAACCAATTCAGATAAACCCCTGGAAGTAGATCTTAAAATTCTGGGCCCTGTGGTGAGGTACAGTACTGTAACGCAGAGCGGCTAGCCCTAATGCAAGGTACACAGGTTTCCATAGCTTATCCATTACCAGTAAAAAATGGAACCACTGCCGCAGCGTACATAGTGTAAAAGGGTCCCAAACATTCAAGAACTGCAATTCATAATAAAAAGCTTCTTTGTTCCATTTAATACATTTTTGGTGAATATTGGGCATCAGCCAAAACTGGCAAATCAATGGCTTCTTCTCGCTCTCATCTTTGGTAGAAAACAGCACCCGGAATTCCATAAATCTTCCCACCAATTGATAGAAATAAACGAGTTTTCTCCCCAAGCATAAGACATAGAATTCATACTGTTCCGTTTATAGGGGAAACACATACATCAACCCTTCTTTTACATCGTTCTGAAATAAAAAGACAGATTGCATCTCTGCACTCCCTTTAATGGCACCATTTGCACCGACTGATATCATTAAAAACAAATATATATGTATTTTTATCACTAAACGTGCCCACAGCGGGTGACTTCTCAACATATGCCGCCGCAAAGCCTTATTAAAAATATATTTACAAGGTCATTATGTGGAAAGAATGTTTTAGCCAGATACTTAAATATAACAAACCTAATATTTAATTCTGCTCTGAATAAATATAAGCGCCAGAGCCCACCATCAATTACGGCTTCTCGGGTTTTTCAAACTGCGCGCTTAATTGCCAGAGAAGAGTCTTAACATTTAAAGAAAAAACACTTAATATATTGCAACTGACCAGTCCTTCGATGTAGCGGGTATTAGTCGTTTCTTCGATTGTTTGAGATTGTATGGGATGTTCCTATATTCTAACTATAGAACAGGAAGCAAGAAGAAATCTCTTCATAGATCGTTGTCACTGAAACAAGTGCCCTCACTGGAATAATAACCAATTATTCTCTATATTACTGAAAACTTTGGATTTTCAGATCCAGTTCCTAGAAACAACTGACAAATGGAGAAGCTGAATATAACACCCTAATGGCGGCTATAATTATCTCACACACAAAAAAAATCAATGACTATAGATCTAAACGTTAAAAAATATTATTACAAAATGAATGCGAAAGCACACAAAGTGAGGTCATATGACTGCAAATGCTCCAACACTAAGTATAAGTGTGACATTACAGATTACTTGATCTGCTAGTGCTTAAAGCAGATGTATACTCAAAATCTAAAAAATATACCGTATTTTTCGGACCATTAGACAAACTTTTTCACCCCAAAAATTGGGGGCAAAAAGTGCCTGCGTCTTATGGTCCGAATTTGCGACCCCCACGGCTGCCGGTGGTCGCACCTTGGCTCCCCGCCAGCTCTCCCAGCACGGAGATTAGCCAGGGAGCTGGAGGAGCTGTCAGATATGAGATCTCAGCCGGTGTCTGGCTCTCCCATCTGAACTGTATAATTGCCTATGCCAGCAGAGCTTAAAGACCTTGCTGCCATAGGCAATGAAGAGGGAGGCATAGATGAACTTGCATCTATATCTCTCTCTCCTGTCCCTAGAAACTGCAATCACTCTGCTGCTCCCACGGACACAGAAACATATATAAAATTTAAGTTTGACTTACCTCTGAGCTGGTATAATGGCTGGTTTAGGGCTACACAATCATAATAAAATATATACATACCTACTGTTCCCTAGAATCGTATAAGATTCCATCTTTATTTTCCAGGCTTCCTGGGGTTGACACAAGGTGCACTATCACAAGTGGCCACTGGGGGCGTTTATAAAGGTGGAGAAATTTGTCTTATTCATTTTAATGCGGAGATGAGAGATTTAACTGTATCTTTGCATTGTGTTCTGTGGGGAGCGTGGCGCTAGTCATCAGAGCCAGTGAGAGAGGAGTGGCTGTGAGGAATCTTGTTAAATTACCCCCTATTATGGGTACTTTTAGTGCCATTAAAGATTTATGGCGCTAGGCTTTAAGATCAGGTCCTTGAATAAATTAATTTGGTTTGGTTAACTATTGCCCTTCAATAATCCAGTTTTCCCACCCCCAAAATGGTAGGCAAAACAAACTGTTTTTTTACGTACCAGGTCCTTGGTGTTAAAGTTTGTCATATGACCCGAACAAAACTGTTTACAAAGTTAATTAAGATATTCAACAATCTAATTTTTCATAATATGTTTACAGACGCAAGTCCAGTTGTTTAATGCAAGCAACCTGTAAAGCAGAGCTCAGGCAGAGGAAGAAGCAGGACAAGGAGCCAATCAGGTTATGTGCTGTACACCGATAGGAGCTGAACGGAGACTGATGAGATTATCATTGTAATACTTACCTTACATATGGATTTGATTAGAATGGCAAGGGCTCCAGAGTTGGCACAGTCCAAGTAATATACTGTAGGAGTGTTATCTTTCAATTGAAGGAGTATCTTAATATTTTTGGCTGGAGTCCTTAAGTTATATTACAATATTTGTAGATGAAATTTAAGAATAAAATGAAGTTGAAGTAAACATGAGGCAGTAATGAAAAATACACATCCACCCAGCCGAATGCAACTTTCAGCGCCGAGAAGCCAAATTAGCAACTAATTAACCTATAATAAGGCACGCACCCAATTTTGAATTTGCATTAGAATACATAATATTACTAAGGAAACCATCCAGCTGGGATGCACAGAGGAAATCATTTCAGAAATTTGTCAACATCTTGGCAGGCAACTCGTTACCAAACCAATTTGTTTTGTCACACGATGTAGAAGAACTGGAATGAAATAGAGTGGGAGATCAGCAAGCGCTTAGCATGCCAAGGCAATAAGACACGCCCACAACACACCCGCGGGAAGAGTTACAGGTATGCATTGACCTTAATTTCCATTTTTTCAATGGCAAACTGGAAAGAATGCGATTGGCTGTCAGGGAGTAGTAGACAGACACATGGCATTGTTTCATCAGTTAAAGCTTAATCAATAACGAATGGATACATCCATGGGCATATCGCTCTGTGAAAATACTAGTTGCCTGCTTATCATACTTGGCTTCTGTCTGATCAAAGATGCTAAAATCCTGCCTGCATTTTTGATCTTAATAAAGATTGTGCATTACGGACAACATATTGAAAATGGGGCTTGCCAAATGTGATATATATAAAACCATATCAATCACTATAAACCCCTTCCCCCAGCTTTAAACACATAAAGCAACAGTTGACCCCTTGCAATCATATGTGTGTGTCCAACTTGGAGGGGAATATGCCATCAACTCCTATTCTGGAGACACAATAGGGAGAAGGTAAAGAAGATTGAGGGATTGTCCAAATATTTACCCCTATTACGGTTAAGGAATGGTGATGACCACCAGGACAAATGCAGAGCAGAGGTTCTTAACCTATGGGTTTGAACGAGCAGGGGTTGCAGAAGTTAGGTGGAAGAGTAAAGGCGACCATACACGGGTCGATGTCCGCGAGATAGAGGAGTCATCGAGCTCAGCATGATGACTTCAATGTGCTGAGCCCGATATCGAAGGAGCTCTAGGTGCAGCACTGCTGAGTCATCGAGCTCGGCCTATGCTTTACCCGCGGTACCCATGTAAAGCAATAGAGATCGATTGCGATTTACGGTCATGCCCGATAACCCTGTCTATGAGTGGGATTGATTGATCCCACTCGGAGGGGTGGCCACATTAGATATTCGCTAGATATATGGCCGTGAACGGTGCTCAAAACGGCCATCGATCTAGCGCATATCTATGAGTATGAGTGTATGGGCACCTTAATCCCCTCCATCCAAATCTATTGGTGTTTCCCTCCTAACTTCTCACCCCACACATCATTTGCACTTGCAAAGGAAGTGACACTTTACATCAATTTCGGGGGCGCAGATCTAAAAAGGTTGAGAACCACTCATGTAGACCCTAATGACCCAGCACAAGCCAGGTGGGACAACTGGAGGGAGGGGACATTTCACTTAGCTGATTGTTCTGGAAGTGACATTGCAAAGGAAGTGACACTTTACATTACTTCCAGGATCGCAGATCTAAAAAGGTTAGGACCACTGATGTAGACCTTAA
This sequence comes from Ptychadena robeensis, assembly GCA_036250615.1. NCBI lineage: Eukaryota > Metazoa > Chordata > Amphibia > Anura > Ptychadenidae > Ptychadena > Ptychadena robeensis. The sequence goes on along the minus strand of CM070037.1, from coordinate 100,487,435 downwards.
ATGAACCCTTCCACAACCATCAGATAAAAATATGTTTGCTTTTGAACCATCTGCCCGTTTCCCTGGTGCATCAGAAGTTTGATTGACACTTGCTTTTTTAGAAGTCTATGGGGATTATCCTATTTTACTGTATTCTGGAGAGCAGGACCCAAGACTATAAGGGTGTTGGTAGGGTATCTAGTTGAAGATATGGAGTCATTCACATTTAGCATTTACTTTCCTAACATCCACAGTTGTTGAACTTCTAAAGGGAAGCCGATCTATGGAGTTTACTAGGTGTCCATGTAAGCACTCCCTCCTAACAACCCATTTATATTACCCAGGGCATATTATGGCTAAAGACCATCAAAAAAGACAAAAATTTTAGGAACATATAGCTCTCCTTTTTCCAATTAAAATTTTTTTATGTGCAAATTGCTACATCCTACTCCCACCCATGTTGGAAAACCTATGTATACTTTATCATATGCTGGTTGGCAGTAACTTGACACCTGGGGTTCATAGGAAATGGACTGAATGGGGCATCATTTAACACAGTAGACATAGTTATTCATCTTTCAGAGTCTTTTTTTTTTTTTCCTAAGCTAAACTTTCCATGGTATTTAATTCTCAAACACGAGAAAACATACAGAAAAGCAATGAAAAAATAACTATTATTATAGTATTATAATAGACTTATAACAGGCCTGACATCCTCCTCAGAAAACCCTAAGCCGACCGTTAATGTACACATAATGCCATTTCAGACAGCCGTTATAATATGATCATAACACAACATAATTTTCCAACAAACATGCTGTAATGTTCAGCCTCCATGGCCGCTTTCTGTCAAGGCCAAAGTGGATAAAGAAATTGAGAAAAGAACAGGATTTCAAGCTCGAATTTAGGAGAAATTTATTGTATATGACTAGGTTTCTGGTCAGAAAAATAAAAAGGTAGATGATTCAAAAAGAGATGCAATAAAATCAGCAACTATTGATCATACAATCAATCAAAAAAGAAAAGGATATCTAGGTTAAGGGAACATTCAGATGCATGAGCTTTCCAGGCTGCTGCCAGCTGTGTGCCGAATGTGCAGGCACTTGTAGGGCATATAGAAACGGCCCCATTCAGTCAGTATCGGGCAGGTACACAAAAAAGGACCATATCACTTTATCGATTTTCGGGCATGCAGGTGCTGGCAGTGTGGCGTTTTCAGGCGCACGTCTATGTGCCCCCAAACTACATTGCCAAAACTCTTGAACCCCTGGCTTTACCTACGTGAACCCTAATAACATCCCATTCTTGCTTTGATACAGAGTCGGACCAACCTTTGCAACCTTCAAAACAGCTTTAACTGTTCTGGGAAGGGTTCTCACAAAAAGAAGTAGTGTGTTTATGAGAATATTTCATCGTCCTTTTCATTTGTAAGGTCAGGTACAAAAGTTGCATTAGGTGTTTTTGGACCTAGTACATTGGTGTGCAGTCATAACTAAAAAAAAAAGGGCATTACTACACAAAAGGGCCATAACTAAACTGTTGCACGAAGTCAAACAAGTAGCATTATCTTGTCATCTGCCAAACCCTAATGAATCCATCAGATTACCAATTCACTGTTAAAAATAGCTTCCACTGCTAAAACATTACTATCAACTGACAGTGGAATATTTAACTGAAATGCTATTTCACACAAATGAACAGGTTGCATCCTACGATGCCTTAAAGATTAATCTGCTCTTGTTCCTTCCTGGGCTGCCGACACTCTACAGCAGTGGCCAACTGAGTTGATATGGAGGGCCACAAGTGCGGCCCTCGAGATCACTAAAGAGCCGCACATAACATTTTTAACCTATACTGACTTCTATAAGCTTTTTTTATGGAAAAATTACAGCAGGCAGAGCTAGAAGACATTAGTTGCAATGTTTTTAAATAAAAAAAAACCCTTATTTTAAATTCAAGCATTAGGGAAGACTGTAGTATGGTAATGCACATTTTGTGCCACATCGTCATAGGTTACGTGCCTCATAGATATCATCAAATCCTCTGATAATATTTATGGGCCACATAACCTGTGCTTCAAAGGGTATGTGCTGCAATATATATTACACAATCATCCCCTGTTCATTGGTGGAATAGTAGGAGCATAGGCACTCACCAGTCTGCTGATCCACCACCAACACTAGATATGAGGAGAAGCTAGGGACTTACTCAGGCACCATCTGGGTCCCTGATTGGCTTTCACGTACACCTAACACAAAGTGCATCGCCTCTCCTCCTCTTCTCACACAAGAAATTCCTGGCGAGGACCGGTCAGCGGGGGAGCGGTGAGTTTCTATGCCAGAACAAGTTTTGAGGGGGTTGCAGTAGAGAACTGAGGGGGGCCGCCAATAAATGCCCAAAGGGCCGCAGATTGGTCTAGAGTGTGCAGGCACTTGGAAGGCATTCGCCAATGTTAATCATATCTGGTGAGCGCCTGAAAACCGCCAAGGGAAAGCTTATGATGCGCTCTTCGGGCGGCTGCTTTTTATCCATCGTTAAACAGGTGACCAGCTGCGTAGGGCTTGTTGCCACTTCGTCTTTTTCCCAGACCCAGGCATTACACCTCCTATTCAAATTAATGTGACTGTATCCCCTTTTGCCTGTGTTGTTCTTTTTAACATGGGGATCCTATTCAAATGCATAAATATTACCACCAATATGGATTGGAACACCTAAATTCAATTATTTCAAGGGGTGTCCCAAAGCTTTGGCCAATATATTTCAGGTACACCTCTGCCAATCCATCACAAATCAATAAAAAGAGTTTTGATCTTCCAGCATGCTTCTGTCAAAAATATGAAAATAAACAGAAATTCTGGGCAGGCCTGTAGCCTGGCAAATACATATTATATTTAGTCATAACTCAACCAGACCCAACTTGGCAGTGGCCATTGTGCAAGTCCACGAGGAATTAACATTTACATTTTTTCATTAGTACAGAAAATGTTTACATCGAAATTACTTAAAACCTTTTGAACCAATGATATATACAATAATTAAAGTGGAATGCTTTTAGCAATATGCAAAGTACATACACATACATTTGCACAGTGGATCTTGCCCTTAGGACACCCAGCAAATACCTTTCTGTGCCTTATGTAAAAGAAAAAAAGTTTTTAGGGCATAGGACTTGAGAAGCACAACCTAGTGCATTCAAGTAAAGTTCTGTTCATGATAAAGGGAAAGATAAAATACTCACAATAATGGAAGTACAAAGCAGGCTTAGCAAAGTGTGGTCTCCTACTTGGCCATGGTTGTTCAGCCGTGTGGATACCTCATGTAGGACTTGTGTCCTTGTTCCTATTTGTCTTTTACCCCTTTGGATAGGAAGCTGCACACCTCCACACTACTTAAATCAACCAGGCCACATACTGACCCATTTTTACTATGATTTTTGCACGATTCCACACACCAATACTGACGACTTTGTGCTGAACTTGCTGGTTGGGTCCAAATTGATATGCAAAGATTAACCTATAATCCTGGTTAATCTAAAAAGCAACATTGTCATCTGACTGTATTGAAAGCATGAAGAAAATAGAAACATAACTTTGGTTTCTGAATAAATCTAGAACGTAACTACAGCGCTCCATCTAATGATGTTGCGCCACAAAAATGGCATGCTGGATCTGCTGGGCACAAGACGACTTGTAAAGGGAGTGACTTAGTGAATTCTCTTCCCAAGTCTCAAAAGTTTTCCCAGCTGCTGAAGATCACAGTTCATGGGATTTCCTGCTGCCAGAGGAAAGATGACAGAAGGAGATCCATATATCCAGAGGAAGCCATACTTCTTTTTTGGCAACATGTCTTAAATCAGGTGTTAATTGTTTTGACAATTCTCTTTTCCCTTTGAAATATATTGTGTTTATAATACTGCTTCATTGAGCTTCCATCTAAATTAGCCTTTGAATAAAGAGTTTATTTAAATGATAGTATATTTTAGGGATAAACAGATTGACGCTTTAATGGTTTTACTGCCACACAGGTAGAGTGGATATAGCAGAATCCGTGGTTCACATTCAAGCAGGCTGCTGTTTCATGATGCAATACATTGGCTCTACAATAATAAACATAAAGCATGTCAGCAGTAGTCATTAAGTTCTGATTTGAGCGAGTCTGGGGAATTGCACAGAATTCCCTTTGCACACTACTCATTAGCTAAAAGACGCAGGAAGATTTGCTGTGCTACCATGTTAAAGTCATGCTGTTTCTGAACATGAATATCTCATGGTTATATCATAAGCCTGCTTTTACATTAAACCCTTCAAAAAGATAGGAAAGAGGACATTAGGTCATGCATGAAATAGACTGCCATCACCAATGGACCTCAGGTGGCCTTCTGATTGCTCAAGAAACTACTAAGGAGATCAAAAAGGAATTTACCCAGTTGGAGCAAATTTCCATTCTGCAGATTGCATTCTGGAAGGTTTGTGATTGTAAGGTGTAAGAGGAAGAATTTAATAGGGAGAAGAGAGCGGGAGAGAAGAGAGCGGGAGAGAAGAGAGCGGGAGAGCGAAGAGCGCGGGACGGGGCGGGGAGAGGTTCGGGGAGCGGGCTTAAGGGGCCGAGGTAATCCCTCGGGGAGCGGTACCCTGGGGATTCGGTTAAGGGGAGAGGGAAGGGCGTCTTCTCACCGTAGGGAGGGTGACGTATTACGGGGAGAGGGGAAGGGGACGAGCGGGGGGAGCGGACGGGGAGGGAGGAAGGGGAGAGGAAGGGGAGAGGATAGGGGGAGAGGGAAGGGCTGGAGGAAGTGGGAAGAGGGAAGGGGAGAGGGAGAGAGATGAGGGGATTAAAGGAGAGAGAGAGAGGGAAAGGGAGAGAAGGGGAAGGAGAAGACAGAGAGGGGGAAAGTGAGAGAAGGGGGAGAGAAGAGAGCGGAAAGAGGGACCCACAGAGAAGGGAGAGAAGAGAGGGAAAGTGATGAGAAGGGTAGAGGAGGGGAAAAGGAGAGGAGGGACAGTGAGAGCAAGGAGAGAGAGGGGAAAGTGAGAGAAGGGAGAGAGAGGGAACGTGAGAGAAGGAGAGAGAGGGGGAAAGTGAGAGGAATGGAGCGAAGAGAGGGAGAAATTAGGAGAGGGAAGAGAAGAACACGCCGGGCGCGGTGCCTGGGAGAGCGAGGGAAGAGACGAGCGCCAACGCCGAGCGCGGACATGGGCGAGGGCAGCGCAGAGAAAGCCGAGAGAGGGAATGGGAGAGGGCCGCGCACGAGAAAAAGAGAGAAGACGAGAGAAATTGGGGAGAGGGAATAAAGAGAAAGAAGATAGAGGGGAAGGGGAGAGGAAGAGAAAGAAGAGAGAGGGAATGGGAGAGGGAAGAGAAAGAAGAGAGAGGGAATGGGAGAGAAGAGAAAGAAGAGAGAAAGGGAACGGGAGCGAAGAGAAAGAAGAGAGAGGGAATGAACGGAGAGAGGACAATGGGAGAGCACGAGAAAGAAGGAGAGGGAATGGGAGATCAGAGACAGGGAAACGCGAGAAGAGGGGGAGGGAAGGGAGCGGGCGGACGGAGCGGGCATGGGAGCGCCGAGGAGCCAACCGAAGGAGCGGGAGCGAGAGAGCAAGACAGAGAGAGGCATGGGCGGAGAAGGACCGACGGAGGGGCATGGGAGCGAGAAGAGAAAGAAGATGAGAGGGAATGGGAAGAGAGAAGCAGAAAGAAGAGAGACGGGGAATGGTGAGAGGAGAGAAAGAAGAGAGAGGGCAAGGGGAAGACGAAAAGAGAAAGAAGCAGAGAGGGAAGGGGAGAATGAGGAGAAAAGAGAAAAGAAGAGAGACGGGAAGGGGAGAAAAAGAGAAGAACGAGAGAGGGAGAAGATTTAGAGGAGAAAGAAGAGAGAGGAGAGAAGGAAAGAGAAAGAAGAGAGAGGGGAGAAAGAGAAAGAAGAGAGACGGGCATGATGTGGAGAGAAGAGAAAGAAGAAGAGAGGGGAATGGGAGAGAAGAGACGAAGGAGAGAGGGAATGTGGAGAGGAGAGAAAGAAGAGAGAGGGAAGAGGAGAAAAGAGAAAGAAGAGAGATGGAATGGGCGAAAAAGAGAAAGAAGACCAAGAGAGAGGGAATGGGAGAAAGAGAAAAGAAGACCGAGAGGGGGAGGAAGAGAAAGAAGAGAGAGGGAGAGAAGAGAAAGAAGAGAGAGGGAGGAGAAGAGGAAAGAGAGAGAGGGAAGAGAAGAGAAAGAGAGAGAGGGAAAGAAGAGAAAGAGGGGAGAGCGGAAGGGGAGGGGGAGAGGGAACGGGGCGAGGGAAGGGGAAGGGAGAGGGAAGGGGAGAGGGAAGGGGAGGGAAGGGGGAGAAGAGAGAAGGAGAGGAAAAGAAGAGAAGAGAGAGAAAGGGAGAGGGGAAAGGAGAGGAGAGGGGGAGAAAAGAGGGAGAGGAGAGAAATAGAATAATATTTAAGCATTGTTTAAAATGACCAGAAACTACAATACGGAGTGATGTACTGGAAAGTGTTAACTACAAAGCAAAATGCAAATCCTTTTCCATGATAAACAATGGGGAGGTTCTTTATTATCTAAAAACATACGTATTTCAATTTTTAATTATAAACGCTGCTCTCCCACTAATCAAATGCTTTCAGGGATTGAAATGGGAAATGGCAGTAGGAGGTTGATTAAAACCATTTTAATTCAAGTATTTGAAACCTGAAACAATAATTTAGGGGATCTCCCTTCATGAAAACAATATGTCATTTAAGCATGAAAGAATAAAACTTCCATGCAACCATAACAATTTCCTGGTTATGTACATAATGTGTGAACAAAAGCGGAGCACACACCTCGCCTGCAGCCGGATATTATTTTTGGATTAAACATTGAATGGAGATAACTCTGTGATAAAAAAAAATAAATTACCTGTAGGTGCAACTGAAAAAAAAATGTGCATGTTAATTAGGTTAACCGATCAGAAACTGGATGTTTAGATGTACGTGTTTATTTGCCTCCAAGCCAAACTGGAAATGTTTCTTACACATTGCAACACATCTCTACTCTAATTAAAATGTAGGATATTTGTTTTAAAATGAGAAAAAGCAACACGCAACTAATTAGCACCTTTTCCAACCATCCTCAACAATATGTGGTCCATTGCTTTACATATTGAATATATACATATCTATTTTCTCCCACCATCCCAATGCATTGTAAGGTAATAGATCATAGACCATTCAATGAGTTAAGTACAGACGTGAAGATCTGGGCCAGATCGATGGCCATTTCTAGCGCTGTTCGAACTCACGGCCATCTTTCTGGCCCATATAATATGCAGCCATCGCTATTTTCAAGCGGGACCAATTAATCCCGCTAGAAAACAGCCATATCTGACATGACCGTTAAATACAGCCGATGTCTGTTGCTAAACGTGGAAACCACGGGTCTCCATGTAAAGCATCGGCTGAGCTGGGGAGAGAGCAGAGCTGTCCTGAGACTTTCCAATACTTTATTTACAAGTCCTATCTATAAATGATTGAAGTATCAATATGGACCTTAGTTTAGGTCAGTTGTTCCCAAACTGGGGGCCAGGCCACCCTAGGGGGGATGGAGGTATTCCAGGGGGGGGGGGCAGGTAGAGGGGTTGAGGGACAAGTAACAAGCCAACCATGGAGGAACTTTCTGTAGACCGAAAGTAGAGTGCCTGTAATGTAGAGTGCCTGTAATGTAGAGTGCCTGTAATGTAGAGTGCCTGTAATGTAGAGTGCCTGTAATGTAGAGTGCCTGTAATGTAGAGTGCCTGTAATGTAGAGTGCGTGTCTCTATGGGAATGCTGAATGTTTCTGTATGATTGCAGTGAAAACCAAATAGAGTTGTATTTGAGGACCCTTTCACACTTAAACACAATACACAAAATGCAAAACATGGCTAGTGTGAAATGGCTTATAATCTGGAACTGTAGTTTGAATGGGATGGGGGGGGGGGGGTTACTATTAGAAAATTAGAGTTTGGAAACCACTGGTTTGGGTGGTTGTCCCTTGCCAAGATTTTTAACCCCCCCCCAACATTATAATCCGAAGGCTTACACAAAGAATGGTACCAATTATGAAACTTACAGAAGTTCAAAAAGGTCCATAAAAAAGCAAAAATAATCTTTATCTGAAATGTCAATCGTAAACTGTTATCAGAGGTATATAATTAACTCCAAATAAACATGTATAGAAACATGCACAAAGCCTCAATATCGCCAAATAATATAATCAAGCCCATTAGTCGTAACGGTATTATTTTACAGTGTGACAAATGTAATATAATTGAATGAGCATAATTAGCCCCTCTGTGCAGAACAGCATGTCTAGATCATGTGTTGTAAAGATTCTGTACTGCAAAGTTAATCCTGTTAGCTGGATCACCGCTTTATATTCTAATTTTCTCGGCTAGCCAGTTACCTTTGCACAAAGAAATCATTAGGGCATCTACAGAAGAGCTTTACTGCTCAATTAGGGAATGACAGGGGTAAAAGTGCACTTGGTCTTGAAGGGAAGAGAGAAATTTGCCTCCTCCTGCATCCTTCGGGGAGCGACAAGGGGTACGATTCTTACACAGTGTCTCTGCTACCAACTGCCTTAAAAGAAGGGCCCTTCAATGAATACTGATGAGGGTTTAGTGGTGTTCAACTTCAGATCAAGGATCATTTTAAAAGGTTTAAAGATGATATCTGCAATGTAAGAAGAAAACATTGCCTGCAATGAAAAGGAGGTTTAATAATTATTGGTGGGCGTTGACATGAATCGTTGCTCTTTTCTAGAGCTGCAGATGCCTGAAGAGGCACTTAAAGATGTGCTTGATTGCGGAGAGGAACTTGCGGAGAGGAACCAGGTTACCAACAACCCAATAATGGAGCAGGTTAATTGGTTTCTTTTTTTACATCGTATTTTTACTTTTTTTGCTGTAAACACGCAGTTCAGATTAGCTGACCAGCAGCAGAGGTACTTGGGAATTGAACGCTGCCCACCTGGAGCCATCAATCCCACTCCAAGAAATTCTTGACCGAACAGGGATCCAACATGTTGGTAAACCCCTGATCGATCACTATTACTTTGAATGGGGACCCTCGATCCCTTTTCAAAGAATCAGCCAGGGATCAAGCTCCTAAAATGGATCTGCATCGAATTGGCAAACAATGGTTCATCGATTTTGCGTCACTGCGCTGCGAATGATGTTTATTGATGCATGTACAGCTGCCTTAAGGAGTTCCTTGGTATTCACCAGAGGCGTGATGGACAAGTTGCAGTCCTCAGCTACACTCACCACCAACTTCTAACAGAAGGATGTGGGATACAGTACAAAATCACCAGAGATGATGACAGACCATAGGTCAGGGTGGGCAGAAAACAGCAGTGTCAGGATGGTTCAGTTGTCAGTAATGGTAACAGCATTTAGAAAAGCAGAGCCTGGTTAACAAAGTAAAGGACCTATTTGTTCGGGCAGCTTCTATTTTCCTGGCACTTCCTTAAATAGTGGGGTATGTTACTTGACTGGTGAGGTTCCAAGAAGATCCAGAAGGAGTAAAGGAATAACAGAGGCTGTACCAGAAATACCCAGCAGAGGGAGCCAGGAAACTGAGGCCACATCAAGTGTTATTGCTGCCTACCACCAGCAGAGGGAGCCACCATCGATAACAGGCCCATGTTCTCTGTAGTTGAGGAACGGGACAGGACGTTCGCTGGAAAGGACATCTGTAGTCACAGTCCTCTGAGCTGTATTCCGATCTGTGACAACCAGTTTGTAGGAGGCCAAGACTACAGCATAATATCACTGGTCTGTAGAGATAGTGTAGAGGGTCACATGACCATACAGGCAACATTTAATGAAATAAGTGGGAGCCTTGATGTGAGGAAACTGGTTTAATTGGCCTAGAAACACATTTATCTACAACTGCTACTTAAAAAAAACAAACAAAGCCGGTCCCTTTCAGACTTCAGATGTCTGTAACTATCTTCTGCCTTTAAATTAGACTGGACTCCTTTAATTAAGAAATGACAAAGAGAAGCTAGCGTGAATTTAATCCTATTTTATTGATAGAGAGTATCCGTGGACTGATAGCAGAGATAATTCCTATTACATCTTTAAAACACTCAGATGTAAGATTAATCCAATTAAGAAGTCTTCACCTTCTACTGTAGCCTCCTCAGGGCATTCGCTCTGCACTTCATCAACAGTTGTTGATAATGATGCGTCACCTATCAAGCTATCACTCTGGATGTAATAAAATCTGGGATACTGCCATGTTCGGAAACTCAAGTAGCAGCCTCCAAACATATTGAATTTGACTTTTCATCATGCGTGGCACTCTACTACGATAGGTGTCCGTATTTTTCTTTCTTTCTTTATGATAATGAAGGACATGTCCCAGAGTGATATATTACATATCGATATATAGTGTTTACAGGAATGAAATGATACAGAGAAAGACTATTGTAAACCACAAATCTTTTCCCAAAAACAATTGTAACCTTTAGCTATCAGACCATTGTATTTAATTAGGCCATTGTGACCTAATTAGGAGACTGCACTCCGTCTTATTAACTTTTCTGATTGGTACGTCTGTAGTACAACTGTGTTTTTTTTTTTTTTTAATCATTAGGTTTTTATTTAGAATAGTACAACTTATTATGATCCCAAGTAAGGTCCTATGAGGTGTATGTGACTTTACCAACCATTGTTTTTATAGAGCATCTGCCCTTTACCTAAATATCTCTGATTGGTTGATATAAAGTACGTTCGCCTGCATCATTACGACAGCAATGAGCTGCTGCCCTTTGCCTAATTATGACTACTGATTGGTTATAATGAGCTACAGTGCTTTTGTGCCTTAGGATTGCCGATTGGTTAGTCTTTCTTGATAATACATCTTGAAAATCAACCTTTTAAAAGTATAAATGTCTTTCTATAGTTATTTGCTAAAGGAAAGAAGAAGATGATATGCAGCCCTGATACAAGTCAGCAAAGTGTGTAGACAGCTGGGACTGGACTCCTGGCCATACACTGGATGAATTTTTTGTTGGATTGTTTGGGAAATCTATTCATTTGAGATGGAGCATAAAACTGAAAGATTTAGCAAACTGGAAAATTTAAGTCAATTATCTGACTTTTTATTTTAGGCTTCCACAGGATTTGTATCCGCTCGGATAACAGAGCATAGATTGACACATATTAAATTTGCCATAGTCCGGCAAATTGAAAAATCAATAAAAAGCAAAATCGTAGATATAGCAAGGCCAGCTTTAGGCTGATTGGGGGCTTTAAAGTAAACACTAAAACGCTGACCTGGAAAAAGACTTTTCAGAACTGCAGCTCAAAAAAAAGGGGGGAAAAGTTTAAAAAGTAGTTGCAGTTTAAAAAAAAAAAATCTAGTTTTGAATAGAGTAGGGAAGGGAGAACATCCCTGGCAAGCTTTTGCCTTCACATAACTAAGAGATTAGATAAATGTGTACAAATTAAGCACATCATTTTATTCATTCATATTTTCAATGAATTTTATTTTACTTCCAAGTACTTACATGAATACATATGACCTAGTTGAGGCCCATTGCAGTTTCTGGACCACAGAGCTCAGGTCGGAGATAAAAAGAAGAAGTAGCACAAGCAGCAGTTGTTGCTGCATTGGAAGCACAATGTTAAGAACAGAGTTAAGTGGTTGAAGAGCTCATCAGTCAGCTTATTCCTTTTTCACTGTCCAGTCATAGGATGAAGGAGGAAGATGTATTATATAAAAGCAGCAGAGATAAATAATCTGCTCTCTTAGATAGGCCTTTGCTGTGTAGCTGGGCTTAATAAAATAAAAAAACTGGATGGAAAGAATTCTAAAACCTTTGGCAGGTAAAACCAATCCAATATGTGTATTCCATCTTTGCCTGGAGTTTAGTATTAACATAAAACTAATTTCCCTAGTTATCCTGTAAGCCCTGTTTAGCTTATTTAATAAATCAGTGCAGTACCCTACAGAGACTAGATATCAAAGTGGCAAAATCAGATTGGTAAAAGATATTAGAAAAGTTCTAACAAGTTTCGGCTCTTGCAGCTACTAAATAAGCCAGAATGAGATCATGGAAGAGGAACGGATGGAAAGCTTTAGAAGGAAGCAGCAGATGAGCGCACTTACTAAATGGCTGTGTAAACCTTGTAGTTGACATGAGCTCATTAGCCTGCAGCGAGGTGCGTACAGGATATTACTCTGTGCCGAGCGGGGCGGTGTCTGTCGTTCCCCAGGCAAAGCCATTTGTCAGGTGTATTACATTTTAATGATTATTGTTTATTTATAAAACGCTAACCCGTTCTGCGGTGCTAAACAATGCCAAACACAAAGCAACATCACAAATAAGCTGAACGCAGACACTCATTACCTGTCTATGCATTCATATTTTAACAGTCTAGTGAATAGAAGACGCTGGATCATATGAGGGACGTGGCAATCTACATTTCAATTAAGGAGGAACATCCGTCACACGAGAAGCTCTTCAACTGGATATAGAGCCTACTGCCATGAAGAAACTGTCTGGTAAGCCATAGGCCATCATAGGTTATTAGGCCCAGGGCTGTGGAGTCGGTCGAAAAATGTCCCGACTCCTCAGTTTCAGATTCTTCCGACTCCTCGACTCAGACTCCCCTGTATTTAATATGCACAAGCTGGGGAGAAGCAGCCTGTCTCACACAGCTTCCAAGTGAGGAGTGCTGGCTCCG
>CM070037.1:100454964-100474651 GCA_036250615.1 Ptychadena robeensis | reverse complement strand
GAGCTGGTCTGTCGGCCCCCACTCAGTACGTGTGTGGGGGCCTTTAGGCTAGGGTCACATAGTGGGCGCTGTAATGTTACGCACTGCATGCATTTATTCTTAGTCATTATGTTCGTTATGACTGTTTGTTAATTGTGACATTTGAAGTAATTTTTTTTTTTTTATAAAAAAAAACAAAAAAACATTTAATTCCCATTTAAATTTAGTAGGAGTCGGAGTCGGTCCATTTTTTGCCGACTCCGACTCCAGGGACCCAAAAATGTCTCCGACTCCTCGACTCCGACTCCACTGCCCTGGATAAATCAATGAAACATGTATCCATTCTAATTGCATTTGGTATAAAAACAGAAAACTATGATAGAGCCAATAAATATTTCAAAAGATGACATGATGGCAGTAAAATATCAATGAATCACATTCAAAGAAGTAACAATATATTCAGTTAAATAAACATGTACATGTAAACAAAAATATGCTGAAATTGGATCAAGAGTGAAGGTCGGGCAATAGCTCTCCTTTTTCTGTATGGTTAGTATTAGACACCCCCTATATTCTAATAAGGAATGTCAGAGTAGAATATTGGGAAATACAGAGCTAATGCTAGCCCTGGGACTTGGGCTAGTGCCAAAAACGTCAACTCTAATGGTCACACCATGGCCTCCATTGGGCATCAGACATGTCAGCGTGATGCACCCATGAGGGCCATTTGTATAGCAAAGTTTTATTTTGCATGTGTTTAACTTTAACATGTGAGCAGTGCATTATTGTAATTTAGTGCTGAACACGCCCCATTTCCTCCCATTGGCAAAACACATAATAAACGCAGCCGAAAAACAACGGCACATTTTTTGCAAGTCGTCAAATGCATCACTTTACAATGGATGCATCATTGTCCATTAGACCTACGTGGTAGTTGCCCCTATGTGACAGTGGAGACAAGCACATTGTAAACTATGGGGCCTTATGATCAACTGTAGCGCTGTCAATAATGTGGCCCTAAATGGAGCCAACGAGGGTGGTTGCACTCATTGGCTGTTTTTGTGCATCTAGCCTTACTGTTAAGACCGTAATATCCTGTGTCCCCTTTGGTGATCACTGTCTATTTGTCTTAACTTTAAGGAAAAAAAATAAATACTTTATTTTGTTTAATCGATTCGATTGTGTTGCATTGTTTGTGCGTTTGTTTATTACCATGTGATGCATTTTAAATCCAGGCCAAGTAGCCAAAATTACAGTGCAAGCTGAGCGATCCAAATTCATTTTGAAGGTCTCAAAAACATTTTTTTTAAATAAAATGAAAAAAATTATTTCTTTTTCTGTGGAAAATGCAGCTCTGCCATGATTTAAGCAAGAAGACCAATTTATGAAAAATTTCTATTTTTGACTTTGAGAAACACATCCTATACAATAGTCACAATTCCGACAACAGAGATCTCAGGAAATACTTTTGTAACTTAATGAGTCTTGGCAGCTGCTCAAATTAAACACTCTATTGTGCAAGCAGCTAATTATGTTGAGATTAAGCCGAGAGGAATGATGGCGGGCATTCACTGTATATCCAGCAATTATAAGCCGCTCTCAGTGTTAAGAGTGCAAGCCTTTATTCCATGTACTGAGGATGTTACAGTTACAGGGCAATCGAGGCCCACCCACAGAGGGAAGGCGTTTAGAGAAGCCAATGATGATGGAGACCGGTGATGCTGATGGATGGTGACGGCGGCTCTACATTCCCTCTAGTCATTATAAAAATGGGTTTGAGGAGGAGTACTTATTGTGTCCTGATTTGTGATAATTTGTGACAAAGTCTGCAGGAAAAATTAAGTTGTGCCAGACGTCGGCTTGCTTGTGTCAATTATATTAAAATTATGAGAGTAATTATGAACAAAATTAGGATCTTTCTCAACAAATCTTAAATCAAATTTTTATCTTGTGTGCTGGCAAAAAGATCAAATCAAATAAGCATATCACACAAACTACAAGCCTATTAAAAGGACGACATTGCCCAGTCAATTGCTTTACTTTAATTTGAGAAAAAGAACACATTTAGTCCACTTATCGTTTCTTTTTTTTTGGTAAATACGTCAAGAAAATTAAAACCATTAGATTATGATCCAAATGGTACTAAAGCAATTAGGTTTTTCTTTCAAGTATCTAACAGTCAGATGCTTTTCAGCAACAACCATCACATGGCCAAGTGCCTGAAGGTAGATATGAGGCCAGGCGTGAAGTTTCCTGCAGGATCTTTGTATCTATGGGTGTCATTCACAAAATAGAGTGGTCTTAAGGCAATTCGAGTACCCTTGAAAAAATGTAAAGTTTGACTTTCGGTAATATGGTAATTATTCCATAAAAACATGTTTCTACTTATATTTTAGCCCCCCTGACTGGAGAGAAGGGGAGGAGACTAACATATTCCTCCAGACAAGCCAGAATCCCAGAGGCAAGGGTTTTTTCCAGCTGAGGTGCAGGGCTAAAATAACAATGTACGTCTAAAAACATGAACTAGAGCCACTACGATAACCCACAGACTTCCTTATGGAGCGTCCCATTTTACAAGATGGCACTGGCATCTTACCAATGAGTAGCTTTTAATATTGGAGCAAGGGGTAAGACACTTAATATATTCCCAATGTGGAATGAGGAGCCCATGAAAAATGCACATACCAAATTGCAAGTGTAGTAAATATATTATTTGGCAGAGACTCGCTCCCTCTCATCCCATAAATAACCTCACTAGTTGCAGTTTTTTTTTTTTTTTTTATACACCGTATTTTTCGGACTATAAGACGCACCGGACTATAAGACGCACCCAGTTTTTAGGGCAGAAAATCCAGAAAAAAATAAAGATTTAATACGTTTTCACATCAATTGGGATAATGAATAATGAATTTAATGGATGCAATATTCAATTCAGCCACAGGTGTCACTAGCAGCAGTACACTCTCAGCACAACACGTCACACTACACTGATCTGTTCAGTGTTCTGTGTTCAGCCCAGCATTTCTGCATCCCCTGCACCCCGGCCGAGCCATCCATAGCCGAACTGAACACAGCTCTCCTCTGTGTTCTCCTTGGTGGGGATGCAGGGGATGTGGCATTTAGATGGAAGAGCTGAACATCGCAAATGACAGCTGCCGCAGCTCTCCTCCCGGTGCGACCACCGGCGGTCGCACATTGAGACCATAAGACGCAGGCACTTCTTTCCCCCCCCCCCCCCCAAATTTGGGGCTGAAAAAGTGCGTCTTATGGTCCGAAAAATGCGGTATTTACATTTTGCACAGAGAAATTCAACTGCAGTAAAAATTACTGTACAGGACACCAAGGGTCGGTCCTGGGTGAAAGATATATCTCCCCAGAGTTGTGGTTCCTGGTGTATTCCTGGAAAGATAGGTAGGAGCTACTAAGTTTGATGATAAAAGGTCCTGGACTTTGGAATGGGAAGGGAGGATCTGGACAGGCCTTTTCATTCCACCTAGATACAAACTTTATTCAGGTGCAAATTGTCAACAAGAAAAAGGGATGAGCAACTAGAGCAATGCAGGACATAATTAACGACCCTTACTTACACCTCAAAACTATAGATTTTACATACTTCTATATAGTTGAACATTATAGTTGAAAAACAGGCAAAAGCTTTTCACAGCCATCTTTCAGTATCCCTGCTGGGGAGAGTTCCTCTCATTTCCACCACCTATAGCAACACCGCAAGCAAGATCTAGCCTTTTATCCTCCCAGCAAGGAAACAAAGAAAAATAATATACAGTGAAAAAAGGAGGAACCACTTACAAGTCAACACTTTAAAGTCCATTAGCCACCTTCAAATGTTTAAGACTCAATTTTGCAGCTTTGCATTCCCCAAAAAAAAAATCACTTCAAATACAACACCATTCACCATGATCAACATCAATATCTGACTTCTAGTTCAGCCTTCTTTCAACCTTTATACAACAAACTTCAAGCAAAGGGGATAGCACTGGCAGCCAATTCATTATTTGCCCTGCTGCTTCTTTACCATCCACTGTAAATAAATAATTGTGGTTCAGTCTATGAATTAAAAAGGTTTTATCAACTTGCTTGTGATTTGTAAATCTCAGAAGAAATAATTAAAATACTTGTAATTATGAATGCAGCCAACATCTGAGAAGACAAATTTAAACCAGGAGCATACAACTGTAATTGTTTTGTCTTCCAGGGTAAAGCCCCCCCCCCCATACACCTTACAATCTTACCATACAATTTCAGTAACTTTTGTTCTACCAAAACCATGTAATATGAGGAGCTTTCTTAACCATCCAATCACAATGTAATCTATCTGGGAGGACCCAGCACTACATAGCAGTGATATATACCTTCCAATCACTATGTATTCTATCAGGGAGGACCCTGCATTACATAGTTGTTGGTATATCTAATGGAAATTGTATAGAGCAATCTAAAATGTGAATGGCAGGGGCTTTAGACTTTGAAATCTACGTACCTAAGCCAAGATAGTTTATCCACACCATTTAAAAATATCTAGAATTCTGCATATTCCAGTGACACAAACCTCATAGCTAGCCAATTAAACCAGAAATATCCGAGGGGACACCCGCAGAGTTATAACAGGTAAAAATGCATGACAAAAGAAAAATATGTTTACTAATTAATTAGTATCTTTCGTGAACTTGTCAAAGAAAAAAAGTGCATACTACTAGAAACTAGAAACATGATAAGCAGATAGTTTGGCCATTTTAAAGGATCGTTTGGTTTCTTGTAATAGTTTTAATCCCACTACACTGTTTAATGTTTTATGACACAATTAAAGTTAAAATGTTTCACAAGAACAATTTTCTTCTAAAGGAGAGGCTTGGACAATCATTAAATGCCTTCACAGAAAGGGGAGTACCAAACAGCGCTAAAGTATGACCGTTATAGCCCTAGATGTGTCATTAGCAAGGAACAAAAGGGGTTAGTCTCCTAAAATATAGATTTTGTTGGATAATTTTTGACGTGTTCTTGCTCTGTAAAACTTTCCACCCAATGTGGTCTTTCCAGTGGATTTGCCTGCTTAAGTGTTTAGCATAATTAGCTTGTTATCAGGTTCAATAATCCATATAGATGGTTTGGGTTCACAAAGTAAAAATGACTTCTAGTAGGCCCCCCCCCCCCAATTCGATAGTTCAAAGGACGATATTAACACATTCCTTAATTTGATTGCCAACAAAAAAGCAGGTCATTTCAAGCAGTTTCCTGTCCCTTGTCTTTACATGAGGTTCCTTTAACTGTATTGATCACCACCTGTCACCTTTGGGATACCGGGGACTAGCTAAGCAATGGTGCTGATCTCTTCCTTGGTCTGGATAGACTTGTTCAAGAAGGAAGGGTTTTTCCAGGAAAAAGAAGGTTTTGTCAAGCGGCCATTATTCGTAATCAGGTTCTGATGTATATAGCAGCTTACATCAACACGTTTCGTGGGTCTCTCGCCACTTTCTCAGGACAAGGAAGGTCTCTGTAATGAAAACACTTCAAGTGGCAGGAGACTTTACCTTAATTGTTTTTCCTGGCCAGAGAGCCAAGAAACACATTGAGCCGCTCTATATATATATATATATATATATATATATATATATATATATATATATATATATATATATATCCTTATTACGAATATTACGTATAAAATTTTTCTCCCTGGAAAAACCCTACCTTCTTGAACCAGCCTAAATAACATTTAAGCAGGTAACATTAAAATTGATTTTTATATTAGATCCATCAACTTTCCCAGTTATGTCCATTCAGATTTAAAGGATGAGAGCCTTCTAAGCCAGTGGAATAAAGAACGAAGAAGGATTGGATGCAAAGGGTCTTTTCAAAGCACCATTTCCTTGAAAGTCCTTGGCAAGAATGAATAGTAACTGGTCAACATACAGTACCTCCAAGTGTAAAAACACTGCACTTGTATGAAGTAAGCTAAAACGATCCAGAAAGAAGGCAAAAATGTCACATGATAAATCATGGCAAGCCAGGTCTACTAGATGGGATACTGCAAGTCCCATTTTTCCCTATTTAATTTAAACAAGGCTGCAATGGAAAGACTATAAAACTTAATAATGCAATTCACCTTCATGCTTCGTATTTGAGCACTGTCAGTTAATTATCCTTGGTATAATAAATCACATAATACTAAATTAACAAGTGGAATGTGTTATTAAATGTTTTGGGGGAGGAGTGCATGCAATATTTCCAAAATGATATTTTTATGGCTTAAAAGGCTACAGCAACAACCTGGAAACCCTTTTGCAGCTTTGACAAAGTAATCATTTATATTAATATTCTTTATATTATTTTCCCTGTGGATCACTGGTGTTTTTATTTATTTTTTCCCCACTTGGTTTAGGGCATGTGTCCACTGCGGCATGCAGAGCGTCGCGCTGACTCATCCATGACGCACTATTCAGATAAATAGGATGTGTTGCATCTGTGGCAGAATCCCTAATGGACACAAGGCCTTAGACTGGGCTATGAAATTTAGACTGGGTTTCAACACAGGTCTATTATAATGTAACATACCTAAAAGAAGTTCAATCATCAAAAATCGATACTTCCCGTCGGTCATGGAATTGCTGATTAATCAGATATCGATGAAACGCCACCTTGGGAATCCAATATTTGGACATGAGCCGATCTCCAAAATGGCGGATTAAAAAAAAAATCCATGGGTCTATGGGTCCACCCACGTACTTCTATTGCCAAACGATCAACAAAAAAAACCTGACATGTTGGTTCAATGTCCGATCTAATTTTTTGTTGATTACGTTTTGTTTGGTTGATCGTTCAGGGTGGGCAGATATCACCGTGAACGCGTGGTGATCTATTGGTCAAAAAATTTCTGAAAAATCGACCTGTGTATGGGAGCCAGAGAACCATTTCCATCTTTCAGAACATAAACATCATTTGCCCTCGGCACCAGCTCAAAGTCCTTCTTTCCATTAAAAAGAAAAGGATTTTCCATGTATGAGCATAGCCATGGTAGAGTACCAGCCTGAAGAGTTTGCAACATCTGTCATGCAACTCCTAGACTCCATGGATAAAGTGCAAGGGCCATTTACTTAGAACACCCTTGTATAGCAACAAGTAGAGATGGTCAATGAGATGCCAAACCTTCAACATGGCAAATGTATTGATTTGTACTTGATTGGTCCAGTTTCAGTCTGAACACAATTTGAATCCTAATGTAGAAATTGTATGTGGCACACATGCATAGTGTGGCAAATATTTTAGCGCTCCAATCAGCCCCCGCCTGCCTATTCCTTCATTGAAATTAAAGCAACATTGTGTGTATAATGTTAGTAGACAAATGGGATTTTATGAGTACATTTACTGGGATCTGCTAAGTAGAACAATTCTACATTGAACGGTTAAGCAAAGAACAGCAGTAACATTTGGGTTCCAGCGATGGCCAGCTGGGAGCTATGAATTTGTAAAAGCCAAATATTGTCCTTGGAATGGACGGATGAGCCGTCAGTGTCACACACCATCGCCCTGAAATCACCAGTTTGCTTTTCCGAAGAAACTTCAAGGATTAGCCGAAAATGGTTTATTTTATGTGGAGTTCTCAGACAGACTTCCAGACCCCAGGGGGACCGTTCTATTTGATCCAACAGAGAAATAGGAACAGTAATTCAGGTGAATCGCTGGCATGAGAATAAGTCCATAAGATTTTATGTTTAAGGTAGAAGCTTATTAGAGTATTCCAGTTTAAGTGCTACATAATGGAAGTTAATGTGACACTGCAGTGAAAGCATGTGACGCAGTCTCTAAAGGTCACCGCGGATTGAACGCTCGCTTCCTAAATGAAGAGAATTCTTTTCCTTTTAATATCCACAAAAGGTCCTATATTTCATATACACTTAATATGCTACTGAAGGGTGCTTTGTCGGTAAAGAATAGCAAGATAAATCGCATTTAGCAAGGGTTTTGATTAAAAATAGAACCAGCATTACCCACAGATCAGCCTTTGCACACACAAAGTCCCCTCCCCAACTTAAACAGAAGATATTTAGCTAGCGGTAGTACATGTTCAACTAGATTCATTAGAATTGAAGAAGCTGCTTGGATATCTAGCATAATGAAGGTTATGGACATACTCCAGAATTTATAGGCACGCAGGTTACCCGGCTGCCTGGATTGTGAATAGAGTTGTCAAGAGATATCTTTGGTGATTCGATTAAAGTGACTAAATTACCTTGGTGCCTGTAAATCCTGGAGTCTGATCCCGACTCTCATTATAGTTGATGAAACGCCTGGGATCGCTAGTAAAATATCCTCAAAATAAGGTAACAAACTAATTGAATATGACCACCTATGCGAATACCTGATTCATTGAAAACCTCAGGGCTTCCCAAGATGGTTCCCACCACAGAGACAGAAAAAAAAAAATGGTGGTAGGGGAATGCTGATCTTCTCTGGATGTAATGAGAAGTCCAAGCCTTTCTATAATAATAATGCTGGGCATACATGGCTCAATTTTGTGATAGAACACACACAGGCCCATTTATTCTCGAATCTATTACACAATTTGAGCCATCCAGGCTTCATCTAAATGGCAATGACTGATCAGACTGGAAAAAACTCAGCCGAACTCATGCCTCGATATAGCTTAAACTCAAGAGCCGATGACTACTCGTGTATGCCCATTTCAAGTCAACCTCGTATGAGAGCCAAAATAAAAGAAGATGAAGACAAGAAGAAATAAATGGACCCAATTTGTTTGTTTTTATTCAACTATTTACTTTTAAAGTAATTCAATAATGTAGAATAGTCCACATTGCTATACACGTTGCTACGGATTCTATTTAATATCAAAAGAAGCACTGCCAACATGGTCAAATTTTAGAGTCATGCCTTTTTCATTGGAGCAAGTGTCATCTTCACTTTTATGCCTTTGACATTATCGATAAGAATTTTAGAGAAAGGATATATACAGGAGGGGAAGGCAAATCCTTCAATTATGAAAAAACTATTTAAAAATGTTTTATTTTTATTTAAATAGGATTTTATTTTAAATAAAATGCTTTTTGGAGAAAAATATTTTACCATCCAAAAGGTTATTCCATCATGAAATAAAGATTTGTTTTTTAATTTTGTAGAATAAGGCTGTATAGGTTTATATATTTTTTTTGGTAAATAAATTCCATGAATCCATTCCCAATGTTATGCTCTTCCAGAGGTTTGTGTAAGATTATTGGGCAGTTTCTCTGTTTTCTCAAAACTGAATTAGACTCAGCAGAGATCACATGCCTATTCACAGCAAAAAATGTTATAACATGAACAGAGTTGGGAAAAATACCTTAGTCCTATTGTTATATAAACCTATGAATACAGAATCAACACCTTCAGTGCTAAGTTTCTAGAAGTTCAGTGCGTAAAATAGAAACAATATTTTCCTGACCGTTTGGAGTGGAATAGATCTTCACAAGAAGAGAGTGAAACTAAGTCTGAGGAGGGAAGGGCATTCAGTTGAATAAATCTATTTAAATTGTTATTAAGGTAATGATAATTTTTCTCCTTCCTAAGTACAACAAAAAAGTTGTCCAAATATGAATAATTAACCTAAGCAGGGGATAAAAAAACTAATATGATACTAATATGTTATTCTAAATAATCTTCGTCTAATTGCATATTGAAGTTATACCGGCAAGAATTGGTCTTTATGTAGAAAACTATGATTTAAATCGTGTTTTAAATCAGTTCGATATAAATCAAATCCACCCTGCTCCACCACCTAATGGAGGACTAAACTCCAGGTTCTTTCTAATTCAATAGCAGTGATGTTAATACATTTTATTAATACATATTTACACAATCAGCTTCATATAAAAAAAAGACTTGTTTGAATACATGTGTAGGTGTGCATGTCATTCACCCATCACATCAGCTACATTTCCACATATAAACAATACATCATGCTGTATTGTTGTATAGAACATGTATTTAAACAAGTATTTTTATATGTAACCAATCGTGTAAATATGTATGAATAACATTAACATATCTGTGCCTTAAAAGTCGATGGAGTTTAGTTTCCATTGGGTGGTGGAGTGAATTGAGGATTTGTCCCTTTATCCCCCCTTCTGTATATCTACCAAATTATTATATTTCTGCTATATTTGGGATGTTGTCACATCTATTTACAGAGAGTGAATAATACATTTGTGAAAACAATAAAAGAGAAAAGAAGAAATATCCTTCCTATCTCTCACCCTTCAGAACTCCAAATACATTTGCCTCAAGTTACAGTAAAGAGGAGTGCCTATCGGTCAAATCAAAGTAACGAAATCAAGCAAGTGCAACAATTACAAGTAGAGATGGTCAGGGAGATGCATCCAATTAGACATTTCCATACAAATTGCTTAAAGAGGGCATTTACCTCTAACAGACAAATAAACCTCAGCAGCTAAGGGTTGATTGGCTCAACTTAAAGTCATTGCATTCTGCATTGAATTTGCATCTGAAGGTTATGCATCTGACCAACTGTACTTGCAATTCTAAAGCTGTGTACACACATGTAGATATGGGCCAAATCTATGGACGCTT
The DNA here is from genome assembly GCA_036250615.1 of Ptychadena robeensis. Taxonomy (NCBI): domain Eukaryota; kingdom Metazoa; phylum Chordata; class Amphibia; order Anura; family Ptychadenidae; genus Ptychadena; species Ptychadena robeensis. The sequence continues at coordinate 100,464,076 of CM070037.1, read as the reverse complement.
CGGGCACTCACGGTCTATCTGGCCTAATCATATGCGGGACCAATCCCGCTCGAAAACAGGAATATCGGACATGACCGTAAACCACCTGGCGAGATCATTTAGGAATCTCCAGCATGTCGGATCACATGATGATCCGACATGTGGGAAATTCCTGGTCGATCTTGCCAGGAAGACTCACACGATTTTTTGGGCTGGGCAACTGGTGGGAACACGCACAGCGGTCGATTGGCCTAGAAAATCAGGCAGGAATCTGCCAATGTATGGCTACCTGTAGTTGGCAGCAAATCCATCCATGGTATGATCACTAGGGATGAGTGGCATAGGCAATATTCAAATTTGCAATATTTCGTGAATAATTCTACTAATATTCAATTCTATATTCGCATATATTCCCGAAAATGTATGTATGCATTTATAATTGCCTAGCAATTACCTTCAAAATAAATGGTCACGTGTAATTTGAATATTCGAGCTCAACATTAATGATCAGCTAAATTTTAGACTGAGAAAATGCTTCCTTGTGCCTGCAGCGAGAGAAGACCTCAACTCACTTGAGAATGAGCACTACTGTGGAATATTCCAGGCGGTAATGTCCTTTAACACAGTTCTAATTAAATCCCATTCCTCCTAGGTTGCTGTATGGGTTACCGCACATCATTGCTCCTTGCAATCCGTTTGTAAATAAGCTAAATAACTTCTGGTACAAATCAGGCAGCAATTAAAAAGTAGAGCTCATTAAGAATGCAAAGCACAAGTCCTTCCTATCTCTGATTAATTAACACTACTCTAGGTCGTCACATCAATCTTGTGAACATGGCTTGTCTCATGTGGAGCTGAAAATTAGACTGCCAATAGCAAAACACAATACTTCTGGGTATCAACAGCAACAAAGGCACACCTCAAACCGGCGCCATTGTCACAAACTTTCTGTCTTTCTATATGTTACACTCGCCTCTTCATAGATTGTGCGCAACACAAAGAAAGCCAGAGGAAAGCCGAAGATCTGATACAGACCGCGCGCCTTTTCCTTGTGCAGATCTCGCCTCTGATCTGAGTAGAGCTCCGAGACAGCATTTGTCTACATATGTTTAAGAATATAAAGAACACCTGAAACAAGTATATTCAACATGCCAGCCTTGTAAAATATTTCAGCAATATCTGATGTAGAGCATCATAAGGAGATGAGGATTTGGAGCAGTTTTACCTTTCAGGTAGGGCTCCCCGATGGGACAGTTTGTGATCAGAGATTGGGGTGTATTGGCTGTGCAATGTACTAGATCCGTGATGGTTTTGTTTTATTGTCTTGTCGATTGTTCATTTTACAGAAAACCTAGAAAATTGTAGTGCATCTTCTCTAAGGGCTTGTCCCCACCGACGAGGCTGGCTAAAGCCTTAGGAAAAAGGTTAAGCCACGTACATTCTCTGGCACAATCTATTATTTTTCTACATCTACACATACAATTTTAGAACCAATAATTCCCGATGCTGTCCATGCCCTATGCTACACCATTGATTAGTATAATTTACATTCCTCGCTCTGAGCCGCGGCCAGCTGATTCCATTCATTTCAATGGGATTGTCACCACTTGCACGACCGCTCGTGCTCTTTGTTCACTTGCTCAGAGCTGGATCGTCGCAGCCAGCTTCGCCAGTGGGGACAAGCCCTGCTTTCCAAATTGCAATTCTATATACGCTATTCATGAATTGTGTTGACAATAAAAATTGCTATATCGTGATGTATATAAATTGAGCTTTATTGAGGGAATATTGGCCAAATCGCCCGATCAGGTAATGGAGATGGGGGGGGGGGGGGGGGGGGGGGGGGGGGGGGGGGGGGGGGGGGGGTGGCTGCGTCATATGGCTTGCCTAGGCTCCCCACTAGCATCATTGGTCTCTAGGCAAGATAATCCGTGGAGCCCCACTAGGAAAACCAATGAAGAGCAGAGAGAGATCGATGAAAGAGCTGGCAGATGGCATCTCTCCGATCTATCTCTGCCTGTGTGTGAAACCTACACTCACACAAACACAGCCGTAGAGGGGAGAGATGCACACAGCTTCCCTCTCTCCCCTTCCCCGACGTATGAGAAAAAGCCGCAATATGAGGAAAAAAGTGCTCAATAGAGGCATCTTGTAGCTGAAATTTAGTATTTGATAAATGGCGACAACACTGCAACTTACAAATGTTGTATTTCAAGCTCTCATTATTAAGAAACTATGCAAACCTTTAAAAAGTGATTGTACATTGTAAGCAAAGCCTTAGGAAAAAGGTACATTCTCTGGCACAATCTATTATTTTTCTACATCTACACATACAATTTTAGAACCAATAATTCCCGATGCTGTCCATCCCCTATGCTACACCATTGATTAGTATAATTTATATTCCTTGCTATTTGAAAACTTCCCCGGTGACAGCTGAGATTGCCTCAACTAAAAACCTTTACCGCAGCTCCATCTTGAAGAATCTGCTTAGGATGCTGGAATATGGAATAACCGAAAATTACAGTTAATGCATGCATGGTGATCTGATGGCATTTGATAAAAATAACTAGATGCAGATGATAGATGTATATATTTCAGGTTTAATCCCGTGAGACCAGGAGGCGTCTTGCAAAACGTAAACGCAGATCAGCGGTTACCTGCCTGCATAATATGACAGATTATGAAGCTTGATGCTCACACTCCAGGTATGGAAGCCTCAGAGATGCATTTGCTGCACGCTGTGTAACCCCCCCGATAATGAGAAAAATGGACTTATCTGGATGCAGACAAATGCAAAGCTGTAAAATCAAATAACGTCTAGCTGTGCAGTACAGAATGTCAGATTATTTTACCATAAAAGATTCTGATTTCCCTCCAGGGATGTGAGAAACTGGCATGGGCACGCTGAGGCCATATCTTACATGTTCTGCTACCCAAATGCTGTGCGTTTGACATTTGTTTGCTACACTCTGTTATATAAAGATCTATAAACGCGTTCATGGCGACTGTAGGCACGTGATCTTTGGTGCACAAAACAATAGAAAGGATTATTCCTTCTGACAAATCATACGATTTCCCAGACCAGATCAGTGCACTGCTATTACATACAATATAAGTATACTGTATGTGGGTGCATTACAGATTTGTGAATTTGACCATGTTCTAGACCAGCGATGGCGATTTAGAGACAGAGTGCCCAAACTTTGGTAACCCAAAACTCACTTATTTATCTCAAAGTTCCAACATGGCAATTTAACCTGAAACACACACACACACACACACACACACACACACACACACACACACAGACACAGACACAGACACTAGGAGTTATATCTCTGGGTTCAGTTGTCGTTCATAGGGGATCAGTGCAGTTACAAGCATCCTGTATCCGAGGCTGCTGATGACATAGCACAAAAGGCAAAGACCTAACTTGCCGTGTAAAGAAACTACAACTGCAAGCATTACATTCTGCCAGCTGCTAAAGAACTACACTACCCAGCATGCCCTGCTGCCTTTTCTATCTGGTGCAGAACTACAACTTCTTACCTGAGTGAGAATTCGTCTGCCTTCTCTCATCATTCTGTCTTCTACTAATTCACACACATTACATACACAAACACACCTTTTTCTTGGCTTGTCCCTCCCTGGGCTTCTGATTTGCTGGAAGTACTGTGTTCAATCAGAAGAGATGGGAAGAAAACTGACAGCATTGAGAGCCAATGGGCTGCAGTTCTTTCCTCCATCAGTCTCCGTGTTGGCTGCCAGGTGGGGTGCCCAAAGAAGGCTCCGAGTGCCACCTCTCTGGCACCCTTGCCATAGGTTTGCCATCTCTGTAGAGTGGTTCTGTACTACTGTTGTGCAACATGGCGTTGCTGGATGGAGCGAAACATGATGCCTCAGATGTGCTTAATTGGATTCAGGTCTGGGGAACCGGCGGGCCAGTCCATAGCATTAATGCCTTCGTCTTGCAGGAACTGCTGACACTCCAGCCACATGAGGTCTAGCATTGTCTTGCATTAGGAGAAACCCAGGGCCAACCACATAAGTTCTCTTTAACAAACAGCCAATAAAAAATAAAACAAATTAAAATAAATAAAGAACGTGGGTACAGCTGCTGCAACCGAGGCACACAGAATGAGTCAACTATGGTTTACAAAAGAGGACAGTCACTATACAATAAATAAAACACATTAACTGGCTTGCATGCTTTACCCCACTGGTTATGCGATTCAGTCCAGTTTTTTTGCGACAAGAGGTACATGGTACCCGCAAAGTCAGCTAGTGGAATGTTCAAAATGAAATTAACAGAATGTCCACAAGACGGCGCTGCCACCCAAGTTTATTTCCATTTCACCAGCCGAGTCTAGCTCGGAAATACAATGTCAGTTTTAGCACCTCCAGCTGCACACTGATACACAGTCTCTGACTGCACAGGGGAGTATGCCTGTCAGCGCTTCTCTCTGCCGACTGGCGTGAACATAGAGATGACTAGTAGACTCCTCTCAGGAGCTGTTGCTTGTCCCTGTGTTTTCAAGAACATGTATGCCCTATTTATAGATATATAAAAACACATAAATGCACTTGCACTTTACACACCAGTTTAAAATAAAAACATAAAATCAGAGTTTTGATTAAAAAGATAGGAAGTGGAGGTGGATAATAATACTGCCGCAAACCTCTAGGACAAGCCTTGCTTATTCATTAGACCCATAGCCCAGCAGGAATGTTATCTATTTCCATCCTGTGTAAATCTTGGAGAAATTGTGGTTTCCTGTTCTAGGGTGTTGTCCAGAAAATGTTTAAACAAAACTGGAAAGACTATTTTTACAGACTTCGATTAAAGTAAAAAAAAAATAAAAAATTGGATAGTTTCCAACTGACAGAGGAAGTGGCTGTTCTCGGGTCTGCGCAAGGCTCGCTTCAACATCACCCGCAGACTATTCATTTTTTTCTAAGGTGGACACTATGAGCGGAGTTTCTGCTCTGCTTTGGAACAATCCCATACTGCTGCCTTTTACCGTCATATCTAGTTTCATTATATGTAACATTTTGAGATTAAAAATAGAGCAAAAAATATATTTTTGCTTGGAAATTACTTTTTCGTTAAGGGGCCTTTCACACATATGTATAGTAATCCCATATAAAGCATGCTGTTTGAGGTGTGCTGCATTTTTCTTTGGGGCGTTGATGCTTACAATATACGTGCATGGTGATGGCAGGTGGCAAGAGCGTGAGACCACCACCCATGAGTCAAGCTTTTCCTGACTGGACTCAATTATAAGCATGAAATGTAAAGTTCAGTCCTATGGTGATGTGGATGATGGCCAACTAGTTAGTTCTTTACTTGCCTGACTGGTAAAAATGGGATCATTTTTATAGGAAAAGAATGAGATGTGTACATTTCCCAACAACAGGTGGCAGACCTTTGCTGGTCAAATTTTTTCAACCAGCTGACCTTGTGAGTCCCTAAACATGCTATCATACTGGAGCTGTAGTGAAGGGTTGTGGGCATGCATGTGGGCATGCAGGTTTTGCATATATTGAATTCAAAGTAAAAGTTTTAACTTGGACCTTGAACTTAATGTATGCAAAAACTGTTTGCGTTAGAGCAATACTTTCTTTTTTGTAGTGTACCCCCTGGACCCATCTCTACATCTCCAGCACATTTCGTGAGCATACCAATGCTCAGGGGCTTCACAATAAACTCAAAAATTCGGTAAACAAATTTGACCATCTCTAACCTAGGTCCCACCTCTTCTTCTGTGTTGCCGTATAACTAAACTTGTTTTGCCTTCCAATCCTTATTTTATGTACAGCACTGCACAATATGTTGGTGCTTCATAAGTAAAAGTTGAAAACCTTTCGGGGTTACACTTGTGGCCCTTTTTACCAAGTAGGATGACCACCATAACAGTAAACTATCACAGAGGATAATTTCCAGCCACACAACATGGAGAATCTTTACACAGATGCAAACTCAATGGAGGGAAGTTTATAAAAATGTAATAAATAGTTCTAATTCCACAGGTATGTTCTAAAATTGTTGGCATTAACTTGTTTCTTACACATAACATGCTCCTGAAGATTGGAAATGCCTACAAAGAGGCCTGAGAACAAAGCAGTACAATAGAGAAGCAAAAGAAAAAAAATGATTCTGGTTTAAGCTGGCCATACATTATGTAGTGCCGGGTCCTCTTGAACACAGACTTGATGGTTCAAAAAGTCCCTCATATTACATGGTTTTGGTAAAACAAAATGAAATCTAAAAAGGAAACCTGACAGAGAAATCTAAAAGGTGTATGAGGACCCTTACAATTTCTTTAAAAGATCCATCAGATACTGAACGAGGCTGATGAACACTTCTACAGTTTGATCAAAAGCCACTTAACACATTAAGCTACATTGACTGAGGTTTAGTGTCAAGCAAAAATGGCCGCCCCCAGAGCTCCCACGCTTACCCTGGTTGAAATTCTCGCACAGCCAAGCAGACAAAGAAATACAATGGCAGGTTAATCTGCACATTTTTCAGAGGTAATGAAGAATAACTTATTTCAAGGATGCATTTCTCCCTGTAAAATCTTCCCGAGTCAGCAGCATGTGAGAACTAAATCGGAAGATCCTGTACATTTGCAGATGTTCCAGCGTTCAGTAGAAATTTATCATGCAACACTTGTCCTGAACACTGTGACTGCCTCGGGCGATGGTCTTAACTATGCAATCATTTTCCTCATCCTGCTGCCAAAGAAACTCTCAGCGGAAAGGCCCCATGCACACTGCGCTCACATGGGATTACAAATTTACCATTCCAAAAAAAAACAAAAAAAACTTAAACTTGCAAGAGCTGTGCAAGCGTGTGCGCCAAATTAAAATGTTATCTGGATGTTGAATGTAAATAGCATGGCCTGGTGTGATGTACATTTTATATGAGGACCGTCCCTACTGTTGCTTTACAATGACATGTCTATGAAAGGTCCAGAAAGCTTAAAGCAGAACTCCCACTCTTTCTTCAGTCTGGCGCAGCTGTACACACTCTTCCTAGAACTGAAAACTGCTTACTAGGACTTACTATGAGGAACTTGCAACGTTCATTAGAAGCAGAATAGAGAATATCTAGCAAACCTGTAATGTAGTTCTGCGTATTCTCTGCACTCATTGGTAGAGGTGACGAACCTTTAGTTAATGGCTAAACACTTTTCATTAGCCACGATCTACCTGTATGAATAGGGAAGCACAAGGCACCATAAATGGCATCATGGTCCTAAACCAAAAAGGTTTTTTTGGAAAAAGGAAGGAACATATAAGCAGTATTAGGTATCAGATAGTAAAGCAAAGTGCCTCAGCACTCAAGCCAACATTTATCAAGGCTTATGCAGCAAGGCTGTGCTGAGTACTGAGACTAATTAGCTATCTGGAAATCCCTGTACAGCAGAGCTTTAAGCTGGTCATACATCTTCAGATCTCTGTCAGATATCCTTCAGATCTACCAACAATTATAGCTAGGCATACACTGTTAGATTTTATGGTTCGATCGACCTAAATCTAGCGATTTAAAATCAAACAGTGTAGGTCTAGCTTAAGTAGTATAGGGTCCTCTGCACAGGTAGACTTGATTGTTTAGAAAGTCTCTCATATTACATGGATTTGGTAAAACAAAACGAGATCTAAAGGAAATCTGACAGAAATCTAAAAGGTGTATGGGGACCTTAAGACGAGCAGATCGTCTACTGAGGGATCTATTAAACTATACAATGCTGAAACAATGAATATGCTGATGTGACAGAACAGCGATGCCCCTACTTTCTTACCCAATGACAAACTGGGGTAACCCATTGGCCCAGACTCTATTGCTAATAATTTATGGAGCTAAATCTGCTTTGGGAGTCTAAAGGTGGGTTTACACATTTACATTTTTTCGTTTAATCAACCAAACGTTCGTTCTTCGTTGAATGAACAAAAATCTAGAATGGCCAATTCGTTCGATAGATTATTTTTGTTTGTCCTCGAACAGAAAATCTTTCAAAAGGTTAAACATGTTTTAACAAAATGTAATCTGTCGTAATTTCGAGTAAAAAACGAATGCACCCTAATTTCACTCTGTATATGTTTGCACTATGTCAACATTTTGCATCACTTATAAACAAAAACGATATTTCATTCTTGGTTCGGACAATTTATCCGATCTAATTTTACATTCAATAAATGAATGAACGATGTTCGATAAATTTATCGAACAAAATATCTTATTGATAGTTGATTGATGAAAAAATATTTACATGTGTAAACCCACCTTTATATAGGCTACACTTTCTCATTACCCTGATCCTCCCCTCTACCCATCAATTAGGTATCTAAAACACAGAAAACATCACTGCCCATGTCTGCCTCTATCAATGAGCTGGCTCGATGGCCTTCCATCATACATAAAGAGTATATCTGTGCTTAGAATGCACCTACAACGCTTTGTTCTACAGCAAAGCACATGGGCTGGGAATTTGAAGATGAATATTATGACCACGATGAGAAAGGCAAAATTAAACTGGAAAACAAAGCAAAAATTCGACTAATGAAAAGGGAACAGAGTAAACCTTGTGTTACGAAGAATCAGAAGTGATCCGCGTAGCATTTAATTAAAAAGAAAATAAACATTTAATAAAATAAAAAAAAACGCAACAACAAAAACCCAACAAACACTTGACAGTAGTTTTGGAATACGCATTCAAAATTAATTTAACACCTAATTAAAAGAAACACATTTGACCAAGGTACACGATCTGTACAGTTTCATTTAGAGAACAGTTGCCATAGAACCAAACCATTTAAATATAAATTCTCCAACTGCATCTGAGAGGAAAAAAATGCTAGACGCTTAACTGAAAAAAACATTTGGTAACTTAAGGAAACAAAGATTTTTTTGCATTTCTTTAAAACTCCTAATGCACTACAGTGGAATCACTCTACATTTGTTCCATTAGAGATGGATGTCCTGTTTAGGTCCCTTCAGACATGTGGTTTATTTGGGTTCCTTAGCATCTCCTCATTTCTTACCAGGAGGTTTCTTGGCTACAGCCCGATGAGCAAGAAATGTTGCGTTTTTCAGCCTCTTGGGTTTTCTTACTTATGGTCTAAA
>CM070037.1:100443204-100454864 GCA_036250615.1 Ptychadena robeensis | reverse complement strand
CGAGCTGTCAGCCAGCACAGAGAAAAAACTGCAGCCTATTGGCTCTCAATGCTGTCAAGTTCTTTCCCTCTCTCCTGATTGCACACAGCGCCCCATACCCTCTCCTAATCTATCTTATAGGAAAGTAGAGTGTGCGTTTACATGTTTCTCGTGTATTTAAGTTTTGTATGTGCCACGCCGGCACTTTGAGATAAAAAAAAACCAAAAAGCGTGGTTTGGGTTTCAATTTGGGCACTCGATCTGTAAAAGGTCCGCCATCACTGGCCTAGGGTCAGAAACGCCACTCTGTGCCACCACTTTCATTAGAGACAGAGCTGCAGCCGTCAGCTCTCCTGAACCACAGCTCTTTTTTTGGAATTCTTGCTTAAAAAAAATGTATACACTGCATGGTATTGTATTCAGTGTACTGGTACCTGACAGAACATGGCGGCGTGACTAGGCAGGCGGGCACAGTCAATGACTATCACCCACACAACCACCAGCTCCACCACAGAGCTTATCCATCAAAAATGGGAATGAGGGCACACACCACGCCATACAATGCTGATGGGTGAGGCATGAATGGTTTTCTGCATTAAGCAGGCCCTATAGAAGTATGGACTTCGGGTGACTTTTCAGCAAATTGTGCTTAAAAACCTCAGCTTATACACAAATATATAAAGAAATCTAAATATCATATACACACGTACCTACACACTGGTGATGGGGTTAATTATAAAACTGACTCCTGAAGAAAAGAGTACCCATACACACAGCGATCCTCGAACGGCCAATTGCAGCGGGACGACGTCATCACGTTGCGGACGGTCGTCTGGAGAACTGAAGTGCACCATTTGTATGCCATTAATACCCCTAGTTTTTCTGAATAACGGGGCTAAAATAATTTTAATCCCCAAACCTTAACCCTCGGACCCCCTCTGGATACATGTATGGCCTTGAGGACTTCATACACCTACACATAAATCAGAATGGTCTTCTAATGTCTATTCTGTTGCACACCACAGCATGACTTTGTGATCTCACTATTGTAACAGAAATCCACATTATGTTAATCTCCCCCTTGTATACTTTCAATGTATACTTATATTTCACAGAAAATATATAAATTGCTGGTGCCCTGCGCCGGCTCCCATGTGCATGTTTTATACATCAGTGTTCTCGTTTAATCCATCCCCCAGATACTACTTATGCCATTTTCTGCTGAACAAGTAGTCCTTTGAATCCGGCTTAAACACTGCGTTTTAGTTTAAAAGCATTGTTTTCCTGGTAACAAATTGCTCCTGCCTAAATAAATCTTCCGAGGTCTTAGGAGAAAAAAAAAAACTTGGGAATAATTATAGGTTTTGCAGAAAGCATGCAAGGGAAATGTGCGCACAGGATCACAACATAAAATAGACTAACGATCACACAACTTGTGACACTTTTGTGCGACCAACACACATTCTATATACCCCATATCATTCTGACCACTAAACCCTTTACATATGCAATGATGTACAGCAGGGAGAACAGATGTAGATACAGCTGGTAGGAAAAGAATAAAAAAAGATTTAGGCAGATGCCCAGATTGTCATAAAGTGTGTTAAGTGGAGAAGGAAATTTAAAGGGGAAAATGTGTGTGCAGGAGATAATTTTGGACAGGCAGATATACACAAGTACTTATGAACAGACATGGCTCTCCTTACACTTCAGGAATAGACACACAACTATTCCATTAGCAGTCAAATCAAGCAAGATGGGAAATATTATTCCTTGCACCTGGGGCATGGAAACCTTCACTAAAATCTAAGTGGTTTAATAGCCTGGTTCAAGGACTTTTAGAACTTTATAACAACTTAATGGGTCTCTCAAATAAACAATTTGTTTTACATTTTTGCCAATGTGAATTACCTGTAAACCATTGTACATGCCTACTGGGCACTCTGATAATAATAACTGAGTGGTCATTCAACTGCTTGGATGGCATAAGAGAAGATTGGTGACTTCTTCAGTGTATTGCTTTTCATTCAAAAGCTGGGCATTCAAGCTGGGGATTTCATTCAAGCTCTAAGTTCAAGGCTCCATGGGGATGTTTCATGGAGTGTTTTAGCCATGTTTTAAGCTGCCATACACCATTAGATCTCTGAAAGATATCCTTTAGATCTACCAACAACTATGTAGTGTCGGGTCCTCTGCGATTGAACACAGGTAGGCTTGATTGTCCCTCATATTACATGGTTTTGGTAAAACAAAAGGAGATGGAAAGGAAATCTGACAGAGAAATATAAAATGTATATGGGAAATATCCCAAACACTCCTCATTGTTTTCAATCACACAGGCTGTGGGGGGGTTAATTCCATTGCAATGTCATGAGTGGCCACTGGGGTCATCATATAATGGTTTTCAATAGAGAAAATCCATCTGTATTTCAATGCAGAGCCATGATCGAGTACTTTGCAGTCATTGCTCTCAGAGATGTTGGCTCATCTACTTCGATGCAACTTCTTTATTAACTCAATACAGGCAATTTGTTTTGTTCTTTTGTTGCCACATTCTGCCCTATTATTGGCATTTTCAGTGTCAGTCACACAAAGGAAAGCTGGTGATAGGTCTGCTTTAAAACTAGCATGATTGCATTCTAATCCTATGATAACACAAGGTTTACATTCTATTCCCCTTTAAAATTAGGATGTCCTTTTCTTAGTCGACCTATACAAAATGTTTATACTTGAATAATACAGATAACAGTCTCCGCATGGCATATTCTCCTGAACCCTGTACAGAATGATAGGAAAAAAAAAATCAATACATGAGGTTTCATCATCAGTAGCCGGTACCGCTGATTAGCGTAACTGGTGCTGAAGGAAGTGTTAGCCGTTTTAGAATGGCCACTTGGTAATGAGTAATGGAGCATATTTGGGCCAACTTCAATCAGCGTTCCAAATCCCTGAATATAAATGTTAACATTAGCAATCAATGTCGTGTACCTTTGATTTAAAGCCACGTTATTTTCAAGGCAGGAAAAGATTTTCAATTTTACATCCTGTAACTACCGGTCTGTTAAATGTCTGGATTTTAACTGATGAAGCCAGTTTTAAAATCTGGAAGATGTAATCACTAATTTTCTATCTTTAATTCTATGCGTAGAAAATGATTACAAGGCGGAAGAAACACAGTTTATGAAACTTGCCCTCTAAGGTCAGTTACACAAATCAGCATCCGTTAATTGGGTTTTTGTCCAATTTAAAATAAAAAAGACAGAGAAACACTGCATGAGTCAGTACCTTTACTTTGCTATAGGGGGAAAGATTAAGAGAACCGAGGCCTGTGGCCCAAAACAGCCAGCCAAGCAGTGTTTTCAGAAAGAGGTCAACCGTGGCAGTCCACATAGTTCTGTCAGTAAAGCTGGCCATACACCTTTAGATCTCTCTGTTCGATATCCTTTAGATCTACCAACAACTATGTAGTATAGGGTCCTCTGCGCTTGAACACAGGCAGACTTGATTGTTTAGAAAGTCCCTCATATTACATGGTTTTGGTAAAACAAAAAGGAGATCTAAAGGAAATCCTACAATGAAATCTAAAAGTGTAGGAGCCCTTTGAAAGAAAAAAGTTTTAAATAATAAGTAAGACAGTCCAATATTAAAGTGCATGTGTAGCATTCATTTATTGGACCACCATAATTATTTAAAAAAAAATAATCTCACTGTAGTGTTAGTCTTTCTTGCAGAAATATCAGCACTGCCACGGTTGTGTAGCCAACATGTCTTGTGTGGCTTAAGTATTGCAACTACATCAGGATTCAAATGTCCATTTAGGTCAGAAACTGGACCATAGGCAGTTGGAAGTAGTATTGTTTTTCTGGTCTTATTTGAATAAGAATTTGATTTTTACTCCTACATGTGTTTCAGGTTCGATTGGCGGACAATAAATATCATCTGTCCAAAAAATCGTACCAACACACAGTCAGTAAATGAATTCCAACAGACTATGCACATGCTTGAAATACATAAAATGAATCTCTATACCTACAAAACCCATCGCATATCTATACAATCAACTGAAACTTTTCAACATGACTTTCAAAGCTCTTTTTAAATTGTATGGTCCATTGTTGTCACTTTTGGTTGATTGACTTGCTAGAAAATAAACCTAATGGAGTTAACCTACCTAGATGCTTGGCTATAGGTCTACATGCATCACACACAAACACCATTATATACCATGCATTTTCAGCTTGCATTATAAACTACAGCACACTATCCAGCATACCGAAATATCAACCTACGCCATTACTGTATAACTTTGATTGCCCACAGAGTTTAATGTTACAACATGGGTAAAGAAGTATTCAGCCTGAATATTTTCCCGTTATCTCCAGAGAAATGTAAAGACTTGAGTTAGCTTGTCATTTTAACTTTGCTACGCTCAAGCGCACGTTTCAGATCACTGATGGGGATTGCTGATCAAACGTTAAGCGTGTGAATAGAGAGCAGCGAAGGATAAATATTTTCTCTTGGGGAGTTGGACACTGCATTTGTATGACAGCCTGCCCTTGAGTGATTTAGCTTTCTCTTTTTAAAATCATTTATCAGAAACATTTGTCCCTCATAGAAGGGTCCACATAGGTCCTCCTCATTGCTTTAGAAATGCCCCAATTACCAGAGCATAATTTTTTTTCATATCAAGGAGCAAATGCTTCTAGACCAGGACTTGGTACTTTTACCAGCAGGAGAGCAATCAGAACAGGGGCAGGGCAGATGGTGTTCTGAAAGCAAAGAGCCACAGCAACTCCTGCAGCAAGAGATCTTGGTTGACCTCTCTTCATTCTAGTGTATATGTGCTGGTGGAAGAGACTAGGCATGTGAAGCGAGTCACAGCAAGAAGGCTTAAGAGCGATGATTTGCCAACCTAGTTACCTGGGCCCCATAAGGTACCAAAAATATACAACACCAAAAACTGGTAGGAAAGTATTCCCCTTACTATATTATTTGGTGCACATGAACCCTTACATTTAGCACCAATGGAGAGGAGACCCCTAACACTCATCCAGGCCAGAAGAAAGTCCTCGGTTATCAAACAGGAAGAATAATTACATTTCTACATTTTGACTTTTAGATTGCGGTAAACTAAAAATACATGATCACAAGGGTTTGATTTGTTTTCACTATTATATTTCAGAAATGTTTACCTTCTTCATGCAAGCTCCTTATCCCTGAAGAAGTCCTATTTTCAAGGGCAAAACATGTAGGAACTGGATCTTACAAAGGCTGTATTACTACCAATGTGCAATTTTGATCATGGATTTGTAATCCTGATATCATTATTTTGTTTGTATATACTTTGTTATATTTCCTTTTTCAATCAATGTAATCAACATATATACCGTTTGACCTTAATGTATTGAACTTTGTGCCTTAAAAAACAAATTTCTTCAACTGTGTTGGATATCCTCTCTCAATAGTGGGGTTATCTATACAGTTTCTACATTTCTACACTTTAATGTAGAGATTCATAAAAAGGAAAAAACTAAAAGGCTCACTTTCACAGCCCTAGAAAAGTCACTTTAAAAGTCTATATTACAGATAAAAAGGAACTAAAAAAAGCATTACAGTATCTCTGGATATAAAACAAAAGGTTTTAAGAAACATTTCAACAACCTGAGTGGAGGAACAGCTTTATTGAAGTACCCAAGCAAAAAAGAGCACACTTGCTTAATCTCATTATGCCTGTGCACCGTTAACATTTCAGAGATGATGATTCTCCCCAGACGGCAATCATGTCTGCTGCAGACACATGATGCCATCAAGGTCTTGATATCATCAGAAATGTTCATTACAGTCAGATTAATTAGCAATGCTGATAACTCTTGGTCAAATGCCTTTACATATTTTACCATCCCCCCCCAGCCGCTAAATGTATGGTTGGCAAAATAAATAAATATTTATGGTTTATAGCATGCCCAAGAGATAAATATTAAAATCGATATGCAAAGCATGAAAGCAGAGGACATCTGTCCATTCCACACAAGTGGAAAAGCTCAGTCAGTACAGGTTTGTGGATTACGTGTCAATTATAGAACAGCCAGTCCAATTTATAAGCAAACATCAGTCATACATGGCATGGCGACAGAAAATCTACAGAAAAGAACATTTATGGAAGGAGATTTTGTATATCACTGAAGAGGCTGGGAAAAGTGACTACCTATTCAAGGTTTGGATGACCCAAAATTTAAATTGTGACAGGTGAGCAAAGTAAACAAAACACCCATCAATCAACAAACCAGAACAAAACAAAACCGAACTCCATTAGGCTATGTTTCCTGAGCGTCTTGGATGCGCATTACTTTAATATATGCAGGGGGTTGCATTTTTGATGCAATGCATTTTGAGGAGAGTGTAGGGACCACAAACAGTGTGGCCCCCTTCCAACATTAGCATTATGACGTTTAGTTCCAAAATAAAAATGCTGGGTTTCCCTCACGAACCAGATTCCCCTTTTGATCTGGTATGCCAAACAGCATCCACCTCCAAAGCAAACCAGACCCCATGCTCAGCATAGTCTGGCAAGCCTGGAGACCACGGACAGCATGCCGCCCCCCCCCCCCCCCCTTCAACCAATATTAGGTCCTTTTGCCACACTAAAGCCTGGCATACACACGCCGATTAGCGGGCGATTTTTCCACGCCGATTAGCGGGCGTGCGCGCTCGCGCCGGTCGGCGGCAAAATCGGCCGCCAATCGGCATGTGCCCACATGTCCGATGTTCTCTGGCCGATGCCATTAACTTTAATGAAGACCGGCGTCTTCATTGAAGCTAATGGCCGGCACACAAAGGGTGCCCGGCCGATTAAAGCAGCCCAAGAATGCACCAGAATGCAACCTGATGACATCATCACGTTTGCATTCCAGAGCTCATCGGAGCTCGTCTGTCTCCACCCGTCTGTGGGTGTATGGCCATAATGTGGAGACAGCCATCTTCCATGGGGGTTCGTACACTGTAGCCCTTACATTGAGAAGGCATAAGGTTTTTGAACAATTAGCCCTTCCTTCACTGCACAAAGTTATCAATGGGCTTTGGGTCTCCATGTTCTTGCTAATAGTACACCAGTTGTCCTTTCTTGGATTACTAACCACTGTATACTAGAACGTCCCACACTATCTTCAGATTTGCCGACGTTCTACAAATACACCTTACTCCCATCACCCTATACCCTAACGTAACTATTGTTGCAACAACAAAAATCCTAACTACAGCTTCCATGTTTTTTCTTTTTACATAATTATTATGACATACAACTCATTACATTTTTCTCACATACCAACATAACGTATACATAAACATTAACATAAAATATGTCTTCAATTTATCTACATTATCGAATCTCAAATCCCATTTATACTCGTTCTCCCATCTTATAGCATCACATAGGCATCCCAATAATCCCACACTTTACACACACACTACACTTTACAGCTTTTGCACCATAGAAACTGTACATCATGGAAAAACAAAATAACTTAAGGAATTTTTGGAACTAGCCTTATTGGTAAATCCAGCAACATAAAAAGGTTAATAGTGAAATGGAAAAACCAGGAGTTTTGACATATTCACCTTTTATAGTCCTTTCCTTTTCCACCTCATGTTTTCATAGATGTTCTGTCAAGTAAATAGGTAAACATGAACTTGCCTTTCATTTCGAAAAAAAAGCCTGACATTTCCAAATGGAAATTCTCTTTAAATTGATTTTCTTACTTCAGCTTCTAGAACTATTTTTTTTTCATATTTTTGCTATTTGCTCCGCAAAGTAGAAGCATATTATCAGTTGGCATCCCTACTATGTAGACAACAACTATATAGGCAAGAGTAACAACAACCAGAAATGCTAGAAGAAATCATTTCTGGACACATTTTTCTAATCATTTAATTATATATTTATCAGAAAAACACCAGCCCATGACAAGTAAGCATGGGAAATTTTGTTAATCTCTGCAGTCCTTAAACAAAACAGGCACTCTAGTCCGAATAAGAAACTCTGATTTTTAGCTCTGAAAGATACACCCCTCACACAAAATAAGATTTGTGCATGTTGTATAATATGCAGCTTGTTCAAGCACACTGTGCAGGGCTTGAGCATTCTGTATATTGGTATCCACGTGGAAGTAGGGGTAGAGCCACAGACCAACTCACAAACCCTTATTGAAGACATGAGAGTATTCGGCATTCCATGAATTTAAAGCACCACTTAGCTAACGCAGAGTGGACACTGTCCCATTCATCAGAATAGGAAGTGTCTTCTCTACCTCTTGCCCTGCAGAAATCTAAAGAAAAAGCAGTGGACACAAGGCTAAAAGGTTGCTGACCCCTGGGTCTAGACCTACCATAGCCAGTGTTGTAAAGGAAGGAACGCATTCCACACCTTCTTAGGAACTCTTCTTGGTCACTATCCAAACTCCAAGGTAAGGCATTGCGTATAAATAAAAATGCAGTTATTTTTTCTTAAACTCCTAGTACTGAATTAATAGCATTGCCTGGCTCTACATTAACCTCCCTAGCGCACCGCCCATATACGGAGTACACTGCCTGTCATTTCCTGTTCATTACTGACAACAGCTGTGTGAGAGAAAGCCGGCGCTCCTCCATTAACATGGAGGTCTATGGTGCCGCCCCCGCCCCCTTCCCGTGCGGTTGAGAGGACCCTGTTCACCGAACGAACAGGGTTCGTCTCAACCGCTAAGGAGGTTAAGTGTTCCATACAAAGCAATTTGTGGTTTACTTTGTCTTTAAATGTAATTAAAAGCCATGTATGGCGAGACAAGACCAATAAATGAATCTGTTTATATTCCTAATAGAAGCATTACTGCTGCATTTACTATTTAAACAATAAGTTGCGTTGCCTGCCTCCCCTCCTCACATCCGGCATGAACTTCACAATAAAAAGAATACAATATAATCATGGGCAAATACACTTCCTTTCTGTGTTCGCGTTGGCTTTGTTCTATCCCCCATTAGTCTACTTTAATAATATGCCGACGGCAAGCAAAGAGCAAAAAAAAAAATGTCAGAAAAAAAAAAATATATATAAAAGAAATATAAAGAACTGAGAAAAGAATAAAATACGGGAGAAAATAACAGAAATGATCAGGGCCGCAAGTTTATTTATCCATAGGGGTTACAGCACTGTAAAAACACACAATACTTTCACAGCCCAGAAATGCTATGAGTCAAAGCTCGCAGTCAGAATTATTTACTAGAACTAATATAATTGACCTATGGCTGGGGAAGAAAGCTAACCCTTTGGGTACCAGAGGCCAGTGATTCTTAGATTTGCATGCCAAATTTAGCAGCTTTAGTTTTGAAAAAATCTGTAAACCAGAATAAATGATCTTTTCATGTGAAAGGCCTCCATTGGGAATAGCTATTGAAGTAAAAAAAACTGAAAAAAATAAAGCCGTTCTGATTGGAGAGAAGCAGAAACTTTACGCTCAGCTAAACCTTTTTAGCCACATATCATAATGAACATTTCAATGTTTTCTTTTTAAAGGAATCCGTGAAAACAGCTGAATTTAATAAAGTTTCAGCAAAGGAAAGTAGACGCATCAAAAGCCCATTGGTAATGCCCGAATACAAAAAGCATTGCATATAAAAGAGCAGTGAGTAAAAGAAGCTCATCAGACTGCTGCTTCTCTTTTCACTGGCCATTCACAGGCTGTGGAAGGGACAAGATACTTAAAGCAGATCTAAATGCACCAACTTACGTTCATGTGTCTTCGGGCAACGCTTTATAAATTGATCAAAATGGAAATATGTTCACACCTTCCAAGAGGAGGGTATTGATTGGAGATGGTTTGCAACGTATTCCAGGGGGGTGCGGGCCCTTATTCTTAACCTGTATTTGAATAGGGAGGGAGGGGGGCTCAATAAAGTTTCTAAATAGAAAAGGGGGGTCCTGCAAGGAAAGTTTGGGAAACACTGACAGTAGGGCAGACGTGGGCCAACCCCGGCACGTTTAACCTTTCAATGCAGACCTTTGTCACCGGCAAAAGAATGTTAAGTTGACCGTTTATATTTAAAAAATAGTAAAAAAAAAAAAGCTTTATTTTTTCTTACATTTTACTCCCTGGCAGTATGATTATTACTTTAAGTGGTTTGGAAAATGTATAAATTTGTTTAAATTTCCTACTCCGGCTAGGAGGACTTGATACTGGACGGCCCTTGTCGGTTTTGTCCGGCCCTCTTCCAATTCCAAAATCCATTTGGGCCTACAAGTCAAAATGTTTGCCCACCCATTGCAGTAAGGAGCTTTGATAGTTACAGGTGACTGGGGCGGAGAAAAGATCAATGAATGTCAAGATAGCAACTTTCACACATAGTTGTCATTAGTTTTTATAAATGCCCACCCATAGCTGCCAAGGTGGGGCTGGAGGTTCCAAGGTACTCATGAAAGTAAAATTAAAAAAAAGAAGGTTTCCTACCTTGAGTTGTGTGGCCCAGCTAAGTACATTTAAGAACTGGATGGGGTGGGTGTATACAAATACCATACATGTATTTTACATTTAGCTTAAAAAAATATACATAACTAAACTAAAAATTGAGTTTTTATATCCACCTGAAGTTCAGCTGTAAGGTTCAATGTCAAACCACCGAAGGAGTAGCACTACATTATACAATTTCCTCTAGACTTGACTGTGCCATAATTTACTGGAAAGCCACCCCTTTAGTTAATTAAATGCATGTTACACAAAGCTTTCTAAGTAAAGAAGTGCTGAAATGAAGAAAGCGAGGAAGTATGGTTCGCCATAACCTTACAAGGGGGACTTGCGCACAAACCGCTCTCCGGCCTGTCATAATTAGCAGTCCTCTAGATACAGAAACCACTTTGCCAAGAAGCACAAAGACATTACCTTAATCAATTTGCAGCAGGCCAGACTTTTACAAGGCAGCACATAGAGATGCTCCTTGCTTTTAGGGGAGCGTCACACAATATATCACGGGGCACTTACAGAATAAGCTCATCAGCCTGGCATACAGCCGCAAAGTGCACCTCACACATAACATCTATTACAAGGCAAAAAGCAAATAAAAAAAATGGAAGTTCACTTTATGTATATATTTATATGAGATTAACAAAGCAACAAATTGAAAAATGTACTTTCACTAAAAGGAATAGATCCTTGAAGCTTATAATTATTACCTTCACGCCAGCAGAAGAGGGGAAATGAGTCACAGGGATTTATGGTAACTCATTATAACTTGAATATGGTTTAGACACCACTAGTTATCTTGTGTTTTAAAGAGGCCCCTGTTATTCATACGGTGTGCTTGCCATGGTTTCATGGGCTGCACCAACATGAGTCTAATAACAAAGCATTTGGACTTGGGTATGAAAGCCATGTTGCAGCTATGTCTTCTCACTAGAGATGCTCACAAAACTTAACATGGTATCATCATCAATTGCTTGAGATGTAAAGAAAGGTTGCTCTACCACCTAGGTGCCCAACCTGTGGCCCAAAACCTAAATGTTAATGCATTAGGGCATAGCATAGCAACTTACCTGTGTGTGTGTGTGTGTTACACGCTTCATCTTTATCGGTCCCACATCAGTAAAATTGTCAAGGTTGATTGTGGAAACCAGGTCTACATACGAGCTCTGAACCTTGGGGCAGGAGGGGGGGGGGGGG
>CM070037.1:100407523-100443114 GCA_036250615.1 Ptychadena robeensis | reverse complement strand
GGTCTGAATCGATGTTAAGTGATACCAAGGGCCGCACTTGTGGCCCTCCATATCAACTCAGTTGCCCATTAATATTATATTTTCTAAAATTGTATTTAATTTTAATTAATTTTAATTTAATAAATACCCCAAAAAAATACAACTTACTTACCCCATAGAGACCTTCAAGATATGTGCAGAGTTACCACTAAGGAGCTCTCCAGGTAGCCACCAGCGCTCCCATTCAAGTAACTACATATTCCATTAACAATTGCGGATATAATGTCCTGGGTAAACAGTAATTTGTGTGGATCAAGTGCATCAAGGTCAGAGGAACAATCGGCGAGGGAGAGTGCATTGACACCTGTCTCCAAAGAAATACTCTCCTCTGTGGTTTCTCCTGTACAGACCTTTGAAATCCATGGCAAGTCCTTATCTGGTACTGCGGTGGCTGCCTGGTGCAGCATCTATAGACCCCGAAAGGTAGCCACGCAGTACTAGACTTCAAAGGTCTCTACAGGAGAAACCACAAAAGGAGAGTATTATTTCTTTGGAGACAGGCGTTTTGAGTCCTCAAATTGAATGTATTTTTTTTATTTATATTATGTTCTTTGTGTGAATCAGTTGCACAGCAATTACCAGTGTATGCCCAGCATTAGACACCACAACATGCAGTCACTTTTACTGACCAAGAAATATTTTTCTTTGTTCCTGTCTGAAATTGATTCACTTTGTTGTGTCCTCCTGACTTATACTATTGGTTTATCTTCTATCTCCTCAACCACACAATGACTATTTGAAATGAGCAAAACTAAAAAAAAAACATAACATTTTACAAAGTAAAATATGTGTAAGTCTACTGTATCCAGCCTACTGTATAAAATGCGTGGTTAGCGTTCTTGGCTTTGTATGAAATATTCACCTTTCTGCTGGCTGCATGTGACAGGGGGTGTTTTGGAACCTTGTGATTATTAAAAATATCTTTACAATGCATCAAGGCAAGTGTCGCAGGCAAGCCAGGACGGTGTTTTTTGTGGGACGTTATCAGCAGACTGCCTTCAGTGCTTCGTAAAAAAAGGTCCTGTAGGTTTATCAATAAGCATTTGGTTGGCGCACTAAAAAGTCTTTTATGTCCGCAAGCCATATCTGCAGTTTTGTTGCCTGGAAAGTAGAGCTGTTTGTTGGGAAACAGAAGAAACACAGTTTATGTTGTGTCAGCTGACAGAATTGATATTCTATTTAGAACACCAGACAAGGTGTTAAAACTGCTACTATCAGACTGTATAAGAGCACGCTGCATATATCAGAAGGTAAGAGGTTTCCAGACAGACAATATCAGACATGTAGAGCCAAGACATTCTTTGCACTCTTCTGTAGCTCCTTAACACTTGATAAAATGAATGCATCAGCAGGCCTTGTATTTCTAAGCAAATCAAATATGTGATGCCTTAATGCCTCCATACACGTTTCGATTTTCCCGTATGAGCGATCGATTTTTAAGCCGTTCAACCAGCTGCCTGCCCACATGGCTCTTTCCAGATCGATATTGACCAAAAACAAAAATCAACAGGAAAGTGATCGGACATGCCAGAAACCTTTGATCGATAGAGTATACATTGAATATTATTTTGTTGTACCCGACTGATTTGGTTCGATTTAAATCATTAGCATACTCGTACATCTGGCGACAAACATTTTGGTGTGTTTAAAAATAGACTTCCTTTGATTATGCTTTCGATTGAACCAACATCCATCACATATTGGTTTCTCCACGTGGATGGGTATTTCAAACGCAGTTCAACCAATCGAACCAATATCAATCGTAAATTACAATCAAATCTGACACCGATCTTAGGGAAATGTGTATGGGGGCCTTAAGTTCGGGTTCCTTTAAAAGAGCATCAGACTGCGTAAGTACTGCATCTGAAGAGATCAACCAGTGATGGCCTCGATCTGACCTTATTCATATCTTTGTGATGAGTTCTGGGGGGAACCATGGCAGCCTTACGTGTAAAGGTTTTTTTTTTAATGCATTCCTCCCTATTATTGGCACTTATTGCTATTAAAGAAAAGATGAATTTATGGTGGTAGGTCCATTTTAAAGGAAAAATAAAAAAGTCGCCATGTTAAAGGCATATGGAGCAAAAAGACATAGTGCCGCCTACGCTCAATTGTGCCTAATGGTGTAACAAATGGAACGGAAGTGATTTATTGATTTCTTTGGATTAACTAAATTAGCTCAATGGAAGTTAAACCCGACGTCTCACTATAACTGGTCAATGCTGCGCCCAACAATAATGGAATGGTGAGTTATCTTTAGAGACGTACTTTGAGCTATAAACAAATGACCATTAAAATGTATTTATTTATTGGTTTTTACGATTTTTTTTTTACAATTTTTTTTACCTCCGTGAATTAGGAAATATCAAGGATAACAAAATAAATAAATCACCCCTTAACCTCTCCAAACAGAAAACAGATTTTTGGGATTTTATTCCTAGCATTTGACATGCTATAGACCCTATAGCTGTAGTAGATTTTACTATTTTAGATTTCAATAATGCTAATCACAGGTCCAGTAGATCTGATTTTCCTTCAGCCAAAAGAACCCGACAGCTGTGCTTAGACAACGGGTGACCTCTTGATGGAACTCGTTAGTAAATCACTGTACTGAAGACCTGGGCTCTGAATAAACAGAAAGATTCATTAATGAAGATTGACAGCCCCCCATCTAAGACATGCACAGCTACTGGTAAATATGACAACCAGCTCAAGGTGAAAACATTCAGTTTGTTCATCTCGAGTCAACTCTACTCATTAGCTGGAACGCTGTGGTCGTCTCCTCCGGCTCTGAAGAGGTCAAGCGCTTGTGTCTAATCGGGACATTACTGTCTAGATTTACTGCTGATCTCTCCGATAGGAAACCACAGCAGGAAGAGGAGACAGGCAGACAAAACAGAAAATAAGTTTATCACATCAATAAAACAATGACTGCCCTTAATTACTTGACTCATTGCTGTAAAGTGCACCTTTTCCATCACTCGATATCTGATTCATCACTAGAAGGAAATCTTATTGAAAATCTTTTGAAACATATGGCAGACTATTACAGTCAAAGAGAGTCACAGAGTCTTGATGACAATGTATAAAGTCGTCTTTAGCTTTACTTCTGTTTAAAATTTGAGACACTGAGCTGGGGAGTATAATTTCACCTGAAGTAAACAGGCTAAATTTACAAGGTCGTTTCCCGGGCTGTTGTGGACTGAAAGCAAACGTCCGGGCGCTCCCGCAGCTGCACGGGAAATGACCCATCACATGTGCCTGCAAAACTGTACAGGGGTGCGGGGTCGTTTAAAAAAAACTTCCCCATTACAGGTCTATCGGGCTAATGCCTGTAAACCGACTGGGGGATGCCTAATGTTGCAAACGCCGGTCGTGTTTTTTTGCTCGTTTTACTCGTCCTCAAGTAAGCTTAGGTAGAGCAGTGTCCATAAAGGTTTCTTAAAGCCAAACACTAGCCTTACATCATTGTATAGCGGACGTGATAAGAGGGAACACAATTTTGGGATGGGACACAAAGCAGCCGTTCAGGTGGTTGAGTGAGGGCACCTCTCCACCAACTAAGTCCTCATTTCCCTGGGCAAAGTGTGAGGTGTGGTGGGATCGACCATTTGGCCCCCCCTGTGGCCCAAATCTGATCTAATTTTTAGCACACATACATGCTCAATGTTGGACACAATCTCCTGATGAAGCAAGAAATGCGAAACACGTTGAGAGGTCATTTTCCTTCATTCAGTTTTAAATGTATATATTGAATTTTTAGTCCAGGGAGGTGTGCAATATGTATTAAATGGTTTATCAACTTTTCAATATTACTGTAACTGATGAATATACAAGGCTATGACAAATATTTAACTGTTAACAATTCGGTCCCTCAAAAGCCAGCGGAGACCTAGTCACCATAGCATGGAGGGGGAAATATGATGCACTATGCATGTTCTCTTACTCCCTAAATCTGGTATTTTTAGATGCATTTTTGATGGGATATTGGCACCTATTTTTGCAGTAACAGAGGCTGCAGCATTAGGGAATATAATGGCACATATTGGTATTGTATTTGACTCTTGATGTCACAATAACTTTGTAGAAATAGTTTTCAAAATATATCAAGGTTGGCTGTGACTGTGCAAGTTAAAATTTTGACCCATTGTTGGCTTTAGTTTGATACCCCTGTACTAGGCTACATACAATTAGAATCGTGTTTACAGCAGTCTCGAACAGTAACCTATAGTTCATGTGTCCACTGTTTATTTTTCCCCATGTTGTACGCATGTCTAATAAATCAAATAGTATCTATTTCAAGTTCTTAAAGAGGCGCACCGGCACCGGTTTGTTTAGAACATGGAGTGCTGCAATTTCATTGTACAACTGTGCGCCTAAAAAGCATTGGGCGTGGATTTTCCATAGCTTTGTAATGCTAATAGGGCACGTGTAGAGAACACGCCCTGAACCATAGGAAATCAAATCACCCACTAAGCAAGGGACACATGGCCTTACAGGTTACTATATATTTATCAAGGCAGCATTTATTAAAATGTATTCAACACATGGATTTACAAACTTCACTAAAAGTTAAAAAAATTAAATATAACATTTGGTAAACGACAAGGTTTCCCCACACTAAATAAGGTGATTAGGCAATTTACAATTAATTAAAATTGCACATCTTATTGGCAGGATGGGCATTTTCTATTCTTGTTAATCTTTGGCTAAGCCCTTTCTCTGCTCATGAGATCGCTACGCCGCCAGAGGAAAAAAAGAAAAAGAAAAGTAAAAGTAGCAACTACTGTTGCTGTAGGATAGATTTCATAATTCAAAAGCCTGGCCTAAATATCACAATGGAAAATTAAATCTTTCACACTATAGTCGAGCTAAAAAAGAAAATTACAGCAAGTAGCTATAAAGCATGAAGAATGTTAAAACCAATTTTATGTTAGGAAGAGAAGAAAACTTGTGTCGAACACCATGGGCACATTTTATGATACCTCAGGAAGCTTCTCCGATTTGCAGCACTTTACAATTTGGCAATCGCCCAAAGAGCTATTTAGCTGCGCTTGGAACACAACTACTTCAGCCTTGAGAAGAATACACTGATTTTGCTCTCGACTAGGCGAGGTATATATAAGGAACGGAACACTTCAGCTGTCAAAGTACAATTTCACACATTGGCAAATTACGACTCCCAAATTGCATGAATGAAATATGTTTTATTTAGAAGTATCTCCGCATTTTTAACTCAAAAGGCCAAAACTCTACTATGTTTTGGTTAAAACGTGACAAATCATGTCTTTTGCATGCACCCATTTTATTCGGGTAACTGCAAAACGTGGGAATGTGGTGTTTTGCTTAGCACAAGGCACAGGGACGCGCTCTTTTAAAATGAATGGGGGCAGGCTGTCCAAAAGACACATACACATTATGGTTTTGTCGCGTTTTGGCAAAGTGTAATTGAAT
Organism: Ptychadena robeensis; assembly: GCA_036250615.1. NCBI lineage: Eukaryota > Metazoa > Chordata > Amphibia > Anura > Ptychadenidae > Ptychadena > Ptychadena robeensis. The sequence goes on along the minus strand of CM070037.1, from coordinate 100,437,621 downwards.
TGTGCCCATGCATGCGTTGTGTGATCTGGACAGCACACAGGGTTACACCGAATATCCTATCTTTGTCTGAACTTGAATTTCTTAATTCTTTAATTGAAAATACGAAAGCAAGCGCAGCCAAAAACGCACATTGAAAATGTGAAATGCACTGCACCACAAGTGTTAAAGCTAAATGACAGGAAAAAGGCTATACATAGATGATTTACTTGTGAAAGTATTGTATTTGTCAGTTGATCTTGGATAGCCCAGACACCTACTAGACAGCACAGTAAAAGTGATGGCCTTTTGTAGTTGAAAAGCAAAACACAAATGCATAGGTAGTGTGAAAGGAAGAAGAGATTCCCTGTGAAAACCTGTGTACCTCGTGCAAGCCACACTGAGTAGTACTGTAACACATGTGCAGGTAGTGTGAAAGGGCCCTGAACCTTTGTTTTAGCAGGGAACTAATAAATTACTGATCTACCGTAGTATAAGAAATATTCCCAAGATTTCAGAAAAGAATAAGAATCTTTAGTATCCATGTCAAATGTTTAAGTTGTATCTGCTTTGCTTAATAATGCTGACACAGGTCACTCGAAAGCTATTTCACTATATACCTCCTTTTGTGCTTTACACAACTATGGTTGCACAATTTTATCAAATTTAAACTGGGAAAAAAAAGGTATAAATTTTTAGTTACCACGATGGTGGAAGCAAGTATGGGAATTTCTCTTTACAGGAATCCTCTTCACTTCCTGCTTCATGGACTCAGCAGAAGCCGGCACCACGTCACAGCAGCACGTGATTTTTCAGTGAGCTGCTTTGAAAATTCCCATAGAAGATCACTGAACGCCCCCCAGTGGCCACCCGCGATATTGCACCACCATGTGTTTCATCACACTGAAAAATCACGTGCTGCTGTGACGTGGTGCCGGCTTCTGCTGAGTCCGTGAACCAGGAAGTGAGAAGAAATGCCTGATTATATTCCTAAATTGCTCATTACAGGTAAGTTTTTGGGTTTTTTCCACTGCATTCCTCCCTATTATTGGCACTGATTATTGAAAACATAGATTCCTGGTGGTAGGTCCGCTTTAAGTTTAACCCCGCTTAAAGTTTGATTTATACAGTGCCAACATTCAGCAGCACTGTACATTAAATAAGAACTCAACACACAGGTATGGATTATGACATAGGAAAAAAGGGTCTTCCATAATCCGACTTCTAAATCTAAAGGCTTAGAAATAGATATGGTTTACCATAAGACCTCTAGTGTTCACAGGGAGCCCACATCCCAAATACAATACAGAAAATAAAAAAATGGGTGGAGCGACCAGGGATCCCGTTCTGTCCACCCATCCAAGTTTCTGCCTGCCTGGGCAAGGACGAGGGGACTTTTCCTGGGCACCCTCACTGTAAGCAAATTACCTCTTTCAGGGTTTACATGTATGCATAAATACGATCATAAGGCAAAAAGTTCACAAACAGATGAGTCCCACACAGGGGAAAGCACCATATGTAAAGAGGGGTCCACAATACAGTTCATGCATCCGCTTGGGAAATTAAGGCAGGGAGAAACTTGGATGGGTGGACAGACCGGGGTCCCTGGCCGCTCCACCCATTTTCTTATTTTCTGTAAATCTAAAGGCTGCCATACCCACACCGAGCGATTTTGCCGCCGACGGAGGGGCGTGCGCGCTCGCAGCCGTCGGTCGGCAGCAAAATCGGCCGCCGATCGGGGGTGCCCATATGGGGTAACCGATCCCTGTCGCCCCACAGCTCAGCCGGCCAGAGAATAGACATGCCCGATATTCTCTGGCCGATGCCGGCCGGTGCCGTTAGCTTCAATGGAGACTGGCATCTTCATTTAAACTAACCGATGCGGTCAGCTCTGGAGAGCAGTGTGATGACGTCATCATGCTTCATTTCAGAGCTGATCTGATCTGACCTGCTCTGGCAGCCCCCATTTGGTACGTGTGTGGGGGCCTTAAAGGTGTCCATCCATGGCTTGATTTGTAATAGATTAGAGAAGAAATGCAGCGTGCTCGTCCACTGCGCTCGATAGTGCTCAAATCTATTAACAAATCTAGCCATGGATGCCGATCAACCGCTCCCACTTGAAGACAAGTGTGTTGAGCAGGTAAGGGATATATCCATAAATCCAGCTTGAAAGTAATTCCTTTAGATGGGAACCAGGGTCCCCATTAAAGGATTGACCAGGAAACTGGCACCTAAAGAGGTGCGCATTGATTCTTGTTCAATTGAAGGGCGCCCAAGCAAAGCGTGATGACATCACCATGCGGTGCTCAAACGGGTCATATATCGAGCACCAGTCGGGACGTGGGTGGACACCTTAAGAGGTTGGGGAACAAAGTATACAACAGATACAGAGTAACTGACTTCTCCCTTCCTAACTTTCTTTGTTGTCAGAACTCCGGCAGTGTGCTTTAAGGGAGAAAGTCTGAAGACAAATGTATGCTCTTTCTTTAGAAAACCCTGTTGAAACCAAAAACTAATTTTAGTTTAATGTTATAGCTATTTACAATATAACAGTTCATATATAAAAAGAACCCAAAAGAATAAAAAGTAATACTACAACAGTGTGTTAGCTTTTAGGTGTGATATATAAAAAGAATAGCAAGGTGCTTATTTATTATGTTGTCATTTACAGATCTGTAATTTGTATATCAGGGGCAGCTACTTTTTTGGATCACATCCCAGGGGAAGCAAAACCGCCAGCTTCAGCTTTCGCATCTCTAATAAGATCTTTTTCAGAGTTGAGGACCGCTTGCTATGTATACGAAGCTTAAAAATAATCACCCAGGACGGTAGTGTAAGAGATATGTTTTACAACCTCCTTAAAATAATTGATTAACAAATAGCTTGCTCATTAGTGGTTATGAGCCCAACTGAACAATGAAAGTTCACAGAGGACATTGATGGAAATGTAACTTGGCTCTGATGTCTGTGTAATAAAAGGAAAGGAAACTATTCGCTGTACACTCCATTTCCTGTTAGAAGCCATATTTACATGGAATCAAGGTGAGGGCAGACAGTCAAAGATTCCTGTAACAAACTAGACTAGTGCTGCTATTCTTCTAAAACAATAGAATTAGGACAGTTTAAAATCTCTTCCTAAATGGAAAAAAAAATGGACACAAAATGGCTTGCAGTCAAAGATGCAATTCATTCCCAAAAGTGTTCATTACGGTTGGTTTGAAGAACCTGGAGTTATATACTCAGGAGTCCTAACTTCAAACTCTTCACTATCTATACAGAGCTTGCTTTTACAATATATGGGTTATACATTGTATATATTGTACCTACCAATCCCATTCACTAATCAAATTTATTTGGGTTTCCAATTTAAAAAGTGAACTTTAAAACAACTGTTTTAATGAGCGAGAGACAGTTATTAAAATAAAAATGGCCATTATATGCTTGAAGGGTACCATCTAGATGTGACCAAAATGTACCAGCACAGAAAGCACCAACTTATGACCGATACCCTACCATATGCAAAAGAAGACTCCATGGTACTGCCTTGCCAGTAGAAGATTTCGAGTGAGAAAGCCAATGTACTTTCACACCTACCAATTAATTCCAGTGCATCCAGTGTACTCAAGGTTTGCTTTAACTATCGCTAATGGAGCTCAAACAGAAACAGGTCATCCAACTACTCCAATATCTAATCAAACACAAATCTCGAGGATATAACAGAAATCTAGCCAAACCAAATACCCCCCATTTGTTGCTTGGTACTGGTCACTCTTGATCAATAAAATCTGAAGAAATGTTACAGTAGACAGCACAAAACAAAGGTTATATTGCGTCACTCCACTCAGGAGCTTGGCCATTTCCTGGAAACTTTGACGATAAAGTGGCAAGAACAAAGTGACAGCATCCTTAACTGTTACACACGTTGACACAAGAAGTACATTGAGGGTTTCTACTCAAAGAGCTAATGAATGCAAACATCAAACTTTCCTTGCTCTTCATCACAAAGGCCTACAAACCCAGGATCAGTATACAGTTTGGGCAATTATCCTGAATCATTCCAGAAATTGTGATTCTGCCTGCTACAGCGCACTACACTTCCTACAAAGCCTAAAAAACACACACGGCAATCACACGTCGCAGTGCAAGAAATCTTTTTATCCACCTCCGAGCAGACAATTACTGTGAGTGACGTCTGCTAACTACCACCTGTCACACGGCGCAGTGCGATGCTCTCGTCTACTAGCGGTTAAAGGATTGCAAATAATAACTGCAGAAGCCATCAAAACTATGATCTTAGAAGAATCAAGTGGCGTGAAAGAACAATAAGAGCCTGAGGGGAGGGAAATAAATTGTTTACATTGCAGTGGCAAGTTTAGAGATCAAAAAAAGAAGAAACAAAGATCTTTTTTGTGTCGCTGTCCACCCACGTTGTGTCATCCTGCAAGCAAGCAGTTAATACTGTTTGGCAAGGGACTGCAAAAGGTATTCGCTTATTCACAAAATAAAAAAACTCTATTTGACAGAGAGTTAACTGCCATTTTCAACCAGTTCTAGATGCCAGGTTGTCGATATTAATTTACAGATCTTCATACCTTTAACCTATACCTTTAACCTACCTATAAGCTTAACCAGTCACCTTACATTGATCTCTATGGCCAAGTTCAATGTTACATCTTTAAATGTACCTTTTACTACGCCATAACTATTTGTCTGTGCCAATTGAAAAGCTTCTGGATCAGTGGCAAAAATAGTTGGTTAGGAAACCGTCCCTATTCGCATCTGTGATCACCCTCTATATGGTATATGACCTACATGTGTATAATTTTGTTTTTCAAAAAAAAAAAAAAAAAAAAAAATTATGTATAGGAAAGGATTGAAATATCATCAGTATTCCGGGCTGGAGCATGGGCATAGATTTGCATTAAAGAACCCATTGCTGACGCGCTGGATGCGCACATGCCTATCATTACGAAGAGAGATGTCAGTGTAACAATGCCACATTGCCAGATAATAAAGTGGCCTGATTATTAAATAAACATGGGATTCCAGCACTCCTTTCCTCCCTGCAATATTTAGTAGTCTCCGATGAAGGCTGCTGAAAAGCGACCAGAATATATTTATTGTTGGAGACAGCCATAAAGGGGGAAGAGCTCAGACAGAGAAGCAATATAGTACAGAGGCGTCTTCTTGTCATTGGAAGGGCCGGTGGCCAGGTCTCTGCCTGGCTGCAAGATCCTAGCAAATAGACTTGCAAATAGCGGAGATAGGAGACAGTGCAGGTCCGTTTTGATGCTAATGTGGAGAAAGGACTGGGAGCAATGTAGTCCCACCGCAGCAGGTCAACGTGAAAAGGTGATCCACCCTTGCTCTCCTTAGATCATATAGTGGTTTTATCATACTTCAACATTTATGTGCCAAGTCTATCACCCAACTGGATGGAAGTCAAAAAATGATAAAAATGAATCTCTACCTTTTAATAAGTGGGAATATATATTAAAAAGAATTCAAGAAAAATATAACAAAGGGGAATAGATAATATGAAATTATAAAAATATTAAGACTAAATACAAAAAACACACCAATGCTTTCAACCAAGGGCTGGCAACTAGAAGTAGACTTAAGGTGCCCATACACAAGCAGATTCTTCCACAATAGATGAGGAACAAACTGCAGCATGAAGATATCTCCACGGCTCAGAGGATCAGTGGGCACCCATTGTGTGCTGGACATTACTTCGAAAAAGTAATGGGATCAGCCAGAATAATACGGACATGTCCATTTCCTGGCTGATCAAGTTTATTTGCGCATGTGGATCGGCTGCTCCCTGTGGGTACCCACGATCTGCGGCAGATTTTGCAGCCGATCGTTCGGCATGCGATCTTGTGCTACTCTATTGCAGCGTGTATGGGGACCTTAAGCCTTGTCAATACGTTAGCATGGAATAAGTGAACAACAAGCACACTGTAAAATCCTTGAAAATATTTATTGTTGTATACAATAATAAGGTTCACAAACCATGAGTGAAATCCCATGACACAAATGCACAGTACAAGGGTACATCCCTCTTCCTTAGGACTCCCAAATGTGTCTGCAAAAAAATAAATCATCATTATGGAGGCAACCTTGTGTCTTATGTCTCCGATCTATATGGTCAATGCTGTATTCATTCCTTGCCCAATTTTCAGTTCCAATGTGCAGATAACACAAGTAAAAAGAGCTGGGCCAATTCATTGGAGCCAAACAAATACGTAGCCGTAGCCAAAATTTACAAGAATTTGCTATCAAGTGATCAACTTTCTAATCATTAACAGAAATCTTTATGCAAATCCAGACGCTCTAATTTGTTTGCCTTTCTTAAAGCGTATTCTCCTAGACCCTGTATAAGTGCACCTTTCCTCAACACTAAACATTTATATCCTCCTTGGGACACATTATAAATGCTTGTATTGCAAGTGGTTTAGGATTTTACTGGCCCTTTAATGAAACCTTGGCTGTTATTTTGTTTAACTTATGGCCTCCCGTTGACTTGTGCCAATGGTTACCTAAACGGCAACCTGAAGACAGAAGTCCATTGTAAGACGAGAGCCCTGTGCTGGTGAGGAGACCTCGGCTCTGTCCCTGCATTACAGAGGAGAGTGATTCACTGCTGTGATCACCAGAGTGAATACCATTACACTGCACACAACATTAGTATTCCCCGCTAGTTTTACACTCCTAGCAATAGTCCATTAGCAGAAAAAGCTTCGTTAAGAGATAGGGCAAGTTTTTCCCATTTAATCTTTTACCGCTAACCAGAAATAAAAAGAAAGACACCCTTGTGCTAAATTGTGGTGCTAAAAGGACCCTTGTTAAATTATCTTCGCTTGTACAGCTGTCTTAAGGTGAAATCAACCTTTACTCAATTGATCTTCAATTTCATTGGCTTGTGCATTTGAATATGGACCACCTTACACACAAAGTGTTATCAATTCATAATGGGCCGATTCCTTTTCAAAAGCCTTGTGCACATGCTTGATTACATACAAATCAAAGTACCATGAGTCCGATATGTCAAAGATTGAACAGGAAATAAAAAAAATAATACCATAATGCCATTGAAGGAAACGTTAACGCCTATGGTCTCTACCATAAACACACAAGAATACTCTGGGGCCGGTTTAGAATGAAGTCCTAGAGCATTACTGCTTAGTAAAATTGCTTGTCAGTGGTTCTCAACCTTTTTAGCTAGCCACCCCAAAAGTGACATCTCGAAGTGTGGAGTGATACTTCCGCGTTCTGAATACCGGAACTGGCACTCTGCAATATCACTTCCGACATGATCAGCTAAGTGTATTATCCCCTCACTCATATTATCCCACATGGCTTGAGCAAATGATGTACATAGTGGAAAGTTAGTAGGGGAGTGTAACACCATAGGTTAGGATGGAGGGGGCGTTACTTTTCCTCCTAATTTGCGTGACCCCTGTGAAATTGTTGTTCGACCCCCAAGGGGGTTCCGACCCACAGGTTGAGAACCACTGGTTTAGGTGGAAGGTTGATGAACACCAATCTTCAAGGGCCACATACACTTGAAATAAACTCTGACTTGGCATGTGCGTATTAATGTTTGTTTAATTGATATTTTGATCGACTGCGACCAAATATCAATTGCTACAAATGTCAAATGCTATTACACAGTTTAATCTATGTGAAACCGATTCCTTAAATTCGATTATTTTCCAGTTATGATAAAAGGTAGGTGCATGCGTATGTGTGTATGAGCCAAAATCTGACACAGACTGATCACAAAAAAACACATTTTTCTATTTTGGCTTCATTACCTTCAATGTTTTTGCACTGATGGAGAAAAAAAACAAAAAAAAACATTGATTGAGCAAAATCCTTAAACAGTGTATAGGTCAGTGCTTCATAAATAAAAGTTATTACCAAATGATCATATCTAATGCCATTTACTCCCTTCTGTTGGTTAAATGCTAAACTTATTATAAATCCCAGACCCTCAAAGTCTGGAGATGGACAACCCTACTCTAGAACCTTCAGAATCCGGGGAATGGGCAGATGAGCGAGAATGTATTTACATTGATCTATCCATTGTGGCCCATTCGATTTTACATTTCAGTAAGAAAAACTTTAACTTAACTCAGAAATCAATGCTTTAGAACCCTTTACAGAAATTATAACCTAAACCCAAAACTCAAGCCAAAGCCAAGTTTGTGAGCTTTGAATAGAGCAAGTGCATCCACTCCGAGGCCTCCTCCAAAAAAAAAACCCACTGGAGCTTCCTCACTGGCAAGCTAGCGAGTGATACAATATCATTATTCCCCAGTTAAAAAGCGGCGTTAAAATGTTTCGGTGTCAGTTCGCGCAGTCTGCGTGGAATCAAATGCTGAACAAATAATAAATCTAACTTTATGATTTCTCAACTTCTGTTTACACACAGCGGGGGACTGCAGGCAGCAAAATGACTTGACCTGTGGAATAAAAAATTAGCATCTTTTATTATTTTATGGCTTGCAGCTCCTTATAAGATGCACAGCTTGATAGGAGCATAACAAAAGACATCTCTGCGGGGAAAAACTCAAACAAAATAGAAGGCAACCTTGGAAGAGAGAATGTTGCCTGTTATCGGGATTCTGCTTTATGTCATCCTGGTGCCGTCATCGGCAAGGAAATGGATGACGTCATTGTGACGCTTTGGTCAATGGTTTAAAGTAGTATTCAACTCCAAAAGCCATTCTGTAAAGTTTTTAAATATTTGGTCAAGTTGTTGTTGCTTGTCTGCTTGACCTGGTGGCCATTGTCGGAACAGAAAGTGATGAGATATCCAATATTTAAAATTTCATACAAGATCAAAATGTGAAATGAAAACTTGTTTTGGTGGTCTAAAATGTGCTTTAAACAAGATTTTTTCCCCCTTACTCTCACGCTTAGTTGACATTGCAAGTGAAACCTAAATCTTTCCAATAGGACTACCATACATTACTCCTATACCATTTAACGGTATACACAACAGTAGGTCAGCCATCACCCCATCTTACAACTTTGGTGCCAACACTGCCAGCAGGATTAGGAATTTCAACAAAAATTCCACAAAAAACTAACTCATCCAATTTTTAGAAATGTGAGCAGCAATTCTTGTCTCGACAGTCACTAGATGAAGCACTTACAAATCTATTTGTCAGATGGCGGCAAGAATGTCATAAGGGAAAGGAATAATTAAAAACTAAGCTACAGATGCTTTTAACACATGAACTTCTACATGTACACTGTTCAATCATTAGCCTCTATGTCAGCGGTTCTTAACCTGTGGGGCGGGACCCGCTTGGGGGGGGTTGAATGATCATTTCACAGGGGTCGCCATGTTCACTGAAAGAATCAGAGCTGCTGCTAACAAGCAGCAACACTGATACCCACAAGTGTAAAGTGGGAAAGAGTGTAACGGTAGCCATACACAGGCCGATTTTCCACTCCATTTTTGACCGATAACTACATGCGTTAACAAGATCGATCAGCAATCAATCTGGTTCTGCCCACCCTAAACAATCGACCAAACAAGATCGGAATCGACTAAAAATCGGATTGGACATTGAACCAACATGTTTTTTTTTTGTTCGATCGTTTTGCTATCGGAGTATGTTGGTGGACTCACAGCCCTATGCAGCAGCCTTTCCGAACGATGGATTTTGTGGAATCGGACATTTTTGAGATCGATGTCCAAATCAGCCACAAATCGGCTTCCCAAGGTGGTGCTGCATCTAATTAATGGGAATTGATTGGCAATTGATCGGTGACAAATCGGCCTGTGTATGGCTACCTTAACACCCCCTCCCTCCAAACTTTAGATGAATGGGGCATTTAATATTTCTCCTTACTTTTCACCCTGCACATCATTTGCACAAGTGGATTGGGAAAATAGGAGGGAGGTGACATTGCAGAGTGCCAATTCCGGTATTCAGAAAGCGGAAGCATCACTCCACACTTCGAGATGTCTTTTCTGGGGTGGCGTTTTCTGTATGTCTTCCTAATGAACACTACCTACAGTACAATGGGTTTGAACTGGTTGCTAAAAATGTAAAACAATGCAACACCTGGACCTATTCTGGAATACAGTTGACTAATGGATGAAGCTGATGTTCCCTCCCACTCAATGTATACCCTATGCAGATGGAAGGTGGCGCCTTTCATCAATATATCGATCATATATAACAAGTACAACATCATAATGCATTTGCTCAGTGATTCTTAAACACCCTCTGTATGTGTTCCGTTACACTTTGGTGGATCAATTTTCTCTCTCCTCATGCTTGTGAAATGATATATAGTCTATATATATATAGTTTAAATGCAGGGCGCGGCAGCACTGTTTAGAGAATAGCCCTAAATAATGTATACCCCCGTCCAAAAGAACCAGTTGTGCACACTCTTTGAGGACTCCCTGTATACCACACAGGCAGATATTGTCCCTCTCAAGCTGTTATGTTATGTTTTTGATTCATCATAACAAGAGCTGGGATCCTTCACAGGTCTGTCTCATACCTCCAAGCCAACACAAAAACAGACTAGGTCCACACTCCAGGATGAACTAAATCCAAATCTTGTTCACACCCCTCCCCCCCTTGACAAATTTCAATCTTATGCAAGCTTCTTCATAGAGATGAATGAAAAAGCTACCAAGAGTGAAACGCATTAGAGGGGTGACCCTTTGAAGAGGGGGGGGGGGGGGGGGGGACAATGCTTTAGTATCATTTTTGGATTAAATATAGTGTCACTCTCTCTTCAAATGGTCACCCCTCTGACAAGTTTCATTCGTATGGGAGCTTATTCATTCATGTCTATAAAAAAAACTTGCATAAAGCTAGCCATACACGTGTAGATTCCTGAGCGATTGATCGACGATCCGATCGATTCCGGTGAAGTCACAGGCGTCGATCGATCGACCACACAAGTCTGTGTCTACCACCTTAGGCCACCAATTCCTGGACGATTCTGTTACCAGTCGATCGATTCACATATGTCAACGCCCCTTGATGTGTGCACGATTTATCAGAAAACACCAACAGGTTGGTTCCCTGGCCGATCCGATTTGGGGGCCATGTCGATCGGTTGGGGTCGATCCGTCAAGATGGGCTGCACTCGATTCCTCGTTGATCGACCGGCGTGCACGCGCCTGGTGATCGATCGGCCAGGAATCGAGTGTCAAATCGACCTGTGTATGGCCACCTTAAGAGTGAAATTTGTCAGAGGGGGTGACACAGTTTGCTGTAATTTCAATTTTGGATTAAAGCACGTGATTTGGTTCATCCCGGAGTGCGTACCTCATCTTTCTGTGTTCTAAATACTGTATGTATGGTTTCGAAATAATTTTATTTAGCGCCATCTCCTATAAACACAAGCTCTCAAGTGGTCATAACTAAAACTCTTGGAGTAGACTTCACAGAACCACAAAACAAGAAGCTGCAGCCCTATCAGTAACCTGGCTATGTTGATGCTGTAAAGAAGTAAAAGATGAACAAATTTTATACTGCTGCACATGGAGTTCATCAGGAGCCCAACTATTTTACTTGTTGCCTTTAGGTGGGTTGGCCAATAATACCCATTGGCAAAGGAACAATATATAGCACATATTTCCTATACAAAGATCCGTTTCAATTAACAATGTATAAATGTCTGCCTTTCAGACAAATTATTTTCTTTCCAACTTGTCATATTGCAGCTGAAAGCTGCAAATTTTATGCATTAGTATAAAACAACCCCTCTATCTGGCATGTGTTATTAAAATTAATATTCATGGAAAAATGAAAAGTAGGCCTCTGGGTAGCGTTGTCTGCCCATGTGTAAAATTCTCATTTTCTTAAGACTTAATTTTGAGGCTTCGGAACGCATGTGATTAAAAATTATCAGAATTTTAAGTGCAAAGGTTTGACACACTATTAAAATAATACAGATGTGAAGAGGCGACCAAACCGCAAGGATAATGCAGATTTCTTAAAACTGTGTTTTAAATCACATGAGATAATAAACTTGCCGCCAAGAAAACCCTTCATTTTGGATTTTATCGTCCCCATCAAAGCAGCAAAATAGACAGAGTCAGCTGTTTGGCAATTAAAACCTGGCTATTAATCACTTGCTCTGTGCCAAAAAATGAACGCAAGGCCATAGCGTATCAAAGTTACAATTACAAATATAGAAGAGCGTGGGGGACTGTATTCCTTACAGGAACTTAACAAAAAAAAAAGGGGGGGGAGGAGAGAGGGGGGGAGAGAAGAGAGAGAGAGAGGAGAGAGAGAGAGAGAGAGAGAAGGGGGGGGGGGGCGGGGGGGGGGGTGGAGAGAAGAGAGCGAGAGAGTAGAGATGAGAGAGAGCGAAGAGAGAAGAGAGAGAAGATGAGACGAGAGGGGGGAGGGGGGGGGGAGAGGAGCACACCCAACAGAGAGACAGACACATCACACCAGAGAACAGAAGAACACACAGCACACAACACGACACACACAGAGGAAGACTAGACTACACACACACAGAGGAGACAGATCAGACACATCACCAGAACAGCAGAAGGGACAGACAGACAAAAACACAACACACACCGAATACAGGATCTAGACACACACACACAAGATAGAGCAGGGGAGGCCGTCTGTCCAGAACCACAAGATAAGAAACAATCTTTCAATGAGGTATTACCCACACTTCGGGAGATGTATGCCAAATTTTTGTTGCATCTGCAGTTTAGGGCAAATAAAATATCCAGAAGGAAAAAATGTTCTGCTATAAACAAACCTGAGTATAAATATTAAACACTAACTTAATAAAGGTTTTATTTATTTTAGTTCACGTGAAGTAATATAAAAGTAGGGCCATTGAACTGGGGAAATCAGGAAAAACTTCCAGAAGTTAGGAGGGCATTATAAAAGTGTGATGAGGGCATCACAGGGTGCAGTGTGAGCAGGAGTAATGGTCAGAGGGTATTAGAAGGGGGCAGTGGGAGCAGGAGAGACTTGCCGAGGGTTTCATAGGAGGAAATGTGGGCAGAAGAGATGTGCAGAGAGGATCACTGGGGGCAGTGTATGCAGGAGAAAAAGGGAGCGTTTATAAGAGGGGTCAACGCGCCCAGGAGAGGAGTGCAGAGAGTATAACCAGTGGCTTGTATATGCAGGAGAGTAAAGACCGAGCACCGTGCGTATGTAACGTTCAGACAAGTAAGGCAGCAGAGAACATGTTGGTATAGGAACCCCAAGTAAATTGGTAGGGTCAATGATTGTCTGATATAGTGAGTGAGTTGCAATAAGGAAACTACAAAAAAACCCTCCCTAGAACAGTTCTTACCCTTTTTAGATCCATGACCCCGGAAGAGATGTTGCAAAGTGTATTTGGACCACATAAGTGCCCCCCTCCCTTACATTTTCCCACTTTGCTTGTGCAAGTTATGTGCGGGATGTGAAGTTAGGAGGGAGAGTAACACTCAATCCCGCCTAAATTCCAACTTTACTTTCCTACCCACACTTGTTAGCAGCAGATCTGATGCATTTAGCGAACTTGGAGACCCCTGTAAAATGGTTGTTCTACTGCCAAGGGGGCACCGGCCCACAGGTTGAGAACCACATCCCAAAAAGGTGCCAGAGACCAGTAGAAGCCTTGGCATTGATGGAATTTTGTAGGTGAAAGACGTTCCTGGGGTCAAACACTGGTGGCATCAACATTAAATGCTGACTTCAGCTTTTTTCTTTAAGTAAAAAACAAGGTGTGCATAGAAAAGAAAAAACTGCTAATAATATGTCCCTGCTGATCATAAAGCGATATTATGGATAACTGTTCTCGTATACTGCGAGTGTTTGCGACAGGTCCTCTCATTCTCACAACACTCGGTAAAACAATCCAGCTCATCCATAATGCATAAATATTAAATCATCTTTATAAACATAAAAACACAAAACAAAACGTCTCCCTTATAATTACCAATGAGATTCAATATCCAGAACTAATTCACGTCAGGAATAAAGCAATTTGTGCTCAAGTGCCAGAGCTGAAAAAGTGCTGGACGTGGCAGAATGATGCCAAGGTGCAGGAAAAATGCCGAGTTGACAAATATCCAGTTCACTTGTCTGAACGCGATGTCTCACCGTATCGGCTAAAGATGTACAAATTTAATTAAGAATGCAAAGGAGTTGTAAATCACACAGCAATAACAGTCACAACTTGATATTAGGAGCATTTTAATGCTCATCAAATATAACCTGTCCTTTAAATACTGGGAAGTTAAAGGCAAACCATGATATATTTGCTGGGGGAAAAGCGTTCAAACGTTTACGTTTTCTATCCTTTGCATGTTATATTTTTTATGATATTTGACTGATCTGACTGGATTTTAGAGCAATCAGTCAACCCTTTTCAACAATCAAAACGGTAGCAAACAGCTATAGGTCATTCATTGCCAAACACGCCCCTACAGCAAACGTCCCCTCCCCCGCCAAAGGCATTTGTGCTAAATGCAGAAAAGCAAATTGCAGTGTGATAAATTAGCTCTACCCTATCTTCAAGTTCCTGTATAGACTGTATAATGCAATGAAAAGGAAGAAACACGGTATTGGTACAGAAAAGTTTTCCAACCACACTGAGAATCTTAACCTACACACATAATTTGAACATTACAACAGGAAAGGTCTAAATGTATTTTAGATAAAAATGGGAACGGAGGGTAAACTCTACAAGCTATTAAAATATATAAGGAATGTAACCTTAAAGAGGACCTACCACCAGAAAATGGAATATGATCATTACATATCCACACTGCCATATAATAGGGAGGAACAGCAGGCGAGTATATATTATTTTAGGATCGTGCAGCCCTAAGCCACCATTTTACCAGCTCAGAAGTCAAACTTTAATTTTACATATGTCATTTTTACATATTGAGTGTACATCCCCTTTACAGAGTATAACCTGTGGTTTGGTCCCAGCCTTGCGAGATATATTCCTATCCCATATTCATTGTATGGTAAGGTAAGGAGGAGGGGTGCTCGACTGTAGGGGTGAGCCCTAGGGGTTGGGGGTTAAGGTCCCTCCAACCCCCTAAAACACCAGAAACCCATAAGATTAACCCTGTATATCTGAAAAAGTAGGGCTATCTGTGCAAGCGCAGTTGTAAGGGTAGGAACATATCACGGGGTAGGAAAATCTCAGAATACCTTCTTGGTGAGCACTACTATGCCATTTTATACAAGTTAGAACCAGTGGTGGGTACCAGTCCCGCATGGATTGTAATGAAGTTGGAGTTTTATAGCCACAAAACAGGTCAGACATTGCTCACTCCAGTGGACCAGTTAGGACAAAAAATTATTAGAAATATGCCTGAACGAAGCTAAGCAATACTCTTAGTCTTAGTCTTACTTCATCTCCTATGATGACCATTATATTCTTCATGCTATGAGGATAGAGTGAACTCATCAAATCTGGGTTAATCTTTAAAATGCAATTTCACTTTTGGCACATTATCAGCCTATAACATATTTGCTTTTGTACCATTAAAAAGTATTGATGAGCTTAACCGTATTAAACGTTTCACAGAATGTACAGTGGGTAAGAACTTGCAATTCTGATTTTACGGTCTGATTCATTGGGAAAATTCTACCCTAGGTCCTACCCTTATGACAGCAAAAAAAAAAAAAAAAATTAAATCATGAGCCAATATGGCTGCATCAAGGTCCCACTATTCAGCCACATAAACCTCTGACAGCCCCAGTCAGGGTGAACAGCAGATCCTGAAAAAATCTATCCAACTATAATTTGAGGTAAACTTCAGGGTGGGCCATTTATATGGATACACCTGAAGGTTGGTGATATTAACTTCCTGTTTGTGGCACATTAGTATATGTGAGGGGGGGGGGGACTTTTCAAGATGGGTGGTGACCATGGCAGCCATTTTGAAGTCGGACATTTTGAATCCAACTTTATTTTTTTCCAATAGGAAGAGGGTCATGAGACATTAACATTATTGAGAATTTCACAAGATAAACAAATATAACGTAACTTTACTCTTTCATGAGTTTCTGTCCACTTATAAAATGTGTTCAATGAGCTGCCCATTGTATTGGATTGTCAATGCAACCCTCTTCTCCCACTCTTCACACACTGACAGCAACACTGCAGGAGAAATGCTAGCACAGGTTTCCAGTATCTGTAGTTTCAGGTGCTGCACACCTCATTTCTTCACAGCATAGACAATTGCCTTCAGATGACCCCAAAGATAAAAGTCTAATGGGGTCACATCGGGAGACCTTGAAATTGCTACATGATGATGCGTTTTCCTCTTCAAGCACTGAAGCTGGCACGGAGTTTTTCCAGCAAGATGGTGCACCACCACATCATGGGTGTCAGGTCCGAGCATTCCTAGATTACCAGTTTCCTGGAAAGTTGATTGATCGTCATGGGCCAGTTGAATGTCCCCCCAAGGTCTCCTGATCTGACGGTGTCTCATATTAATGTTTGCTCCCAAAGATGCCCTATGTCTTATTTTCGGGGGATGTCTATTTTTTCCATGAAGAAGAATACGGAACTGGGGAATCAGGGTGGGGTATCTGCCTACATGTTTAATGCACAACACTGCAAGAACAGCTGGTGATTGTTGGAAAAGCCAGACATATGATCAATAGCTTAAGTGTTTCAATAGCACCTCACTTTTACCATCACAATCTGTTGCCATTTCTATTTATAGTAATTTTAGACTTAAATGTGTATAAAAGACACTTTCCATAGCCTCTCTTGTCAATTCTGCTGCTCTCCAACCGTATATATGTAGCCACATTAACTTGAACAACTGCTGTGCAATCATTTCTATGGGTAGATTTTATTTGTAATGATTAACAAGTGGCCACCCATGGACATCATGACAAGCCAGAGTAAAAAAAAAAAAAATTTAAAAAAAAAATTTAAAAAAAAATTAAATTGGCAAACTGAGTGAGATCATTGTAATTCTATATGGAATTTTGCGCATTAGCAAAAGATGCCATATGTACAGTGGATCGGATTTTAAATGTTTTCACTCAATTAAAAAGCATATGGGAGGTGCTGGCCTAATTTCTCAGTTTCTAGTTTGAAGAATGGGAGAGCGAAAAGGCTAATTTGCTTCACTGCGTGCGTCTCTCTCAGGGACCCTATGCTGCAACCGCCACAGAGTCTGATGCCCCAGCATGAGAAGATTTGTAAAAAGTTAACAAGGAGCTGGATAAAACATTTAAAAAGGGGAACTCCGAGTCGTAATGCTGTATTGTCAGACTGCTGTTTGATATCATTGCGGTAGTTTCTTGCTTGGTGGTGCGTTTCTGAGCCACGGGTAGCCGCTTCCATTCATTTCAATGGGCTTGTACCCACGTTTCAAATTGAGTTTCAAATCGCGTCCACTTCCATTTATTTTTAATGGGTTTGTCCCTACTTGTGTCCGCGTTTCAAATTGTGGCGGCTATCGGCTGCATTGACATTTAGTTAATTGTGGCCGCACCTTCCTGCGGCCAACTTCGCCTGTGGGGACAAGCCCTAAATGGGCGATTGCGGCACAATGCAAAAAAAGGGATATGTCCGTTCTCTGGCCAATTGCGATTCATGCACACTGATCGATAGATAGATCCATGGGCAATTTTGCAGCCTAAGTGTGTATGCCTAGCTTTATACCACCTGTGAGGTTCCTTTATGCTGCCTTTGTCCCGTCAAGAGATTCACTCAACTTGTGGCAATAACATTCATCATCTGGACATTCCAAGATTTAAAATTTAGAAAAGTCCAATAAGAGAGAAAAAAAGGGTTGGAAAGTTCCCAGTGGTAACAAAGAAGATTTGCACTCACTTCCTGTTGTATGTATAGGATAGCAAGTTTTGAGTATGGTATTCTTTTCATTAACTGTTTGGCCTTTAAATGCAAGTTTTTTCCTACACGTCAAATCTTGAGCTTCAAGTGCTTGATTTCCTTTTACTAACAAAAGAGCGCACCCCCTGAAATGAGTGTATACTTATTTTTATTACCTTGTTCAAAAAGGGGAACAGAACAAATAATTGTACATATACCCACACATAGAATATATACAGCAAAAAAAAAGGGTACGTATGTACATACATGTCTTTATGGTTGAAAGATAAAAGTTGGCAAATATACTGTATACCTATAATAAACTGGCCTTAAATTGTGTGTTATGGTTTATATGTCTGGGCAGCAATTGGAATCGTCTACTGTAGCATGACTCCAGCACAAACTCTCCATAGATGCATCTAAAAAGGTGACATGAATGGCAATGTTTTTTTTTATCGGAGTCTACACCTTGGAAGAAGGATAAGCATCTTGTATTTCCGAGGCTCATAGTCCAGTCAGGGAAATGGAAACGACACCCGTATTCCAGGATGGTGGTTGTGCATCTCTGGTTCCCACGAGCTGTTAAACGACATCCTTTGTACAGAGGTCACTGGCTAGGATTTCATTCTGGAAGAGAAGCAGCTGGCTGATGCCGAAGAGGACAAGACAGCAGCATTCGGAGAAATGGGAGAAAACATTGCAAGGAGTCAGCTAATTAATAGTCACTGGGTGTGGAGAGATATATAGATTTTCTATGGCAGACAGCTAGGTTACAGACTGCTTGTCATTAGAGCCAGCCATAGGTGACATAGCAGCTAGTATGACCCAACACTCAAGTGTTCAATGCCACCACATTAGCAAGGGGGGGGGGGGATCAATACTTTTAAATTCAGGAACCTTACTTTTAATGTTGGTATTAAAACAAGTAAATATCATACTGTCTGAAAGAACTTTAGCATTTGGAATTATGCAAGACAAAAATATAGGCCCAGTAATAGATAAAAACATTATACATTATAACCCATGTGTATGCACCTATAGATAGGTTAAGAGATTATCCAAGTTATATGTTTATACAATTGACTTTCTATATTTACAGGTTTAGAGATAAGGTACAATTATAATGAAACCAATTTCCATTTTCTCATTTATTTTAATAAAATAAAGTTTCAAGCTTGAACTTAATTAAATTCTTCTTGTTCAGTTCAAGGCAGCAACAAGTTGTAGCCACTGTCAATGGTCTTAAAAGCTAGTCAAGCAACCTGCCTAGGCATTATAAAGGAGATCATCTCAATTACAGGATAGTACCCTTTAGGACAAGTTGGAATGGGATTTGTTAACCACTTAATGAAAATGCAAAATAAGATTTAAAATTATAAGTTCAAGGGCCCACTTGTATTTATGGATTCCCAAAATCCCACAGCTCCTACAAATATACATTTACTAAGGCAGTGATGCCTGCATACTAAATCTGACGAAGCACAACTCAGAGGTCCCAGACTTGAGCCACTGAATAGGTATTGCCATTATCGTGGTAAGCGAGTAACTGAATTCCCTGTTTTATGTAGGAAACATTTAGGCATGTAATGAAAATATGAAGAGGTTTTTATGGTCTTCTGCCCTTTCAATTGATATACCAGCGCAGCATTCCCTGACAGCACTTTGCTTAAGGAGCTGAAAGAAATATATTCAGCTGTGCTGTCTGCTGGTAGGAGGACCTTGACGTTTAAAGCACATTCAGCAAAATGAAATATAGATGTAGAAAAACACGACCTAGCTAAGTCCCTGGAGAGGTGTCTCCTTTCTGATCAGCAACTTCTCCAAGACAGAGTGAAGAGCCTGGGTGGGTGTATCTAGAAATGATCAGGCATCCTAGCAATATGATGCCACCAGCACTACAGAAAAACCCACCGACTGCAAAGTGGTTTGTAATGAAACAATATCCAATCCAACAATCTGTAGTTTACTGGTGACACGAGGAGAAAACTCTAATTTCTCAAATGATACACTGATAGACTTGCTTGATAAAAGAACAGAGGGCCAACATTGACAGCATCCATTTGTACAATTAACTCGCTGATTGCCAAATCAGATAGGTAACTCTACAAAGGAATGTGCGTGTATGTAAGTAAGACATTGAATTGTGTCGGTTTTGTTGCTTTGCATAATGCTAAATATATTTGCAAGTTCAATGCCAGTAGGCAGGTTCACTTTAAGTTGAACGAGTCAGCTAAATAATAATTAACTACCTAAATGACAAAATATTACTTTTAAAAAAAGGTAGCCAAGTGTGACCTTAAAATACATGCCAATATCAATGATGGTTCTGAGTTGAAACAAAACAAGTGTATTTGTGTTTAGCACATCCCCATGACCAAAGCAATCCCATCCACTTCCCTTCTCTAAAGATCACCTACTGAGATCTGATGGCCACAGTTCTTCAGGTTCAACCATCCCTACTGAAATCTAATGGGCTCGAATATGCGGATATTTCCAGGACAGAGAATACTATGCTGCTTCTGATGTAACCAGACCAGTGGAGGTTTAGCTTTTAATAAGGCAAGGATCTCAGTCTGTCAGGACCCATCCGTTTGTCAAGCCCGACTGATCAACAAACTACAACCTAGAATTAGATATGACGTTGCAAATAGACAGACTTTTTTTGGGGGGGGGGGGGCAGGGGCAATTGATAACTCAACCACCTTCATTAACAGGCACTGCCCCATAGTACAGTTTAGGCAACAAGGCTGCTGCAAGAATATCCTAAACTCTTCTCTGGCATCACAATAGGAGTTGGGCCTTCATTAAACTGGGGTTATATTATTTGAAACTAAGAGAAATGCCAACAAAAGTTGACTATAATAAGTCAGACTGTTAGAAGCCAAGTTCAAAAAGTGTTCAACAGTACAGCCAAATAGCATTTAAAAAAAAACTGAATACTAACATTTAATGCAAGATTCTTCTTGCAAGCTCTTTGGAAAGTTCCATGCTATGATATTTTTAACTTTATAACTCGCGAGGGACATAAAGACTTCAATGTCCAAACTTAGCCATTAATTCTCCAGCGGCCTCAGTAAAGAACAAATGATTTATCAGTTATTAGCGACCACCAGGATGTGATAATTGCTTTCGCTAAAGTTTTGCTAATTAATAAGCCCTTTGCATCTCTGGAGAATATTAGATAGTTTATTGAAACTTTAAAAAGTTAAATTTAGAAGATTAATGATGTATTCTGAAATCTAGTATTGCCGGTGCCTTTTTTTGGCTACACATATCTGGTATGGGGACAAAATGGAAAGTTCAGGTGGAAAATACACACATTGGCCACCTTATACGTTAGAAATCTTCAACTGCTTGGTAGTAGTTAAAATCATATTAACTAAACTTTTTAGCAACTAATCCAAGCCACTTTTGCGGTGATAAATATGGGGGATTTTTAAGCCAAACACCCCTTTAATCCAGCCACTATGGCATGTGTTAGAGTGGAATTTGCAAAAACATAGACATAGAATTATATAACCCCAACATTGATGTCTGTAAAATTCTATATTAGTGCACAGCGATTCCCTGTCAGAAAGATGGGTGCAGCATGATGACGTCATCATGTCCAACGAACGCCCAACAAATCAGCCGCAGATCTAGGTGTCCTTGGCTGGCTCAGACACATGGTTTCAAAGACCCCTTACTCTATTCAAGGATGGTTAACTACTATTTTTTAAAACTGTAACAGAAGACAAACTGTACAAAAAATAAAACAAAAAGTATTTTTAAACACTGTTTTACTCCGCAATTGCGAAAAAATATGCAAATAAATTGTACATTAGGAGAATGCATCACAGAAGTTTGGAAATCATGCATGAGGTGACATAAAATGTAAAAGAAAAAAAAATTAACTGTTGGCAAATGTATTTAACTGTCCAGATTACTTTAGACAACCAAATTTCTTCCTTTCATATAAAAGGTCTAAAATGAGTCTAAGCAGCCAAGTACATGAGCGTAAAAGCACTAAGTGTTTCTTAACTGGGCACTGAACCTCTGGCGGGCTTATAACAAGTTGACTGTAGAAGGCAATGCAGCACCATATTAACCATCGCAACATAGTGTACTACACCAGAAATCTACAACCATGGCAGAACCAGAAGACTTTAACAAACTGAAAAATTTAATGAAATAAGTATTTTAAGTAAAGTAGAATAAAAAGCACAAATACTTGCCTTATTCCTCAGTTCTTCAGGATTTCTCCTCTCTGATCAGTCCCCTGCCCCCAGCTAATTAATTTCACTGCTGCCAGTCTATTTTATGGAAGAGAACCATCCACTCTCCAGCATTGGATAGCGGAGAGCCGAAGGGATGCAAGAAAATGCAAGTTTTGGCAAAGTTTCTGCTAGCCAAGCAATATGCATGAGGAACTCCTTGGTAAAAGGTCAACCTAACCTAGGGTTACTAGGTTTGAGCAAGCATCAATGATTCTTCCCCTTCATGCTTCGGAATGAAACAAGTAAACTATCCCTAAAGTCCTATACATCCCTGCCCAACGCTTTTTGCAGATGTGGAACTAGACTCCACTATGCATTAAGGATGTGCTGCGTTATTCAATTAAACGCAATGCATTCATTAGGAATCAGTCAGGAATGTGTTAAGGGATGCGTTTGTGACCATACCATTCCATTTCAATGGACTACATTTTCCATGGGTGCGTCAACGCACCAATACTTGCATTGGCTTATGTTACATTAATGTCATCACAGTGCTCTGCATTGCTTTTAATGCAACACAAGCTGACTACAAACATCCATTGACTTTTAATGGATGCTTCAACATCCCTGTGTTAACGAAAAGTGGTGTCAAAGCCTAAATGGCAAATCCCCATAATCCTTTGCATTACCGATAGAAAATTTGGTTGTCTTGTATCAGAGTGCGGAGGCAGAAACAGTTTCCAAACGCAAGTATCCATTCAAATAAAATAAAAACAAAACATTTAAAAACATACACAACATATCCATTAAATAAGAATGGTACCTGAATAGGACCAATATGGTTCCCCTGCTGCTTTACGCCTTCGTATCTGCACAGAACTTGCATGTCTGTTTTCACGTATAGCTCCCACGTTCCCCTCCGTGTACGCTGCAAAAAGAAGAATTAAAAATTAATTTGTTGACCACTTTTAGTGTTATAAAAAAGAGAAAACCGTTATTTGTATAGGTGAATAAGAATGTGTTCATGGAAAAATTCAGCTTGAGATGCAAGCTGTTCATATATCATATCAGTAACAGATATTGCAAGCACTAGTTTGCAGTTTACCAAATATTGACTCAATTTGGAATGTCTTCACAACCCTTTACTGAAGAGAGCTATATGTGGTGTTTTATTTATATACGAAGAAAGATTGTGACTCAAAGTGGAGTGCCTATTAAACCAAAATTTGAAATTGACCCCCAGTACAGTCCTCAAAACTAGTTTCCTGCTCCCTTTAGAGAGGTTTCAAAATGGAATGTGACATAAATAAAAGAAGCCAACTCCAACCCCCCTGAGGATCTCCTCCAAAGAATTTGTCCTTTTCACATCTGGTTTTTGTTTATACACATTTTTAGAACACTGCAAACATAGATGCTCACTAAAGATTTACAGCTGACTGAGTTTTACACAAACTCCACAGAGGTAAGAATAGTTTATTTCCGAGTGAGCATTCCCTATTCCTAAACAAGGGCCATAGGAAGATCTCTCCAAAGACACACAAACCACACACAGAAAAGCCATCACTCTAGAAGCCCCATACATTAAATATATTTGTAAATATGCCACCACTTGCTTGATGAAGATGCTTTACCAACTATATAACATGGAAACTGAGCTATTGATCTTCTGACATTTAAAACCCATTATTTCAGCACCATTGTGAAGATCGGTTGTGAAATTGGGTCAGCCAAAGTATGAACAACAAAGTGAACTGTTTGTATAACGCAAAAATTGGTGCCAGGAAAGGTTTTTCTGGAGTACGTCTTTACACGCTGTTGGGGGTAACAAGGGGCCTGCATACCTGGTTTCAGAAAAATGCTCATTCTATGGAAGTCCAAAGCCAATAGCTACTCAAAAACTAATTTTTAGTCCCTGGGTTTAGACAGCATCATTAGATCCATGTTAAGGCCCCCATACATGTCTAGATTTCCCTTTCAATCATTTAAATTTCATTTAAATTTTGGGGGGAGGGGGGGTCAAGGAAATCAGAGATTGATTGTAATCTATGTCAACTGTAGGAACAGATATTTGATCAAATTTTTTTGGATTGACTAAAAGCGTTATTGAATTAAGGTTCGATTTCAATACAATATTCCCAATTTTAATCGTTTTAGGTTGATCTAACCATGTGGGTGGGCTCCCATAGTTTTTCAATCAATTAACAAAGAAATGGATTGAATTAAGTTGATACGAAAAAGCTAGACGTGTATGGGGGCCTTTAGCCTCAAGTAGTGGCTCATGCAGGGTAATGACCCTTCCCCCATTTAAGCAGTGGTGCTTGGGTCTGGTATCAATCAAGAAAGTTTAAGTATGGTATCTTGGGGGGGGGGGGGGGGGGGGGGGGGGGGGGGGGGTGTCACATATCCAAAAAGGTTCCAAAGCTTTAAGTAAATTGAGATGACAAAGTTAAAACCAAAGGGTGAATGAAGCAAAGGTTTTTAGGTGATGGAGGGTAAAGGTCAATAATATTTGTCAAAGTTTTGAAGCCTTTCATGGTCCATCATAATTTTCTGTCAATTAAAAAGAAACCCCGATAAGAACATGTCCCATGTGGGGGCATGGGCCAGAATACAAATCAGCAGGATGAGTATGAATCCCTCCCGTAATTTTTTTCCTTCTTTGTATTTGTGTTAGATGAACTCCAGTTAAAACAACTTTAAATTTAAATAAAGATGCCATAGAAAGTAAAATATATTAAACCAGTTAAACATGTCCCTGCCAGCCAATTAACGTTAGAAAATAGTGAAGTTTGTTAGGCCATAAATATTCAACATAATAGCTCACTTTATTGGCAGCAACAAATAATACACACAGCCAGCAACAGGAGACGTTGTGCTATAGCATACGACCACAGCTGTATGCTTTATGGCTGCCCAGGACTTCCATAGAGTAAAAACCACTTGAGATATATCACTTCCAAGACAACAGAGGCCATAAACTGGAACAACAGAGCATGCTACTGCTTTAAGACTGGATTGCAATCTCTTAAAATGTTATGGTTAGCACTAAAAACAAAACAAAAAAAAAGGCAAAAAAAACTGTTAAAGCTTTAAGACATTCTGCTTTATCGCATATGCTGTCAACATATTGTTGGCAAAACTGTAAAAGTGGCCACATAAACAATTTATGGATTATGAAAGTAGAATGCTTGTTGTCAGCACAGACATTCCAATAAATTCCTGAAAAAGAATCTATGGAACACTGTAAAAAGGGACAAGACGTTTAAAATAACAACGGTTTTCTTAATTTAATAGGAGCACTAGAAAATGCATAAACTATACCAAGCTGCCATATGTAGGTGAGCAAAATCAGATACTTTGTCCATCATCCCACTGATCGGCTTCGTCTAAACTAAGCATGAGCAAACTATGGCCTGGGGGCCAGATCCAGGCCATTCAGCTTTTTAATAGCCCATTCGCACCTCAGTGAAAAGACTTTCTGGGTCCCCTCCACTTGTTCCCTGCAATAAACATGCATAATGCTCAGGGGTCTGAATATCTGCCTTATCCGTTTACTGCAGTGAACAAGCAGAGGGGAGCCAGAGCGTCTTGTCACTAATGTCAATGTAGGTAAATTTATTTAGTTTTTATATATTTTTTCTTTTAAAAGCAGAAAAGGGAATAAAAAAAATTCCAATATATCTGCCACATGATCAATGATGCCAGGGATGTGAGGAATTAGGACACCTATGGCTTTTACAAGTTCTTGGTCAAATTAAAAGAACCCATTGTGGTTATTTCAACAAAAAAACCATACATACATACAGTTCTCAATGAGAATGCCTATAGCGGTTTGTTGAGAAATCTGACTAAAATCTATATTTGCAAGGTGCCATTAGGTAATAACCCAAAGATCTATGTATAGTAACTATAGGGAACGTGTTAGATTTTTACTTATGGTTTGCCTCTAAATAAATTTTGCAATGATCATTATGGTTGTTTCATTTGCTGAAAAAAAATGGAACGGTGTATTTTGTTTTAGTAAAGCAGGCTACTCTTGGGAATAACCAAGTAAAATGGAAGATCAAGCAGCATACTTAATGGTAAGGTCATCACCAAGGTTGCACATTGCAGGTTCTGATGCTATGCCCATCAACTTGAAACATAGACACAAACAAAAAAAGTTATGAAGCATCCTAGCAATCCAAAAAGACCCCCATACACATTTAGATCACTCCATACAATTTTCTTTAGACCTACCAACAACTAAGGTAGTGCTGGGTCCTCCCTGATAGAATACATTGCGATTGTAAGGTTTAGAAAGGTCTTCATATTACATGGTTTTGGTACAAAGAAAGTGGATTTAGCAGATAGTGTATGGCAAGATTGTAAGGGGGCCTAAAGTCATTCCTGGGGACTGCAGCCTGAGATAGATATATATATATATATATATAAATAAAAAACCTAGCCAAAAACCAATTAAATTTTTTTGGCCTTTGTACCACAGCAGGTAATTTGTTCACATCGATCAATAAATTGCCAGTAATGTTAGGAAATCAAAAAAATTATATAAAATGGCCTCCATTAAAAAAAACACGTATCCATTTCTTCAACCTCAGCTTTATTAAGTCCATAGGCTATGACCACCTCTAATAGTACGCCCTTCCCCTTGGTTACCTGAGAGGTCACAAAGGAGCCCTCTACCTCCAACACACCTTTACCCATAGCACAGATGTTAGCCACCAGTGTTCTATATCTTTCTGTATAAAATATACAAACAGGGGAACAGGCAAAGAGAAAACTAAATTGGGGGTATTGAAGGTTTTTATACATTTACAAGATAAAAAAAATATTAAGAGAAAAGTACAGGGGGAAAAAAGGAACGTGATAGGATATTGGAATCCAAAAGTACGACGAGAAGTAGTGGTGGGTTAGTACAGCTATAGAAAGCCACAAAGGGACGAAGAGCGGCCTATATAAAAAGACACAATTCGTCACAAAATAACATAAGCTCAAGCAATCATCGCCTACTATGAAGTACACCAAAACCACAGGCATACAAGAGGACCGCTATAGCTGTTATTGTTCTAGAGCAGCTGGAATTTTGGCTCCCGACACGGAGAGCCAATAAAGCTGTGGTTTCCGGACTACACTTTAAAAATAAAATAATGCGGCTCCTCCTCAGTAATTTTACAATTTAAGGTCTCTCTCTTTCTTTAGCATCACAGTTCTGCCAAGGAAAACAATTTCCTCTCTTAATGGTTTGGGGGATGGGGGTGTAAAAGGAAGGGAAAAAAAGTCTCAAGTCTTCGGTTTCACTCTTTTGGGCATTCTGAAGAGGAGAGAGTGAAGGAAGGTAGAACAGTGAGAAAATATCGAGCAATTGGTGAGAATTCGCCAGGAAGGGGGTGTGATTTTTATAAATCACAAATTATTAATACACAGACCATTATGCACTAGATTTCTCAGCGGAGCCCAATATTAAATTGCACCCCAAGCAAGCAATTAGCACTTTCTTTATGTTGTCAGAAGTGTTACAGCTGAAACAAAATGAAGTACGCTTGTGAGAAGAAGCTGCGAGAGTGTTTTGTATGGAAGGTATAGAAGGGCGCCAAGAATTTCTGTGATTATTAAAAAGAAAATGGTTCTTGAAATTAATATTCATACAGTCTGAGCTTTAACTCCGTAGTTACAGTAATATGAGAAGACAGCTAACAAAACAAAGTGTTGTATCACAAAAGAACAAAACGGGAGGAAGAGCAATCCATAGCAACAGGGATCATACTTTCATTCATTAAACCTGATGCGATGTAAAGGGGTCCAAATGTTACTCTGTTTTTGTAAAGCAGGGCTATATGTTTATAAAGGGATGGCAGGCAGCAGTAAGATGCATGGTTTCATTACATAATTTAATTGGCAGCTAAAAATAACTTGGTAAGGGCCTGCATCAGTATGTTTAAAGTGGGTGTTCCTCTAGCAAAAAATGATCTGACTATCCGTACAAAGACAGCAGCCAACAGGACATCAAGTTGGTTTCCCCAAAGGTCAATGGAAAGGTATTTATAGCCAACAACAATTTTACCCCTTTCCTAAAAGTCTGGGTTTTAGATAAGCTCTATTGGTTATATATGATGCCACTGTACAGTGTAGCTCAGTGGCACACAGGTACTACTGGAGATTTAATAACAGATTGTGGGCAGGGGTCAGAAAAAGCAGCATGACAGTCTAAAAATTATTTGGGCTGAAGGCACATATAATTCAATATGAATGTGCTAGATTAAAGGGGATGAGCGAAAAGAGGAATATGGGATATAAGCAATGGTCCATGGACATGCCATCAATTCAGCTATATTTACTGTATTTTTCGGACCATAAGACGCACCTTTTCACGCCTGCGTCTTATGGTCCAAATGCGCGACCCCTGCGACCACTGGCGGTCACGTATTGGCTTCCCTCCAGTTCTCCCGGCAAGGAGATTCGGGGAGCTGTCAGATGAGATGCCGGCCACTATCCGGATCTCCCATCTGAACTGTATTGTTGCTTATGCCAGTAGAGCTCAGAGCCCTGCTGGCATAAGCAATGGAGAGAGAGATAGATGAATTGCCATCCTTTCTCCGTGGGAACTGCAATCACTGCAGTTTCCACAGACACAGAGGAGAGGAGACTGTGCAGCTGTCTGCCCACCTCCTCCCGATCACGTAATGTGCTGTGAGTGTACTGCTGCTAGTGACATCTACTGGTTGAATTTGATATTGCATTAATTGAATTCATTGCATTAACCCAATTGATGTGAAAAAATATATTACATTTTTTTCTGGTTTTCCTGCTCTAAAAACTGGGTGCGTCTTATTGTCCGGTGAGTCTTATAGTCTGAAAAATATGGTAAATGAAAAGGTACAGTTGTAAGATTCCAGCCTAGTAAAACAGTTTAGGGAAAGATGCACCATTATTGTTCCCCTGGGCACAAAGCAGGCGCCATAAAGACAAGATGGTAAGGTTGTGATCTCAAAAGGCCTCTCAAAGGTGGAAACAAATTCCAGACAATATAATCACACAATGGTCATATGCTGTGAATTATACTTGCCCACCTGTAATTTTAAAAACCTGAAAATATTGACCAGGGATACTATTCATCACCAGGAGAAAAAAAACATAGAAATCTAAAAAATTAATTCATATTACTTAATTCAGTTGTGAAAAGGGAGCTATGGTTAGGTCTATCAGGGATTATGATAAGGATGTTAAGAAGGACATTTTCCATGGATTCAGCACTTTCTGGGGGGTTAACTAGAAAGATTCTCTGGTAAAGTTTAGGGAACAGAGGTGCATTCACTTTTTAAAAAAAATCACACTTAAAAAAAAAAAAAAAAAAAAAAATCAGTAAAGTTTTTACCCGAAGGAAACATTTAGTAGGCTTTTTCCTGTAAACATTGCTATGTTTTGGCTTTACATATAGAACTTTATTTATATATTTATAGTTACAACATCCAAAGAGTGACTTGGATCGCATTCTAAATGGTTTTACATAAAATAAAAAAAACACACCACAGAATTGTTGTACTGCCTCTGAAATTTCCACATTTGTAAACCTGCGAACACTCAATTCTACAAGATCAGAAAAGAGTGAAGAGGAAATTACCTGCGCAACTGGCATTCGTGTCAGTATGAAAAACCTGAAATGGCAGATCTCCACCAAGTGAACAGCTCTGGGCATGCTGTAATTAGTGTCACCCGTAAACTAAGCAAAGCCAATTTACCTTTAAAATTATTCCTCAGTTAAGAGAAAGACTCAATGACATGCCTGGCTGAGACGCCTACTTCAGAAGTGCTTGGGAATTTAAGAGGTAATCCGAGAACGGTGGGCGTCGTTTCCTGTGCCACACAAATGACATTAAAGTTGAAATATGAGTCAGTCAATCTGTATCAACAAAACTTCTCATGCAGTTTGATTGAGGGGCCAACGATGCAATGAAGTTTTACCCTGCAGCCGACTTTTAATTCCGTACACAGCTGTTGCTTTTTTTTGTCTATTTTTTAAACCGCATTCAAACCAAATCTACTTTTCATCAGAAATAACAAAAAGGTAACTAGAGCGTGCCTAAATTTGCCTCTTTC
>CM070037.1:100395567-100407423 GCA_036250615.1 Ptychadena robeensis | reverse complement strand
ACGCGTCATAGTTTTTCACTGCTGACGCCAGAAATGTGGGGAGGGCAGTGGATTGTACTCTGCTGCGATAACCCATACTATGCCCATACAGCCATACATCTGGTACAGGCGAACCGCTAGGGGGGTTAATAAAATGTTGAGATTACTCTATCAATGTATTTATCTGATGCCTCAAAGTCCATCTGCTACATCCATTTAGGATGACTAGCAGGTTAAACATTTTGGTTTGTATATATAATTGGGATGTTGGCAACCAAAAAATGTGTCACATGACACACTAACCTTGGGTGCTTTGGTTCATTTATCCTTTAAAACCATAATAAAATAAAATAAAACTGTGTTGGGTCATTAGGTATTCAATTTGCATTTGCATTAGCTTTTCATATGCTCCAGCTGAAGGACTTAACCTAAACAGCACAGGCCACTTTAATGCCCACATATTTGAAAGTAAGATTTTTAGATAACGAAGAAGTAAAAAAAACAAAAAAAAAAACACTATAAATTATACACCGCCCAAACCATCAGGAGCAAACTAACACACAGCCCTGATTAACAGATGTGCCTGCATTACAACTGGGAAATATGCCATGGTAACAGGTCTCAGGAACCACTTGCTCGACACAGTTTGTGGGAAAAGGAATGAAGCGGCTGATCTTGTTAGACGCACAAAGAATTGGGAGGTCTGTTGCAGTTTTTCCCACTTTGCAGTCTTGGAAGAGCTCTTTAATTAACTGCGTCTAGCTAAAGACTAAATGTTCCGTTTTCATGGTAAATGCAGCATGAACATTACTGGGACACTATATATTATTATTGTTGTCAAAGATGAAGTCTAGAAAGCATTCACAGTTTCAAGTAGTTCAACATTCTTTACATGGCGGTGTAATTGCTTTCGTTTTATGTCCTCGTCAATTTGGGGTTTAGGTGATGATGCATCACACAGCTTTTTTTCCACTTCTGTCCACCCACAACTGCTATATCTGGCAAATACTTTATTACTTCTATTTCTTTTGATTTCAGTAGTGCCATTTTCTAGATGAGATTAACATACCATACTATTTTCATTACAGTGGAAATCGGTCAGAAGTTGTCTACGTTTTATGGATATCCAATGCAGGTCATACTCTGTTTAAGCTGAGAGGTAATGCTCACCTTAAACAGAGCTGAAAAAAAGACCAATAACCATATATAGTTTCTCAGATGTGCACTAGTGGTGGCATTCACTGCACTAAACTTCTAAAAGACAATACAAAAGGGTATACAATATAACAATAATTGCAAAAAACACACAAGTAAGTAAAATATAACAGCCAGCAAACTGCCTGAGAAAACCATACCCAAGTGGCACATACCAGTTACCTGTATCCTCTTCCAATCTAAAATATACACATAACATCTGACTGAGGGCAAAAACACGCTGAAGTGCGCACACAGACCCATAACCTGTGGTCTTTGAGATCCAGATGTTATATTTGTTGTATATTTCAAAATGGAATGGGATACAGGCAGTACATTTGTGGCACCTGGGCCTGATATTCTCAGGCAGATTTATTATATATATATATATATATATATATATATATATATATATTATAGATTAAACACAGATTATTTTGTTGTTGTTCTTCCCCTTTGCCACAAGATGTCCTCAGTCTGGCTACAACACAACATCATTTCAACAATTTCCTGGAAACAAAGATTGTTCCACCCCTGAGAGCATCCTCTTAACAAGGGATCACAATGAGGGTATATAGTACTGATTGTACATGAAATTTTATTTATGTTAATTTTAGGATGGTAGTATATACAGAATTATTTTCAAGAACAGAGTTCTATGCTGTGGTTTTCATCGCCACAGAAACATGGGCTATGAAAATAGTTTTATCCTGTAACTGATGACACCCAGCAGGAAACTGCTACTCTTGTATATGTCCATTTAGTATTATTAGGAAGAGACATTCTGATATAATATACACAGCATCCACGTGTTTAAAAGCATCAATTTGTAACAAGGGATGAAGTTTAATTTTATTTCGAGATTCTTCTTTACTCGATGTAAGACCATAGGCCAATATACTCAGCTCACACAGTTTCATAAATGAAGAGAAGGATTTTAAAGAACACGTAGAACTCAGGATACAGTCAATATCCGGTACATCAGCTTAAACGTTGCAAACAGTTGTAAACATCCTTAGCACTACAGGGCTTCTCCTTTCAGATGGCTATTATCCATCAAAGATATTCCTCTTTCTTGTTTTCTCCCACAATAACAATAGCAACCCATGGGGGAGTAGAGCAAGGTGCCTGCACTCCCCCAGGAGGGGTCCTTATGTACCAGAGACTCACATAGAAAGTCCAAGTCTGTCCAGGAGCCAAAATACAAAAGATGTTTACCTCATGAATCCAGGAAGACAATATCCCCTAAAATGGCCGCCCAAATCTTGTGAGACTATCAACTCTCATAGGCGCACTGTACCCTAAATTATGGATTACCTCTAATAGCCAACTAAGGAAATTGCAGGTAGCTACAATAGTCTTATTTTTATGTAGTTATCTGCATCCTAGACTGTGAGAGGCGGAGGCACCTAATCTCTGTCACTCTCTCTACTGCAATGTTATGGGGTATATGTCTAAAGCCCTCTTACAAATTTCTCCTATAGGTTGGAGGCCACCAAATATGTTTAGGCCAAGATGCTCGCTTTTAAACAATAGCAGAGAATTGCCATTCATATATGTCCCAGGTGCCCAACCTGTGGCCCGGGGGCCGCATGCGGCCCTTTGGGTGTTCTTTGGCGGCCCCCCTTGGTCCTCCCCCAAAATCTTACTGTTATTGCATAGGCCATAGGAACTCACCTGTCCACCGATCCCCGGCTGACAGGTCCTCGTCTGGGAACTTCTTACAATGGGAAGAGGAGGAGAGGCGATAAACTTACATGATGAGGGTACATAAAAGGCAAACAACGACCCAGATAGTGCCTGAGCAAGTCCCTCGCCTCTCCTCTTCTCCTCTAGCGTTGCTGGGGCATCAGCAGACTGGTGAGTCTTCTATTTCACAAATGAACGAGAGTAGATTGTATAATATATATAATATATATACACTACCAATATTACAAGGTTTCAGATAGAAGGTATGCCTTAATTTACTCTCATCAGGACCATAAATACATAGTTTACTTGAGCTTGAATGTGCATGTACTGACTGTCAGTTTGACAGTCAAAGCCCAATGGGAATTTCCCTATGGGAAACTGCCTGGTGACCTTAACTCTCCCATAAGTATGACAAGTCTACAAATTAAATGAAACATATGATAGAGTTTAAGTAATGGATTTCAGGCATTACCACTCATCACAGTGCTCATTGGGTCATACTTAGTTAGACTAACTCAAGGTGAGAATCTTTTACATCTTTTACTTACAGCAAACTACTACGAATTGAGGTAATACAATGGATGGGGAAAAATACAAAGTTTTTTGGCATCTTTTAAATTCTCGCTTCATTGGTAAAGCTTTATGGGTCAAACTAAAGTTCTGCTAGAAAGTGATGTTTTTTGTAAAAGGCTACAATATTTCCTGTACAGCAGCGCCAGATCTCTGATTTTTTTTTTGTGTTGCCTGGGGTTGCACTATAGAGCAGAATCTCAAAAGGTCAGAATTAAAATATGTTGCTGCTCCTGCTTGCAGGTTCCTTTGTTCTACCCTGTGATTTAAAAGGTCATGGATTATTCCAATGGGATCTGCATATTTAAATCACGTTTATATTACAAATGTAATTAACAACGACATTGCAAAAGTACAAGAGTATGTGGGAAAGAGTCCCCAGCCAGATTACTAGACTAGAACTCCACAAGAGACCTTGTACAACCCCGACCCGATTCCGCCTCCGTTTCCTGGAACCAGCGGCAAAGTACACGCCAATCAAGCCAGGCGTCACTGCAGTGTTCTAAACATGGTTTACTTAAGCAGTAACAAAAAACAAGCAACTGCAGGCGGCAACATATGTACTAAACTGGTAAAATGCAGTCCTATTACTTAAATGTTCTTTATCAGGACATTGTGATTATCAAACAGGTTAGGTCATTTTTAGGATAAAATAAAATATTATATATAGCAGACTTCTCCTGAGAGGATTCGACTAGTCGCCTCTGTGTTCACACACACAGAGAGTACAAGACCTTCTCTCCGCTATTTGCATGCTGACTGGCTACATGCAGTCTCTGCCTCTGAGTGAGGGGAGGGAACGGAGATTATTTTGCCTCCCCTCCCTACCAATGCGGTCTAGATTTTAAAAAAATCAAGATAGGAAAACATTTATTTGTTGCTGTATTTTAAAAATAGCCTGCCTAGGCAAAAAAAATAAAAATAAATCATTCATATCAAATCACCTTCCTTTCCCTCCCCACCAAAACTGCTCTGACTAGCATGTATGCCGTGTCTGCCTCTGATACAGAGACCGAGAAACAAGACCTTCCCCTCTCTGTGTGTATGCTGTCTCTGATTGACTGGTAGGGAAGGAGAGGGGATGTCTGTGTGATGACCACATAAATAGTCATCATCGACTTTATTTTGGAGACATTATTTTCCAAATAACAGCACAAATGGAAACAAAAAAAAAAAAAAAGGTGTTTCCATAATGTCTCAAATTTTAATGATAGTCCATGAGGTCATACTTTAATATATGTTCACTAAATGCCTTAGCAAAACCAAGCTACATTTTGATTTATTTACTTTGTGGCTACTTAGGGCCCCCAGACACGTTGAGATTTTTTTAGTTCGATCCACCGATTTGTTTTGTCAATTGGCCGGAAATCTATGCCTGTCCACATGGTTCAAATATCTGTTTCTCTACGCGGGGGGTATCGGAAAACTTTAATCGGGCTATGTCGATCGAAAAGTCTCAAAGTATATGGTGGCCTTTAAGAGATATAATTTAAAGATTTAAGCGGGATATAGACTGTTATATTTGCTGCCATTTTTGCTGCAGATCGACTGCCATGCACACTCGAGGCGATCAATATGCCACGAGTTCTGCCCACCTTAACATCAGGCCAGAAATCGATCGGCCAAATTACAAACATATCTGTAACTTTTAGGAGCGTGCACAATTCCAGGAACCACTTGCAGTGCATGATGATGTCATCACGTGCAATCAATCTGCTGAGACATCGTCATGGATTCTAAATGTCTATGCCCAGCTTCAGCCAGCATGTGATAAGGAATTATAAGTCATACCTGTGTGGCTTCCATCTATAACATCAAGAGAATGTTCAAAAGGTCAACTGCAGCATCCCCATCTCCAACTACAATAAAAGCGATGGCACACAAAACAGACCTTGGTAGCCCCTGTAGTCTCACAAGGTGGCTAATTCAATGTCTAATAGAGCACAGGTGGATTGGATACAAACAAAGCAATAAGCCAAAAAAATATTGGCTTTGAAAATGTCAGCCTTCATATTAGAGTGAAAAACACTGCCTCAGCTTGTGTACAAATCATGCATTATACATTTCCTGTACAAAGCCATCCAGGTTGTATGATGTTTGGACAGTACAGGGCTCTGTCTATACTTCCAGCTCGTAATGCACCCTAGACAGACATTATCAAGCGGAAAGAGCTCCCCGTTGTATCATAATCCTTAAATCACACAGCTGTTCTCACTGCGGCAAATAAAATCTTAATGTTCCATTAGATCATTGCAGGTTATCAATAAAAGGTTAAAACGCTATTGGAACATCTCTAGACATTATCCGGTTCTTCTTTCAAGGGAATAGAAGACCGCAGGCCGGTCAACGTTACCTTTCCATGAACGGGTGCACATGACCATTAAGCAAGGCTGGAGACATGGGTAACCTCAGCTGAAAAAGATCTGGTAGCTCCAACAGCTGACCTTTCTTCCTGGAAATGTTAGTTGCTTGGCTGTCATGCTGATTTAATAGCATCAAAGCTTTAGAAGTCACTGATCCAGAAGAGGGATAAGGAGCTCTGAGTTTACTGGTATGAAATCAGCAAGATGTTCAGGCGCTTTGATTACCATAAAGAACGTTAGAAACAACCACATTGATCTTGGCACCATATTGCATGAATAAGACTCTAGTCTTTCCTATTAAGGTTAACATGACTTCTAAGCCAATAGAAGAGGTATGTAGAGGAACTAAAGATCTATACTCCGTAGTGATGACCGAACTGTCCACCGTGAACGTTCACTTTTCTTCTTGCCGGCAAACTGTAAGGGTGTTTGACCCGCCCCTTTTGCCGATGAAAAGAAGTCTAACCCTTCCTTCAGCCGGACCAGG
Source organism: Ptychadena robeensis (assembly GCA_036250615.1). Taxonomy (NCBI): domain Eukaryota; kingdom Metazoa; phylum Chordata; class Amphibia; order Anura; family Ptychadenidae; genus Ptychadena; species Ptychadena robeensis. Next base: position 100,401,138 of record CM070037.1, on the reverse strand, counting down.
CACAGAAAGGTGTGGCCGGAGGAAGAATTTGTTTACTAGAAACAGTGTAGAGACACACGATCTCTAGTGCTATACCAGGTATGGACCGGAAGGGATGTCTGTCCAACATCACTTCCGGTTTAGGATCAAGGAACTGTGTGTTCCATATACCGGAAGTGACGTTGTGGGGTAATTTCCTGTATAGTTCCGATTCAAATTTCCAGCCAACAGATGGGGAATTTAAAGTTCTCCGTGAATAGACGGACGTCAGACTTGTAATATGAGGACCTTTCTAAACCTTCCAATCACTATGTATTCTATCAGGGAGGCCTATATACTACAAAGTTGTTGGGAAATCTAATGGAAATTGTATGGAGTGATCTAAAGGTGTATGGGGGGCTTTAGGCAGCACGGTAGCTCAGTAGTTAGAAGTTTTACCATGCAGGAATCTTGCCCAATATCTGGAATGAGTTTGCATGTTGTGTCTGCATGGGGTTTCCACATTTTAGAAACTTTAGCGTTAATATGACTTAGATTATGGACTTTGACTGTATTCGTTCTACATGGCTACAATAGAGACATTAGATTGTGAGCTCCTCCAAGATACCCTGTAAGGCGCTACATAAAATGTTGCCCCCTATATAGATGAGGTAAAAGGCACATTAGTTCACCTGAGCAATAACCATTTAACAATTATAGCGAGCCAAAGAAAAAGCTCAAGTTGCTTTGGAGAGAGTTTTGGAGCATTTACAAATCACGATGCAATGCTTTTTGTATTGAATGTCAACCTGCATCAAAATACACATCAATGTACATCGATGCGAGACATCATGCGTCAGTGGGCATCACAATGCGTGCCAACGCTTGTCTTAATGCTTGCAATGATATGCGCTTTGATGAGCTTCCATTTAGGTCAATGTTAAATGCATAAAAACGCAGAGATGTGAATCCGTCCTCCATCAAGGTTCTTCGCTAGGGTTTGAGCCATCTTGTGACCCTGCAGAAACTCCCAAGCTTAAACAGGGATACAATGTAATTTAGTGAAACATTTGCAATTCTAAAATTCTGTTCTTGAGCAATCAATAAAAACTAGTAAGAGTTTAATGAATTTTCTATGCACAGTAGTAACTGATGGATTAACTGAAAAATATGATCAACCATTTGCATATTTTGCAAGTGCATAAATAATTCACAACCTATTAAAAAACATGTTTTATGTGCTGACAGGGAAGAAAAAGCCTTGAACCAACATTGTAACTTAGGCTGGAATTTGCATGAAGTGAAGGCAGAATAAACACTTTGGTAACTTAATATGGAATTTTAACCCACAAAGTAAATCAAAATCCACTTATAAATGGTACTAGTGATGGCCGAACTGCCCGCAAGGCGAACAGTTTGGCCACGAACAAGCATGTTCGCCCTCCTTCTCACCGGCGGACAGTACGGGTGTTCGACCCGCCCTGTCCGCCGGCGAGAAGGAGCCCTCTATTCTTTCTCCGGTGGGATCATTAGCAGCGAGATCCTGCCGCAGGAAGAATATTTCACTGAAGACCGGGTAGATAAGCCGGTCTTTCAGTGAAAACCGGCTTGTGAAACCCGGATGTGACGACAGTGACGTCACATCCGGTTAGCACAACCAGGAACTATGCGTTCCAGGTGCCGGATGTGACGTCATGTGGCGTTTTCCCGATTCAAATTCCCCGCCTAGAGACCAGTGTTTCCCAACAACTTCACCCTCCCAATATAAACACAGGTTTAGAATGAGGGCACCCACCCCAGAGTACTTTCGCTCCCCCCAGTTTGGGAACCACTGCCATACATGGATCAATTTTGCGTTCGATTCCCAATCGATCGCTGTCCCCATTATATTGGGAATCGAACGCAGTCACAACAAGTGTGATCAATCGATCCTTTTAAAAGAAATGACGATCGAACAGAGATGTTGATAAATCCCTGTTCAATTGGCATTTTGTTGGCTGGGACCAAGATCCCCATTCAGAGTATCGAACGGGAGTTAATCGAGCAAAGTACTGCTGATTGATTTGCAGAACCATTCTAGAATGATCGCACAGGAATTGACCCATTTATGGTACCTTTAGACCAGGGCAACAAACTAACTATCCATGGCAACTAAAAAATTTTGTGCATTATTCACATGGTCATCAAAACAGGTTGAGGGGTAAATCTGCCTGGTGGGACAGCAGTGGAACTTAAGGAAGAGGAGTCCTTAGAATGTGTACTTAAGGTAGCCATACACAGGCTCATCTTCATCAGATTTTTTGGCCAATCGGACTGTTCCCACCAATTGCCCGACCGCAAATCTGGTACGCCAACCTGGTCAGATTGACCAGCAATCTCCCGCATGTCAGACTGCATGGTGATCGACAGGTCGATAAATTCCCGGCTGATCCCATTACTTTGAATGGGGATGGCAACACCATTCAAAGTAATATCCGGCACACAAAGGGTGCCCGCTGCTCCTCTGAGGGGCCGGCTGCAGCATAATGATGTCATCACCCTATGGTCTGTCCCTCATCGAGGGAGAATTGTAGCGTGTATGGCTAGCTTTAGAAAATAACCTAGAGACTATCCATTACATAGGACTGTGGTAGAAAAATTAGATTGTGCGCTCCTCTGAGAGAAAGTTTATGATAAGACAATCCACTAAAGCGCAGTTTAATATGTTGGCGCTATATAAAAATTAGATAATAATGTAATCATGATTTGCAGAGCAAGGCCATGAAGCTATCTAAAGCAACTGTAATATATTAGACTGCTGAAAGCTAGTAAATGCCCCCGTGCAGATCCAAACATCCAAAATAGCAGCCATTCATTTTAAGTGACACTTCTAAGAAAAATATTTTCAATTATCCCAATTTGATTTAATATCTCCTGTAAATGACTAAATATATTAGTTAAAGGATTTAATTGCATAAAAATTATAAGTTTGGACCACCATTCTTGCACAATGAGGTACAGGTAATCGATGTGAGAGGACATCATATAGTGGTTGAGAAGGAGAACGTTAAAAGGAATGCAGCTATGAGCTGGGTGTTCAGGAGAAATTAGATGAAAAGAATTCTGTTCAGCTTTTACGGACCTTGAAGGTCAATGAATTACAACAGATGTGCCCTGGTTTGAACCACAAAGACTGAACAAATGATAACTGCTATTGTCAGACTATATCAATCGCTGCCATATGTCTGCATTGGCACAAAATGGAAACACTAATCAAATGCAACCCGGCACATTACATCCTTTCTGCAAACATCCACATACTCCATTTTTTTTCTACTGCAAATTTCTTTTTAAGAAAGAAAATAAAAAACATGTCTAGAATTACAAAGTGTGGGCAAGATCGCCCTTTCTTACATCTTTAACAGGCAGGCAGCATCCCTCAGCCAATAGTCCTCGGTAGAACCTGGCATTGTTCATTATATATTATTTTTGGTATCTTGCTTTAGTGGAGATAAGGTCAAAGCTGGATTTAGGCCCAGTCTACACTCCCTTAAGTCTCCGAAAGGTCCTGGTGTGCACATTAGTGGTACTCTTGTACTCAAAAGGGGCCAAATACTAGCTATGCATACCTGCATTATTGTAACAAAGCTCATATGCGTACTAACAACTTGGAGGCACAAAATTTTAAATGTACACAATTTATATCAGTTAGATAACTGCAGGGAAACCAACTATAAAAGGTTGCAGTTAGGGGTGTGAAATTGGCAATGTAAATTAATAATCCCAAAAATTGGACTTCTAGGGAAGTTTGAGATCTGGGTGATAAAAGTCAAAGTAAGCCTATGTAAGGGTGAAATCTGACAAAAGAAAAGCACTGTGTGACAGCTGGAATAGGACTATGAAAGGTTGACATTTGGACTGCTGGTAGTCTCAGGGGTTAGTTACTAAGCCAGAACATTTCAAGGTTGCACTACTGAGGTATGATATCTGGGGGTTCAAACGTGTTTTACTAGGAGAGTAGTAGAGTTACATTTGACCCAAAGCCAGCTGATGACCTGAGGACAGAGACAGCTAATCAGAGGCTCAGTCAGGAACAGGGAGGTCCATCTGCAGCAAAATCCTACCATACCATGCAGGAAGCTACCGCAGGAGGACAGTGAGGGAGACCGTGAGGAAGAGCACATACATATGGGGCGAGTACCAACCCCCATCTCCTGGTACTCATCTGAGTAGCTAACTAAAAAAAAAAAAGTTATGTGCACCCTTGCCTATGTCTCTTACTCTTCCCCAAGAGTAACAGCCAGCATATCACCAGAATTTAGTACTACCCTTTTCTAAAAGTGTAAATGAAGTTCTTTTGTTTGCTTTCTACTGAAACAACCAAAAGGGAAAACTAAAAACAAAAGGAAAATTTCCATTTTAGGGGTCATCCAGACAGGTGTGTCCTATGGGCAGGATCTCCTTTTTTATTGGGGAACATTGGATTTCACTTTGTCTTGGCGACAATGGTGTCTGTTACAAGCAGGAATACACCAATATTGACAGGGCTCTAACCCCGCTAGTGGATCACTAAGGTGGCACCATCCTTATTCAAGAGAAAACTGCTTCTCCCAGCAGCGGCTCTCATTACAGGAACCGATAATGCGCTCTCTGGAGGGCGAGAAAACAGGTGAGCGAAGCTCACAAGAGAGTCTCTAAGCAACTGAGCAATTATGTAGAAAACAGGCTTGCAAGCAAATGCAAAGAGGATTCTGGGGCAGGTGCATAGGTGTCAGAGATGGTTAGTAAACCAGCAAAACATCAGCGCCCCGCCAAAAGTGTCAAGTACGCCTCATACAAGAATGAGGAGCTCATCGAAAACTATGTATTCAATATATGTCACTCAACAATGGCAGGATGACTAATGCTATCTGACTGCCAGTCACACTGCATTAAAAGGACAGAACACAAAACACTATTAACCTTTTCAGGGAACACACAAGGTTGTCGTCTTGCAGGAAGCCATTGAGAGAATCTACAAAGATTTGCAACAAAAATTATATGATTGCATCCCAACAGGGGCAGCAGAACAAACACTGACTGCCCTGCAAGATTGTAGTACAAGAAAATAAAATATATTGGCAAGACAGAGATACAAAAAACATTTCAGAGAGGAGACTAGAAGCCTTAATATGTACAGTCTTGAGGAAAGGAGGGGGACATGATTGAAATCCTACTATGAAGCAAAAAAAAAAATAAGTTGTGTTGCCACGGCAAAGTGCATCCATCAACGTTTGTGGACTCTTCAGAACACTTCCTGCTGTGTCAGTTTCCTGTTCCCAGTGTATCCCATTGCTGATCATTTCCTCTAATGACATATCGATCAGCAGGAGGAGCCACAAAACATAGCGCTAGACCAGTAATCTAGGAGAAAGACAATATAAGCCTGAACATGGTTAAGAAGGGTAGCATTGGCCATTTGTTTCTAGAGACACTGATTAGTAGATATGACAAGACATAACAATAAACCAATAACAGCACCACTAGGGCCAAAGTTTTAAATCTTGGTCGTGTCAGTATTTGTACATTTAAATGCTCCTCCAGTGTTCTGAGATCCTTCAGGTACTTACAGACACTCAAAGGCATACTGGTAGG
>CM070037.1:100375273-100395447 GCA_036250615.1 Ptychadena robeensis | reverse complement strand
CAATGAAAAGAATTGGGAGCTCCTCTGACAGATAGTTATAAATATGAGATACTATAACACATCTTCCAAAAAGTCACCAAAAGAGTGCAAATAGTTAAGTAGGGCAGAATTAAAAAATCAAAAACAATAAAACTTTTTGCCATTTTACCAAGAAAAACGATTACATCCAGAGGTTCCAACCTAAAGCCACCTTGGCAGACTGCGGACATCCTTGACCAGCTACAGAAAAAAATATATATAAACCACACCACAATGAGTGCACAAAACAATGGCAGAAATCCCCAAACTCAGCTGAACTATTCTTTCATCTGGTTACCGATTCTGAAACAAAAGTGGGTACAAAACAAAATGCTTGCATTCACTTCCTGTTCTGGAGACACAGTCATACCTTGGCCAGCAGTTTTAATGGGAGGTGGGGACATTTGCCATATAGTCCTCAAAAACAAAACAAGTTCCCCTTTAAAGCGAAGCATCAATGCTAATATACAACATCATAGTGTTAGGGTGTGTAACTTGTTGTGCTTTATTCTTTTTTTTTTTTTAAGGGATTTACAGGTTTCTTTACAACTTGTTGTAAAGAAACCTGTAAATCCCTTCACAGCCTTTGACAAATGATTATCTTGGAGAAGATTGCTGAACTGGATTGCACTCGGTTTAATAGCCTCTATACAAACTATATAATTATTATAAATAAAATTTACATATTTACACCAAAACCATATTCAAAATGAAGGCCTTGTGATAACCTAATTTTGCTTCTTTAGAGTTCCCCTTTATCTAATTTTACACACACTCCCCCTATACGGGCAGCTGCTTATAATTTATAATTCTTTTATTAGAAACTCCATCGTGTTCCAAGCCATTCACCCAGCCTAAATCACACAAAGGTTGGGAATCAATACACCTTTTGTACCAGCAGCGATTAGTATACAGTAAAAGCTCATTTATTTCTTTTCTCCTCCTCAAGCTCTTCAGGGATTATAAAAGCATTAAAGTGACTGAATGTCACTGACAAATAACTAGAAGCAACTACAGTACATTTTCTGAACTATGAGGGGAGATGGATGAGAGCCGACATTCGAGCCTTGGAAGATAAAGAGGCAAGGCTTAAAAGACAACTCCAGGAAGTGCAAACATTTTAGACTAATCGTGAAAGACAAACAGCAACTAAAATGGCCAATCACATACATGTACTTTATTTCACAACGCAATGCAAGCAAACAAGTCAGAAGGATACACAACACATTGTGTGGTGGGGCCTTTATTCAAAGGTGAACCTAACCAACCCATTTAAGGGTCAACCCAAAATCAAGAACTAGAAGAATTCAAATTTGTTGGAGAACATATTAAGGTAAATTGATGACGTTTATTTTTGTCGTTACAGCCTCAATATTCTTTTTTAATTATGAATTATGCAACCGACCTTCAAACAAGGTCTTCCAATACAAATGAAATGCTCACATGTTGTATACAAACAATAAAAAAGGCAACTACACTACTTGCTATCCCAGCTTTTAAGACTTCATTCTTTACGTCAAGGTGAACAGCACCATGCAGCATATATCTGAACAATGCACCCCTCAGAAAGCAGCAATGACTAAAAGGTAAAAAAATGTCTTCAGATACAACAAATACAAGGACGAAAAAGGGAAAAAATACCTTTTAGAATACACACATTGACTGGCCTTCAAGATTTGCATCCACCTAAATGTTTATTATCCAAGTCATTAGTACGATTCAAAAGGTCAAGCTGTATTCAGTAAAAACATCTAATTCACTTGAACAGGAGAAGTGCATATGTAACTTCCGTGGAAGCACAAAACCTTTAAATGTTGATCAGTATTTTCGGAAGATAAAATGGTTTTCAAATAGAAATGAATGGAATGAAAAGACACAAGAATATTTATGCTTACATATTCTTTCCAGGCTCCAGCCTGCTCAGTCTCATTCCAGACTGGATGCAAAAAATTATTAACTCAGAAAATCTAAATTAGATTAAAAATCAGAGTACCAATCTGCTATCATAGGGGCGATTAGATTTTTTTCTAAAAACTAAACTAAATCTTTTTAGAGCAAAAATCAAATAGGCAGGCAAATGGAAGGCATGGTAATGCACACAAATGTGTGTTACACCAAGCCGTAACACATCCAGCGGGAACAAGCCCTTTCTTTACATCGCCGTATCTCAATGTTTTGAGGGGTTTCTTTAGGCGCGTACACACATTTTTGTTAACAAATTCTAGACCTAAAAAGTTTTTCCCCCCTATTGAATACCCCCATTCAGCTTGTGTAAACTCAAACTATTTCAGATCAGAAAAACTCTGTAAATGTTAAAACCTTGGCTTTGCTTATCATCCTATGCTCCAATCAAACACTTGATTGTAATCTTTATACATTATATGCACTGAAAAATTCTGATTACAAATCAGGAGCGGTTTGGAAATTGTTGATAAGAACAAGAAACAATATTAAAAATGGCAATGAGAAACTCACCTTGACGACACCTTAATCCAGTGGTTCCCAAACTGGGGGGCGGGCGAATGTATTCCAGAGGGGCGCAGGCCCTCGTTCTTAACCTGTGTTTGAATAGGGAGGGCTCAATAATGTTCCTAAATAGAAAAGGGAGGGCCGTGCAAGGAAAGTTTGGGAACCACTGCCTTAAGCAAAGAGGGCAGTAAAAAGATTTTCAGTGACTAGATCATGATGAAATGTCAGGTATTTTCATATAGCCCAAATCAGATAACAAATATTTTTAAATTGGTGCTTTCTTGAACACTGACTAGTCTTCCATTTCATGGCCACAAGACCAATTCAAGTATGCTTTGTGATGACTGCAAACTGCATGGGCCCCAAGACTAAACTGCTCCTTGAGTAATGCACCCCACTACATCCAATGGTTTGCACCTACAACATCTAGTGCAATAAACCACAATGCCAAAAACCCACTAACTAAAGTCCGATTAATTAGCACTGGATTGTTTGAAGAAAAGATTTTGCTGTGAATGAGGTTGCTAAAAAGCTAAACTCCAGGAAAACTACCACATATAAAATATGTCAGTTACACTCTAATACTACATTAATACAGAAAACCGAGATTATATAACCAAGTACCGTCCCCGGAGAGCAAAGGCAGGTGGCAGCCATGCATACACATAGCCTAGCAGTTGAACATTAAAAACTTAAGAAAAGATAGGAACACAAAGCAAAAAGAACATTGTAAAACTTTTTTTTTACCATTTTGCTGCATAAAATATCTACAAACAGTCAAAAGCTATTTGGAGATGTAAGCGCGCACAGCAAACACATCACACTATTATGCTAATGTAAAACGACACAACACATCCACGGCAAGGTGAGGCTTGCTATGGTTCTGCCAATGCTCAGCGTCCAGGAATATGATCCCAATAGAATTCAGTGACGCAGCTGGAGATTGTTTTAATGAAAACGGAAAGGAGAGGCAAATGGTTTACCGACACAGAAACCCATAAGCTACAAAGCAAACCAACATGCAATGTAAATGCTAATAATCACACCTATTCATTGCAGAGTTCGAAAAAACATATGGAAGTGTCTATTTATAGGTCCCATGCTCGGCAAAAAGAAAAAAAAAACTGGTATGTTTACAGTGCTTTGTGAATCAGAATCTTTACAGCTGAAACTTTCAGATTTAATATTTATTTCCACACAACTTTGTCTTGTGCAGTTCAGGTTTATTCTAACCTTTTTGTTAACCATTTCCGCAGTGTTCACACTAAATGGATATTTCATGCATCATTTATAAAGCGACTGTATCGCCAAAGCTATCTATTGGAACACAACATGTATTTCATTGGGCCTAGCGAGCTGGATGATGTAAATGACAAATTCACTAGTTTCAAAAAAAACCTTGGATACACTATAGTTCAAGGTTTAGCATAGACTTTTTATATAATGTAAAAAGGTTTCCATATGGTCTTTTGCCTTATTAGGTTAGCCATACACATGCCGATAAGCGGCAGATTTTTAACCTGACCGACGGGCGTGCGCGCTCACGCCGGTCAGGTTGAAAATCGGCTGCTTATCGGCATGTGCCCACATGGGGCGACAGATCCCTGTCGCCCCACAGCTCGGCCGGCCAGAACGGACATGTCCGATAATCTCTGGCCGGCGTCTTCATTGCAGCTTATGGCCGGCACACAAAGGGTGCCCAGCCGATTGAAGGGGCCCCATAATGCACCGGGATGCTAACGTGATGACGTCATCACGTTAGCATCCCGGAACATATCGGGGCAGGTCTGCCTGCACACCATCGGGGTGTGTATGGCAGGCATAAGTCTTTATCTTTTTTTATCCTTTTCATTCTCTAAATAAGTTTGACTTAATTGGTTTACCATTCACTATGATCAGCTGCTCACTTGCCCCCAAGTTATCTATCTTCATCTAGAAAACCATTTAATATTTTTGAAAGAAAAAAAAGTGACTATAAAGCCAGCTTGCTACCCACTCTGCCAGAACTTTAGCATTTTTTAGCTAGCCATACACACATCACATTCTACATCGATCGAGCCATTTGATCGGCTTATGCAATTTTAATATTGCCTGTAAGTGAAATATCAATAGATGGTACCATCATAGTAGATCAATGCCAAACATAGTCCCATCAGTTACAAATCCATCTAAATATCTAGATATTTGTACAATTGACTAAAAGACTAAAACGTTTTTAACCTAGATCAATTGAGTAAAAAGAAATCCATTTCAAGCAGACCTATCATCTAAAATAAATCAGGAGAGCACCAATCTGCAGAATTGCATACTTTATGGTGGGGGGGGGGGGCCCTACACACCAAAAACTAGGAAAGCGAAAATTATACAAATCCTGCAAAGCTACTTCCCGTTCGTGACATGCGCAAGAAGACTTGAGAAGGGGAACGTCTACCACTAGAAGGGCAGCATGTTGAGGGACTTCGAGATAGATAGCTGCACTGGCTCATCTAGCGTCTGAAGCTAGACACACACTGGTAGATCTGTAAAAAGATTTAAGTACAATCAATCAACGTGTGCGCTCAAGGTGATCGATTGTACTCTAATCTTTTTACAAACCTACCTGTGTGTGCCTTCCAACATGTTGGAAAATCCTGTTCAATCTCCATTACTTTGCATGAAGACATGAATCTTCATACAAAGTAGAGGAACAGCTGGCTCCTGCCTCCTTCCTCTGCAGCTGTCCATTGTCAGTGTGAAGGGGGCAGAGCCAGCACTCCTCACTCGGATCGGAAGCTGCTGCTGTTGTGAGAGAGGCCGGCTGGATTGAGGTCTTCCCTGCATGTAGCGTGTTCTGATTCACACAGGCTACAAGCTGGGGAGAACGGGTCCCCATTGAACGGGAATCGATGTGCCCATGTGGTGCACATTGATTTGCGTTCAATTAATCCCCGATCAACCACAGCGTGGTGACATCACCATGCTGTGATTGATCGGAGATTGATTGTATGGGAATTAACCCGTGTGTGGCTAGCTTTAGTATTTGGATGGATAGCAAGTTCAACTCCATGTTTAACATAAAACTTTTACTTTGGAGTGCAGTGAGCTGTAAAACCTATTATTTTTTCCCATATAGAGTTCTACTTTAAAATCTTCACACTTCTACAGATCTGCAATCATGCGAGGTTTAGCGTCTTGTTTAGCAGTACCAATAGTGACAGTTCAATCCCCAGTCAAGCTACAGAGAAGTAACGACATCAATGCACCCTTTTCCCTGAAGGAGCGCACCGCACAGCTCTTTCATGAAAGAATAGGTTACCCGTTTTGTTAAAAAGTAAGGCCTTTGGGAAGAGCCAACTGAGAACGACTACCTTAAGAAGAGCCCTTTGATCCTATGTGTGCCTCAGCTCAAGAAAGACATTTCAATGCAATATATTTTCAATTATAAGACAGATATTTTATTTGTAAGCTCCCCTCATACGCTTACATCTTTTATCTCTCAAGGACATAATTTTTTTTACTTTCATCGTGAATATAAATGAGGTCTTGGAGATAAAGACTTATTTCAACACGGATCAAGTGAAAAATCCACATTATTTAATAATGTCAAGGAACATTTAACACTCCAGCTCAGTGTTTTCCTTAACAGAAATCCATTACCACAAGCAAGAGAACAACACATTGCACTGCCAAGCAGCACTACCAATAAACACAATATAAAGAATATTCAAGATTTATTTTTAAGAAATTGTTAGAACAGCTTGGTCTTTCTCACCAGGCGGCCATTACTGGCAATCACCACAGCCAGGTTGATGTCCCCGATGTCATCACAGGGGACATGCATCCAGGAAGAAGCCAGACATTGATGGAGAATACCGCTGCCGGTTCATCTGGATAAGGCTGTTAACCCTTAGGGGGTCCATACATGGCTCAATTTTGTAATAGATTTAAGCATAACCGAGCAACGTGTGCTCATGGTGCTCGAATCCATTACAAAATTGAGCCGTGTACGCCTTTCTTTGTGCAGGATTAATCGATCCCACTCAAAAAAGGTTGATCGAACTGGAAACGGTTAGGTCTGTAAATCCCAGGTGATCTGACAAGCTGCACAGAGACACAGAAGGCTGTGTCTCTGTGCTCTACAGCCTGTGATCGGCTCCTGGAAAAAGGGGGTGAAGCCTATCATGGCTATGTAAACTACACAGCCAACGCCCCCCTCCTCTGTGTGGCTCTCCCCACAGCAACCAACCAGTGCTATGTGCTATTTTTGGTAGGAAAATTGCTCAACACCAGATAAGGGACCCTATCGAATGGGTATCGACCCGTGTATGGGCACCTTTACCCTAAGCCACTGAAGATAACTGCAGGGGAGGTTAAACCCAAATTTTGGGCTCCTACCAGATTGAGACCAGTTACAAGACTTAAAAAAATTTTATTTTGGTTTTTTTGTTATTTTTTAGGTTAAAAAACAAACATTACTTCCCTACATGGAGTCTTGATCCAGGCAAACCATGTAGATAAAAATCCCATACTTCCCTTTCCCTCTTCCACGCCAACATTCCTGGAGTTTCCAATCCTCCGGTCTCGGTCTCTTCACTAATACAGATCTGAATCCAGTGATGTTCCAAATCTGGTTGGCCTGGTGCAAGTGGACCTCTACCTTCCCAAATTCCCTTGTGGCCAGAATACGCCCCAAGCTTGTGTCACAGGTGGTGCCGTGCTCCATTTTAACAGATTTCACCAGGTAAGTATTTATATCTTTTTTTTTTTCCTCCAATCTGCCTACCTCTTGTACCAATAATAAGAAGCAGATACAGAGGTGGTAGGTCCACTTTAATGGATTGTCTACCAGTGGGACATCCTGAATAAAGTCCTAAAGGGCTTTGAGAAATTGTGTCCCATTACTGGCATTATCCAGGGAACCACAATCTGGTTTCCATTATATTCCCTCATTCATATTGCAGTGCATTTCTTGGATTTACAAGGACATGTCAGTTTGTAAATATTATTCTCCTAGGTTCACATTCACACGGGAACATTTCCTGAATTAATGTATCCAACGGGCCTTTTGTCATATCTAAAAAGTCTAGTGAAGAAGTTTTTACAATCTTCAAATACCAGAATAATCAGAGGACTTCAGATAAGAAGCAAAATCGCTGGAGTACACAGTAGTAAACACGGCTTCCTGACCCCTTCACTACAAATCACTGTCTATGCCATAAGTGGCTTCTATTTTATTCATGTTCTAGTGCATGAGACAAGAGTAACTGGACAAAAAGGGACTCTATAAAAAATAAAAAAACAACACTACGGGTGATTAACTTTGTGTATAGGTAGGTGCTGACCTTGACCTTGATTTGTGTTTGAGGGCATCAGGAAAGCAGCCAGGTCTTTCGAAACAGCCAGATTTTAACATTGAGTCAGAGCCAACCATTTTGCAATAAGGCAAATAGAGATGAAAGAAAGACCCGCCTACTGCTTGTGGCATACTATGCCTGTCAATGTATATATGAAGTGGATGGAAGACCTGCATCAGGAGAGCACATGGGCATTACAGCGACCACAACCCAGGCACGTGCCCCTCCCCCCCCAATCCAACACTGGCCTCTGGACACATCAACTCCTAAGCACTGGCATTCTCTCATACAGGGCTATGTACAGGAGGATGGCTGAAGATACTATACCCATATGAAGAAGAGGCCACTCATGCCAGCACAAATTGAAAAAACTCATGGGCCCCCATACACCTTCAGATTTCTGTCAGATTTCCTTTAGATCTCCTTTTGTTTTACCAAAACCATGTAATATGAGGGACTTTCTAAACCATCAAGTCTACCTGTGTTCAATCGCAAAGGACCCTATACTACATAGTTGTTGGTAGATCTAAAGGATCTGACAGGGATCTAAAAGGTATATGGCCAGCTTAAAGCAACGTGAGCGGTCACTATGCTTGATTACAAATTACACTAATTACACTAATCTGTTTACAAATCTACCCGTGTGAGCCTTCCTTCGAGCGGGATCAATAGAGCTTGTCGAAGAATCTCGATTGAAGGGGGTTCCAACATGTTGGAAAACCCCGTTCAATCTCCATTACTTTGCATGGAGACGTGAGTCTACATGCATAGTATTGAAGGAGCTTCTGCTCATGGACTCCACTGTCAGTGTGAAGGGAACGGAGCAAGCAGCAGAAGCTGTGAGAGACAAGCTGGCTTTCTCCCCAGCTTGCAGCATGTTGTGATTCACACGTGCTGCAAGTGGGGAGAACGGGTCCGAATTGAACGGAAATCGATGTGCCCATATGGTGCACATCGATTTCCGTGCAATCGACCCCCCGATCAATCACAATGTGGTGGCATCACCACACTGTAAATTGATCGGGGGTCGATTGCATGGGAATCTACCCGTTTGTGCCTAGCTTAACACATACCTCCTGAACATATATGCATCTAATATATCCCATCCATCGATATGGGACAGAACTAAAAATCTGCAAAAACAGCATTTACAGCAAATGTTAAAAGGAAATTGGCAGCATCTATAAATGTCATTTCTGCAGGACAGCAATATTTTAAATCCAAGCCAGGAAAGACCTTTTCATAAAACACAAAAAAAAGGAAAAGGAAACATCTAAACTCTATAATCAAATGTTGTTTCTTTCTGTAAAAGGTTACAGTTTGAGTTCCAAAAACAGTGCAGCAAGAAATTTCATATAAAGATTCACGCACACACCCCTTCAGGTTCAAAACTCTGTTCTTTATGGCCTTTTAATGCAATGTGGAGAAGTGTCACATCATAAAATAAAATGGTGCGATTACCTCTGACATTTTGTAGAGATCATTTTTACCTACTAAGCACACCTCTGACTAAAGCTAGCCCCACGGTTCAATTTTGGTTCAATTGATGCTCGATTAGATCGAGGAATTCAATCGTCTAATCGAAAATCGATCTTAAATCGCATCAACATACACCCCACATTGAGTTTGCGATTATGGTGAGATTTCGATTCCAAAATATTACTAAAATCGTCGATTTTGGTATGGAAACGATTGAAGTGGTCTATGTTATGTATATCTAATCTAATCGATCCAGGAGAAACGCCACAAACATCGACGATTATAAAACTATTTTGGCACAATCGACTATGATTTTCCAACATGTCCGATCAAAATTAGATAAATTTTTCTGCCTTCATCGAACAATTATCGTTGGTCGTACCATGTGGGCATTTCTCGATTTTCATTCAATCGATGAAAAAATTCATCTAAATCGGGCATCGATTGAACCAAAATCGAACTGTGTGTGGCTAGCTTTAAAGGTGTCCATCCACGGCTTGATTTTTAATAGATTAGAGCGCAATTGAGAAACGTGCGCATTCACAGCACTCTATTGTGCTCTAATCTATAACCAAAACCAGGCTGTGGATGCCTTTCTTCAAGCAGGATGAACAGATGAGGTTCCTTATCCAAAGAATTGACAGGGAATCGGGTACCTAAAGTGGTGCAACTTGATTACCGCCTAATCGACGGGTGCCCAAGCGCAGTGTGGCGACATCATCACCACTCAAACAGGTTGTATTTTGGAGCGCCGGTCGGGACCTTAAGTTTTAGAAAAACTCTGAACTTTGCAGCAATCCAATATGAGTGCTCAAGATTAAAGAACTGAACATTGAAAGCTTGGTACCCCACCTTTTATAGAAGGAACTGTACAATGAGATAAATGGACCCAACCCAAAACAATCTTCACCCATAAGGTTTTGAAAAAGAAAAAAAAAAAAGAAAAGAAAAAAAAAAAAAAAAACACACGGCCACAACTTCAGATGGTCTCCACGACTTCCCCCCTCACTGTGTGTGACCAGAGACTATGCAAAGAAAAAGTACTTAATTGTTTTACTTACAACATTTCCTGATTAACTCAATATCCTCTGGTTGTTTTGTCTAGGAAACCGGGAGGAGCAAACAAATGTGCATAGGATGAAAAAATTCAACATGTTTTTATACTTTCTTTGTGTTCATTACACTGTACACTGGAGCCAACACCTATAAATACAAGGGCCAGATTGGTTTGGGACTGCTGCTAGACATTTTTTTTTCTAATATGGAATAAAAAAAAAAAAAAAAAAAAAAAAAAAAAAAAAGGGTAACCCCAAGGAGAAGCTCATTCTCAACAAATCACCAACCCTGCTAACACATGCCACGTCTTCAAGGTTGGCATTACATGTCTCTCAACGCCTACGTTACCAACATGAAAATAAGCAGGTTCATTTACAGCCCTCCATGTCTCTGTCTCCTTTCCCTTTACTTGCCATCACCTTTGCTCATATTCTTCTCTCACCTAAGTAACGACATAAAAGCAGCAAAAATGACGGAATGACTTCAGCAATTAGAGAACCGGCAGAACAAAATATTAACAGATGTCAAAAAGCATGTCTCAGTTCAACCGCATTTCTTGCAATTATCTAATCTTGTCTCATTAGTGCAGATTAAGTAATTCTCTAATTATATTGTTACAATTATCAATTAGAACACCTTTTTTTTCTAAGCAGAGCAAAAAAGTACAGAGCAAAGTACATTGACATCTTTTGCCATCTGCATTGTGTGCTTCAGATGAGAGATCCATTAGTGGTGGAACGTGTACTGACCTAAACAAGCAAATGTCCAAAAAATATGGTATGTATATATAATTAACACTTGGGTATATGAAAACAGTAACCAACAGTCTTAAACGTACCAACAAGTCTTTGGAGTATAGGACGAAGCCGGAGTACCTGGAGAAAACCCACACAGACAAGAAAAAACCCAAAACCCGTGAAGTGTGAAACCTGTCCATTTTTATTGTAGTCTGGGTCCTTGTAGGAGACAGACCAACTAAAAAGCCGGAAACACACAGCTCGATATTGGCGCCATTCAAGGTTTCCGGCAGCAGCGCGATGATGTAATCGCCCTGTTGCAGGATATAGGAGCTGGAGACACAGCACTGCTGTGTCTCCAGCGATGCTTTGCATGGAGATCCGTGGTCGGACATGGACCCTGGTTCACGATCACATGTCCGATATCCCTGTTTTGGAGTAAGATTGATTGGTCCTGCTCTAAAAACAGGGATGGCCGCATTAGATTTGGGCCAGATAGATGGCCAGGAGCACACACTGCGCTCAAAGTGTCCATCGATCTGGCCCATATCTATACGTGCGTTCCCTCCTAAACTGTCCAGATAGCCAATGTATCTAGGAACAAAAGCAAGCAGCAGCAGTTTTAAACTTCAGCTACTCTATCCAAAATTAGAATAAATAAATGGCAGGGGGTTGGGTTTTTAACTATGTAAAAATGGCTCACATTTCTAATCCAATGGAATTATAAAATTGGGCCAGTCTAGTACAGATCCATGTTGTGGTCTTGGCTTGTTCAGCTTATGCACAATCATCCCACTACAAAAAAAAAAATCCTGGCTCAAAAGGTTAATGAGAACTAAAAGAATTTAGACCCTGTAGCTCAACCTGAAAACAAAAATTATTTTCTTTTGAGTTTATGTACTTTTAGCTAGCTGCCTTTCATAGAATATTGCACCAGTGTACAAAATGGCCGCCTTGACTAAATATGAAAAGGTAAATTAGCAAACTTACTTCCAAGCACTTTTTAAAATTTCAAGACTGTGTTAATAGAACAAGAGGTCTATCTAAGCAATACAGATCTAAGCACTATTGATCCATTTTGAAGAAAGACCTTTAAAAACTTGACAGAAATAGATTGGGAGGGACAGACACTTTCAGAGCAAACAAAGGACAATCAACGCATACATTATAGCAAGCTAGTTCATAGTTCTCTGGTAATTAATAGAAAACATATGTACTCTATTCCACAGCGTATTCTCTTCCTAAATTCAGTTGTTAGAAGTCCAGATGCTAAAACTTGATATTTCTCTAGTGAACGCACAAAACACGAGTGACCTTTTTACCCCTTACCCTTTTTTTCCCCCCACGTTTGGACAATGTATAGCTCTGTTATCTAGGATTGTTTTACATCGGATGCCTGTCCATAAAAGTTTCCTAGCACAACACTCAAACTAAAGAAATGCATTGTTTTCTAAAATAACTCAACAGAAAAATTTGTATAATTACTATAGTCTTGTTTTGCCATTTAGTGGAATTAAATTCATATAAAGTCCCCGTCACAAAAGCTGCCTTACGGAAAAAAGACTACACACCAAACTAGGGAGCTACAGCAAAAGGTTTGGCACCTTAACTTTTTAGAATATATTCCCTTTATTATTTTTAATTGGTGAACCGGAAAATAAAAACAGGTTTTGCTCCTATGGGGCTTAACTCGTTTGCAAATATATAATATATATATTAAAGCAGTACTCCTCCATAACGCTCACCCCTCAATCTATAGCATGTTCACCCTAATGATTAAGCCCATTGATTGAGCAAAACACTGTAAAAGGAAGTTTTATTAAAAGGTTCTTCTAATCGAACAAAGGATTTTGTGTTCTGCAAAATGCTATTAATCTACTTTATATTGGTATACCAAACATTTTTAAAGATTATTAGGTTTAAGATTTTACAAGACCTAATAAATTTTCTATAAATTTACTCATAATTTGGGTTTGAACAACATTAAACATGAAATGCTTTCATCTCCCTCCCTGTTCCAACTTCAGAATGTCAAACCAAAGAAAGTGACAAAATAACCCCCGGCATCCCACTGCCTAACCACCATACCAGCTCAATGGACCAGAAGACGGCTCTGCTCTTTATTTTAGGACTAGAAGTTATATCTGTTCAAATTACACAACACTAAAATACAAGGACACGCAAATTAACCATGTCCTATACAGGGTTTTGAATTATTATATATTAAACATACACACTGTTTTATGTAAACATCAAATTATAACAGATTTTGTAACAAGCGGCAACGTAGGGACACACACACACACAGTTTTTTAGAATGTTAACATAGATGGTTTGTAATAAAGCCAAGTAAACTGATGCAAAACATATTTGCTACACTCACCCCATCACTCAGCAGTTTGCTCCAGTGCCATCACAATGAGTGCCTATTACTGGAGTGGTAGTACAGAAGCACTGCCAGTGAAGTAGGCAGGGGGGGGGGGGGGGGGGGGGGGGGGGGGGGGGGGGGGGGACAGATCCATCTACGGCAGTGGGCATCACGGTAAAGGTAAAGTAGTGAGTACATATGGAAAGGGGAGGGCTATCAGGATAGGTCAGGGGGAAGTAAACGTAGGACATTGAAACAGCTAGAGGGTCATTGGCCATGTACAGTCTATGTGTGCCACCACCCAAAAGAGGGCAACACACACTGTATGCCTAGGGATTGGGACACAAACTACACACCGTATGCACTGTACAGTGTGTATTACGGTGGGAATACATGGGTCGATTATTTCGTTCGAAAATACAGTGTATACATTCGATATAGGCACAATTGATATTTGATCAAAATATCAAACAGCCTGATCGAATCCATCATTGATTGCTCAAAAATCTATACGTGTATTCCTACCTTAACACGTACCCCCACATTTCTTCAGCTTTTTTGATACAACATTAACATGGATGGGAAAAGGATAGTTAAAATCTATGGAAAAGTGTTTCCTAAAAGCAACAAATGCATTTATTGAAGACACATTCAATGCTTATTCAATAGTAGCATTACTGTGCCAACATAGCTAACTGCGTTCACATCGATTACTTTTTTTTGTTTAATTAGTTTTTGCAATTAAACAGTAAAAAACAATAGTACAAAACAAAAAAACAAACAAAATCACACCAAGTGCTGCAGTGTGTAATGCTCGGCATACACACACCGAGCAGGTCAGATAGACCTGCTCCGATGTATGCCGAGATGCTAACTTGATGACGTCATCATGTTCGCATCCCATTGCATTATGGGGCCCCTTCTATCGGCCGGGCACCCTTTGTGTGCCGGCCACAAGCTGCATGAAGACACCGTCTTCATTGCAGCTTATGGCATCGGCTTGCATCGGCCAGAGAAGATCGGACATGTCCGTTCTCTGGCCGGCCGTGCTGTGGGGCGGCAGGGATGGCCGATTTTTAACCTGACCGACGGCGTGAGCGCGCACGCCCGTCGGTCAGATTAAAAATCGGCCGCTTATCGGCATGTGTATGCCTAGCATTAAACTCTATTAGAGAACACAGAGCCCATATAAATGTTCATAGGATCAGGAGAGTACAGTTCTGTGAAGCTCAGGTGTAGCAAGTCCAGAAATATGGTTCCAAATGAGCCGTCAATGACTCATATAAAGCCCGAGATTATTTGTCGACAAGACACATGCACACAACCATTCGAACACTCTGGAAAACTGAAGCCCCAACTGGAGTGCCCTGCATTGTTCTGTATGGAGAGAATCGGGGTAGCCTCAGAAGGACACCCAGGCCCCCAGAAATGGTGGCAGCCTCTACTGGCATATGTTGCCTGGTAGTATACATTGGTTACTTTCACGCAACACTTGTGTGTGTACACAGCCATTTCATAGCATGTCCATGGCTCTTAACTTTATTAAAGTTTTTCATTTTGACTGATAGAGTATTTGAATTTGGCACTCCTGACCTTAAAAAAAAAATAAAAAAAAAAAATCAGATAGTAATACGAGTGAATGAAAAAATCTGACCAATCATAGAACTTTGATTTTCTCAACAAGCAAGCAGAATATCAGCACCCCCCCCCCCCCCCCCCCCCCCCCCCCCCAATACAAGCCAGCATGTTCCTCTACATCTGCCTTGGACAACCCAGAGCTGTGCAGCTGTCAAGTCTCACACCTGCAATTGAAGCTCTCAGCTCCCACTGCCGAGTACGTATATAGCAATCTTTAAGCATATGTGCTGAAAGCACCATCACCACGTCAATCTCATTTCCAACAACAACAAAGAAACATCTTAACCCACAGGACTCCCAATTACTGTAACTTATTTCAACAAAATTCCAACAAAGTGGAAAAGCGAAAAGACACCTAAATTAACAGGCATTGTCTGAAAAGCAATCACCCAACGCATGCTGTTATGCCAAACGCTGCTGGCGAAACACAGGCCTAAAATTGCACTAAATGGGACCATTTGCATTGCAGCTTAAAAAGTTTGTATTGCTACCAAAACTGTAGTATCAGATCAGGTTTATGACACAAACCCTATGCTAGAACATTGCCCACAAAACAGGGCATCTAGTACTAGACTAGCTGTTAAGTCCCGGCCAAGGGACTTTCATACATGGACCAAGTAATAACCAACACATTTATCAATATGTGTGGTCCCTGGATAACAAAAATGTGTTGCTTAAAGTGAAAATGCACTAATAAAATATCAAGTTCAAACCGGGAATGGGCTAGTGTATTGCCTCCCTTCCACTTTAAATAATTAGACTTACACCATGGGATATACAAGTGTTGAGCTCCTTTATGAAACAGTTATGGCCAGGATTATTCTGAAAAGGGCAGCGTTATACAGTATGTTGTGCAATGTAAAAAGGACAACATTTAGCCTGAAAAATATGTTAGCAAGACACCCTTTCTCCCCTATTTAAAATCAATGTGAAAAGTTTCAAACATCCTGGGAGCAATAGCTATGCATCCCAGGAGGCTGGAATGTGCTCCATTCCACCCGATTAAGCCAAAAGGCCACGTCAAAGAGGGAGATCTTTTGGAGGATCAACTTATTGAAACACATTTTACAATTAGATGGCACGAGTCGGCATTTACATTAACATTCTGCATTGCAATATATGATGCGACGCAGACTCATCCCACCTCCCATATGTAGTTGGTCATAGGCAAGTTGTTAGTGCCAGATTGTAAACAGTGTCTCTCCATAAGTTGGGTTTACAGAATTGGTACTGCTAATGTGTAGACACATGTTAAAGTTTCAGCCGCACACACTCTGGTGGAGCTATCACCTGCCACTTGCCTTTTGGCTAAGCTGGAAAAATATAGAATGAATACTTCACGGACCAGACCTGCCTTTTTGTTGGAACATGCTGTACATTAACTATATTTGTGAATGGCTGTGTTTCTGATTCTTTCTTTTTCAAAATTTCTCACTAAAACTATAGGGTGCGTCTTATAGTGCAAAAAATACTGTATATGGGGAAAAACCATATTCCAGTAGTTGGAGAGCATTTCCCTCTCTTTGTTGGTATATATGACAAGTGAAGAAGCTCAATAAAGCTTCAGCAATTTCACTAAGAAATCAACAGTGCCTTAGATCTCTACAGATATAAGGCCTCTCAAGCACCCTTTCAAACAACCACACCAATATAGGGGGGATGTCAAAAAAGAAGTGTGAATTTTTTTTTTCAGGTTACTAAACCATTCTTGACTACACATCATTAGAATGAATTGAAACCATTAAAAAAATATATATATATATATATATATCACGTTAAATCTGCCCCCTTAAAGTTTGAAGTAAAATAAGATTATACTGGGATTTCTAGAAAATTAAAAAATGCATTTGAAAAAGCAAAAAGGAGCCAACACTGAGCAGATTGAGCCTCGACTTCATTCTCTATGCTGATTTATCAGGAGTAAACTGCCGTTCTTTCAAATGAAATATGCAGTCTTTCTGGGAAACTCAATGTTTTTGCATTAACATGAGATAAGATAATTTAACTAAACACAATGGAGTAAGAAAAAGTGACACTTTCAAATTAAATCTTCCCAATATAATTAAAACAAGCCGAACAAAATAGTTATTTCAAAGACTCTTGTATATAAGAGGTCCTCATTGACTTTCATTTAATACAGTTACAGAAGAGCCTGAGATTTTCTTGTATGGCAACCCAATTCAGCTAAAAACAAACTCTACAATGAAGGAGAAGCCAATTAGTACCTTGGTCCTCCCTTTCAGCAAAGATGCCTGTACATCTTTGGGGACAATCTTTATAGAATCTGGGAGCAATTGCTTTTCCAATATAATCCATATTTAAAATTTTATGGTATGTGTGTTTAGATTTGCCTGGTAAGCAGTACATTTGACAAGTTCAAATGAGGGGAAAAGCGTATAAATATATATAGTAAGCAATTAAAAGCAAGCCTTGTGACAAAAGGATATCAATTAAAACAGGATATGTTAGGAGTCTCACCAATGTCTCAGAAGGAACGTTCCTTAAATATCACATTCTAAAGAATAACGGGTACAAATCTTCCCAGCAAGTGCTCTACACAGAACCAAAATTACCCAAGGGAAAAAGGCTTTGCATGTGTGAAACCAACAGACAAGTCAGATCAAGAATGGTGTTAAAAAGGTTGAAGATGGAGTCCGTTGGCAAAAAACTGAACAGGTTTCCTTACCAAATGAATACAAACTGCCCACTGCCCATCTGATGTTCCTACAGATCTTAGTGGTCCAGTGTATTGAAACCATTACGGACTAATTATGCTCACATATGGGTTTACAATTTTCATGAAATTGGAGAAAATCAGGACAGTTGGACATTTTGTTTCTCCAATACCTATGGAATGGGTCCACTGGATCTAAACAGATGTTTAGAGTGGTCTTATTTATTTTGTTGGCCTTCGATAAAACCTCTTCAGCATAATATGAAGAAAAAAAAAAAAAAAAAAAAAAAAAAAGAAGAAGATCTATACATACTTCCATACATATACAGCTGAGGAACAAGAGGAATACAGATCTAACTCAACGGATTTCATCTTCAATCGCATTCTCCAACTGTATTTACAGTGTTCATGCTAGAAGTCCTAGTCTCCACTCCACGCCTAACCTTCATTCAGCATATAATATAATATGGGTGGCTGAATCTGGTTTTTATTGTTGCAAAGCAGACATACATATTCCATGATGAAGCTCACTGCAGGAGCAAAACAATGAATGGCCATTATAAATCCATTTGGACTACATCATTATCAGGCCACACTGCAACCGAATCCCATTTTCCCTTTGCAAATTCAATTCCCATCAATAACCCAAATACATCAGTGGCTGGTCATGTTTCCAACTTCATTTTTTTTTATAAGAGGGAAAAAAACACTGTAAAGGATTATGGTCAAACCTATACTGAACAAGCTGCAATTACTATTGTTAATGCATGTGATTGAAGTCGCAGAAGAAGGGAAAAAAATGCAAATGAATCCCAGTTATCTTTCGAAGGTGAAATTACAAAAAATGTTACATTTCAGATCACGCTTACAAGGACTTCGCTAAAAACGTAACCAAAATATATAAATAACGCTCTATGTATTCATGTGCCTCCTCCAAACATAGCCTTGATCCATCCATCCGTTGATCGACTGCAGTATGCCCAAAGCCATGTGGACAAACCACAAAAGTTTTGGGACAGTGTTCTGTGGACCGATGAAACAAAATTAGAACTGTTTGGGCCCATGGATCAACGCTAGGTTTAGAGGAGGAAGAACAAGGCCTCTAAAGAAAAGAACACCTTGCCTACTGTGAAGCATGGCGGCGGGTCAATCATGCTTTGGGGCAGTTTTGCTTCTGCAGGTACAGGGAAGCGTCAGCGTGTGCAAGGTAACATGAATTCTCTTCAGTACCAGGAGATACTAGAAGGAAATGTGATGCAGTCTGTCACAAACCTGAGGCTTGGGAGGTGTTGGACCTTTCAGCAGGATAATGATGCCAAGCATACCTCCAAGTCTACTAGAGCATGGTTGCAGATTAAAGGCACATTTTGGAGTGGTCATCGCAGTCACCAGACTTAAATCCGATTGAGAACCTCTGGTGGGACTGGAAGAAAGCAGTTGCAGGGCACAAGCCTAAGAATGTGACTGAACTGGAGGCTTTTGCCAATGAAGAATGGGCTAAGATATCCGTAGATCGCTGCAAGACACTTGTGTCAAGCTATGCTTCACGTTTAAAAGCGGTTATAACTGGAAAAGGATGCTGTACTAAGTACTAAGAATGAATGTCACTCGGGGGTTGAATAAAACGGATAATGATGTGAGCACAGAAAAAGACATTTGTGGTTATTTCATTATAAATGTTATGCTACATTTGTCTGACTTACAAGCGCCTCGCTAATTTCATTGTAAACAAGATGACTGAAATGATCAAAATCAATGTCAAAATGGCCAAAACACTCAATTTCAGTGGGGGTTGAATAATTTTGAACACAACTGTTGGTGTCCAAAGAAGATCACAAGTGGCCATTTCAGGTTAGACAAAAGCAGGCATTACCGCTTTTAACATCAGGGAATGGCACTTTAAAATCAATGGTCTGGCATCACAAAAGGTGCCATATGGCAGTCCCACACGTCCATCGACTGTTGGTCGACACGTCAAGACTCTGTTGCGTATGCACCGCATCAACATAACTGCGGCAGATATATTGATCTATGGACATGAGTAACCCCTGAGGATCTGTGTACACTTTTATGTCGATTTATGTATTCAATGTGTTTGTTGTATGTACATTTTTTAACAAAACGCACATTGGAGGTGAAATTTGCTCTGTTTGGACTATTGTGTTAATGGTCTAACAGCACGTGTACAGATGTGTACATCTGCAATATTGTGCATTGTTTCCGATTGATCTGATGTCATTACTTCATCTTTTGTCCTGTGTATAATACATGTATTGCTTTGACATATTGAGTGGCCCTTAAAGTCCCCTCACCCTGGTCTATTCCAGGGGAAATGTTGGGTGATGTGTTTATGCCATCATCAACCTCTGTCTATTGTTTTTGGGATGTTGTCCGCTATACAT
>CM070037.1:100335272-100360678 GCA_036250615.1 Ptychadena robeensis | reverse complement strand
TCTTTCTACCCAAATCCCTTTTATTTAAAATGTGCCATTTGATAATTAAAAACAGATATGGCTTAACTTTTTTCCTCCCGACGGGCCGCTATCACATTCGTATGCAGCCCATGCTGCATGATTGCTTTAACTTCATTTACTTGTTAAGATAACAATGAATTAATTTGCGGTAAACATGAGGCAGAATGCATAAACAATATGCTTCGGAACAATTAAAAATAAAGTCACAGTTTTCAGAAGCCAACATCTCTAAACCCAAACATTTAACGCATGCCTAAATAGCTAAAATTCTCATCTAGGTGTGCGCGCCGAATGCAAACAGTTTGCAGAGAAACCATATAATGATGCAAAACCCTGGGGCTTACATGTGAGGCAAAATAAACAACTATATTTAGATCCAGAGTACTCCATTAGAGCATCGCACCAATTAGGATATGATGCAACTGCTGTCAACATACTGAAAATTTCAGTCATATTTAATCTCAAACAAAAGGAAGCATCGCCTTTGTGAAGTCAGTCTTGGCTGAAAGAGACAGATTTCTTAAAAAAATTTTTTTTAGGAGAAAACAGATTCTTATTATTAAAGCCGATTTGTACAAACTCTTGTCCAGTAAGAACATTGCTTGTTCCGATTCGGTTTCACATAGTGAGATTCTCATGATAGGAAGCTTAATGAAAAAATTCCATCTGCCCCCATACTGCACAGTCTTCCAGTCTATGGCTGGCCCTTTTCATTTACTGGATTCCATTCCTGCCATCTAAAGATAAACAACCATGAAGATTATGGAGAAGGGATTAAAGGAATCAAAAATCCTTAACTGAAGCAGTACATAGCATAATCAAGCCTTCTTAAAACAAGGTAATTACACGGCCAAATCCATGACAAGTCGCAAAAGTTTAGTTAGAAACCCACGTCTATAATGCTTTGCATCATATGTTGGTGGTATCCAAGCCCCCCCCACATTTCAAGTAGGCATTCTGACATTTGCATTAACTATTCCCTAGAGGGAACTCACAGGGTGCATCAGTTCAGGAGACTATTGATAGTAGTGCCAAGGTAAAAAGCTGTAAAAGTTTTAAGCACTATGTTTCTTGTTGGAGGAACGCACATTTTCTCTTGGGAAGCTGTCCTCGAAGATTATTGTGGGAAACCATCATCCTTAAGAGCGGATTTTCAAATATAACAAAACACCATCATTTAAAGATTGGTAGAAGGCTTGTGTCAACATCCAAAGATAGCTTGAAGGGAGTTAATGAAGCTTAAGAAGGTAAAATGCAGCTGTCAAATTGTAAATGACCTTAGAAACGTCTTAAACGGATACCAAATGCGAGCGCAATACATGTGAAAGACAACCTACATTTATCCATAACACAAGCTGCATATACAAGGTTCAAAGTATATTGGCAGGCAAATAGTAAATTTTTATATAGGACTATAAATCACATATATAAAAGAGGGAATACTGTGAATAGAGGCCGAGAAATAGGTTTACAAGAGAAGATAGTTGGGGTCCATGGCTAGAGCACTTTAGGAAATATAGATCCAACACTAAACTACAAGAACAGGGGTCAAATGTGCCTGATTCAATTATATATGTGCTTGACATTTGTGTTATAGGATTACACTTCGTTTGTTCCAGATTCAATGTCTAAGCAAAACTCAAGTTTGTTTCCATATGAAAAGGTTCCTCATTATATCTGAAAAGAAATAGCAATTGTAGACATTTTTCAATAAATGTCAATGTTGGCCGGTGACTTTATTAATGTTGTAAATTAGGCCCACTGTGGGGTTTTTTTTTTGTACTTCATACATTAAGAATAACATATCCCACAAAACTTCTAAAGCAGGGATACAGTTATATATCAAAATCATTCCACTGTTTGTGTATGCTCTTTAAATTAGGTATGGTTTTGTGTGAATTGATTTGAAAAAAAAAAAAAAAAATACCCAATGGAATGCTCATTTGCATTTGTCTAAGTGCCAGCAACATTAAACTCCTGGAGGATAGAGGAGAAATCTTCTAAAGAAAAAGTAAGGCCAGGGTGTGTGGCCAAGCATTATAGCCCACAGGAATTGTACCTTCCGCCTCTCAATGCCCATTTCTCCCAGCCCATAGGAAGCCACTAGCAAGTAGTGCTGTGTGTAAGAGGACAGGTGAATATTTATTTTGTTTACAGTAGCACATGGCCGGCATCCAAAATAGCCCAGTGTCAGTTTCCATCCCGTATTTACACCCTTGTTAAAATACTATGGCTTGGTCCTGCATAACAAGCATGCTCTCTAGAGCTCAGCAAATATAATTTGAAACCCAAGAAACGTGGGCCTTGGGCACAAAGGAGCTCCAAAACCCCGATCAGCTTACAGAGACCAAATAAACACATCAAGCTTAAATCATTTATGAAAAGGTGCAAAAGGCTTACAATTCATTTTCAAAAGAAAGCAAAAACTTCTTGAGGAATAATGCCTCCTTAGCTGAGTAAACATTAGAATGCACCAAACAGTAGGAAGCATGTGTTAAATACCACCACCTGAGCATGAACACAAATAATCAGTTTAAATTCCATTTCCGCTTTTGCCCCCTGAACCTTTGATGGAGGTTTAGTCGTAGAAATGATTTCTCAATGTTAAAGTGAAACACGTCAGAGAGGAGAAGACCCCCAGGGGAGTTATTTCGAGACTGTATGTGGTTTATATATTAATAAAGAACTTTGGACTTCTTGTCCCATGTGCAGAGTTTTGTATTGTATGGTGGACCGGAGCAGCTTGGAGATTGGGCAAATGATTGCTCCTACACCATTGAGCCCAGTCATTTGTTAATTTTGCCTGTGAGGAAGCCAGTGTCTTGCCTGGAGGAAATGACTTTGGATGCACATAATACAGGCAACCATCATGGGCAGACTCCAAATCCCTGGTCGTTAGTGATAATGCCAGAAACATGGGACTGCCCATGCTGCTTGCCTGCATTTTCCAACTGGCATTGGTGTCCCAGAAAATCGATCACTGGACGGCATTGGGGCAAGACACCACCTAATTAGCAGGAACAGGTAAACCAACTGGAGTGTGGTTCGGGGTAAATGCTTTTGGAAAATAAACTTGCCCCTGCCACACTCGAGAATGCCTACGGGGAGTTTAAAAAAGTTAGTGCAATACTTAAGCTGGGACGTTTAGATTTCCCAGCAATCAATCCTTTAAAAAATCTGCATGCGATTCTGGAATCTATTCCAATTACAAAATCAACCTCACACGGTTCAATCAAGGATCTTGTGATCTCCAGCTCGCAGCTGTGCTAATGAGAAATTATGTAATGTGGGTTGTTTGCCAACAGGTTGATCGGTAGGAACAATTGCATGTCTCCATTAATGTTCTGTGATTCCAGAGCAATCAACTTAATTTTACAGACAGGTCCGATTCCTGCACGATCTATTTTACATGCAATTTAGGGTCAAATCAAGCGATTGATCAGTAATAGATAGAGATAGAGATAGATAGATAGATATATATATCTATCTCTATCTCACACAGACCACTGTACAAGCATGTAATTCAAAAGACAAGTCTGTAAAACAGAGGAATGCACCAAGAGGTGGATAATTACATGTTTGAAAATAATCTCCCTTGTATGCGCATTAATCAGACAGACAAACAATATAAATAAAGTGAAGAGAAAAGAGAAACAGCAAATCTGAAAGCCCAGGTAAAAACAAAAGATAGAAGATATCAGTCCAGTCTTTGGTATATCATGCCAGCACGGTCTTTTAAGCTTTAGTTCCACTTTAAACAACTTCTTTAAAACTTTCTGACGGCAATACAAATTTTATCCACTGGCTAATGCCGTCTGTCTCAGAAGCCGAGATTGATCCTCCTCCACAGCAAACCTCAGATGTGGTAATACACTGACCATGATCTCCCCATAGCGCTGTCCTTTCATATGAAGAAAATGTTGATTCTCTGAGAACTGTTTGTGAAAGAGAAAAAACAGGAGAGAAAAAAAAAAAAAAAAGGAAGAAGAAGGACTTCTCTGACCTTGAGGCTGATCAAAGCAAATCAGAAATAAGCTGTTTTTATTAGAGAGGAGGAGAATCAATTGTTTGTCAGACATGCAGCTAGACACCTAATTGCTGTATAATAAAGCACAGATTTCTAAGCAGAAGCTGCTGCATTCACAAAATAACCTGAGTTATTGCAGTTTTTAGTTGTCATTCAGCGCTGGCTATTTAAACGCTGGACTAAAACAAAACCCACATACAATGGTAACAAATAGGAGGTGAGAGGGTTTAAATGGCCTATTCACACTTTAATTGCATGTTTCGCAATTATTTAATTTACATTTGCTGTCGCTTACCAGATCTCCGATATTGGGGTGTTTATTTTACCTCAAGGTTGCTTCATTCACTTTATAGTGTCTAGGAAAGATCAATGTAGAACCATCTACTATATAGTATACCACTGTTAATTCCAACAGTACTTGACGGTTTATTGAAAATGTTAAATTTGTTCTTAAACTATCCACAATTTTTCATTCCATTTGATAATATGGTCCACAGACAGTCTTGAAATAATATCCACAAGGTTCATAATGAAAGAATGAGTCCATCAAACAATACACATTGCATCATCATTGTGCTGAGGGAGGTAGGACTGTCTGGCTTTCTGCACAGTGCGGCTGAATTTCTAACAAATACAGACACAACTTGAGCTTAGTTAATCACTCAAACTTATGTAAATCGAAAAGGAAAAATCGAGGCACTCAAGGCATCCGACAAGTCTTCAGGTCATTGGAGGAAAAAAAAAAAAAAAAAACCCCAGTACCACTTACCAGTCCTGGGACTGGAATGAAATCAGCTACACCAGCTTTTCTCAACCTTTTTAGATCTAAGACCCCAGAAGGAGTGACATCAAAGTGTCACCTTCTGTATTTGAAACAGGAAGTGACACTTCCGCATTCCAAATACCAGAAGTAATACTCCACAACATAAACTTCAGCAAAATGTGATGAGTGAAATGCCCCTTACCTTATATTTTCCCACCCTGCACATCATTTGCACAAGCATCAGAAGGGAGAGTAATGCCCCCTCCTAACACCCCACATCCTGCTTGTGGGAATCAGAGATGCTGCTTGTTAATGCCTTCAATGAAGGCAGCGACCCCTGTGAAATAGTCGTTTGACCCCCAAGGCGTGTAACGACCCACAGGTTGAGAAACACTGACCTACACCATCACTCACTAGGCCTATACCAAAATCAACTATAGTACAATGTGCCCCAAAGCCCATACAGAAAAGCTGCAATAATGTCACCTATAGGAGCTTTACCTGCAACAAAATCAGAATATCCAGCCAGCAGCATGTCCACTTAGAACATCCTGCCATAAAAAGTAGGGCTAAACCTTGAGCTTTTACAAATGAATACCAAGCACCAGTATAACTATATGTGAACACCCAACCTCCAGGTAGAGGGGGAATTTGGTGGAACAGAAGTCACATGGGAGGGGGTGAAATTCCACAGTACAACATGCGCCCTCCAAAACTTGCCAGTTCTGATGTACAGTATAATAAAATGGAAGAAGCAATTTCCTGACTCTTTAAATTCTTCTACCACCAACACAAGAGGATCAAAACATTACAATTGAAACCCCCCAAAGTCAAATTTTACTGTTGCTGCACCCTTCTACAGCTGCCTTTTTAAAAAGGAGATTTTTTTCAGGGTAAAGACAAGACATGGTTTTTACAGCTAGTGTTAAGTAAACACACACACACACAAAACAACCAACATTAACTTCTATAGTATTTGCACGTCAGCAGTCACATGCAGCACCTTCACATGCCTCCATAGAGTGCCAGAGGCCTCTGATCAAAGTCTGAATCAGTAAAGTAACTAGAATGTTCCTGTTGTGTTCAAACGTATACAGGAGAGTGCACACTATAGAAAGTGCTGATGTTTATAGATAGTATACAAGTCTGTGGGGGAATTCACAAACTCACAATGCAAATATGCATCACAATACCAGTGCTACCAGTTCCAAAAAAGGTGTAAGGTGTAAACACGCTTTACATTCTGAACAGAAGAAACTTTCGATAAGAATGGCTCGCCAAATTCAAAAAGACTAGCAAACAACAAAAGTAGACAGTTTATCGATACACTTTAATAATTCGGGGATATTTTTTGAGCATTTGGCTAATAATCCTGTCATCGAATATCCATGCTCGCTCTCTGTCTGCTAATAAGACCTTTCAAATTTAAAAATAGGTCCCCGAGGCCAGCTTTGCACAAAACATTACTCCTGGTTTGAATGGTCGATCAATTTCACTTATGACATATTTAAAGGATTTCGTCTCAAATTCTGACTAAAAGTCCAATAAGATTTTCTCGTTGCTCTACAGGGATGTCATTAATCGTCGGCCAAGGAAAAACAATATTCCCCCCCCCCCCCTCATATTTAGGTGCTGTGAAATATTGTTAGGAGAGGGAGACAGATATTGGCGGCCCAGACAAACAAAAAAAATAAATAAAAATAAAACCTTAATGGAATGCACCTCAAGGAAAAAGGCCCAATAGCAGTCAATATGTACTCTGAGTTTAAAGCTGGGATGTCGAGCCACGCTGCGGATCAATCATTTCTCCCTGGAGTGTTCCAAACAAACAAATCTTTATCAGTAATACAAACACCAAGAAAGCCATTATAATAAAAGCCGGCTCTACCCAGTTATTGAACTCATGTCACTTAGTCTTTTAGAGGAAGGACAAACTGGGTTTTATATCAAGGAGGTGCACAGAAAAAACAAGAAAAGGAGCTAGGTTTCATTATGAGGATTTAATCTTAGGGGAAAAGATTAGAACACTGAAGACACAAAATGGATGAGAATAGCTTTAAAACTGACCCCATAGGTGGGACATAGTGCTCTTAAGGCCAGGTCATGGGGGACACAGAAATGATAAAAGGAAGGAGGGGTCATTATACCTGATCATGACAGAAATTCTGTCATGGAGTGTCACTTCCGGTATTTGGAAAGCGGAAGTGGCCCCAGGATATCACTTTCGGGGTCATGGATCTGAAAGGCTGAGAACTACTGGACTAGAGTCTTTTCAAGAGATCTGGTCAGTATATTGTCCAGGAATCCTTACCGGAAGGATGCCATCACCATGTCCATCAATGCGGTCTACTGCTCAAATCTTGAAGACTGACAGGCACTTTCCATGTAAAGCCTGCATCCACAATAGAGCCGATGTTCTCATCTGCAACTCTACAATGCTTTATATTTTTAAAAAAGGACAAAAAACCCACATATGCACATATGATATGAAATATCAACTTGGCACGTTAATCATAGAAAAAAATACAGCACGTAAATTGAAAACAAAAAGCTACAACCAATGTCAACACAGTAGGTTTTAAAAGAATTCAGCAAGGACTTGCGTTGGATGGACTACTTTTTCTATCTGACATGCCTACTGAGCATCATATTGGCTAGTAAAGACTTTTCTATTCAGAATTAAAAGACAAAACAGCATTCTCAGCTGGAATACAGTACAGCTCAACTGAAATTTATGACGAAGCATGTCACAGCAGTCAAATGCTGCCAAACACAGAACGCTTAAAGAAAGCAATCAGTGTTTGGGTGCTTCCTACATTTACAGATAGTAAAAGCGTTGATGCCTGCAATGCCTTTTTTGGGGGATCCTGCAAAGAGTTCATGTAAAGCCCCCCTTAAGATCCAGCCATACAACTTCCACCTGATGGAATACATAGTGATTGGAAGGATTAGAAAGGTCCTCATTTTACATGTTCTACCAAAACCAAAAGTTGATTGTACAGAAATTGTATGGAAAGGATTGTAAGGTGTATGGGGGGCCTTTATATAAACTTTAACATCATAGTGAAAGTTAGTTAGTACCAACATGCCATGCAAAGCATTTCAAGCAGTTTTGAGTGAAGAAATAGAAGAAGATCTCAAGCAATTTTTTCAATAGATTTTATTTTATTGTAGACTGTGTATGTGTTGGGGGGGGGGGGGGGGGGGGGGAGAGACAATAGAAAAAAACCTGCTAGTTAGGTTTTCTAAAGTGAAAAGAACTTCCCAGAAACAGTGTGTGGTCTTATTGACAGGAAGCGCCACGCCAGAACGCACAAGCAGAATTTTCCAAAACAAAAAAAAGTTACTTTTCTTCGTAACTGGCCAAAGAAACATAATCATGATGTAGCTACAACCCGCAATTAGCATTTCCGGGGTTTGTGAAAACAGCATGGACATAAAACTTGCTCAAAAGTTATTGCTGCTTTCCAGTATTCTTAACATCAATAGAATAACTTGAGGAAGTATTGGGGTCCAAAATATACCTGTCCAAACCATACAAGTAAAAAAAAACTAAACCATCACACAACAGAACCAAACTATTTATTTATAGAAGCTTACTGAAGGTATAGCCATCTTCAAGAAGAACTCATCAAGATTGAAAATGATAAAAATTTTGCTTTATTTTTTATTACTTTATCTATTTTTAACCAGCTTTTTACTTCAATTTTCACAATCAGTCCAGATATTCTGCAGGGCTTCATCCCCAAAATGTCACTTCGGTTCAGCTCAGGTCATCCTTACAGCCTCCCATTCTGATAATTAAGTTTTTTGCAAGTAGACTAAAGCCAACTGCAGGGTTTCCTGGTAGGTCCTCCAACATATGATGGCTATATCTGAAGTCTGCTATTTTGCCAAACCTTTGCATCAAACCAGGACATCCAAGTTTTGACCCCAGCGCATGTATGTTTGAAACACACCGCCATAAAAATAACCATATTTATTTTAGGGTTCTGGAAGTTCATTCCACAACAATGTAGATTACAGACCTGTACTTCAACCTCATAATGAGCATACATGGTGCATTGCTCTATGTTCAGCCCTAAATGGTTGAAAAGGCCTAGTGGAAATTTGGTTAAAAAAAAAAAAAAAAAAAAAAAAATGGAAGGAGAAGGCATCACACACCCATTGCCCACCCAAAACATTGCACTTTACAAAAGATGAATTATGTACAAACTAGCTTTAAAATAAACACTAGATTTTTTTTATCCCTTTACGATCTCATTTCCTTCTCCTCCATCAAGCAAACCAAGAAAACTAAACCGACCTATTAAGCTTTCTGCAGACAAATGCATTAAGTCACAGATACACACCTCTCCCTTATGAAGTAACTCAAGGCAAATGTACCGCTTCCCCTGCCGCTCGGGGCCCGGAATTAAGCTGAAAACATGGAGAGTAATAATGCACCAGCCTGGGGCTGCAATGAGACTACAGGCAGCCCTTGTTTTGCAATTTCAAATAAGTCAGTGCATTTTTTTTCCCACATCAACAATAATAAGTTATTGCTATCCCTAAGCCAGCAAATATGCACAGCATGCAAAGTGACTGCAGAGCAGATTACACCCACATAGCTATTCACAGAACGTGTAAAAAATGCGTATTCCCACAGCGGAGGTAATTTTGGCGGTGTATTAAGTAGCTTTTCCGCCCCTTCCCATTTCCAACTGAATTAAATTACGTTTTCCTGCCACCCCCCCCTACTCTGACACAGGCATTTAGGGAGCCTTTGCATTTAAATCGCCAAGAAATCACATTACAGCCTCAGCCCCATTTCTGTGAAGCCCTTCTCTGTGATTTATGAAGCTCTGCAATCTCCTGTGACAAGTTCTGCTCCAAACGCACTGGACGCGTTTATATGTATAGGTCAAAAGCCTGATAGCTACTTCCAGACAGCCAGCGGACTGCTTGCCATTATTTTGTGGTTATTTTGACATTATCTTGTGCAATGGTTTGCAAGAGAAGACATACTATAAAAAGGACAAGTTGGGAGGATTTACAAGGGATTTAAGCTATGGCTCTATTGCTGTACACAGAAATATTCTCCTGGTTGTGAAACAGAGCCCACCCATTTCAATTTGACTGATGGTACCCATAAAATCCAATGTTTTATTCATATTAAATGAAAAAGACTGTAAGGCGGCAGAAAATGGTTTTTCTTTTTTGCCCAGCCAAGACCCCATTTACACCAACACATACATTAAGTAAACTTTTCATACAATGAGTCAATGGGCCCATAAAGTATTAAAATTTTAAATTAATGTTCTTGTGGATGGGGGGGGCAGCATTACCACAGCTTACAACCATAACAAGATGCATAGCAAGGTATACCAAGATTTGTATGCAATGAGGTGCCCTGTCAGCGCATTCATGTCAATAGCCTGCCTAACATAATGCACCTTCACAAAGGATGTAGACCACAGCGTTGCGATTTAAATGGACCTCGTATCATATATGCATTAAGTGGTCTTCATTTTAATTTTTTTATCAAGATTGTTCCCTATCCTCCCTATGAAGGATATAGCAGACTTTATGGGTACAATACAGACTACTCTAGGCCATGTAATACAAAACCAGTACACAGAATAAGCCATCATTTTAACTTTACTGCTTCAAAAGCTGGAGGCATTTCATACAAGAACAGCTCATGAGTCCTTATTCTTTTACTCCTTAATGAGTTCATGAACTGGAACAAGCACTTGTAATAGATGTCAGGACATTAGACAGGAATGCTTCAGCTCTCTAGTAAATATCACATACAGCTGATACACCATATCAAGACATCCTTATGTACCAATAGCCTAATCTCTGCTTAAGCATCTGTAATTTTTGAGACAGACCATCAGCATGATTAAAAATAAAGCATTTAATTAGCATTTAAATAAGCCAACTCAAATGCTACAGAGGCCGAGTGTGGCCACAAGTTACAATCTAAATTGGGATGGAGCCATATCAATATCTTGTGGGATCCTTAACAAGACTAGAGACCTTTACACTCAACACTAACATTTTGATTGCAAGACATTTGAAAAATTAAATTATGCTTGGTTTTAATGGAGTAAAAGTAATGGCCATGTCCCATAAAATTTTGAGTTACGTCCACATGGTCCATTAGTGCAACCACTCTGACTGCTGCCCCCATGCTAGGCAAACAGGGGTTCGAGCAGTAGGAAGGATACATTGTGGTGATCCCACTGCGTCCATACATGTCAAGATTGAAAAAGATGAAGAGGAAAAGCTGGTTAAAATAGATAGATAAAGACCGATTTTTCACAATCTGTTCAGAAAAATATTCTGCAGGGCTTCTTCCCCAAAATGTTGCCAGTCAATCAACCAACTTCTGCTAAACCGCAACCTAATTTTCTCTTTTTTTTTTTAACCAACATAAAAAAGGACAGTCTGGGCTTAACACTTGATTGGTTAAAAAAAAGTTTTTAAGTCTTCACCTTTAATGACTGCATAATAAAAATTTATATAATATATATATATATATATATATATTGTCTTGGGTATATTTATTTCACAAAACCTAAAAAAGGTAGCATTTCCCCTTTAAGGGTTAGCATCAGACAAGACCTATTGTAATAGTTTAGTAGAGGATGAGGACATCAGCAGTTTGAGGCAAAGATCAAGGTCTAGTTACTGCTCTCCAAATGTCACACGGCCCTGAAGACCAGCACGCAATAGACGATCAATGTAAGCCGGGACACAAATATATGGCCTTTTTTATGGCCAATGACAAACACCACATGCACAGAGGGAATCACAGTCAACCCACTGTTTTCTTCTTCATTTCGACCATTCAATATTTCAAACTCAGGTTAAGTACACCAACAATAACTCAGGAGCTTGCTCAATGACTAATGCTCGCAGTTGGAATCAATAGGAATTACATTATTCACAGTATTCCAATGATGCACAGAATTTGGATGGGGTACAAATGTTTCCGGATATATTTGCACTCAAATAAATCAGAGATGCATTTCTAAAACACAAGTCATGAATGGCTTTTCCGAGTCAGTGGGAAGATAAATACAAATATTTAATAAATTTGTTTAATTCTACGTGCCATAGTCTCAAAATATTAAAATTTACTTCCCAACATATCAATAAATTTCTAGAACTAAAAATCAGTATAACGGCTATAACAAACACAGATGGAGCTTATTCAATAAAGCTTATGGATACATCCAGAATGTGAATAATAAAAAAAGGACATTGCAAATGTCCCTCATAGTGGGCCAAAGAGCTTGCAGCTGACATTCATAACACAACAGCATACAGCTATTTTTAGGTGTATTTCACGGCCATGCTATGGGACAACATTAAAGCTGGTGATATTGAATACCAATGGGTTTTCCCAGCAGATCCTAATTTTTAGAACACTTCATTATCTGCCAGAAGGTAGCTCGTACCTTCACAAATGTCCTTTCCTTAAAATGCTGGTTGCCTAGCCTTCATGTAGATACTCATTTCATCATAGCCAGTGGGGCGAGGCAACAGCTTCTTTAATGATAGGTTTCTTTTATGGACATTAAGAGTGATGGGCATGGGCTAAAAAGGTGCCCATACATGTATAGGCGCACGATTGATAACCCGTTAGAGCGCAGCATGGTGACGACACCACGCAGCTCCTGTCAATTGGACGAGATCCAGGGTCCCCATCCAAAAGGAATGAGATTTGATCAGGATTTACGGACATGTCCGTTACCAGTTCCACTGGCCTGTCTTTAAAAGGGATTAATCGATGGCTGTGTTAGATGGGCCATTGCACGGCATGACTTCAGCACTCAAAACGGACATCAAACGAGAACCCATCTATATGTTTATGGGCTAAGCAAGGTTTTTCAAATGGCAAGGTTTGGATTCCAATATAAAGGCCATTTCACACTGGTCGTGCTGCATTGGCAGGTCCTTTGCCAGTAATCAAACCACACTTTACCAGATGCCGCTGTGGTACGTTTCCAGTACAAGTGTATGGGAGATGCTTGCATTACTGCATTAACTCAACGCAGGGGCCAAGGCTCAGTGGGGAAGAAACAGGTTTCCTATGGTGTTCATTGGGTTAATGCTACTACACTCCACACCACCTAGTGTGAAAGGGCCTGGATGGTCTTAAAGCAAAT
Source organism: Ptychadena robeensis (assembly GCA_036250615.1). Classification (NCBI taxonomy): domain Eukaryota; kingdom Metazoa; phylum Chordata; class Amphibia; order Anura; family Ptychadenidae; genus Ptychadena; species Ptychadena robeensis. The sequence continues at coordinate 100,347,705 of CM070037.1, read as the reverse complement.
GCACCCACCCTAGCTAATTACTCCCATTCCGCCACAAACACTTTAATTTAGCAAGGCATTTTTACATTTGTATTTAAGAAAGCTACATACAGAATCCTGCAGGTTCCACCCACCATCCGAGATAGGCACAGGAACCCAGTGATCAAATCACCAGGACCGATATACTGATATGTTTATTTAAAACACTCTAATGAAGGGAAAAGGAAAACCCAGGGAGGGCAAAGTATAGGGAGAATTATCTTTAGCACTAAAGCAAGCCATACAAGTGGATTTTTGTGCAGTCAAATTTTCCCCTTATTCCTTTTTCTACCTATACATAGAAAGGTTTGTGCGACACGTGAGAATAATGCTCATGTTTGCCATCTGCCACCTGCAATTACCAACATATCTAAAATAACACAGGTTCAAAAGTAAAATTACATTTCACCAGCTCCTCAATTTAGAACTTCTGATGTTCATAGGTCAAAAAGCTGGACAGTCTGATATTATACAAGGTCAGAAGAATCGAAACATTCCATATGAGAGAACGCAATCAAGATATTTGTCTTATTTCCATACAATTTCTGTACAAATTTTGTTCTACCAAAAGCATGTAATATGAGGACCTTTTTAATCCTTCCAATCACTATGTATTCTATCAGGGAGTACCCGGCACTACATAGCAGTGATATATACCTTCCAATCACTATGTATTCTATCAGGGAGGACCCAGCACTACATAGCAGTGATATATACCTTCCAATCACTATGTATTCTATCAGGGAGGACCCAGCAATACATAGCAGTGATATATACCTTCCAATCACTATGTATTCTATCAGGGAGGCCACTATACTACACAGTTGTTGGTAGATCTGATGGAGATTTTATGGGGGGGGGGCTTAATAAACTCACCTTTACCAATAAGCTATAAAGAGCAAATACATTGGATCACCTACTACAAAGTTCTTTGCAGCCAGACCAGTGATGGATTATTTCCAGTTCATTACTGTGGACATAGCATTCTGATTTTGGACATGGCTAATTTCTGCCTAATTTTCTTGCGTACATCTTCCACTCCTTCACAACTCTGTTCACGTTGACTACAATGCTTAGGAGACCAGAGGAAGTTAAAATGGCAAATATTTCCAAAATCTTTACTGGTAAAATTATGAACTGATGACAAAGATCAGTTAGAGTGTTCTAACCATAACTTGGTCAAAATGTTTTAATACTAGTGATTCCACATTTACATAAAATCAGAGATCCAGGTGCCCTAGCAGAAGGTATCATAAGGTATTGATCAACTCCACTTACAAACCAAAAATGTGGCATATGTATTGACAGCTTCACTTACAAACCAAGCTGAAGACAGACGACTTCTTGCCTACCCTATTGACCAGTTCTACATCCCAGAAATACATTGATGACCAAAGCAAGACAAAGCCAGGCAATTCAACTTATTAAACATCATTGCAACTTTTTGGAGCTTCACTTGGTCTACGGAGCACATATGTCAGATACTTTTAAACGGTCCAACTACAACTCTAGTAAGGATTGGTCTTCTAAAAACAGAGCCGTTTTTATACAAACTGATTAACATTATCTACAGATGATGCAACTGATATTTCTGGAGCTGCGAAGAACAGCAAAGCATCACACGGTAGCAGGCTGCAGTTCATTGTGCTCACATGGAGGACTCTCTCATGCCTGGAAATGGTGTAATTGAAGGATGACTGCAAACCAGTGGCAACACATTAAACTAATAAAAGGAAGGTGATGCTTTTAAAACAGATCCCAGGATCCCCTTATGCAATGTGACTGATGTTTAAGATTTGGGGGTGATGGCCATAATGGGTTCTTGCCAAAATCGGCAACTGTTCTACTCCGATCCTAGGTATGTGCACCCAAATGCCAACATTTGCAGACACCTGCAAATGTCAATACTGAACTTTCTTTAATCACACAGAAGACATCACGCAAAGTGCAAACAGAGTCCAGTAAGGATTTAAATCAGACCTGCTTGCAAGACTGTCACATTAAACCTGCATCACGGCTTGTTTTCCCTCAAGTGCTCCCAAAGAGACCCTACTAGATGTAATCACTGTACAATATCAGAGGCACAGAGAAGGACATCACTCAACGGACTGAAATGAAGAATAAATCAATAGAGAGATAAATGTTTCTTCTCAAGTGTGGCCACCCTATTTCGATGTAGATCATCTTGACCTGGGAATAACCATTTGATGGCAAGAAAACCGAACGATTTGACTTTCAAATGCGTGCAAAACGAGATCAGAATTCAGGAGCACACCCTACCAACGAGCCATAGTGGACGATCTAGCTGGGGAGGTCTAATTCCAATAATATTGATAACAGTACCATTCCTGGATAGATATTTATTCTAAACGTGGCTACAAACAAATCTATGTGAACATTACAACAACACTACAAGACCGCAAAAAGGTCACAATATTTATTCGTAATGCTGGGCATACAAAAAAAAGTAAGGGTCCCCATACACCTTTAGATTTCTCTGTCAGATTTCTTTAGATCTCCTTTTGTTTTACCAAAACCATGTAATATGAGGAACTTTCTAAACAATCATGTCTACCTGTGTTCAATCACAGAGGACCCTATACTACATAGTTATTAGTAGATCTAAAGGATATCTGACAGATCTAAAGGTGTATGGCCAGCTTTAGAAGGAAAAGGACCAATTGATCGATATAAAAATATACAACTCGTCTATCCACAAAATAGAAACTTCCGACAATTTAAATTAAGAGCCTCAACTAACAGGCAAGTCTAAATATTCATATGCTACCAAACAAACAATGAATCAGTTAACCTCTTGGATGTTATGTTTTTTGGCATTTTTTTTTTTTTTACTGACCATTTAAAAACAGTTTAAAGGTAATAGTGAGATAAAAAAGTTAGTAATTATGAAATGTCTGTCAATATTATGATAGAGATAGGGTAAAATAAATAAAAACACCCCAGCCCACACTTTGCCAAGTTGCAGACCTTCGAAGGGACAAGGACACTCTTTGGGAACACGGATCAATACAAATCAGTTGCTCAGTTCTGATATTTTTCTATATAAACCACACACACACAAAAGAAAATAAATTAAATAACAAAAAAAATGGTATAAACAGAACATCACAGGGACAGAAATGAGAGCTACTTTATAACCAAGTAGTAACAAAAGCATTCTGCACATTTCATTCTCAGCACATGAACTGCAGCCTTAAGGGGTTGCAGGGACAGCTATTCCCACTTTAACCCTTCCTACGTTTTGCCCTGATCATATAAGTACACTGTTTTCCAACCAATGAGGTCTATAGAAACAGTCACAGCATCCAGGAAAGGATTTTTTAGAAGTCTCTGGCTGTAAAGGACAGCTCAGCAGCACCCCTCCTGGTATCCAACTGTCACTACACTTCATTGCTGGAGTGACCTCCGTCTGTTGTCTGCTAAATTATTACATTCATGAAGCATTTCGGTGGACACCAGAGTACAGCGTTCTCTGCCTATTCGTGGCCGAGGGGCCGAATCACAGCACAACACACAAGCTGACATCCTGTAAATGAGGCATCATTAGTCCAATAAAACACACAGAGCATGAAACTCTATACACCCTGCACAGCCAACATGTGTGCCTTGTACTAGAACACAGGAATGGCCACTACTCTTTGATGTTTAGTGTTAAGAGACTAGGAGAGGAAATACTTGTCTACAAGTGACATGTTGCATCAATCACAAGAGAGCAAGAAGAACTTTTTAACTCTTTTAGCGCCTGGCTGGTCCACTGAGTGACGTCAGTGTTTTAATGACAATTTGGATTGGAGGAAATATGGGATATGCACGTGGGTCCGGGGGGGGGAAAGGCGATTTAGCATTTACAATAGGAGCTCTACATATATCCACACCCTTTACCGCCTCATTCCCTGGGCAATTGTAAACTCCTTTAGGTCTGAAGTAAATATGCCCCCGCCCCAATCTGAACTGGCTCGATTAGTCCGATGCACTGCACCAAAAAAGCAGGCCACATGTCGATTCTTATTAGAAGTAAAAAAAAAACACAAAAAAAAAAAAAAAACAAGGAAAAATGGAAGAAGACGGGTGCAATCCAAACTCCTACATGGGATCTGGTTTCACTATTTCCTTCATGGCAGAAACGACCTGAGCTCCTGGAAGTCACCCTCTAAACCCTTCCAGCCTGTGACCCAAGCCTGCCTGTGCACCAGGACGTGCATGCCAGTTTGGGTAATAGATACACGGATTGTGTGGCCCGAGCTTGCCCAGCTAATCCGGCCAGCACGAAACAGCATAACAGCTGTGGATGTTAGGGTGGGCATCATTGATCAACATTAAACCATATCAAAATAACCAAATAAAAATAGCATTAAACCAGTGTGCCCAGGATACATGGCATAGAGAACATGGCAGTCCCTAGCACGGGATATTTGGAGCACACAAGAGTGATGGATTGGGTGCCCTATTTTTCCCATTAAGGGGTATTATTGAATGAAACTCAGAACCCCTGGCAGTGCCCAGAAGGCAATCAGCTGTTTGAAGATTTGGGGTTTAAAGTGGCACGAGTTATGCCTTACAGATCTTACTAACATGTTTATAAATTTATCACAACAATAGCTGGCTATGTAAACGGAGGACTTTGGCAGGCAGCACGCTAATCAACCCTGCTTGGCTGGAAGAGGTTCTAGGGAGCCCAGAAGCTGGGACAGGGCAGTCTCCAGGTCTATGGTCTACGGATGGTTGGGACCGGCAGCAAGAGTTCAACATTGCTGGGCTGGAAAAGGTATGGTAAATTAGCAGTGGTCCGGTAGTATACCATTCCTGGCGTGGAGATCTTCTTGGCTCAAAGGACAGGCAATCACAAAACCGCATTCGCCCATGCTGGCTGGAGGAGGTCTAGGATTCGGGTAGCTCATGGTCGCCTTGGTCAGGCATGCTTGGGAGAATGTCTTTGCACGGGAGCTACACAGGAGCCTGGACAGGCAGTCATAGGGTAGCTGGGAGAAGTCTTATGGATAGGGAGCTACAAGTCGCATGGACAGGCATCTGGGAGAAGTATATATAGAGTCTGCTGGGAGAAGTCTATGAATGGGAGGCTACAAGGAGCATGCGGCAGGCAGCTGTGAGAAGTTAATAAGGAGCTACAAGGAGCCTGGGCAGGAGCACGCTGGAGAAGTATAAGGAGCCCTGGGCAGGCAGCTGGGAGAAGTGGCTATTAGAGCTGCTGGGAGAAGTAATATATATGAGCTACAAGGAGCCTGGGCAGGCAGCACGAGGCTGGGAGAAGTTATGAATATGGAGCTACAAGAGCCTGGGCAGCCAGCACAGGAGGCTGGAGAAGTATATGAATAGGGAGACACAGGAGCCTGGGCAGGCAGCACAGGAGGCTGGGAGAAGTATATGAATAGGGAGACACAAGGAGCCTGGGCAGGCAACACAGGAGGCTGGGAGAAGTATATGATAGGGAGACACAAGGATCCCTGGGCAAGCAGCAAAGGAGCTGGAGAAGTATATGAATAGGGAGCACACAAGTGATGCCTGTGGCAGTTGCAACACAGGAGCTGGGAGAAGTATATGACCATAGGGAGACACAAGGAGCCTGTGGCAGTGCAGCACAAAGGAGCTGGGATGAAGTATAATGAATAAGGGAGACACAAGGAGCCTGGGCAGGCAATTGCAGCTCTGCAGTAGGACCTGGGAGAAGTCTAATGAATAGGGAGACACAAGGAGCCTCGGGCGAGGCAGCACAGGAGTGCCTGGGAGAAGTATAATGATAGGGAGCACCAACCAGGAGCCTGTGGGCGGCCACACAGGAGGCTGGAGAGAGTATAATGAATAGTGGAGACACAAGGAGCCTGGGCAGGCCGCTAATCACAGATGAGCCTGGGAGAAGTATATGTAAATAAAGTGGAGACACAATGGAAGCCTGGGCATGCATGCACAGGAGGCTGGGAGAAGTAATATGTAATAGGGAGACACCAAGGTAGCCTGGGCAGGCATCACAGGACGGCTGGCGAGAATTATATTAATAGAGACACAGGAATCCTGACGGCAGCTGGAAGAAGTCTATGAATAGGGAGCTACAGCTGGAAAAAAGAGCAGCTCTGGAATGTAGACTGCAGGCAGGAAAAGGGCATTAGGGGCCCCTGGAAGGCGGCGAACAGTCCCATGAAGGCAGCCAGTGCCACTGGAAGGGCAAGCAAAGGCCAGCCAGGAACGATGAGCTCAGGAGTACCCCAGCACCCCACACATGCAGGCTGCTCACTTACCCGGGTAGCACAGGACATAGTGCAGGACCGAGGTTGAGATTTTCAGGAACAAGATCCACCAGCACGGCTGCAGTAGCCTCCGCATGACACCATGCACATTGAGGACCGGGACAACTTGTTGACTGATTGGCCTCCCAGGCGGCACCAAGCCAAAAAAATGTGAAAAAAATATAAAATAAAAACCGTATCGTTGTCAGGGAGGGGGTCACCGGCACGGGGGGGCTCTGGGATCGGGTGTCTGCTCACTAGGAGGGCTCTGGGAAGTTGGAGAGCCGCGGTGATCCCTGGATCTCATGCATGCAGCGATCTCCAGCAGGGGTGGAGGGAAGTCCGTGATGTGCTCTCCAGTCCTGGATCCAGGAGGGGTTCTGTAGTCCACTTTAGTCCAGGCTGGGCTCCGGGACACCGGACGGCTGCTGCTGCTGATCACACCGAGGCAGCCCACTTTCCATTCTCCCATACAGGAAGTAACATGTGAGCAGCTCCAGCCGGAGACTTTAAAGCTCGGAGGGAGAGGGAGCGCGGGCGCGCGCACACTGACACTGGGCGTCTAGCACATGCGCGCTCCCGATGCTCTTAAAGCCGCACAACCCGAATTCCTTGCAGCAGAGAGATGGGGTGTTATTATTATTATTATTGTTTCTTCTCCCAGCTATAAGGACCGCTATTCACTGCCGACGGAGCGGGAGACGACTTTTATCTGCTCGGATTCCGATGTATCAGAGGAGAGGAGATCAGGCTGGGGAGGGGGGCTGGGAGGTAAGTGAGAGATGGACCAGGCTGAGGGGGGTGGAGGGTGATCAGTGGCTGTGTGAATGGATCACTGTCATTTCCCCAGACACAGAGCTCATCTCACACCCTCCCGGCTCCCTCCATGGAAGATAAGACTGTCCCGTGTCACCCGCATCCATCTCCCATCATGTGTGAATGGAGAGCTGGTCATCTGCAGGACACGGAGCTTCTCCTTCCATCATCCCTGACATATGGTCCATGTTCCCCTCTATATAACATGGATCTGATTCTATACATTATATATCCTATATATCCTCCATCTGTCTTCTATATAACATGGATCTGATTCTATACATTATATATCCTATATATCCTCCATCTGTCTTCTATATTACATGGATCTGATTCTATACATTATATATCCTATATATTCTTAATCTGTCCTCTATATAACACGGATCTGATTTATATACATTATATATCCTATAAATGCTCCATCTGCCCTCTATATAACATGGATCTGATTCTATACATTATATATAATATATGTTCCCCATCTGTTCTCTATATAACATGGATCTGATTCTATACATTAGATATCCTATATATTCTTTATCTGTCCTCTATATAACATGGATCTGATTCTATACATTAGATATATATGTTCCCCATCTGTCCTCTATATAACATGGATCTGATTCTATACATTAGATATCATATATGTTCCCCATCTGTCTTCTATATAACATGGATCTGAGTCTATACATTATAAATCCTATATATCCTCCATATGTTTTCTTTATGGCATGGATCCGATTTATATACATTATATCTCTTATATATACTCCATATACCCTTTATATGGCATGGATTTTATTTCTATACATTACATCTCCTATATGTTCTTTATATGTCATGGCTCTACTTTCTATACATTATATCACCTAGACATATATCTTCTATATATTCTCCATCTGCCCTCTATATGGCATGGATCTTCTTTCTATCCTTCTTTAGTCCATCTTATATGTTCTCTATATGCCATGTCTCTACTTTCTACCCTTCCATAGATTTTTATATATAATATCTCCTATAGATTTTCCATCTGCCTTCTATATAGTTCTTTATATATTTCATCTCATATGTTTGTTCTCCAAATTAAGTGACTATACTTTCTGCTTCTCAAATGTTTCTTCTCTACATTGCCCCCTTGTATATTCAATATACACTGTTCACATGCCTGTCCAGTATTCTGTATCCACTTCTATAGAGGTCATATGTTTTCATCCTGTATATTCTATATAAATGCTAATCTCTCCTCTATGTAAAGTATATGTGCTAATTATGAGACATATGTTCTACCCATATATTCTATATACACTGGCTATGTCTGTGCTATGATCTGTATATGTCCTCTATATGAGAGATATGTTTTGATCCTGTATATGCAATATACATTGCTAACTGCTCCTCTATGCACTGTATATTTCTAGTGCAGTCTGCTCCTGTATATTCTATATACTTCTGTGTCTATCGTCTGTATGAGATATCTCTTCTACTTTCTGATCCTATATATTTTTATACACTCTGCTTATTCCTCCTGTGTGTTCTGTATTTGGTATGTCCTGATATGAACGGAGGAATGTATTCATCCTGTATATTCTATACCAGCTCTGTTCTCTGCCCTTTTTATATCTATTCTACTTTCTGCTCCTGTATGTTATGTGTGTGTGTGCTGTGTATTCTGGATCTGCTCTGGGTTATGTATTGTGTATACATGAATGCCTATTGTACATTCTGTATCATGTCTGTCCTATATCCCCTATATTGTAAGTATGTTTTCTGATCCTATATTTCTTGTATTCTTCTTTCTCCTGTATTCATTATATGTCTCTTCTCTCCCTCCAATAGATCTGATATGTATTGTACATATTCTGTCTGTACTATGTGTATTTGCTTTAGCTGGTGTCCTCATATCACTCATCTGTCGTGCTTTCTGTATAGAAAATACTTAATTGTATACATTCTGTATTTACTGGGGTCCCTATATCTCCTTTACATGCTGTATGTGTTCAGTCTATATACTATATGTAGTGAGTTCACATCTAATATGTTTCCTATATACATATATAAAGTGAATTCTCTAATATTATTAACAGCCTATAAAGATTTTATTATTGACATTTTTAACTGATGGCTGTATTTACTATATATTTATATAATGATGATAATAATATGTTTATGTCTACTGTTTCCAGTCCACTCCTGTATCTATTATGCTCACTGTCAATACTTATTCAATATCTGCTATACGCAATATCTTACATATTTACTTCCATAGTCAGTGTCCATAGTCCCTTTATAGTTATGGTAGGTATCTGCTGTATTGCGTAAGGTAGGTATGCATCTACTGCATTCAGAGGGTCATCGTGTTCTTTCTTTACCTTTCATCTGTTTATCTACTAAAGAGACACATTAATATATACTTCTCCTCAGCATGCCATTTCCTCCATATTTACTCCGTATTTACTATATCTTACTATACTGAAAAACTGTTATCTATTCACTGCATTCCTATAATCTGCATCTACTACTTTCACTGCTGCTTTATAGGCTACACTACATCTGTAGTCTACATCCATTGTATTTACTGTGCTTCTATAGTCTACATCCACTGTATTCACTGCACAGTTATAGTCTACATCCCTTGTATTCACTGAACTCTTATAGTCTACACCCCCTGTATTCACTGCACTTGTATAGTCTTCGTCCACTCTATTCACTTTAAGTCTGTTGTCTGCATCTACTTTATTGACTGCACTTCTACAGTCCATATCCATTGTATTCACTGCACTTGTATAGTCTACATCCACTGTATTCACTGTAAGCCTGTTGTCTACATCCACTGTATTCACTGTAAGCCTGTTGTTTACATCCCCTGTATTCACTGTAAGCCTGTTATCTACATCCACTGTATTCACTACACTTCTACAGTCCATAATTATTGTATTCACTGCACTTGCATAGTCTTCATCCACTGTATTCACTGTAAGTCTGTTGTCTTCATCCACTGTATTCACTGTAAGCCTGTTGTCTACATTCACTGTGTTCACTGCACTTCTACAGTCCATACCCATTTTATTCACTGCACTTGTATAGTCTACATCCCTTGTATTCACAGCACTTGTAAAGTCTACATCCACTGTATTCACTGCACTTGTATAGTCTACATCCACTGTATTCACTGCACTTCTACAGTCCATACCCATTGTATTTACTGCACTTGTATAGTCTACATCCACTGTATTCACTGTAAGTCTGTTGTTTACATCCACTGGCTACAGAGTGCGACCACAGGTGAAAGGAACCTATATATAAGACACTTTATATTTTCCACAGTTGTTGGCTCATGAGCGTATTGCCCATGCCCCAACAGCCGAAATAGTAAGTACCAAAAAAATGTTGTCCAATATATCCATACCCTTAACCGGTAACCAAACAGTGTATATAGCTGTTGGCTCCCTCAAGCTTGTGCTTTGGGGATTTAACCCCCCTCCTTTTTTTGTCATCCCCTCTCCAATACACCATCACCTTGAGAACCTGTTATTTAGGAACCAGGAACAGGAAATAGGCAGAGAACCTGAACTTTGATTAGAATATAAAATATGTATGGGTCATCAGCTACATCTCAAATAACATTTTGGAGTCTCTACCATGTTTTAAGGTGAGGCCATCTTAGGCTCGGGATCAGCAAATTACAGGCAGTGGTGCCCTAAATGGCACACTCCCTGGTAAGGACTGTAGGGATATCTAGGAGCCCTAATAAGAAGAACATTCCTGTTAACCTTTTTAAATTCCCTGCACTTAAAAAATGCTAAGGGTGTCCATACACAGGCCGATATTTGTACTGATTCGAGTACAATAGATCGCCGTGCGCGTGCACTCAAATTGATGGTGTCCACTGGTTTCAATCAATCCCGTTCAAAGAAACTCTATCGAGCAGGGAACCAACATGTTGGTAAACCCTGTTCGATGTATGCTGAGCAGAAATGCTAACATCATCACACTGAGCTTGATGGCTCATCTATCTCACGGCCATCAATCTGTGTATGGACATCCTAACTCCTAGAGACTGCCTGTTATTGCCATGAGGGTGCACCCACAGAATCATTATCTCACCACATTGTTCCCAAAGCAACGTTTGGACACCTCTAGGCATTATGTGCACTCATTGCAAAGAACAAGCGGAGGGGAGCATCTTTTCAACAAGGTGATAAAGTGCCAGAAAAGAAAGCTAAACAGGCCGGGTCCGGCATCCAGGCCCTAGTTTGCCCACACCTGTCTGAGGCACGATTTGTATTTCTGGATGCCGTTTGGACATTGCATTTAAGCAGGAATACAGAACAATCCTACAATTGCCATATCCTTTGATGATGAGCACTAGCTGGTTGGGTGAATGGGCGCTGTGTTTGAGTTGTATGTGTGTTATAAGACATCTGTTCTGTGTGATTGACCACGGCGTCAAAGACCATTGGAATGTGTAGCCCACGGTTTAGAAATAGCAGTTGTTGGATTGCTATGGGAATGATATGCCTTCTGCATAAGGGAAGCAATGCTGCATTTCACTGTGTTTCCAGCGGAGGGCTTTTGGTTCATTTTGGACCACTTCAGAGTCATCTTAATGCTTATACTGCCTCATTGCTCTCAAAGCGCTACACCATTGAAGCTGTGACTTCCTTATCTAGTAGTGATGAGAGCTAACAAGCCAAAACAGTGCTGGCTGATAGATGGTTCTGTATCTAGTCCATAAATCAGAGGTCAAGGATGCAAGAATTGACACAGTAATGACACTGAGGAATGATTTGCATCCTTCCACAATCTGTCCTGAAATAAGGGACATGATGACTGCTTTGTGACCCCCTTCATCCTCCTGTCATCTGCTCTATTCTTCATCCTCCTCCTCTGTTCTCAGCTCTATTATATATCCATTTTACACACACGCTTCTGTCTTCTGATCCTACGGTCCGTTATATTATATATATAGGTTCTGTGAACATCTTCTTTCATCCGACTCTGGTATGTTGTGCTTATTGTTCACAGCTTGCTCTTTATTCCATGTCCTTTGTATTCTATATTCTTCCCCTGTAGTATCTGCTGTGTTTCCTCTGATGCCGGCTGCCTGGATTATCTATGTGATATTCATTCCTCTGCTCCTTTCCTTTCAGCTCCTGTGTCACTGGCTGCTTCCTCTTCCCGTCCTTCATTCATCCATCAATGGATCATTCTCGCTCCCGATTATTTCTTCTCTGTAATATCGCTCTTCTCTCTTATTCCCAGCAAACCATTCCCACCCACACTCACATTCTGCTTGTCTCTACTCTCGTGCTCCCCCTAACTCCAGCCTGTCTATC
>CM070037.1:100312568-100328066 GCA_036250615.1 Ptychadena robeensis | reverse complement strand
GGTGAAATGACAAGTTTACAGCGGTTGCCGGGTTCACTGAAAGCATCAGCACTGCCCACAAGTGTGGAAACTTAGGAGGGAGAATAGCACCCCATCCCTCCTACGTTAGGTGGGATGAGGCATTACTCTCCCTCCTTACTTCCCACCCTGCATCATATGCACAGAGTGTAAAAATAGAGGGGTGGACATAACACTAAAGCAGGGTACAGAAATGAAGATATGGGCCAGATCGATGGCCGTTTCGAGCACCGTGCGTGCTCACGGCCATCTATCTGGCCCATATAATTGCAGGACCAATCAATCCCGCTCAAAAACAGCCATATCGGACATGACCCTTAATACGGCCGATGTCCATTGCTTTACATGGAAACCACGGGTCTCCATGTAAAGTATCGGCTGAGCTGGGGACAGAACAGAGCTGTCTTCCCAGCTCCGCCAACATTTGACATCATCACGCTGCTGCAGGGAACATCGGACGGCTCAGAGCCCCCATACTTTAGATTTCTCTGTCAGATTTCCTTTAGATTTCCTTTTGTTTTACCAAAACCATGTAATATTAGGGACTTTCAAAACAATTAAGTCTACCTGTGTTCAATCGCATAGGACCCTATACTACATTGTTGTTCGTAGATCTAAAGGATCTGATGAGAGATTTATAGGTGTATGCCAGCTTTACCCATGGCACTTCAGTGTTCCAAATGCGGACACTGACACTTGGCAATGTCACTTGCTGTAAGTTTAAAGAGCGAGGACTAGAAGAACTGATGAGTCTTCCGATGGATTATCTTCTACAATCATCAGGCCGAGGATAGAAAGAGGATATTATCATATTTCCTATCTACTAGAGAAAGTGATGTCATGCATTTGGCTCTGCTTCGTTATGAATCTATATAATACATTGAAATGCTTACAGGTATAGGCATTGCTTTTGTGTAGGAGGTCATTCAGGGCCAACAAACATCAGAGCTAGTCATCATTTACTTATCCGAAGACCATGTTTGCATCATCTATTTATCTAAATAAATGAAAAGGATTGTGGTGCATCCTATATATTGTAAGTGTCCATTAAGTTTTATTCTTAGCCCATAAGGTATCTGTACTGTAAGACGGTTGAAGGAAAACAAACGCATACACACATAAATCACAGCAACCTCACAAAATGGAACTCATAGTCAGTACTATTGTAGGGTCTGGACAACACTTCAGTGCTAGAGGGTCTCTTCTTTAGAATTTGACTTTTTAACGACTTTAACCTTTTCATGCACATAGGTGCAATCTATAATAATTTCTCAGCACGGCAACACTGCAAAGATCATTCATTATGTTGGATTGCAGCAGTCAGTAATGTAGATTTTAATGATTTTAACACAGAGGTGAATCCTATTGCCTTTAATGAAGAGGAATACTGCCACTATGTTTAATGAGAAGCGAGACTGTATAAACTGTAGATGGGGAAACGCAAGTCATTTGCCTTTAATAGGGAGGGAGACGGCCATTGACATTAGTGGGCCACATATTCCCTTTAAAAGAAGATGAAGTCACTGGACAAGTGCGGCCAAAGCGAATTTTAAAGACATAATGGTGTCATACAGGCACGTAGCCTATTATGGAATTGTGCTTGTGAGTGGGCACCTCAGATTATAAGTCACAGAAAATGCAAAGGACACATATGCAATATCTCTACAATACATGATTATTTGTTCAGGTTTTATCCAATATGTAAGTTCAGAACGTGGCTGTAACTGGCTGCAAATGTGGGCAAGACGTATTCTTTAGAATATATTTGGATAATATAAACCTTCATACACATAGTAAGGAGTCTGAAAGACCAGGTCTGTCCTACAGCAATAAGCCCTCTGTAGTCTCTGATCACTGGGGAGGTAAGTCATCCTTTGAAAGATTCTCCTGCCAGAGAAGACATTATCGATGCACCTTGTATCATATCAAATCAACATATGAGCTGCACTTCCATTGATTTCTAGCGAGAATTTATCAGTAATGTATTTGCAGTGAACTTTCATGATTTGGGGTCTTGTAGGTCAGGTCAGCTCTGCCTGCCTGCCAACAGTAAGACAGCTGTAGTCCGTGATGACGAGGGATGGCAAGTTGTCCAAGGGAAGCTTTCTGGCAAAAGAACTCATGGAGGAGTACATGATCCATTTGATGTACAAGGATTTGTCCTGTCTCGTTCATCCTTTGGAAGGATACTAACTAATGAGCTGATCAGTTTGGTTATGGGCTATTTTTATGAATTCTTTAGCAGGGAAACCATTCCTACAAGAATGTCAAAGGTCACTGGTCAGCCACTTTTTTCAGCTAAAGATCAGAAAGAAGAGCAGAAGAGGGAGGTGGGTAATAGAGATAGTGAAATTTTTTTTCCAAAATTCAACGATTTCGAGTTAATTGCAAAGCCCCTGAACATGGTATCATCACCAAACTTGCTGGAGATGAAGAGGAGGGCTGGGGGTATACTACAAAAAAAGTATGTCTCTAACACAAATAGTTTTTGCATAAATGAAGTTCAAAGTCAAGTCAAAATTTCAAAAATCTGAATTTTGATTTTGAACTTAATTTATGCACAAATTAATTTATGCACAAATGTGCTAGAGCAAAACTTTTTTTTTCAATGTTCCCACAACCCTTCTCTACATCTCCAGCAAGTTTGGTGATGATATAATTTTGAAAGGCTTTGCAATCAGCTCATAAATTAAGCTAGTCGAAAAATTCCACCATCTCTAGTGGGTAAGTGCAAGGAGCCACAAGAGATCTCGGCCGCTCTTATCCCTCCCCCCTAGCACACATGCTGGAAAGGGTTGAGAGAGCAGCCCATACCTTGTGTGGCTTCTTGCTCTCATCCTTCATTCATCTGTCACATCCACCCGATGCCTCTATCCTGTATATGAGTTTGTTGAAAGGGTTAAGGCTTGCAATGGGAACCCTAGCAAGGTGACTCAAGTACCGCTTGCTGTCAACCCCTGGTCTAGATTTTTTCTAGTCAACATAATCAGAGACTACAGAGAGCTTTTTGCTTGGAAATTGGCCTGGCTTTGCGGACACCAATTCAACTGTATGAAGGTCCCTTCAATACTTTCTAAATGCGAATTTGCCATCCTTACCGATGACTAACCACCCACAATACATCTAACTACAGACCATATAATATGGAGATATGCTGCTTATCCTTAACCACAAGACCCTAATACACATTTCCTCCAACCCTGAGACCTTTTCTGTTGAAAACAATGTAAATGCATCAAACCCCATTTTGACTAGGAAACGTTCTCTGATCAGTTAGAATACTGAGTACTTATCTGATTGGCTGGTCCTGTTTTCTTCTACACAGGAAGGAGGAGATATGGTCAATGCACCTTGTATCAAATGATAATATATGATAGATGTGTATTTGTACTGTAGCAGAGACCAGTGGTGTGCGGAGGGTGAAGGTCCCTTTAAGACCGCGCCCCAGCATGCAACAGGACCTCCTGAGGAGATAAGAGAAGGCTACAAGGAAGAGGCAGGGCTCAATCCGGGGATAGAGGAAGAAAGACCGGTTTACCCTGTGCCCCTCTTCCCTGCCGGCACTCTAGTACCCTACCCAATTCGGACTGTTTGCCGATCCCCAATCGGTACTGGTCTCTGATCCCGATCCAAATCGGACCTAATCCCGAATTCTACCTGTTGGACTATTAGTAGGCCAAGTGTGGAGGACTTATAATCACCACGGTTGCCCTTTTTTTGAGATCTCTTCGGGTCTCATTGTTTAATAAAAAGTTTTACACAACCAACAGCCGCCTCCGTCGTCTGGTTGTTTCCTGTGTCGTTACAGTACATCATTTTATAAGATCCATTAAGGTGCATTTCCATTTTAATAAATATAGATAATAATAAAGAATAAGTAAAACAAAAATAAACCATGTAATAAAAACAAATCATATCTGAAGCTAGGTTTGCTTTTGACATGAAAGGTTATTATTTTTTACCCAAAAACTACGGTACAGAAGGTGTTTACAGGGCAAGAGTAAACTCCATTTATTGATTCTGCATTGACCTTAAACCTCTTTGATTAATTGAGCAAAAAATATTATAAGGGAAATAATATTGTATGATAGTCTGGCTTTATCATGCAGTAACTGGAGGCAGCTGGGTAAATCGGCTGCTTGTTTATACTAATCAGGCCATGTAGCCAAGGTCATCCAGCAGCCGCAGGTAACACAGCCCGCAATGATCAAATCATGACAAGTTCTTTCTCTTGTGAGATGTTAGCCCATCGACTTTGTTCTTCTAATCCTTCGTCATCCAATTACAGTACCAGCAATTGTCTTTGTTCTGTTGCATTAAAGTTCTGATTGCTTTTTGCCCTGACCTTTACACCGTGATCTGACCTCACATACCACCACATTGATTATGTATCTTATTTCCATAAATTGTTGGCTTGGTTTATGTGACCTGGCTATAGCTGTTCTCCAACTTCTCCTTTAAAAATTAGTTTGGGTTGTCTCTAGGTTTTCTGTAGTGCTGAATGTTTACATCAGTTCCAAAGAATTAAAAACCTACACCCAATGCTACTTTTTAAAAAAAAATTGTACGGCCGTATTATTACCTATGGTGCCTTGTTACAACTTTAAGCTGAGTTGTGTGTTAATGGTGCAGATATGATAGATTGCACCACTAAAACCCCCCACACATGGGTCGACACCCTTGCGATCGCAGGCTGACATCACATTGGGATACTTTGGATGGGGACCCTGGTCCACAACCAAAGTAATGGCGATCAAAGAGGGATTTACCAACATGTTGGTTCCCTGGTCTATCAACATTTCTTGGAGTGGGATTGATCGAACAAATGATCGTTTGCTGATCGATCACCATGATTGCGCACGGCGATCAACTGTTCAGGAATCGATCGAAAAATGGATCGAAAAATCGATCCAAGTGTGTGGGGTTACATCTTAATGTGCAGTCTAACAGTTATCAGCTTTTTTTTTTTTACAGGGGCTGGATTAAGCACATCTTTGCTCTTTCTAATTAAACACAGACCTGGTTGGACATAACCCCTCTTTTAATCTACAATACATGTGTGTGTTGTGTGAATACACTTGTTTTTAGGGTGATTATGAGCTTTTTATACACCAATATATTACACAGTGCAGTGCAGGAGGGATGTGTGGGGCCCTGTCAATGCAGGCCAGACGCCAATGCCCCAATCTTAACCCCTCCCTTTACCTATAGACAAGCCACCACTCAGCCTAGCTGAGGGCTTGTTTCCATTGATGCGATCCCACGCGTTTGTAGCCACATGGCCGTAAGCGCAAACAACCACATCCATTGGAAACTTCAATATAGTTTCCACTGGTGTGGTTGTGCACGTTCGGGTGCGGTTTAGGGTGCGTTTCTGAACGCTAGCTGCAGCGTTTTGAAACCCATCCGCGTCCCAACCGCATCCGCATTAAAAAAAAAATCGCGTCGCGAAAACGCACGACAACTATGGCATGCGTTCAGCCGCGCGGTTGCCGTGTGGTTACAACCGCGTGGCTACAAACGCGCGGGATCGCATCAATGGAAACAAGGCCTGAGCCATCCCAGCACTTGGTTGCCCCAAGGACTTATGTGTACAAAGGATGATGTCTGGAATGGGTAAAGGACCAGGAGCACAAAAACAATACAGGATACAATGAGGCAAAAGAGCAGTAAAGTCTAAGCATGGTAAGGATTTGCGGCAGAAAGCGGATTGTTATCCCACAAACATAGAAGGGTAGGTGGTTGTTTATGCCAACCACTGCAGTTCATACATAGTACAGGATAACATGAGGGAAAAGAGTAGTAAAGTCCAGTAAAGGCGGGAGGCGGCAGGTTTGTTAAGGTGAGGTGGACAATCGGACACGGAATCGTCCCGGAATCCGTTGGACAAGGTGGTATGCAGCGATGGATACTCTTAATTGGCCGATTGATCACACCTGCGATTCCCGGCAGAATCGCCGGAATCGATCGGGTGAGTGATCAATTGGCCATGGAATCCGACACGTGTATGGCTAGCTTTAGGTATGAAGCAGGAGTCTAAATGAAGTATCCAGGTGAGACAGGCAAAAGAGTAGTCAAGTCCCCAACAGGATGAAACTACATTGCAGGACCCCGGCCAATTGAAAGTACAATCTATGGGTCCACATACATCGGTTGAAATCCCCTAGATTTGGTCGCTTGAGCGGGATGTGATGACGCTGCTCTCGAGCATTTGTCTATAGAGCGAATGTTGCACACCACTTTACACTGTTCGATACTTTGGATGGGGTACAGGGTCAGTCAAACAGGGATTTACCAACATGTTCATTCAATTGAACTTTCTGCCGATCTTGCTGGTAGAAAGGGTGGCGGTATTCGATTTGCGACCAATCGATCACCGCAAATGCGCTTGGTAATAAATTAGAGTTAAATTAGAGTCTACAATAGAAAGTAGTGTTGGTTTGGTGTCGATGTTTCGAAAAAGAGAAAGATGGTTAAACAAGGTTTAAGAGCTGGATTTTTCTGGGCTTTACTGAATCTGTTGGGAATTGAGAACAAGCCTAGCAGGACACGGCAGAGAGTTCCGGACTTAGAGAAGTCTTCAAGCCATGCAGGGTTGAGGCCGTGACTGACCTCTGCCAGCACAAGCATTTGCAGCAGAAAAGGTATTTCAATGGCTTTTCACGCCAAAATGATCTACAAATTACACTGGACATAGCATGTTGAACATATCCAAAAAGTTCTCATTACATCCATCGGACAAGTTCACATGAAAATGGATGTCATCAGAGGTAAAGAAGATAGGGGTGATTCAGGGCTAAGAGTTTTAGACCTAATGGTAGGTCCCAATACTTCCTGAGTCACTGGTCTGGAGCCAGGGTTGTATATTGATGCAGACGATATTGATTATAGCCTAGAGGAGTTGTGCTGTTAAAGGAGACAAAGGCACTTGTGACCATCAATAACACATCCCTGTTTTCTAATCAACGTGAGCTTCCTAGGGGCAGGATTAATATGTAGTAATTAAAATTCAGGAGCAAGTATGCGTCTCAGAAAGAAAAATCCTTACTTGCACCGTTAATTTGATCCTTTGACTTCCAAACTTTGACCCTCTGACACCAGTTGACATATTGGGAGTTTTGATTTTCCAAGGTCATTAGAAAATTAAAGCCAACATGTAAGTGTGTCTTCCCAGTGTGTATGAGATGGCATCATAATCTCAGACTTTACACGAGAGACACAAACATGCAGAAAAAGTCTCAAACTTGTCGTTTATGATAACATGAAAACCTCCTTGGGCCCTTTATCTTTTAATTAGTGTTAGGGGATAACTAGAACGCCCCTATAATATGCAGATGGCTGTATGATTATCTCCACTTAACATACGCAAGGACATCCTGTCTTTCATTTCCTTAGCGTGCTGATCTAAGGAGAATTATATTTGACCATGTTTAATTTGCAATCAGTGACTATTGTGTTATTAATGTCACTGGATGATAAAATCAGTCTGTGGAAGCAGTACCAGGCCTGTCATATTGTAATGTCACCTATACAATGATGAATAGCAATGCATTGCAGGTGATACAATACCGTAAGCTGCCTAATTATTACCCCAGCACTTTCATTAATGTATGCAAATGTATTCACGCTATACATAAATGCATGTATTCCAGTATATGGCATCGAGTCAGGTTGGAGTGTGAGATTTTTTTTTTTTTTCGCTGTTCGAGCAATATTCTACATTGGCAGAAATGGAAAATTTAGCAACTGTATGGAATTTATAGAACTTTGTGAAATAATAATAATAAAAAGAGAGGAAAGTTAATTATTAAACTTTAAAATGATTTAAGCAATTTAATTAAGTTTAGCTGAAAGCATTTTTTTTTTAAATTGAGTAGAATAGAGAATGGAAATATTTTAGCTTGATAAGGCAAGGTAAGGGCTGCTGCATGAGAATTCCCTTTCTTCATTGGACAGAACAGGACGTAAGGGAAAATCTCTTCAAAAGTTTTCTTGGCTTGAGATACTCTAAGTTGCTTAATTGCCTCTTTTTGCATTGACTGTATGTATTGACCTCCTTAGCTTTACCCCCCTGCACATTCCTGGTGTCATCAATGAAGCTAGGGATTTGAGGACCGGGGACACCTATGCCTGTATTACAATGCAGGTATATGGCAAGGGCACCCCCCACCTCACCACTGACATCGGGAAGGTAGAACCAGGAAGATTTGAGGACTCCATCACTGGCGGACCGCATGGGCTTGCCTGAAGCAGGTAAGCTACTCCTGAATGTAGTGCTGGATGAAAGTAAATCCTTTAAGTTTGGTTTGACTTTCACCTTGTGCAATTTTTGTTTCTCTTTGTGTCCTTGCAAGGTAGAACTTGATGGCAAGTCACAATATTATTAGCACAGAAGAAGGAAAGGGTAACAATTATATAAGACGTCCTCTCAATTTGTAAAGCTTTCACCTTTTTTTCACCTGTTTAGAGATGCTTTCCTGTTCCCGAAAAACCTGCAGCAATTCTGAATATGCTTTCAACACTGGAGAGCCACACACATCCCTGTCATCGTTGATGAGGGAAGGAGGGAGAGCGGGGAAATACATTAAAGTACTAATGTACTCTGCTTTGACTATCTGTACTGCGTACCACCAGAGAGGTTAGAAATGTCCCTCATGACTGAAGGAATACAGAGGATGCATGGGTTAATGTAGCCAGCAATCTATGGGAGGTTCTGCAGGAACGGGCAAATAGTACCATTCATGGGGGGGGGGGGGGGGGGGGGGGGGGTAAGCCAAACACTATGGTGAAGTTGTCAAACTAACAGACTGTGGTTCTTGATGCCATGGTTGAAAAGTTGTTACCCCTCTATGGGAGTGAAATGGCGTTAACACGGTATGTACTAGGGCACCCTAACACACATGCATTTTATCATGTTGCAACACATGGCAGAAGGGTTAGGTTACAAGTAAAAGGTTATTTTATTGTTACAGTGTTTGTAGGCATCCTATTCATTTTCAATAGTGTGCCTTAATGCACAGTCCATTAACACACAAATAATTCTTGGTAATGTACCGCATTGTGTTAATGGGCTGTAAAACTCCTGTAAGAGCGTATGAGAGCATTATAAGGATCGCTAATAAATACTACTGGAAAAAGTGCATTATAATTTGCCAAAAAAGGTGGACTTACCCTTTAAGAATGACTTTGTGGTCTTATGCCTGCGTCACTTAATTAATAGATAATTAATGAATCTACCTCATACAGACAGGCCAGTTTGCCACCGCACAGTTCAAGGACATTTACTTCTTAATGCATTGATTATTGAATATTTAATCTTTAGGAAAGGGCAGCAGCCATATTAAAATTCAGAGATTATCTAGGAAAGTCACAGCTGGTAAAAGACTATAAGAAGAAAAATTCAACAAAGCCACATTTCCTGAGTTTAATGGTATGCTGATGAGCTGTGGGTCATGATGGAAAGAGTCAATCAGTTACAAGTAGAAGATAACAACTTAAGAAAAGCAAAAACAGACACTTGCATAGAAGAGAAACCCCAAATGGATAACAATAGTTAGGGGGGTTAACTATGATATGTTCACGATGGCCCATGCTTTAACACAAATGGGTGGTCGATGATGATCAATGACCTCCCAGGTTTTGACAGCTATCTGCACAACATGTGTATCTGCTCTACACAATGGTGCGGTTATGATAACAAGCCACCTGCAGTTCCGTAGGAACCACATGAACCACTTAAATGAGTGGTCCTTATTTCTGCACAAATGACACCATTTTCCCTTTGCACATTTTTTACAAGTAGCTAAAAAGATTAATACTTTTTACAGTCATCACTACATTCAAGTGAAAACATTATACAGCACCCCCCCCCCCCCCCCCCCCCACATTTAAACTACACAGGTTCAGACTAAGCCATTTAACACAAACCACATTTGTGTACAGTACCGCAACGTAGCACAGCTTGCATAATGCCTTTCCATAGAAAACCTATTGTACCGTTCACACTGGCCATGCTTTGTGCAACGCTGTACAGATGTAGCATTTTGCAAGCAGTAGTGTTGCCGCTAACTTAACCGTTACTGGTAAAAAAAATACACCAACCATGCAGCATCAGGGTTCAGGAACTTTTTTGACTAAGAGAGCCATAAACGCAATATATTTTTAAATGTAATTCTGCGAGAGCTGGAAGTGATGTCAGTGTATTTTAAATGCGGTTCTCCCGCGTTCCTAGTCACTGCCGGTGATCGGATTTAGTTTATCAGGGAGTTAAGGCCCCCATACATGTAGCGAGCTGCAGACTATTTTGCTGCCGATGTGTGTGTGCACTCACGGTCAGTGGCGGCAAAATCGGCCACAGATCGAAGCTGCTCACATGGGACGACAGATCCCTGTCACCCCAAAGCTCGGTCGGCCAGAGAACGGACATGTCTGTATATCTCTGGCCGATACCATTTGTTAGAATGGGGACCAGCGTCCCTGTTCAAACTAACGGCCGGAATACAAAGGGTGCCCGCCAATACTCTGAGCAACAGAGTGCAGCGTGATGACGTCATCACACTGCACTTCGTCGCTCAAATGCTGGCCTTTACTGTCCCTGCTAATGTCCCTCCCCGCTTGTGCTGATAATGTGCAGGGTGGAACGCCCTCTCCCTGCTGAATTCCCCAGATTTCCAGAATCCGAGAAACATCCGGGATTTGTTGAAATGGATTTGGCTGGGAAAGCCACATAGAAAATATGACTATCCCGGCCATCAAAAGAGCCACATCTGGCTCATGAGCCATAGGTTCCTGACCCCTGACTTACACCCACCAACCATGAGACACATGCCAATCATGCAGAGATATGAATCATTTACATAGACACATACACCAATCATGCAGAGCTGAATCGTTTACATAGAGGCACACAGAGACAAAGACACAGACACTCACATTTTACATACACTATACTTACTGTCTACAGCTTGTTCCCTCCACCAGGCTTCTGATTGACCAGGCTGGCAGTGGTAGGGTAGGGTAGGTGGGCTGTATGCAATCAGCAGAGGGTGAAGAAAACTGACAGCTCGGATAACCAATAGGCAGTTGAGTGCTGCATATGTCTCCTCTCTTTGGTACTATTGTCACACAGAGCCAACCCTTAATTTCGACTTACCCTGAAATACCTCTGTGCCCCCCCCCCTGAGTTTGGGATCCACTGACCTACACAATTGCCATAAATGTTATTATTAAATTTTCCGAGACATCCTTATTTAACCATGATGCCAGTGATTGCTGGTACATAAGTAATTGGTATTGGTAATCCACTGATGAGTTTATACTTTTTTCCCTAGAATCTTTGCTCTTTGTTTTCCTTTGTTAGGGGGGGGGTTCCACTGCGTTGTGTGATCCGTCGGGACCCCTACGTTAACAAACACTTTAGCTGGCCGTCGGATGCTGTGTTCAGACATCCGCTGAGCTGTTCTGCCGATGCAGGGGTCCACATATCAAGTATGTTAACCCCTGCATTGGTGAAACGGCTCAGCGCCATGAGAACACAGCATTCATTGAGCAGGTAAAGTGTATGTGCTCCGTCTGGACCTCCCGCCAAGCAATGCGCTTAGCATAGGGGGTCCTGACGGATGTGGAACATACCCTTAGGCTGATAAAGTTTACTCAGCATATGTGGAGAAGCGTCATTGTCCCCCTTGTCTGGGTACTAATTTTGTTGTACAGAATGCTGCCTACTGCTGCTTCTTTTTCATAACACTGTGCTGGAATTTCTCTGTAGAGAAGATAAGAAGAGAAGATAATTCTCTTATGAAAGATAATATGGTGGGTCTGCAAACCCTGCTGGTTATTTCAGTACAGCAACCAGCCAGAATAAACCAATTTTAGTTTTTTTTTAATATGCCTATTGAACATAGCAGCTATACCCCTATAATTTATGGTAGGCATCTCTTCCTGACCAAAATAATCTTTGATATGAAGAACTCCTAACAAATAAAACCAACAGGAGCGCATGTGCCCTTTAAATGAAATGAGAGGCCTAAGGAAATCATACATATAAAGTTTATTGCATTTGAAAATTGTTAAAAATAATATATAAAAGCCCAAGGCCAGATCTCGGTATCAGTAAGCATATTGTATACTGGCAGCTTCTAATGTCTGTAAATGTATAATGCCAGAATCAAATGCTTGGAAAAATATAACAACAGCCTCTGGTGTATATAAATGTATAATGCAGATGTCTAATGGTTGGAAAAATGTACCAGCCCATGATGTCATTACTGTCAATCTCTAGTTTCTGTAAATGTTTAATGTAAATCTTTGATATTTTATATAATCTCAGCCTCAGGATACAAGTCTCTTAAATATAGTTGATCTGCTCATCATTGGCATTCCAATTTTCAAGGTTAACCCTATCAATTAAGCTGGCCATACACCTTTAGATCTCTCTGTCAGATACAGTATCCTTTAGATCTACCAACAACTATGGAGTGCCAGGTCCTCTGCGATTGAACACAGGTAGACTTGATGGTTTAGAAAGTCCCTCATATTACATGATTTTGGTAAAACAAAAGGAGATCTAACAGAGAAATCTAAAGGTGTATGGGGAGCTGCAGTCTCACCTGCCAACTGTAAAAAAAGAGGATTGCTATGCATCAACAGTGCAACTTACCAATTAAGGGGTTCCACTAAGGTGAAGACCAATTTCAATAGGAAAAAGCATTGAAATATTTTGTTAGCTGTTTTCAAGTATTGTTCAATGCACCTTCAAAACGGTTGGAAATTGAGGAAACTCATTACGGAGCCAAGGTGGCATGTCTACAGGGACTTAATTATATTCACAATTTTTATTTAATATACAATTCACACTAATCTATGTGTATATATAAAAACACAATGCAGCAATTTACCACAAAAAAATCAGTTAAGTAGGGTACAGACATGAAGATATGGGCCAGATAGAGTGCTGTGCGTGCTCACGCCCATCTTTCTGGCCCATATAATATGCTCCCATCACTGTTTTCGAGTGGGACAAATCAATCCCGCTCAAAAACAGCCATATCGGACATGATCGTTAAATACAGCCGATGTCTGTTGCTTTGCCTAGAGACCGCGGGTCTCCAGGCAAAGCATCGGCTGTGCTGGGCAGAGCTGACATCAACATATCTGACAGCAGCGTGATGATGTCATCATGCTGCTGCAGGGAACATTAGACGGCTATAATATCGAGCCGTCTGTACCCTGATTTAAGCCCCCCATACACCTTTAGATCAATCATCTAATTTCCTCTAGATCTACCAACAACTATGTAGTGCCTGGTCCTCCCTCATATAATATATAGTGATTGGAAGGTTTAGAAAGGTCCTCATATTACATGGGTTTGGTAGAAGAAAAGTTGATTGTACTGATATAGTTTGGTAAGATTGTAAGGTGTATGGGGGGCCTTATTCATGTATACATATATTGATATTTGACAGTGATAAATATCCTAGAAAACAACAAACAATTGGCTTTTAAGGTACCTCAGTCCACCACTAAGGTGTTAACTAAGGTTAAAAATTTCTTTATTGCATCTCCAAAATGGACCTTCAATCGTGATAAATGCAACACAAATATACATACATCAATTATGTTTTCAAACATAACAATTAATTTAATTCCATAAATATGGAGTATACTTACAACACTGTGCTCAGACGACAGGAGATGAATATACAGGATATCAATGGTTAAAAACAAGAAAAAGGCTGAACCAGGCTTGCTGGTCTACCGCCAGATACCATCACATGTAGATAAGAAAAAAAAGGATGGTGGAAAGCCAACCCAGGTAGGGTAGGAGTTAACAAAAGGAATAGTAAAATCACATTTAACGTATTTTTCGGACCATAAGACGCACCTTTTCACCCCCAAAATTTGGGGGGGGGGGTGCTTGCGTCTAATGGTCCAAATGCATCTTATGAGTGCGCCTTGGCTTCCCGACAGTTCTCCCGGCAGGGAGATTAGCCGGGGAGCTGTCAATTGAGAGATTCCAGCCGGTGTCCGGCTCTCCCATCTGTACTGTATAACTGCCTATGCCAGCAGAGCTCAGAGCCCTGCTGGCATAAGCGATGAAGAGAGGCATAGATGAACTGCCATCTATCCCTCTCTCCCTCCATGGAAACTGCAATCACTCTGCAGCTACCACGGACACAGGAACAGCCAGCCGGAGAGGAGAGTAGTAGACTGTGCAGCCTGGCCCCCCTCGATCAGTGGAGAATGACGTGTGCTGAGAGTGTACTGCTGCTAGTGACATCTACTGGCTGAATTGAATATTGCATTCATTTAATAATTGCATTAACCCAATTGATGTGAAATAGTAAATCTTTTTTTCCTGGTTTTCCTGCCCTAAAAACTGGGTGCGTCTTATAGTCTTATATTATAGTTATAGTAAGTGCCTAATTTTCTAGCATAAGGCCCAGAAATGTATTATCATAGTCAAATACTAACTTCAGAACTTTGACAGCTCTATCTTGTAGTTGCCTCAAAAATCCAAGCCACTCATCAATATCACAGGACTGCGGTCAAATTAGCAAACCGCTGTTACCAACGATGGCTTTTCTACAATATCGACTTTGTCACAATGTATACTTGGGACATACCTAAAATAGGTGGGCTGCCTAATCCAGTTTATGGACACCTGGGTCATACCTACCACTCCCCACTTTTTTATACATCCTCTAACTAGTGACACACCAAGTCCAACTATGACCAGGTTCTGCAGGCTGGGAAAAGGGAGCACACCCAAAGAAGCAACACGTATTGAGCCACAGAGCAGATGCCACGGTGTAAGCATGGGGGAGGCGGGTTGTTGATTATATGGGTACCTCTAAAGTCCTTGGAGACTTGCAATCTTGGCTCCCTTATGGGGTTTCTCACTTTATAATATATATTTTGGATGTTGGTCATGATGGGCAAAGCAGCAGCTTGCCCCCTATTCGAGTTTGTAGCAGAAACATAATGACATGAGCAATTCCCCGTGATTGTAATCGCGGGGCTGTGATTGCTAGTGATTTCTATGGCAAGTGATTGGGAGAGATCGCACCCGTAGAAAATGAATGGGTATGCGTTCAAAAATGAACATTATTAATTGAGACGCGATTTTAAATGTGCCCATTCATGTCTATCGACGCAATCGGGTGCCCGCTGTGGCCATTTTCCCAGCCTGCAGAATCTCGTCGTTGTTGGATTTGGTGTACCACTAGTTAGAGGGTGTATAAAGAGAGTGGGGAGTGGTAGGTATGACCCAGTCATCCATAAACTGAATTAGACAGCCCACCCATTTTAGGTATGTCCCAAGTATACACTGTGGCAAACTTAATATAGTAGAAAAGCCCTCTCTGGTAATAACGGTTTGATAATTTGATCACAGTCCATTGATGTTGATGAGCGTTTTGGATTTTTACGGCAACTACAAGATAGACCTTGTAGTCCTGAAGTTGGTATAAATTACTGTAT
>CM070037.1:100291792-100301879 GCA_036250615.1 Ptychadena robeensis | reverse complement strand
TTTTGGTACAGAAATCTGGACCTCAGCAGAGTGCTAGGGAGGTTAAGTAATTTTACCTCCTTAGACTGAATTCTGCCCATAACTTTTTTGTGCTTTTTATTTTTAAAATGGAAAAGGCAAAATGATCTAAGCAAGCAGATGTTTTCCAATCACCAAGCAGTGGTAGATTGAACATAAAAAAAAACTTTCTGTGAGAATTACCATATCATCTTAAAATTCTGGTATTTGTTCCACTCCCTCCAACCAAGCCAAAAGGCTATTCTCATGAGTCATTTTTTTTAAGCGCCCTCTGTGTGTGTCAAGCACAGCTAAGGGCTCTTGCCCCGAAAAGGGGGTTCATTACTTGGTCCAAGGAGCCAAAGCCCCTTGTCCCAAATCCCTATTCCGCAGGGGACCACAACCAGAGTCTAGTCTCCCGAGTACTAGGGGCAAATGGGGTCCTCTGAAGAGGTCCCCTTGTTGGAGGGACTACTGGGCCAGAGCCGTAGGCAGTCCCTCCCCACCACTCTACTGAGGTTAAGCCCAGAAGGGCAAAACCCCTGTACTAGTGAACAAGACATTTAGGCCAGGTTGTAAAATGGGACTCACCATAAGTTGGTCAGTGGTTCAAAGAATGGGTACTGCTTTTGTATAGAGACATGCTAAAGTTGCAGCCCTGCTGTATTTAAGCTCTGCTATCTGTAACTGGTCTTTTGGCTTGGCTGAAAGGAGTGAAACAAAGCCTTACCTCCTGGCACTGGATTTATGGCTTGGCTAGAGAAATATAGAGTGAATACTGTATGATCCACCCCTCACCACTTGCTGGAACATGCTGTTGTTAGACCTTACCCAGATGTTTAAGGCACAGTACTATGAATATATATTTTAATGACTTACAAAAGTGCACAACTTGATCTTGAACAATTGTTTCTTAACTATAGACAGTGGCGGTTTTAGGTATGGGCATTTTTCCGATGCCCAGATGTCTCCCCCACAGTGTGCCTGCCTATCCGCGTGGCCACTCTGGGAGAGAGAAGAAGAGGAGACTCTGTAGCCCCGCCAGGAGTACCAGAGATTTTTTACCAGGGGGATGTATAGGGGATCAGAACAGAGTCTGTAAAGCTGGGCATACACTGCTCGATTTCTTAGTAGATTTGAACATGGAGCTCAATTGTGTTTGAATCTATAAAAATTTTGAGCCATCCAGCCTTCCTTCGAGCCGGATCGATTGACCTTTAAACTCGGCCAAACAGGGTTCCAACATGTTAGAAAACCCTGATCAGTTTCCATGAAACATCGGGCGGGCTGGCAGCAGTAGATGTGCTGCGACTCGATATCAGCCAGCACCTTCGTCGTCATGCCGCGGCTTCCTTGATCTGGAGGAAAGTCAAGTCGTGTATGCCCAGCTTAAATCTCCCCAGCACCAACATCTGAAGAGGTGCCCTGGCCACCAACCTCCTTAGGACTTCCCCTGACTATAAAAATATGTAATTCTCTTATTTTCTGTTTCCTCTCTGTGCATCTGGCTATGGGTTGCATTTCCCATAATTACCTGTGGCCCATTAAGGTGATGTCCCATGTGAACATCTGTGATAAGTTCACGGCATATGGTATATTCGAATTGACATAATTTTGACAAAGGAACATTTGAAATTCGTAAAATTCGATTTGACTGTATTCTATTGCCTTCCATCGCATGCGCCTGTTTGATTCACAAAGATTTGCAATGCAGCTTTACAGCTTCTCTTTTTCATTCTGTGATCATATCCAGTATGAACACTGTGTGTATTGCGCATAATATGACAAATATCCGCCATTGGGAATTTCCGACACGACCACCCCACTATGCGCACCTGTTTATTCGGATTCCCCCCCCCCCCCCTGTCAAATATTAGTTTTGAATTATATTCACGAATATAGTTATTGTGCATAGGAAGCAACTATGGGGCTTTGGGTCTTTTTTTTGCCACTTTACACTCTCTAATGTTTGAAAAGTCCGAATACTTCACTAAAGAAACCGACCCTGTTCTCTTGTGTGAACAGAGATTACAGTGCTAATGTGTCTAAGACTATTCTTCCCTTCAGAACGTATTTTTGTATCCCAGCCCTGAACAGCAACAACTAGCTGTGAGGCACATTCCTTTATTACTTATACGAAAGACTGTGTCTTGGATATGTGCCTCTGTGTTACAAACACGGCCAAACTGTGTTGTAAACCTGCTACAACTGTCTGGACCACGGTGACTGTTTGTCTCCCCCACAGTAGCCGCGCCAGCCCCCTGTATTTCCAAATTACAGGCCAGATGGATGCCCAATAGGACGATATTGTTATTGGATTTTATAAATGCACGCCAACCGGTGAAAGAGACACAGCCAGCACCTGGTGCCCTGGTCCACGTACTCCCTAGGGTCCCCGCCCAGGGACAGGCACCAAGCAGTTAGCCCTGTCCTCTACAGTCCATTTGAGCAAAATGGGTTTGTCTCACAAGATTTCAGGAAGTTGGCCCATATAAAGTTTTGGACCAGGCTATTAAAATTGTCACTGAAAAGTGAACCTTTAACTACTACTAGCTTTTTGTATTCAAGGCTAGGTTTTCTATTCCCACATTTAAGCAGCTGTTTAACAGAGCACTTGTTATCTGAAATGGATTCAAGATCTCCAGTACTTCTCAAATATATGTTGCAGTAAGATGCATTACAGCGCATTATATCTGCTAAATTTCCCATCCAGTACAATATATATCACCAGTAAGATCTTGTACCCTTAGGCCACACTTTTTTCTTTTTCTTTTTTCGTCTTAAACATTAAAAGTCTTGCCTGGTCTTTGAGAAACCAGCGAAGGGAAAGACCTGACGGGCAAGTAGAATAGCTTTAAGAAAAATAGCTTTCTTTTAACATAATCACAGAAAGCTCTTCTGTCGTTTGATTTATAAAGACAAAAGCAGAAGGTATTCTCCTCCAGTACATGAAAGTGAAGGTGCTGATTTGAAATGTCGGCGCTCGGAAGACATTTGGCGAAGATGGAGCCCAGCGTGGCTGGGGACATACAATAAACAGACTGTATTTCTCCAGGACAAACTCATTAGCAATTTAGCAAAGCGCTGCCTGATTGAAAACGATATTTCTTTCACAGCCTTTATCTGTGTAATCACAAACAGCCGTCTTAAGAGCCTTTGTCAGGATCCTTTGAAATAAGAAAAGGAAAAAGAAAAGTAATGAAAATGTATTTCGACTCTTTGGTACAAGTTTATCAAGACAGACAAGCAGGAGCGATGCTATGGCTGAAGTCAGAATTAAATATTAAAGTCATCCTGATCTGGTCCAAAACGTTTCTAAGGTAACAGCAGCGCTGAAGGGACATCGCATGCAAACATCTATTTTATGTTTGTTTTCTAGTCCATCCGTGTGTGATGATCCATGTGGAGGTCCTTGGATGCTAGAGTCCAGGTAGTACACAAGGGCCTCGACTTCTTGCCAACTCAATACTAAGCCACACCCATCTGTTATTCAGTGTCTCGGGCTGATATGCAATTCTGGGTTTGTTTTTAGCTCGTCCTTAAGAATAAATCCTAACCTTATATCTGTAGTGTTTAACTCAAATCAACAGGACTTGCTGTGTTTTGTTTCTTGAAAATGTTTTGCTAGTCATGTGACTGGCTTTCTCAATTCAGAATGACTGTATCTTACTGGGAATATATACTCTGGGGTATAGCTCCAATCCAAATAATGTTAACCAGTATGAGGTCTGAGCCTAATGGAGGTAGGTGTTACTACATTCACATGTTTGGAGCTGTGAGGTGTTTAAATGGCATTCTATGTGTCAGAAAATAGATGTTGCACACCCCACCCCTGTTTATGCTTGGTTTCTCCATTTTCACATATATGGCCTCCTTCACACCTCTACGAAATCAATCCTACTCCCTATCCAGAATGTGAACTTGTGAATCCTTAAACATGGGTCCTTTTTCTATTTGTCCTGACCAGAGTTGGCTCTTACGCTGTAACTGTCGTTTTGTTTCTCCCACATACAAGTCAGAGCACTCCTCGCTGCACTGCACTGCATATACGATGTTGCTCTTCTTCTGTTTGGGTGTTGGGTCTGCTCAATTTCCCATCCAGTACAATATCTATCACCAGTAAGATCTTTTTACCCTTAGGCCACACTTTTTTATTTGTCATTTCAGCCATCTTGGTCTTGTGTCAATAAAAACAAAAGAAAGTGCTCTGTGACCTTCACGCGTTGCCTTTGTGATCGACCGGTAGATCACGGTCCACCTGTTGAGCACCCATGTACTAGAGCAGTGGTTCTCAACCTTTTCAGATACACAACCCCGTAAGTGACCTTGCATGGTGTCACTCCCGCCACCATCAAATATGTATAATCAGGGCAGTTTCTCATATTTGGGGGGCCCCATGCAAAATTGTTGACTTGTTGACGGGTGGTGGGGGTGTTTTGGGGGGGCTAGCAGAAACTTTGTTTAGAGGGGTGCTATTTGTATTCACATAATCACAGCGTCCGACAATAAGGGGGGTGCAAGGGCCCCATGCGCCTGCATACTTTGCATAACGTGTTTAATGTCCCCTCCCTGGTGGAAGGTTAGGAAGGAATGGGTTACACTCCCTCCTAACTTCCCACCCTGCTTGTGGGCATCAGTGCTGCTGTTTGTTAGCATCAGCTGTAATGCTTTCAGTGAACACGGCGACCCCTATGAAATAGTTGTTTGATCCTGAGGGGGTCCTGACCCACAGGTTTAGAACCATTGTACTAGAGGGTATGATCTTCATAAACTATTGAGAACCCTGATGCTCATAACATAAAATGATAGTTATAAATATTTTATTCAACAGTGATGTATTTTGAGGGATTATTTGAGGGATTTTTGAAAAAAAAAATCTGTATGTAGAAGCTAAAAAATGTCCTGTGTATTTGCTGTGATACATAGACATCTACAGACAATATAAATGTCATAGAAAAAAATTACATTTAAACAAAAGTGACTACAGAGATATCATTTTTTAACCTGAGGGGACCCTGAGGCAAAGAATTCTGCAAACATTTCCAGCTTTATCAGCGAGTCTCCAGAGAAGTTCTGTACTGTGACATGTAACACACCAGGGTAACTAATGTTACATTTTCTTATTTTATGAGATTGGTATTTATTCCTCTGTTACTGCATCTTTCATGTCTGTAAGTCAGGAATCTTTTACATTACACTCCCTTGAAATGCATGGAGGAGAATCAAATATCCACGCACTGGAGGATGCATTTTAATATAATATAATAACTGAACCCTGTTTACACAAAATTTTTGGGGTGCCAAATACATTTCAATGGCAGAGCAAAAGTGAAACTAAATGCTATCCAGGTTTGAGCAGTGAATCACAGTTTGCCAATGTAAAAGACCCTCTAGGCCAGTGATGGCGAACCTATGGCATGGGTGTCAGGGTGTCACTCGGAGCTCTCTATGTGGGCACCCGACCTGTCAGCCAACACAGAGGCTCATGGAGGAAAGAACTGCAGCCCATTGGCTCTCAATGCTGTCAGTTTTCTTCCCCTCTCTTCTGATTGCACACAGCACCCCATACCCTCCACTAGCACTGCCAGCCAATGAAAAGTCCAGGGAGGGACAAGCAGTAAGCAGAGAAAAAGGTGTGTGTGCATGTAATGTTTAAGCAAGAGTGTGTGTAATATGTCTAAGTGAGTAGAAGACAGAATGATAAAATAGGGTAGAAGAATTCTCACAGGTTAGAATCTGTTATTCTACATTAGCTGGAAAAGGCAGCAGGGCATGCTGTGTGCTGTAGTTCTTTAGCAACTGGCAGAATGTAATGCTTGCAGTTGTAATTTCTTTACACAGCAAGTTGGGTCTTTTATGCTATGTCATCAGAATGCCATGGGACACTAACAGAAAACTATATGCATGCTAGGGTCTGTAGTCCATCAGCAGCCTAGGATTTACAGGAACTTGTACCTGGACTGATAGCCTATAAAGTGTTATACCCAAGACAATGCCTTAATTTTTTGTCTCCAGCATGTGGGCAGACATTACCTGACATCATTTAGCAATCACTTATTTACCACATACAACAGTGTTATTGACAGGGGTGCACATACTACTTGGTACTCAAAAGGGACCAAAAACTAGCTATGTGTACCTGTATTATTGTTACACCGCTCATATGCGTACTAACAACTTGGAGGCACTCCGTGTCTGGGCGGCCGCAGCTAAATGTTAAATGTATACAATTTATGTCACGTGGATAACTGCAGGGAAACATGAATAACCATGAAAGATTGCAGTTAGGGGTGTGAAATCGGGAATGTAAATTAATGATCCAAAAAAAAGATTGGAGATCTGGGGGATGAAAGTCAGAGTAGGCATATGTATGGGTAAAATCTGACAAGAGTAAAGCACTGTGTGACAGCTGGAATATAACTATGAAAGGGTGACATTTGGACTGCAGGTAGTCTCAGGTGTTAGTTACTAAGCCAGAAAATGTCAGGGTTGTACTACTGAGGTTTGAGATCTGGGGGTTCAAACAGCGTTGTACTGTGAGAGTTATATTTGACCCAAAGCCAGCTGGTCACCTGTGGATGGAGACAGCTAATCGGAGGATCAATCAGGCACAGGGAGGTCAATATGCAGCAGCCATCTACTGGTACTCATTTGAGGAGCTCCCTAAAAAAGTTATGTGCACCCCTGGTTATAGAGAATGCTACCCCACAGTGAAAACACACTACAAACCAAAATCTATAAAACGTGAAAAAACAAACATATATAAAATTATATAAATAATTGACTCATCACAGTCCATAAATATCTGTAATAGTCAACATAAGTTTCTTCAAAGCATCCGCCAACACAATCAATAGTTCATCATGTGTGTTCCCTCATTCTGCACACACTTAAGCCCCCCACACACACACGCTGCGATCCCCACCCGGGCACCCGATTGCAGCGTGATGAGGATCGTAGCACACCTCTTGTGTGGCAGCCATTTCTTCAAAGTAATGAGATCGGCCAGAGAAAAATGGACATGTGCGTTCTCTGGCCGATCCAGATTTTGGGTGACAAGGATCGGTCGCTCTATGTGGGCAGCTGCAGTCAATTTTGCGATCACCCTGTTTTCAAGCAGGATCAATCGATCAAGCTCAAAGACACCTCAATTGAACAGAACCAACATGTTGGTAAATCCCTGCTAGATCTCCATTCAGAAGCATAGAACGGTAATCTATTCCGCAAAGTAGTGCACATAGATTCCCATTCAATCAGTGAACGTTTAAGTGAAGCATGGTAACCTCACGATGATGACATCACGCTGCGGGTCATCGATTAAACAGGTATCGACCCATGTATGGCAACCTTTAGGGCTTATTCACATGGTTGGTTTAAGGGTTGCTAACAGTTGGCAGTCACCTCTAAAAGGACCAACCCACCGATTTGTTAAACAGTAGCACAGTTTCAGGTGCTTGGGAGGCAGTTGTCAGATATTGGCAACCACCTCCATGTTATCCTAATGGACAACCACCTGACAATTGACCAGGGATTGCCTAATGCCTAATTTCAGACAGCAAGTCGGTGGAAGCGCGTTGTTTCCAAATGACCACTTAAATTAGCAAATAAGAAAACAGGGGTTAATATAAGAGACAAGATTCACAACAAACTCTTTCCTCTGATTTAGGCTACATTCATTTAATGGGGGTGGTGGATGGATGACAGCTGCCCATGGAATGCCAGCACAATATTCCCAACCTGTGGTTGTAGTTACAGTGCCCTGTGACTGATGGCTGGCATATCTTCCATTCCCACAGCATACATTGAGTGTTGAGTCACCTATTTTTCTTCCGGATGTTGGATTGGAAGCACCCATAATCTCTGTTCTGTTCTTTGTTATCTTTTTTTGTCAACGGAAACCCTAGCGATCAGTACAGCTTTTTTAATGAAGTCTGCTAACATAGAGTCTCCACTAGATGTGCATCAAATATTGATGCTTTGAAGCTACTGAAGTTTCTCAATATAAGCAGTGGGACTGTAGAGTCTCCACTGAGGATGCCGCTTGGCTTTGATACATAGAATGCAGTACTGTCATGTGTTCACATATTTTGATATTTTGCATCCAATGCAGTGCCTTTAGGGACACGCCATTGATGTGTTATGGACAAGTTTGCATCACTGAAAAGTGTTTACTTTAATTATAATAATCCAGTATTGGAGAAATTAGAACATTTCTTTTTTGGGTGACCTATGTAATGTTTTAACTTTGAAGTGCCTCCAATGTATTGTTGTAATATTAGCATTTTAACCATTTTTTTAATGTTTGTTTTAAATAAATGAATAAAGTTAGTGAAAAAAATAAGTAATGTATAATAAATAAAATATATATTACAAGTTAATGTTACGGTTAATATTTTAAAAGAAGTTGCCCACCCCCACTGGAACAACAATATAATCTATGAATCGGTACTGAATGAAATTTGAAAACGCCATTACATTTGTGGGTTTATAGTAAAATTAATTGTTTCATTAAGAATGAGTCTTGACACTCACACTCACCCTCAACATTTTTATTATGTTAAAACTTAGATAAAGATAGTGGTATGGAGACATAGCCCAAGACTTAAGATAATTTGCACATATTTTCTATTTAAACTCAATCAATAGAAGAAATATATGTGTGCCATAGTTGCGGTCGATCGACTGGCGTGCACGCTTCCGCCGAACGCATAATGGTCAGTCG
Source organism: Ptychadena robeensis (assembly GCA_036250615.1). Taxonomy (NCBI): domain Eukaryota; kingdom Metazoa; phylum Chordata; class Amphibia; order Anura; family Ptychadenidae; genus Ptychadena; species Ptychadena robeensis. The sequence goes on along the minus strand of CM070037.1, from coordinate 100,293,160 downwards.
CCTGTGCCCATCTTGAGGTTTCAAACCAAAAAGCCGGCAGGTCGGATGGAACGGTGATCCTAGAATCTGACAGGAGTGATGGTGGAGTACAGAGTGATAATATCATCACGCTGCTCTCCATTGCTCACAGCATCAGCGCACACCCTTTGTGTGCCAGCCGTTAGTCCCCACTGAAACTGATGGCATCGGCAAGAGATTTACAGACATGCCATGGCCGACCAAGCCATGGATCGAGACGTCTATGGCCGGCTTTAGACCTTGTCTCCATTGGGCTTTTTAATGGAGTGTGTTTTCGCCTCTTTTTTTCCCCGCACTTTGACCATGTTAAACATTGTGTTTTTTTAACAAGACGTTAATGCGACTATTATTTGATGAAAAAAAGTCAAAAACATGCTGAAAAAACAGTGACCCTCATTAATATTGTCATGGCATGAGTTTAACCTGCATGGGTGGCGTGGGTTTAACCACTAAATTCACTTCACACGTGAACGTTTTAATGCCGTGGAGATCAGTCCTATTATATGTGCATGTCTTATTGTGTGTTGTGTTATTATGTGTTTTAGCACATGGCTTTTTGTAGAGGAAGGAAGTACTTATAACAACCAGGCTACAGACAGAACTTACACACTTCTGCAATCTAATATGACGCCCTCCCTCAATCGATTATAGATGGAAACATTTATATAATCAAATTATATGTGAGCTAGTCTAAGGTTTATGTTACCACAATTGTTATACAATAGGTTTCCCCTTCCTTATCTACAAGATAAAATACATTTTGTGGTTGTAAGCCTGCTTTAATGCCTCTCTGATGGGAATCCCCATGTTTCTGCAGCCCCCGAATCAAGAGAACGCCCTCCTGCTCCTAATATAGTACCATTTCACATGATTAATTCACCAAAGACCTATTAGGCCCCTGTGTTTGGCAGCTTCTGGGATTGAGTATTTGCTTCTACTTCCTTGTGGAATCCCTGACAAATGTGAAGTTATTTCTGAGGAAAATGTAGAGGCCACATTAAGCACATACATTTTTTTTGCCTTCATTTATCAAGCTGTTCTATAATGACATTGCTATAACATGCGAGGCATTGCAATCAGTACAACACATATTTCTAGATGTTTGATTGTGGTTTGGGCTTGGTCATTTAAATATTAAAAATTGTAATCGAATAAATTCTAGTTATGCATTTTTTATAAATAATTACATGCATTATATTTTATTAACCCCACTGACGGTACAAACATATGGCATTATGGTAAATTTCATAGTATAGTATAAGACTTATACAGCCGATCCGTGTTATACAAGGACCGGCTCTGTTAGGATGCGGTTGCTTAGCCCTCCTATCTAGCTGCCTCTTATAGTAT
>CM070037.1:100263030-100283721 GCA_036250615.1 Ptychadena robeensis | reverse complement strand
TCGAGAGAGCTCAGGGGGTAGTCGAGAGAGCTCAGGGGGTAGTCGAGAGAGCTCAGGGAGCAGTCGGTTGAGCTCAGGGAGGAGTCGGTTGAGCACAGGGAGGCGTCGAGAAAGCTCAGGGAGGAGTTGGGGTTATCCCAATAAATACCTATTATGATTGATTAGGTATTTGTTATGAGTGATACTTATGGTGCCTTAAAAGTCATTTTCCTAGTAAGGGTTCCCAGACTCTAGGGCAGCGGTTCTCAATCTGTGGGTGGAGATCCCCTTGAGGGCCAAATGATCATTTCACAGGGCTTGCCACGTTCCCTAAATGCATCAGATCTGCTGCTAGCAAGCAGTGGCACTGATGCCCACAAGTGGGGTGGGAAGTTAAGAGAGAGAGAGAGTTATGGCCCTTCCCTCCTAACTTAAAAGGTACTGGGTGTTACTCTCCCTCCTAGGGACATTACACTTGCCAAATCCTGCCAAAAGTGATGTCATGGAGTGCCACTTCTGGTATTTGGAACATTGAAGTGACAATGCGCACTAGCACTTCCGCTTTCCAAATACAGGAACATATCTGTGACGTCACTTCCATAGTAGCGGACCTAAAAAGGTTGAGAACCACTGTTCTAGGGTATCCCTACTATGTAAAACAGTTATTTCATGATGCTATCATTTATTTGGTATTTCAGCCTCGTCTTTCAACATTAGCACATGTGGTGAAAATGATGTGGTTAGAGACAGAATCTCTTTGTATTCCCATCCATCCCTTATGATTTTAAAATTGTCCTACCCCATCCCTGGATGTAAGAATCTTAACAAAAAAAAATTACTTGAAGTACATACAGCAAATGTCTGTTGCTCCACATGTGACGTCTACCTTCCCAAAGCTCCTTTTACCCAGCAGCCCACTGTGTCAGTGGAGAGGCTGGGCTGAGCAAGGCTGAAACTAGATGAAGATCCCTTCATCTAGTCTCTGCCCATCGAGTCTGTGACAACCATAGAGACTAAAAGATGAGAAGAATCTGCATTGGCCATCTTAAAGGATGGCAATTTGGACAAAGGGGGTACTAGGAGCAAGCAAGGGGGGAAGTTAAGTATGTGGTTTGGGAAATCGCTTGCCTAGATCAAGACATCAGACAGGTAAGTATTAATTATTCTTATATTTTTTCCTACAGAACTTTTTTTAAACATGTACACCAGATGTGGGATAGACACTCTACCTGGGTTGTTCGTTTTGTGCTCTCATTCTTCTGGTGTTTATAACTCACCCACTGCCACAATTTTTAATTGCACACCTGTGAAATGAAATGTAATAACATTGGTATGACCATAGACACAACTCACCTTTAATAACTGTTGGGTCTGCACCTATCTGGTTTATGTTGTCAAGAGGGTCGTGATGTATGACTTTGCAGGGCTGATCTAAGGAGAAAAACAGGGAGGGGGAAGAGATACCACCAACCTTACCAACCCATACCACCCCTTTCCCCCTTATTAATCTCCCACCAACCAACCCCCTACCCACTGCCCACTGCCCCAACCAATAACTGCACATGACAACATTCTGGAATTTAAAGTGGATACAACACTTCGGCCACAGCTTTATTTACACAATCAAAACAACATAACAGATGCAACAACGAACTCCTACCCCAGGTCCCAGGACGGTGTTCCCCACTTCAAACTAAACCGCTGAAACCGCTAAACCCCAAAATACTGGCTCAGTGGGTCTGGCTCCTTAGATAAGAGTGACCTCACAGACCACACCCCAAACACAACCCTAAGAGTCATTGACCAATCAAGAGCCCAGTGTATGACCTTGGTGCCTGCCAGCAGGTCACCCTAATACAGCTCCTCCTACCGTTGATCTTTATAGAAGCCGTCCTGGACCCGCCTGCTGTGCCAAAAATAATGAAACAAAAAACCATGCTCCCACCCCCACCCAAACACAACAGTAGGGAGGGCGGGATCCGTCTTCAGCGGCGAAAGAGGAGGCGTCACTTCCGCTGCCGGGTTTTATCCCGCGCGGCTCCGCCCCTTTCGCCAACCTCACTTCCGCTGAGTGCCCTTGATTATGATGACCTTTGATTGTTGTCCATCTCCTTATATTCTATGTAGAGACTTCATTCTGCACGATTATGTCCTGAAGAAGCAGTTGTCCGCGAAACACGCCAGGACTGTGCAATGTGATGTAACTGTTATGTTTCATATATGGATGTTTGTAATACTACTTCACCTACTTTTTTAACTTGTATATGTTGGAACATTATATCTCTGTAACTTTACAGTTGTTTCTAATAAAAATTGTATATAACAGGATACTCTTGCCTTAAACATCCCCTTGGCCTATCTATGTAAAACATTGTTAACCCCTTTTTTGTTTATTATAAATTTGGATGGTGGCAAATACTATACATTGATCGGTGGATTATCATTTATAAATATATTTATTATTGCAGTGTGATATGTAGCCATTGCAGTGTGTAAATCCCTGAACTGCTGCTTTGCACGGCATGTAGTTCCAGGGAGAATGCCCCTTTTTTAGACATCAGGGAGTGTTCCCAAAACCCAGGTGAACAGAGGAAGGAACAAGCGCAACATGTCTTTAAACCTGCTTCGAAATTTAGGAAGAATCGTGAGCCACATACTTTCCCATCACACCACTGTATTGTACTGCAAGATTTTATCATATAGCCAGCAGGTCTTCAACAGTTAATGTTTCTACCATAGAGCCGGAGGTTTCATTTACAGGCCCATTCAAGTCACCAGGAATCACAACCACCCAGGGGTTTCTGCCCCCACATGACTGTCCGCAGCAGCCACCCCACAAAGATGTGAATGAAGCCTAAACCATATACATTGTAATCAGAGCAGCTGTAAACTTACCTGGACCGCGCTCCTGTTTTTAGTATTCTCCTCAAATATGGAACAACGCTTTCAAAATAAATAAATAAACCTTTGACTAATTATCAAACTGATTACAAACTGAAGGAGATTAATCTTTCCTCCCAGTGTCTCCCATATTACCTCCCCTAGTCAAAACCTAAAGGCCTGCTGTGTGAGATTGTTCTAAACTTAATTAAATAGTAATTTGTGTGTGTATTGGTAGAACTATGTACATACATTTGGTGTAGAAAAATAAATAAGTGAGGTAAATTGAATTACTTTAGCAGTAGTTTACTAATTAGTTAAGACAAAGAGAGCAATGAAACAGACAAATTGATCGGCGACATCATGAGTCGGGAAAAGACGCATTTAAATTATTTTAGGTTTTAATGTTGCTCCCGCTGTTATCCATGATGCTAATTCTTGTACATCCTCCTATTTATGGTATATATGATGAACTAATGATATAATGCCTTTTAGTTTGGCACATGAGGCACAAGGAACGGCTGAAGACAAAGGGAGTGATATAAATTTGGAATATTAAAGATCAAGTTTTCGTACTGGATTTGGATTTCTGGTGGGCGGGAGGAGGCTTATGCAGCAAATAGGCTGAGTAGCAGCTTATGGCCCCTGACCTCTAATTCACCCATTACTGTTGTATTGTTATGGGTACTATTAAACATAGCAGTGTTCACAAAGTTATATGATCATACAGCACCCATATACAGGAAGTTATATCATCCATAACCAGGAAGTGACATCATCCTGGTATCCCCAAGGCTGAACACACATGACCTTGTAGGAGATCAGCCCTTGCTAAGCCTACTTTGTACCTCTTTTAAGCCTGCCATACACATGCCGATAAGCGGCCGATTTTTCACCTGACCGACGGGCGTGCACACTCGTGCCGTCGGTCAGCGGAAAAATCGGCCGCTAATCAGCATGTGCCCGCATGGGGCGACAGATCCCTGTCGCCGATAGAATTAGCGTCTTCTTGAAGCTAATTGAAGCTAATTGCCGACTGAAGGTGCCCCATAATGCACCAGGGTGCAAACGTGATGACGTCATCACGTTTGCATCCCGGTGCATATCGGGACTGGTCTGTCTGCACCCGTCGGGGTGTGTATGGCAGCCATTATTGTGAGTATTTTATCTTTTAACTTTATTATTTACAGAACTTAACTGTACATGTTTCTATTTACCCTTTACAGGGTGGCCTCACTCCCCCTTCATATCGGGAGCTTCACATCTCCATTTCACCTTATCGCCCACCCCTCATATTGACCTATTTTCACTCTGTGTTTTTGTCCCTGTTCCATACTCCAACTGTTGACCTTTCTGGCCACTGACATCCCTTCTACTGAGTGATATCGCTGATGACAGTTGTGCACAACTATTAATTGGCATGCTCTATAAGATAAGTCCACCTATACTTTTGATCAGACTTTAATCTCTTGCCCTCTTGATGTGCATTTGCTCTTTCTCTGCCATCTGCAAGACAAGAGATGAGATACGTCAGTAGACAGTTCAGTCTGGATTGCTGGCAGGCTTGGGTAATAAGTACAGCAATTTAGTTCATTTCTCTGAAAACCCTGGTCCAGCCGCCAGCAGGAAAATAGAACTGAACTCTACAAATCGTCATTCAGGACATTAACTTGGATAAGTATTTGTTGCCTTCGATCTGAAAAGCCAAGCCGAGAAGAAAAGGACAATGTCTGCTTGCATTGGTTGTAAACACAATTTTCAGCCCATAGGGGTTCTATTTTATTCCATGTGTAGCTTGTTGTGACTGGCTGCTTCATTTGTATGTGTTTTTCTACCAGAAACTGTGATTGTCACAATTTGCAGACTGGATGGCTATAGCTAAAAGTAAGAGACGTTTTTGGATAAAAATACAAGTCGTATTCTATTTTTCCACTTGCAGTTGTCTATATTCGGATGCCAACATCCAATTATTTCATACATGCAGGGAATCAAAGACCATATTAAAATCAATCATAACAAATTATGAATGAGGTTACATGTGAAAAACAGACTTTGCAGAGTACACAGAATACAATTTATGCTGCTACCAAAATCCTGGATATTTGCTTATCATGCTGGGCCTTCAAAAATATGGCCTCAATTCCCAGATGGTCAGACAATTAATTCTTTTCTCCTTAATAGACAATGTGTCTATGTTGGAAATTGAGCATGAATTGGGATGAGCTAAGAGGTCTCATTTGTCAAGTTGGAAAACAAAAATGTACAAGCATCTGATGGGCTTTATAGGTATTCTGATTTGTATCCAATTGTGTGTTGTAGTATGGACCTTTGCCTTCATAACTAAAAAATTATCAAATTTAACCTCCTTGATGGTACTCTAAGTGTAGCTTAGGGGTTATTTTACAAAACAAACTCATCTCAAGTTAACTTTGGGGATACTTACCTACCCTGGCAAGCCTGTGATCATGCTCAATATCAGCGGACTCACCAATGGCTTTTGGTGGCAGTGCCATTGACATGCATGGTAATACAGGCAATGTCAGTTTTCCGCCCACATGCCTGAAGTCAACTCAGGCACCATTAATCATTAATTAAACAATTTAGATTGTCAGTCAATATTTATACTACACAAGATGTTAAAATTTTTAAATTGATTTAGAAAGGTATGGGCATCTTAATATTATTTGGAAAAATAATTTGTCCCAGACTCTGGAAATTCCCAGTTGGGTGAGACAGTTGGAATGGCTAATTGGTTAGTAGGCATTCCCTATCACTCTTCCACACCTTGTGAATGGCAGCCCAGGGACATAACCTGATACACTTTTAGCAAAGGGGGTCACAGTTAATGTTAACCTAAAAGAAATATGCTCCAATCATCCTGCAAAAGAACTAATACATACTAGTTCAGTAGTGACTCTGGTCACTAGAGCATACAGTAATGATGCAGCAACCACAGGACAGGTTGACGCAGGAATTCAATGTTTTGGATGTCCTCCAATACAGAAAAGGTAGGAAAGTCAATAAGCTGAATTAGAGTTTTTTCCAGGAGGGACGGTGTTTTTTCTTTTCTTACTATCTGCTCCTAAACATCCTCTTTTCTTGTGCAACTGGTTCCCATCCAGTGCACTGATATCATCATAAGGAACAATAGTCATGCAGTGAAAAGCTAACCATATAAGTGTCAAGTTTTGCACGATCGATTTTAGATGTGATGTTTTATCGATTAGATGTATGATTTATGACGATGGTATGCCAGTCTAACATCGATCGATCATACCACTACGCAGTGTGACCGTGTTAAACATGATCGATTTACAATCATACTATGTAAATACGACTGTTATTTGGATTCCAAATACCATTCTAATTAGGGTTCCAAATACGATCATAATAATTATTCTAAATACAATCGTAATTCTGATTCCAAATAAGATTCTAATTCCAATCCTAATTCCGATTCCAAATAAGATTCTAATTCCGATCCTAATTCCGATTCCAAATAAGATTCTAATTCCGATTCCACATATGTTTGTAATTATGATTCTAAATACAATCAATATTTTGATTCCAAATACAATCGTAATTGTGATTCTAAATACGATCGCAAACAAATTCAAATACCTAGAAAACTCATCAGATATTTGTACGATCTACAGGGTGGGGCATTTATATGGCTACACCTAAATAAAATGGGAATGGTTGGTGATATTAACTTTCTTTTTGTGGCACATTAGTATATATGAGGGGGGAAACTTTTCAAGATGGGTGGTGACCATGGCGGCCATTTTGAATTTGGCCATTTTGAATCCAACTTTAGTTTTTTCAATAGGAAGAGGGTCATGTGACACATCAAACATCTGACCCCCTTAGACTTTTATCTTGGGGGTCAGCTGAAGGCTTTTGTCTATGCTGTGAAGATACGAGATGTGCAGCACCTGGAAGCCTGTGCTAGCATTTCTCCTGCGGTGTTGCTATCATTGTGTGAAGAGTCGGAGAAAAGGGTTGCATTGACAATCCAACACAATGGGCAGCACATTGAACACATTTTATAAGTGGACAGAAACTTAAATGTAAAAACTTAAATAACGCATGAAAGTTACGTTAAAAACCAAGCACACCATTGTTTTTGAAAAAACAAATGTTGGATTCAAAATGGCCAAATTCAAAATGGCTGCCATGGTCACCACCCATCTTGAAAAGTTTCCCCACTCACATATACTAATGTGCCACAAACAGAAAGTTAATATCACCAACCATTCCCATGTTATTAAGGTGTATCCATATAAATAGCCCACCCTGTACTTAAATTAACCAACATTTCCAATCGGAAATTGATTTTACGATCGATTCCGATCACTTTTGGTTGGTTGTACCAGGTGGGCAGGAATCGATTTTTCATTCTATCAACTTTTCAAAAGATTGTTTTAAGCCGGTCGAATGGAAATATTGACCCGTGTATGGCCCATCCTTGGCCAGATTAAAGGGTGCTGGCTATCAGGGGAGGAAGGTATAAGATAATTTGCAGTACTAGTAGATGCCCTTAGATGAAGAACAATTGTGTTATCCACTACATTTTCACTTGTGGTATCTAATTGTATTATGCTGCAAGGTGTCTGTGGTTTATCTCTTTTATGTGGTGTATCAGTATAAGTAAATGGTTTTCCATATACAATGAATAATAAGTAAGGGTTCTAAAAGCCATGATGCTGTTTCACTACCATGCATGGCTGAGGTCACATAACATTGGTCATCCATGGGACTACGGCTCATGCTATATGAGTTCAGTTTAGACAACCCATTATAACTGGGCTTATTTAGGAAACTGATTAGTCATGTGACATTTTTAATGTATGTTACAGCTTACATGTTATCTATTAATCCCTTAAAAGGACTTTGTAAGCAGGCCTAGATATTGCCTATAAATAGACGATGGTGCCACAAAACAAGTATACATTTGGCACATAAGACAACACAGAGACTCTTAATAACTCACCATATAGTTATAATAATCCAAGTGTACCTCAGGATAAGTTTATTATACAAAACAAACTCATCTCGAGTTACACTTTGGGATACTTACCTATCCCTGGCAAGCCTGCTATCATGCTGAATATCAGCCGACTCACCAATGGTTTTTGGTTGCAGTGCAATTGACCTGCATGTTAATACAGGCAATGTCAGTTTTCCACCCCTCATCCCCATCATCAATAATGTGAAGTCAACTCTGTACTCTGCTTTGATCCAAATGGGTGTACCTATCATGCATGGCTGAGGTCACATAACATTGGTCATCCATTATAATAATCCAAGTGTAGCTCAGGGTTAGTTTATTATACAAAACAAACCCATCTCCAGTTACAGTGTGGGATACTTACCTATCCCTGGCAAGCCACCATAAAGTTTTTTTTACAAAAATAACATATATTGACACACCACCATACCATACCACCACACAGTGTAATGAATGTAATACCTTTCTAAATATGAAGATGTGTGCACAAGCTCCATAGTATGATCAGTTACAAATCAATTGAAGCACCTAAAACACCCTATAAGATCCTATTAAATAATCAATTTTACTTTTCAAAATCTACCTGTGGCACATCATTGGTTTGGAGCATGAGCATGGATGAAATACACTGCAGGTATATATTGTTATATGTATTATTAGAGATTATTATTTTAAGGTTCACTTTAAGGGCTTGTTTCCATTACGTCGGGAGCCCTCCGCTAAGCGTACACGCTTAGCGGGGGTCCCCGACGTAGCAGATAGACTTACCTGCTCGGCGGACGGGTCTGTCTTCATTGAGCCGACCCGATCCGCCGGTGTCAGGCTGAACGTAGTCGAGTACGTTCAGCCTGTACACCGGCGGATGTCTAAAACAGACAGGCTGAGTCTATGGGATACGTCGGGACCCCTGCTTAGCGTATACGCTTAGCGGAGGGCTCCCGACGTACAATGGAAACAAAGCCTAAGGCAATGCTCTAATAAATCTATAAAAATGCATCACTATTTTCTAAAAGTTGTTATTGTTTTGGAACAAAATATTCCTTAGAAGCAACAAAAAGAAATGGGTCATACAATCATGAGCCTGCAATGTTGTTTTACAACAATGGATGCTCCATAATACAAGTGATATTGAATAGAAGTACATTACATAAATGCCGAAAAGGACAATTGTTTAATGTACTTGTGTTCTAGGCATGGAATGAGATAAAATGCGAGTTTCATTCTTTGCCTGAGTGTGTGGAGTGTAAAGTCGAGTTTATTGATCAGCAGAGTTATCTTACTATCTTGCTGTGCCCAGCCATGGAATAAAAACTGGATTGATTTTATGCTGGTGGCCTCTGAATGACATTGTCTGGAAATGATGGACTGAATTATGAATATCCATCTATGTAAGGTACTTACATTAAAACAAGCAATTAGAACTTCTTCTTGACAGTCTATATACATGGTCATAGGATGACCAAGGACACCGCACATTGACCTGTCAGTGTTTAAACATAAAATGCATCTCTGCTGACTAGGAAGTAGTGCAACTTAGATCAGTGGTGGGCAACTGAGTTGAAATGGAGGGCCACAGCATTTTTATGGGAAAAATTACAGCAGGTATAACTAGAAACTATTATTATATTTATTTATAATTATAATAACAAAACTTGTTTTAAATTATACTTCAAGCATTAGGGAACACTGTAGTGTGGTAATGCACATTTTTTGTGTCATATATATATAAACATAGGTTATGGTGTCTCAAAGATATCATGAAAGACTTTGAGGATAAATATGGGGCACATAACCTGTAATTCAAAGGCGATATGTCCCTATTCTGATCCTCTCCTCCTCTTCCTGCTGAAAGAAGATTCTGGGAGATGATGATCAGCAACCAGGTGAGGTGCTATGCCCTATGCATTAACATTAAGGTTTTTGGGGCTGCAAGTGGAGGACTGATGGGGCTGCTCAAGAATGCCCAAGGGGCCGCAGGTTGGGCACCTGGAACCTCGATTAAGGTGATGAGTTCAAAAGACAAAAATCAAAAACGAATATTTTAGGTATAGGCAATTAATCACGGAGCGCTTGCGATTTTAAATGCGTGTGGCGATCGCATCCATTTAGTTAAATGGGCTTGTCCCCACTTCAACTAATGGGTGCAATACTTTTTTACTTGGGGGATTTAAAAAAAAAAATATCACATGTAAGGATCGCCTGGTCAATCGCGCCTGATCGCGTCAGCAACACACATGATTGCCTATGCAGGAACATAGCCTAAGAGTTTCAGTCATTAGGAAAAAATTTTGGGGATGGAACTTGTCCCGATAAGGCTGGTCTGCCACATCCCAACATGCATATATAGAACAGAAAAGTTTTCCTATCATTACCACCAGGATAGTAGGCATTAAGGGAGGACCCCCCCCCCTCTCTATTAAAGAAGCAGCCCAGCATCCATTTTACATTTATCCTGTGTCTGCTGTACTAGATAGATAGGGAGAGCCGCTGCTGATTCAGGTATAGCCTAGCTACTTTGTTATTATACTCCATCTAGGGATCTGTAACTATAGCTTAGGTGTGTGGCAACAAGCAGTTCATCATTACTGAGCCACAAAAGTCATTTTCTGGGGGTGGGGTATGCTGTATTTTGAGACCTTGCGCTGTGTTATAATCCTGAGCCGAGCTTCACCATCACAAACTAAAGCAGGACATTGCAGAGAGATCTGACTAAATGCTGCAGAAGGGATTTTCCAAGCAGTACTTCAAATTCAATTAAAATACAGTGTTTAAATCAACTGTTCAAAAAGTACATCACATTATTGTTCATAGATCACGTATTTTCAGTCATTGACTACTACAATCTAAAACTAGACAAAAACATGGATGCTAACAATGCTTCCCTTAACAAGATTCCTTGAAACAATAAAAGATGAATTGTATACAGGAAACTACAAGTCCCTAGTTGCCTTCATAAATGGCTGGTGGCTCTCGTTCCACTATACATTTAGTCCCGGACCCCGGGCCGTACAATAATGCTCAATTAATAAGCTGAAGCCATTCTTTAGGAGCCATGTACATAATTTACTGTATTCAGGAAACTAGAGATAGGCTGGAGGGATTTTTGTAGTTGTTAGTGAATGGATATACCCACCTGCTAGGTAAGATTTGGTTGCAAAATGGCATAATCAGACAGGGCGGTGAATAATCTCATCCTAGCCTGAACTTTGTTCTTTTAATACACACAAGAATCAAAAAATACAGCAGTTTTGTAGTTAAATGCATCTTTATTCTAAACCTAATCATAGATTAGTTTCTTAATCTTCATAATATTTGTCAAGTCAATCTACGTGAAATTTACAGTTTATTTGTTATTGAAAAGCAATGCACTCTCCTTTGCCCCCCCCCCCATACACCTTTAGATCACTCCATACAATTTCAGTTTAATAAATTTTTCTTCTACCAAAACCATGTAATATGAGGAGCTTTCTTATCCTTCCAATCACTATGTATTCTATCAGAGAGGACCCAGCACTACATAGTTGTTGGTAGATATGATCAAAATTGTATGGAGTGATCTAAAGGTTTATAGGGCACGTGCTCATGATTTAGTGTTCAGGAAGCAATTGGAATATTTATTGATCACATGATCACTATTTCAACTTTCACATGTAGACCATGTGGGTTTGTTTGTTAATCTATCTATATTACGTTTAGATCTTAAAAGGGTATAAAAAATTTTACTAAATAAAGAAATCAGCATTAGACAACCATGAGCTTTTTGATTTTTAATAGACTTGAGCAATGAAATATTGATTTTCAATCCAGTATCGATCTTACTACCACCAAACAGTGTAATCGAAGTGAAACCAATGTCTTAAATTGGATTTGTTTCAAGGAAAAAAGATAAAGATTTGCTTTATTAGGACAATAGAATATACTGTACACTGTACAACAAAGATGTACAAAATACGTACAAACTGTACAAAATACGATGCGATACAGATTGATCAAAACACCTAAATAGGCTTCTATTTGTGTGGACTCTAACTTAGACCAATTTATTTAATGGATGCTTAAAAATCCCTACATAGGGCAACCTTATACTCTCTGCCTATTGGTTAGTCAATACTTTATTGAGTCTGTAAGATTGAATCCTGATGTCTTGTTGCTTATCCTAACTAACTGGAAAGAAAACGTCTCCCTATATATGTCCCCTCTATGAAAAAAAAATACATATAATAACAAAGAGAAGTCTTCTAACCCTTTTCCCAGTATAATTTTTTCTAATGATAAAATGGTTATCCTTGACCTCCAGTCATTGATGTTGACTAGCCTCAGGTACATCCATCAGTCATAAGGTGCCCATACATGGGTCAATACCTGTGCAATCGATTGTAGTCTGGTGATGCCACCACACTGCGCACAATCGTTTGTCAATCGAACAGGAATTGATGTGCACCACTTTGCACATCAATAGTTGGTTTGTGGAGGCAGTTCTAAACTCAAAATAAAAAAAGACGCATAAATAAAATCGACATATTACTCATCTGTCAGCAGTTTACATCAGGGAAAACTGCTGCACAAAAAAACATACTTACCTTCCTCACTTTCATTCCTGGCACCAGCATGTTTAGTACTGGTGAACAGAAGCCCCTTCCACCCATTCTACAGACCCTCTAGAACTCCTAGGAAGAGTGGTCCTAGGTCGATCAATGCCCTGGTTGGTGGTTATCAACCGCCCCTCCCCAGCACTCCTCCAGAGATGAGCATCTCTCTCCACTGCCGGAGAGCTCCAGGGAGGGTTGATTGCGGTTGCAGTAATGACAGGTGGGCATCCAGGGGGGCACATATATGCTCGTCTCTGGAGGAGCCCCTATCATTACTGCTGGAGGGGGGTTGGTGATGCTGTTGGGTCCTTGACAGAAAGTCCTGCAGACACTGATGTCACAATCCCGCGGGACTGGGCAGGCACAACGTCATACTGCTGCAAGAGCACTTGGGATGGATGTCTCAGAAAAATCACTGCTGTTAGAAATTTTTTGTTTTATTTTTGGGTGGGCCAGCAATCTCCCCATGGTAGGTCCATGGTTTTAATTGATATTTCAACAAGAAACATTTTGACTTGACTTAAAAATTAATTATAAAAATTATAAAAAAATATAAAATCATGTTCAGGGGCTTTGAAATCACAAAGCCAGCTAGGTAAAATAAAAAAGAACAATCTTTATGATGCACGCTTTAAATCCAATCCTTTCACAAATTTAAATTGTCAGCTTTTACTTCTTTTTTTTTTTTTTTACTTAATAAACGTTTTTATTGAAAATCGCAGATAAAATACAGACTACTTCTTTACTGTTTTTGTTTCTTTCTTTTAAGCTAATTTGATTGGTGTTGTATTTTTTGTTGAAATGTCATCATGCTACTTAAAGGTAGTGATGGCGCGAACCCTCCCTGGGGTGTCCGCGAACAGGGCGGGTCGAACTTCAAAGATGTTCGCCGTCCGCTCTGTTCGCGGACATATTCAAATTCCCCGCCTCTAGGCGGGGAATTTGAAACGGAGAAACCGGATGTGACGTCAGTGATGTCACATCCGGTCCGTGGACCGCAACCTGGAACGCATAGTTCCTGGTTACGGCCGCAGGATGTGACGTCACTGACGTCACATCCGGTTTTTCCGCCGGTCTTCTCACTACAAGACCGGCTTCTGTAGTGAAAAGATTCTTCCTCCGGCAGGATTACACAGGTTGTGATCCTGCCGGAGGAAGAATTTAGACCTTCTTCTGGCCGGCGAACAGTACGGGTCGAACACCCGTACTGTCCGCCGGCGAGGCGAACGGCGAACATGCCGTGTTCGCGGCCGAACTGTTCTCCGGCGAACAGTTCGGCCCATCTCTACTTAAAGGATGCTGCTGCTGCATAAGCAATAGGAAGGGTCCATATCACCCAAAAAGCTATGTAGAAACCTGATTAAGTTTAATTCTGCACCATTATCCTTCATTACCAAGACCTCCAAGTGATGATGAGGTGTCAAGTGTCAATGGCATTAACATATAATATCTGATACTGATAATGAAAAAAACAAAGAATATTTGCTGTTAATATGTTATTTAAATTATCCACATTAATCAAAGATCCTGACATGGTTTACACATTAAATCCCCAATTAAATGGTCACAACACACACTTCTCAATTATCAGCAGAGAGAACGTGATCTATTGCTGCATATTAATGTTCTGCGAGTCTCCGCTTCCATTTACAATGTGGACAAGTTTAGGGCACACTATACTCCTGGGCCTCATTTATGGCATCACTTCTAATCATCATGTCTAATGAAAAAATAATCCACATTAAAATACAAATGCAATAAATGCAGTAATGACAGATTAAGGTTGTCACGAGTAGGGTAATTATGGAGAACTTACAGTAGTAAGTAAACAGTAAATGACTGTATGCTTCTCACAAAAGGCATGTCCTAGCGCTACGTTACACGACTGTTTTTCAGTCGCGTGATTGCACAATCTAATAAAGGGCTAGCATTAGCAGCACAGACTGGCAGTATGACAACTCTACTATTTGCCAGTGTGCCTTTGAGAACTTGTAGGCTGATAGAAGTGCTTGGTAGCAGCTCATGATTATTGAATAAAATAACAAAGTTGCTCTAGTACAGTTGACTGATGATAAATCCCATTACCATTAGTGATGAGCGGCATAGGCAATATTTGTATTCGCAATATTTTGTGAATAATTCTTTTAGAATTAAATTCAATATTTGCGAAAATTTAGCAATTACCTTAAAAATGAATGGCCACATGTGCTTTTTATTTTTGCATTGCGAATACATATCCGCAATTCATGGCCATAAGTATACCAATGCGAATATTGTAAATATTAGATTTTACGAATATCCACCGCCTTATTTGTGAAATTTGCGAATTCCCGAATAGCCGATATTCACAATTGGAATATTAAAGCTCAACATTAATTACCATCCTCTGTGCCATGCTCCAACCTGAATAAGCAAAGAGGGTGCCAGAAATACATATGCCGAAATTTTAGGGGTTAGCTAGAGCTAAACTTTTTTTTTTTCAGTGTAGTGTCGTGGAGGTGCATTGTAGTGTCGCAACTTACACGACCAGATTCGGGAGAAGGCTCATCACACTACCACAAAGCTCTCACACCAATAAACAGAAGGTCTAGACACGAAGTTGAGGATATTTACAAGTTTACGAGAGGAACGAATATTTACAGGCACTTCACTATCACACGTTGACAGGGATGGGGCATCAATCTTGGGAAGCTACTTTTCAAAACATGCTCCTACTCGCAGTTGGGTACCTTAGGACAGCTGAAGGTTTTTTACCAGGAAAGAAGATAGCAGTCCTTGCTAGGAAGTCACACTAGAGCAGTGCATAATTCCACCCAGGAATCCTGCTTCTAGGGGCTCGTTTGGAGGATCTGCCGTGTATCAGGTCAGCAACATCAGAAAAGCCCAGAAAGTTCTGACGAGCTATTATTTAAAGACTCCCAGAGGGGTTCACTTAAGGCCAGTAGTTGGACAGATTAGAAATTTATATACTAAGGAGTGGAGAGCAGGAAAATGAGACAGCTGTCTAGACACGTACCCAACCTCATGTAGGCACCAGGTGCACAACCCTTAAAGGGACAGGCACCAAACAAACATATATACAGTAGATAGCATAGAAATTGTGTATATGGCAAGGTATAAATGCTACAGTAAAACAGATACACATCAAGTGAATAAGCCCTGACAAAATATACAGGCATTTATAACAATGCATTTAAATGAAAGTATAGTGCCAAGACTGGGTATCAACAACTGCACATCAGGCCCATCACTGATCATGCTTGTTGCCTTTCCTTGCGCCTCGATATCAACCATTAGGTCAGTGCACTGCACTCGTACAGGAATCTACCCATGTATACACAGCATAAGAGTTCCAGCCAGGAGCTAAAAGCTTAAATCTGCCTTACACCAATCATTTAATTAAGAGATCTAGTGCTATTGGGATTTGACCCCACCACCCAGACAGTGATAAGGCACTAAAGAACATCAAAGGTCAATAGCCAATTGGTTCTTGAGATTAGTCCTTCTTTTCTCCAAATGGAAAGTTTAGTGGTGGAGGTGTGGGGCAAACTCAGCTTTAAAGAGATGAAAAGGGTTCCGATATCTGTACTTATGAGCTCCGGATATCCTGATCATTATTAGTAAGATATGGGAGAAAAAAAGAATTTCAGAAGAATCAGGTTAGGAGCATACACAGAATGCGGTATTTTAGAACAATGAAGAGGTCACTCACTGGGTTTTCTAGGTAAAGTAATGCTAGCCATACACATGCCGATAAGCGGGCGATTTTTAACCTGACCGACGGGCGTGCGCGCTCGTGCCGTCGGTCAGGTTAAAAATCGACCGCTTATCGGCATGTGCCCACAAGATCCCTGTCGCCCCACAGCTCGGCCGGCCAGAGAACGGACATGTCCGATAATCTCTGGCCGGCGCGAGCCGATGAAAGCCGATGCCATAAGCTTCAATGAAGACGGCGTCTTCATTGCAGCTTATGTCCGGCACACAAAGGGTGCCGCCGACTGAAGGGGCCCCATAATGCACCGGGGTGCTAACGTGATGATGTCATCACGTTAGCATCCTGGAACATATCGGGACAGGTCTGCCTGCACACCATCGGGTGTGTATGGCTAGCATAAGGCTCTTTGGAGGCACCCATCTTATGCTTTAGATTAATTATATTTTGTAAAGTTACATAAGAAATGCCTCAAGGCATTTTGTGGTGCACAGGCCACTTTCACAGGATGAACAGTTGCTGGTAGTTTGTTAGTTTTAACTGGAGATCATGGGATTAATCCCCAAAAAATAAAGAAGCATGTAAAAGGGCGCCCAGTGTTTATTTTTCAAGTTTATTGTCTATTGTCATCGACACGTTTTGTGGCGGACATGCCACTTCTTCAGGATGTATATATATTTTTATTATTTTTACCGAGTTGTCTCCACTAGGACTTTTGTGATTTTTTCTTCTCGGCTGCCTGATAGACGATCCGACAAATTTGTAATTTGTTAGGTCAGATATAGATATATTTCAGGTTCACAAATCTATCTAATCCTATCCAGCTTTTAAGATGTAACTTTGTCCATTCAGGCAAAGTGGTCTCTTACGCCATCTTCCTAAGGGTTCATTCACACAGGCCCCCCCCCCAGAAATGGGCAATAATTGCGGTGGACACAACATTAGGCATCCGTGGGTCAGTTTTCAGGCTTTCCCGTTTGAAAACAGGGATGACCGCATATAATATTGGCCAGATAGATGGCCGTGAGCATGCATGGCGCTCAAAGGGCCATTGTTCTGGCCCATATCTACAAGTGTGTTAAATCCCTGGGTACTGATAGATTCAATCACAATTCTTTAATAACCGTGTTGTGCGTGGCTACCCAATGCTTTAAATGTGCTTTTACTTTAAAGCTACCAATAGCAGTCTGGAATTAAAACAAAGGCATCTGAATTGCAAGCTGATTGCGCCAAAACTCAGCATTTTGCTTCTCTATTTATCTTCGCTGATGCTGGCCCATTATTTTTTATATGGCACACACAAGTCTACCAAGCAGTTCTCAATGACCAGTCAAGTAAGACTCCACTTTACATGAAATTTTACAGTGGGCGGAAAGTTCTTTAAAACCTTCTAGCTGATGCTGCAATAAAAGACACTTTCCGAATCAAGCAACATGGTCAAGGCAGAGACACTGAGGCATAATTTATCACACGGCCGAAGCCTTTCAGATGCTGCTTTGTCACCGTTTTCTTTTATTAAGAAAGCTCTTTATTTACAATGTCCTTATCAACTAACAAGGTCATAATAGGTGTAAAAAACAATCCCGATATTCCACACAACAGTTAATGAAGCCTCTGTGGACTTATCTATTGGAAAAGGGATTAAGGGGTGAGCAATGTGATCAGGAACCAGACCTGAGTGATTTTCTATCGATTGGATGAAGCTTATTTAGGGCAAAGATTGCAAATAATGGCCTAATTGTTTTTATTATTTCAACAGATGATCAATGAAGGAATAAGTAACCTTGAGAAATACATGCTGCAAACTATACAGTAACAGGCCATAGACAATTATTTGTCTGTCCATTGTTTTGAAAGAGACTTTGGCTTATGTATAGAAACTGTCATGTCACGAATATAAGTGGCTTTATAGGGCTTTATGGCTGACCTATAGCTCATACATTGTCCTCATGGAAACACAATACAAATAAATAATAGAAAAACTTCTCTCACTGCCTAAAAGGGCTCCTCACTCACGTACAGTATATGCATAACCTTTCCAGGCCAAATAACAGGTTAACATTATAGAGACCCACACCTTGCTCAGGTGTGAAAGAGTGAATGATCTCTGTAAGGGGCTTAAAAAGTGACACTGCATGTCTTGTTTGTCATGCAGACGCCTATAGAAATTACATGTGTCATCAACTTGCAGTTAAATGCCCGCAAATATGTACAACCTTTAAGCTGAACAGTCAGGACACTGAAATCAAACTTATCATCTACACATGGAAAAATTTCATCAAAATAATTAGAAAAGATTAAAAGTTCTATTACATATATTTTTATGCACAGAACGCAGGGAACATGAGTATGAGACATACAATGTAGTACATGGCTCAGGAGTAGTGATGGACAAACAGAGGCCATGGGTGTTCGTGGTCTGTTCACTGACTTTTCCACAAATACCCGTTGTTCGCATGTTTGCGGTGAACTGCATTTACTTTGATGGCAGGTGAAATTCAGAAACCTTTAGGTCATATTTGTAGCCACAATACTAAGAAAAAAAAAGTGTGAAAAGGGTGCCTGAGGGGGCATGACAGAGCATATCAGACCCTATACTAGAAGGGGGTCTGGTATGCTGTGGGGAGATGCCACAGTTTTCTTGGTGGTGGGATGTCACGAATGGTGAAAATACCTATTTGGCTGCACTCTCCTACCTGACTATGGGATCAAGCTTTGCCTTATTATTAATGTATGGGAGGTGGACCATGAAAAATATATTTTGGCAATCACTATGGGTGTGTAATACACAGAGTGCAGGGATGAGGACGGCACCACACAGAATTTGTGAGCCATGTTACATCATTAAAGAAATAAAGCTTCATATACTGGCGACATATGAAAAAAGAAGGGGGTTTGTGAGGTTCTTTCCCTTACCAGACAAAAAACTTAGCCAGAAACTTAACATGCATTTCAACCAAAAGGGTACAGTTTATTACAACATTGACAAAAAAACAGCATCTGTATTTGGTGTCATACAACAAACGTGTGAAAGACCAGGAAATCTTCCTGAAAAACCGTTTGGTACAATCACAGGAGAGAACGAGGACCTCCTACACAAGGTGGTCCTCGTTTTTTCCTATCAAGTTTCTATAGTCAAACCACCATTGCTGGTAGGTCATATACATTTGGATGTGCAGGGGTGTTTGTTTCAACGCATTTCGTCCTCTGTGGACTTTTTCAAGAAAACCCGTACACTAAAAATACCAAAGAAAACATGTACAATTACAAAAACGTTTTTCAAACATTAGTCTTTTGTATTAACTCTAGGGCTTGATGGAGAGTTTGTTTACCTGTCCTTTTTTCTGAGACCATATATTCTTTACCATAACATCAAAATCTTCCTCTGATGAAGCGGTGTGTTGCCACAAAACCTTAAGTCAAAAATATAATGAGGGATTCTTTTTAGTCACCTCCAACATCTTTGTTCCCCAACCATCCAGAACCCCTAGTGTTTCCCCTATCTCCATTGTCAAACCTGTGAGTGTGTGTCCCTTTAAGAGGGCCTCCTCCTCATTTACCTCCCAGTGTATCCTAGTCTATTTAAAAACATTCTCCTTCAATTATACCTGTGTTAAATACTCTAATGACTAGATTGATTTTACCCTATTTAAAAGCCACTCCATATCACCACAAAATCACATAAATACTTATAAAACATTTTAGAAAATATATATATACTGTATATACATATATATCTGTCTTAAAAGACATGTATCCCATATTGCAGTGATTGTCCCTCTCATTTATGTTTGATGTTAACTTGATAGACCTGGTTTCCCCTATTGATTAAAAACCTTAAAGTGCTTAGTGTGTAAATATACGGTAGTTAAAAAGGTGTTGTGCAAAAGGTGCCTCATATGTCATGGGTTTGTGTCTCCCTATTTGTATTGTGTATTCTATCTGGGACTTTTTGGTGTGAGGTTAGCTCCCATATATATCCAATCAAGGATATTTAAAGTGCTTCTGTGCAGAGGGTTAGTCTCCCTATGTATAACGTGCTGCCAATTCTCATGATCAAAACCTGTTCTAGATGGTTGGCTTACCTTGAACGCTGGTGTGTACAAAAAAGAAGGGGATCCACCAGCAATGGCAGATCGCCAGCCATATCCTCTCTCCGAGATCCTTGGTGCCTGCCCCTCTGACCACCGCTTCTCCATAGTGATCAGAATATCGGCCGGAAAGGGTTTATAGATTGATTATGCAAATATGGGTCGATCACACAGAAAGCGATTGAGGGTCTCCATCAATGTACTTTGAGCAATGAATGATCTTACTCCAAAAAACGACACGTTCGGTCTGATTTTTGGCCAATTTCAAATTGTTTGGATCGATCGTTCAAGGTGGGCAGCAGTCGACTCCTGGTCGAGCGATGCAAATGTGCATGGGGACCGATCGTTCGAAAATATACTGGGAAAAAACGTGTATGGCTACCTTAACCTCCCTAGCGCACTGCTGAGGTCCAGATTTCTGTACCAAAA
>CM070037.1:100239952-100262930 GCA_036250615.1 Ptychadena robeensis | reverse complement strand
GATAGCAGCAGTTGGAGCGCTGGACGAGGTGCTGCCGTCCATAACGCTAGGGCGGTTAACGTGTTACAATCCCCAAGTACAGTTCTCCCTTCTGAAACCTGTCACCAGACCTCAGACTGAACTAGCCATACATTTCCTACTCTAGGTAGACTTTCCATCTAACAGTCTGATGTCTGTCAAGCAGGGATCAGTTATGTTTACATAATGCATGCTGTCTAGGAATAGAATAACCTTGCATAATTTGTACCTGCCAGTCTCTTCCACATTAAACATAATAAGGTGTGGAGGTTTTTATGTTTTTCAATACAATATAAGAACGAACGTATTGGTGCATCTGTTCATTTCCCCGACAGGTGTAGGCAATGACTATTGTTTGCAAATGCTGAGTGCATTGCTAGGGGCTTATTTTCTATTTACCAATGATTGCCAATGTGTTTAAATAAAATTTGAAATCAATGATAAGGTGCATATCAATTATTTTGACTAGTGTGTTGTATGTTTATATTAAAAATGGCAATTGTTTTTTTTCCTTTTAGATATACCCAGCATATGAATTGAAAAGGTCTTCATTCCAATGTGTCTTGCTCTTTGCTAGGCAAGCATTAACACATGGACATTTGCATGATGTTTCCCCGAAAACCATTAAAGTTCTGTTTTGCTACACTATACCCTATGGGGTCTATTAAGGCTAAAAGGCTTGTCCTTAGAGTCTGGTCACACAGGCAGTTGTGAATCAGTGATGGTACCACTTGGGGGTAGACCGGGACACCGGCACAAACGTTTTTTAGGGCATTGAGTTGAATAGACCAGCAAGTAACATCTCGGAAAGTGTATGTCAACAATCTATCAATATCTGTATATAGTTTGTCACTGAAATTGTTTTAATGATAAAGCTGTAAGGTGTGATTTTTTTATATTTGGATTGTTTGCTTTTTTCTTCTTATCCAGAAATATGAGGTTCTCAAAGAAAGAGGCAAAAGGGGAAGCTCAGATACTGTGAATTCTAGAAGCCGTTATTATTAAAACACACAAAATAGATTTGCTACACACAACATTCCACACTGACAGACATGATGGACCGTCATGTGGACCCCATCGCTGGAAACCTCATTGCTGGAAACCCAACTGGTTCTAGAACATGCTGCTCTGGGTGACAATGTGGTCTTAGAGCTAAACATTTTCCACACATTCCCCATCCCTAGGTTTCCCCAAATTTACATGGGAAATTACATGCTAGTCTATACTGGTCTGTCATTACCCATGACGGGGCATGTTGCGCGAAACGCCAAACTCTGCAGGGCCTTGTGACCCATCAACGTTACACTGACTCAAGGCAATCATGTAACACGCCCATTGATAAACAATAGGCGGATTGTGTGACATGAACAAAATTCGTCGGATGTGTTTTTAGGCACGGTTTGTTCAATGAAATTACTATGGCCATTACAGCACCCAAAACACATAAAAAATGCTGAAATAGTGGGAAAAGCACAGACAGGCGCCATGGACGCGTTACACTGAAGTATCCATAACGCCTGCCCTGTTTTTATTGTAGACTCAACATTACAAAGTATTAAAGTCAAAATCAGAATTACTTCAAAGCATTGATCAAAAAGGAGGAAAAAAACGCAGACTCATATTTTTCCTGACTACCTGTAAGGCTTGAGGTAGGCACACAGGTAGGACAGACACATAGGGAGGTAACATCTAACTAGTCAGGTAGTAAATTAGTAAGCACTACATTTGTTTAACCTTCCTGGTGGTAATCCTGAGTGAGGCATGGGGTAGATGTTCATGATCAAAAGAGGTCACCCCAAGCCACTTCTGGGACTACTAACCAGATCAAGATAAGCTTGCTGAATCCACCAAGGATGACCGTCTGGCTCCTTTTTCCTGGATTCATGTCCCCAGTGTCAGTGATGACAATAGGGGACAAGTGGGTGTCCGCTGTGATTACTGGTAATGATCACCCGGCATCCACGTCCCAAGTCCTCGTGTCCCCGGATCACTGATGACTGGGAGGGAAATGTTTCCAGCATCCCTATAAACAAAGGAGAAATAATTGTAGAGCCAGGAAGGAAAATTTTTTTTGGTGAACACTAACAAACAAAGGCCCCTTCCAAATAAAACAAAAACAACAAATAGTCCAAAAAACCCACAAAATACAAAACCTCAATGGATCCCAATGACGTTTGTTAGGTCTTTGTGGGTATACCAATACTTTACACTGCACATGGAAACGGTCAGTGTCTCTTTAATCACAACGGTGTTAACGGGAATCCCATTCTTCTGTGTTAATAATGTCTTAATTGAAAATAAGCCAAATAGCAGTTAAAACATCTTTATTAAAGCCTTGCATCCTGGCACGCAGCATCAATGAGGTTTGCTAATTAGCCGCATTTCCGCATCCCCTGTGACAAAAGGATGGAGATCAGTTACTTCTATTGACATCTTAAGAATTGTCTCACCCTTGTTTAACATTATGCATGGATTTTCTCATGCAGGCCCGACCATGTTCACTCAGGAGAAATGAACCAGGCAATTGAAGAAGTCTTAAATTAACACAAATTGGATATTTCACTTGGTGACAAAAATCGGCACCATTGCATTGACCTTCTATCCATGACAACATAAATGGTTCATTGATAGGGCTTGATGGACTGTATAGGTAAATAGCCATCATTCTGTTATTGTTTGTGTTCTTGTTTCTAGTGGGCAATGCTTGGGGAAGCTTCTGTCTTTAAACTCACATATCCAGTAATAAATGTTCTAATTGAGGGTGTGAGGAACTGGGAAATTACTAAGACAAGGCAAAACAATTAGAGGTAAGCATCCATCTAAAGTAAATTACAAAAGGCAGTTACATGACAAAGAGGAAGAAATAAGGGCTTTTCTTTCGTTCTTTAAATAAACAGCAGTTACATAAGAGCCTGATTATAAAGCAGAGGCACAACCTCACTAATAGGAGGTGGACATCTTTGTTGAGGAGTCCAGAGTGTCCTCAGATGCCAGATTTGAGCATAATCAAGCGCCGTGCTGGAATCTATAAATAATAGAGCCGTCCAGGGATCAATCAATCCCGCTCGAAGAAAGCTTGTGAACAGGTAACCAACATGCTGGTAACCCCTGTTTGATTCCCATTACTTTGGATGGAGACTGAGAGTCCTTATCCAAAGTATAAGACGGGATTGATGATCCAGAAGGGCTGTGGCTCGATATTGAAAAAGCTTGAGCGCAGCACAATGACGTCATCACGCTCTAGCGGCCCCTCAATCGTATGGGCATCAAGCCGTGGATGCCTAGCATTGCTGTAGTCAAAAGTACCAGAATATATTTCTATAACACACACCCACAAAATTTGTTAAAAAGATTTACAAATGCTAAAGAATGGCTAACCCACTATTATTTGTGCAAAGTTGTTAGGCCTCCAATGGGACCATAGTGCAGATGATCGATGTGTGAAACTGTAGTGTAATGGAACTTGTATATAATGTGATTGACTTGCATTGGAACTGTATATATATATTTACTGTATATCTCTTTGTACATGTCTTGTTAAATGCTGTTGTGACTATTCTAGAATGTGCTGGAAGTTGGGTGTGTCTCTTGTATATATTAAAGTTCTGCCTGTCAACAGGAGGAGGTGCAGGTCATCCTACACAATATATAAATATGTTAAATAGGAGGGGCCAGGGGGTCCTGTATGTTACTGTCTGCTTGCATGGAGCTGCAAGGCCTTGGAGTGTCTCTCCTCAAGGGATCCCCGTGGGAATAGGCCTTAATCTACTGGCCTGAGGGACTACAGGACCAGCAGTCGACATGTGAGTGTATTCCCTGGAAGGGCTAGAGGTTAAGAAAGGGTGAGTCCCCCTTTAGCATAGCCTGGGCACTATAGTTTGTTCATAACTCCCTGCTAACAACCTGCACATTTCTGGGACCAGAAAGTGAAGCTGTAAATTCTCCCTTTAGTAACGTTTATTCCCCTAAAACCAATTGGTGACTCCAGGGTGACCCTGGTCGACACTACACAACCTTTATTGGAGCACTCTGCAAGTGATAATGGACCTTATTGGTACACATGCCTAAGGGCTATGTATTAGGGCATAGCCCTTAGGCATGTGTACTGCGGTGAGGGTACAAAAGGGACAGGCTCAGGGTAGACAATAAATGAGAAAAATTAATGCAAGCCATAGTTGCAAATATAAAAAGCAGAAGTCCAAGAGATGATTTAAAAGCCAACCAAGTTGAAGGGGTAGTCTTAAAGAATATCTTAGACGATACATTGTCCTAAAATTTTAAGACTAGACAAACCCTATGGAGTAGGTTTATGGGTAAAGAGTCCGGAGCTAATATAGTCCAGAGCCTTGGGCTTAAAAATTAAGCTTTTGCTCAGTCAAAAGCTTGGTGGCTTGAGCATAGATAAATAGTGATTAAAGTCTCTCATACACCTTTAGATCACTCCATACAATTTCCTTTAGATCTACCAACAACTATGTAGTGCGGGGTCCTCCCTGATAGAATACATAGTGATTGGAAGGTTTAGAAAGGTATAAATATTACATGGTTTTGGTAGAACAAAAGTTGGTTGTACAGAAATTGTATGGTAAGAGTGTAAAGGCCCCCACACACATACTGAGCAGGGGCCGTCAGATAACGCCATCACGCTGCACTCCGACGCTCAGAGTATCGGGGGCACCCTTTGTGTGTTGGCTGTTAGTTTGAATGGGGACACCGGTTCCCATTTAAACTAAAGGCACCGGCCAGAGATTTATGGACATGTCCATTCTCTGGCCGACCGAGCTGTCGCCCCATGTGGGCACCCACGTTCCTCGCTACATGTATGGGGCCTTTAAGGTGTATGGGGGCTTTTACACTTTATGACTATATAATTTTAGCCAGTTCAAGATTAGAGAAACACTGAAATATTTGGTGTAAATGAGTTGATCCTAAAGGAAAAATGTTACAAAGACATCTAAAATGTATGTGCCTACAGGCTCAAGTGATGTAAATCAGTCTCTATCGCTTTAAGTTGAGTTCTCAGTTTCCATTTGCACATTAATATCTTTCAAGCTCCTAGATTTCCCTTCTAACTGATGATTAACCCGGTGTCAGAACAAATCCAAGAAACTATGAACCTGACAAAAGTGTCAACGGAAGAACCACAAAGTGAATATTTTATTCCCTCGATTGTTGCACTCGTGTAACTACTTTTTCCTACCTCAAATTGCTTAAATGCTTTAATTATGCATGCTAATTCCAAAGTTCTGAATTATTTATATACCATGAAAACATTGACTGACACTTTTGGAATGGGGCGGCTTGCAGCAATTCGAGCAGTCACAACATATGTCAGACCGGAGAATTCATTCAGGTAGATTAATTTCCAGCTAATTATTGGAAATTGTTTACATTTGTTGAAAAATTAATTTTGTGCCATTCTGCAAATGTTTATGAACGTTCGTATCGGGCTAAATGGGACACGAAAAGTTAATGACACTGCACAATTCATTCCGTATGCTAATGAGCGTGTTTATTTAATTAGAGTGTAAATATAAAGAAATAAGGAATTATTAATGAAAGAGCTAGGGCAAACAGTGCATAATACAGCTGAAAACTAAACAAAAACAATGTACTTTAAAGGCAAATCACTATCAGGATGAAAGTCACAAGCATGACATGAATTAGAAGGGATCTGACAGTAACTTAACAAGCCAGCTTAAGGCTCCCATACACGGGTAAATTTTTCACTTGATTTTTGACCGATCACTGCACGCATTCAGGGTGATCAATCGACTAAAAATCGGATCGGACATTGAACCGAACTGAACTGTTTTTTTTTTGGTGGATCGTTTGCCAATCAAAGTACGTTGGTGGACCCAAAGCTCCCTATGCAGCAGCCTTTCCAATCGATGGATTTTGTGGAATCCTCCATTTTGGAGATCGGCTTATGTCTAAATTGACCACAAATCGGATTCCCAAGGTGGTGTTTCATCTGTTCCAATGTGTTTTAAGGTAGCCATACGCTGGTCGATTTGTCACCGATCGATTCCCGATCCGATCATTCCGGGAGATTGTGGAGTCAAGGATTGATCAGATCGGGAATCGATCGGTTACAAATCGACCCATGTATGGCTACCTTTAAACACAAGTCATAAAACACAGTATACACAGTATACATTTACACGTACTGCTTAATAACAGGCCATGAGGTGCAATCTAGAAGAATGATGTCATTATTGGGTTTTTGTAGTGTTCCCAAACCTCCTCTATATCTCCAGCAATTTAGGTGATGATGTTATGTTCAAGGTCACAAACTTAGGGTCCCCACACAAGTAACAAGCCGTGGCTGATTTTGCCGCCGACCGATGTGCGTGCGTGCTCGCTCCCGTCAGTCGACGGCAAAATCGGCCGCCTCAATGCTTGGTCAGCCAGAGAATGGACATGTCCGCAAGTCTCTGGTCGATGCCATTAGTTTGAATGAGGACCTGCATTCCCGTCCGAACTAACAGCTAGCACATAGAGGGTGCTGTGAGTGATGGAGAGCAGTGTGATGACATCATCATGTTGCTCTCCACAGCTCATCTGTCGGTCCCCACTCGATACGTATGTGGGGACCTTAAACCATCTATACTAGGAACAGGATGTGTGTGGGGATGGAGGAGTTGCAGAATATATCCAAGAATACCAGACTTTGCAGTTGTAACAGACTCCAGTTCTTTTGTGAAGAGTTTAGAAGACAAGATGTTTAGAAGACAATATGAAAGGCCTGCTAGGGTCATGGTTTGTGTACAAAGTGCCACAGTCATAATTGAACAGAAAATGGCCTTTCCCAAATTGTTGATTTAAAATCAGAGGGAAGTGTTGTCCAGCATTTCTTGGTATGCTGAATTATTTAGATCAGGGGCATAGACCAATCCCTGAACCAAAATCATATTCAACCCCTCCTCCAATAAAGTTCAAGGTTTTCACAGTGCAGTGCAGTGGAATGGACAATGTTCTCCTGACTCATGAATTCTGAACTTTACAGAATACTTTTAAACTGCCACAATGTCTACCGGTAGTATGTTAAACTCTGGAGAATGGGCCTGGGATTAACAGAGGCGCTAGTTGTCCTTTCCATCTATGTTTTAGTTTACCTTAGTTAAAAAGCAGTGGAGCATTAATTATGAATGAACATCCACTGTTGACAAATCCTGTTGACTGCTATCCAAAATTTTTAAATAGTGACATGAATCATGGGACCTGGCTGGGGTTTTTAAGGTCAGCCAGTGGTCATTATTTACTACAGTGTTTAGAAACATTGGATGACTGCTGTCATCAGATATGTGTAAATAGTAGATAGGAAGCAGCTCATGTCATAGAAACTCTAGCTAGTATTTAATCATATTGTGGTGGTTGTTGGGGCCATGTTCCAAGTAATTGCAAAGGAGTTAAGCTGGACTATATAAAGTTCATGTTAAGGCACAAGGTTTGGATAAAGCAGTGGTTCCCAAACTTTCCTCACAGGGCTCCCCTTTTCTATTCAGGAACATTTTCGTCCCCCCCTCCCCATTGAAACACAGGTTCAGAATAAGGTCCGGCGCCCCCATGGAATACTTTCGCGCCCCGCAGGGGGGCCCTCCCCCAGTTTGGGAACCACTGGGATAAAGCATGATAGAGACACAGCCCTTGTAAAGCTTTTTTTGCAAAACAACTGGACAGAATTTGAAATTTCAGAACTCAATAGCTTAGGAGGCTGTGTAATGTCATCCAGTGAGTCTATTGTTCTAATTTTATAAATGTAACTTCTGCTTACTTTTCAAAAACCTCTCATGTTTTCTTGCTTCCTCAGGACTGAAAAGGAACAACAATTGCCAAATCAAGATGTGCCATACTTAGGGGTCTATTAGGGCATGTCTCCACTGCATTGTTTGATCCGTCAGACCCCCTACGCTAAGCTAATGCTTGGCGGGGGTCCAGATGGGTTTCACATACACTTTACCTGCTAGGCGAATGCTCTGTTCTCACAACGCTGAGCCGTTCCACCGATGCGGGGGTTAATGTAGTGCTCTGGTTAGACATCCACCGGGCAGGCACAGTGTATGTGATCTATCGGGACCCTGCCAAGCACTGCGCTTAACGAAGGGGTCCTGACGGATCAAACAACGCAGTGAAGACATGCCCTAATAGACCCCTACCAAAGAAGATTTGATGCCTTCATTAAATCAAAAGATGTTTTAACAAAGAATTAGTTTAAAGGTGTCCACGTATACATACACATAATTCAAAAAAGTTATTATATTATTTTATTCTCTTATATTCTTATTTTCTTTCTCCTGATATATTTAATTTGTTTCCAATTGAATTGTAAAGGTTGAAGGTCACATATTAGATTTATTATAGTGTCGTTTTTATATACAACAAAAACCTGGAAATATAACAAGGATGTGTAGTTTTTATACCCACTGTATATATTATAGGCTGTTATCAGAAGTTTAGCTGCCATTTAGTATTTCATTTGCAAGGTATATACGGTACAACGCTAGTTACAAATATAATACTGATTACATTCACACAATCTTCTTAGAAATTTAAGGGGATTCTCGCATAAAATAAAACAAGAAAGGCTTAGTCGTCAGGAGCATCATGCAAATGAAGTGAAACATTACTTGGAATTTAATCTGAGATTCAGATGGTTTTTGTAATCTTATATTTGTGTGCTGAGCCTGAGGCACATCTTCTACAGCTGTAATCTGCGATTAAGGTGGGTAAGAACATGCTTTGTATTTTAACATCATGCCAGGCTATAGATCATCCATAAATAATTCAGAACACAGATGTCCTGTTGGTAGTCCAAGCAATGCTTGGATCACAACACTTTCATGAAACACTTTATGTGGAGGTACTATAAATTTATCAGTAGAGTGAAAGTATGCTAGAGGAAAAAGTATGCTTCGCACCAAATACAGATTTTACAACCTGTATTCTGAACCTATAGAACCCAGGTGCCCAACCTGCCGCCTGGGGGCCACATGCGGCCCTTTGGGTGCTGTTTGGCCCTCCACATGCGGCCCCCAAAACTATTAATGCATATGGCATAGGAACTCACCTGTTCACTGATCCTCCACCGACACGTCCTCGCCTGGGAACTTCTAAGAGCGGTAAGAGGAGGAGAGGGACTCGCTGAGCCTCCAGCTGAGCATGCTAATTGGCATACATGAAAGCTAATGAATGACCCAGACATAGCCTTTGCTATTTGCTTCCACTAGACTACTTTGATAATATCTATGAGGCACATAACCTTTGTTGATGTATATGGGGCATTCCATATATCACAATGTGTATTGGTCACACACTGTCCTGGCTTTCCTAATCAACTTTGACGGTCCTACATGTTATGTGCGGCCCTTTAGCGATGCTAAGAGCCGCACTTGTGGCCCTCCATATCACCTCAGTAGCCCACCACTGCTATAGAATATTATTATTAATATAAGTTATAAATTTTTCACCTGTTTAGGCCTTGTCCATGTTTTTTCATGCTGAGCCAAACTCCGGAAAAAGGCGCATTGCAGATTTGGGCTACGACGTGCCTGTATACGCAAGGTCCTGTGTTTTCATTGTGGCATTTAATGCATATAGGGAGCGTTTTAACCAATCCTTTTAATGGAGCATGTTATTGCCGCATCAAACATATGGGCAAATCACGCCTGCCTATCCAGGACACCCTTACAAAACATAACATAACCCTAGCCCAAAATGTACATACAGTGGGCCCTTGACTTACTAACTTAATTCATTCTGAAGGGTTGGTTGTAAGTCAAAATCATTTTTCCCCACAGGAAAAAATAGAAATGGCAATGACCAAGCTAATTACCACTTTCCTAACCTTTTCATAAAAAAAAAAAAAGTATAGAATCTGTGCTACTTTTTTAGAGCCATGATGAAATAAAAATGCATCGTCCTCACCACAGAGGGAAATTCCTAGACAACTATGGGGTCTTTGCTTACACCACTGTGTATGCTTATCTGGGCTCAGAGGCAAGTTTCTGGACATGGATGGGGTGTATGGGTGCAAAACCGAGGTACTGGCTGTACAGAAGTCTATGGTTTAACCTCCTGGGCATTACAGGCAATCGCGATGTGATTGCCAGCTCTCCCCCCGGACCTCTACACACCTTTTGTCTATTTCAATTGTTCTTGTAATAGCTTCAGGCACAACTCCTAGAAGGTTAAAGCATCATTAATGCTTTCTGCCATAGGAGGGTGTCTGGAAAGCAGAAACAAATTTGGGTCATAAATTGAAATTGGTTGTATGTCGAAATAAAAATTTTGGCCGTATCCCAAGCCGGTTGTATATCAAGGGCCCACCTTACTTAGGTCGCGAAAAAGCCCTGCTTGACCTTTGTAGTTGTAGAAGTACAGTAAAGTACAGTAGTTCAGTAAAGCATTAATAGCTTCCTCAATCTACTAAACAAAAGTTGTTGCATTTCCTTTAAGGTGTTGAGCAGGTTCTCTTCTAAGAATCATACTAAAAACTTGACAGTGTTTCTCATGCTCCCTTGATTCATCCAGAATAAAATGTTTTTGACCTCAGCTGATCCCTCAAAGCCACTTCCCTTTGTGTGTTGTCCACTTGCAGTCTTTACACTAGAAATGGTCACAAGTTTTCACTAATTTAGTTTATTTGTGAGTTAACACCAAAGTCCCTGTGTATCATCTCCAAAATGTCCAAGTTTGAAAAAGCATTGTTACAAAAAAGTATATGTAGTTTTAGTATAAATTAAGTTCACAGTCAAGTTGAAGTTTCAACTTTATTTTTAACGTCAGCTAGTCCAAATAAACATCTTTAATGTCATTGTGTCAGCCATCTTGGAGTGGAGCATTTGCTGTGGTGAGAGAAGAAGAAGAAACTACATTAAGTAATTTTTAGGCTGGCAACATGTCAAACACTTGACCCTAAAAATGAGGGATTGTTGAAAAGTGTTGTCTGTGAAGAAATCTCCTACAAAATGGATCGCTATCACTTCTAAATCCATATCTAGCTGGGGTTTAATTGCTCGTAATGTTTCCAAATTGAATATCTTGGCTTGGTCAACGCTTCAATTATGTAGAGCATGTTGATACTCTA
Source organism: Ptychadena robeensis (assembly GCA_036250615.1). NCBI lineage: Eukaryota > Metazoa > Chordata > Amphibia > Anura > Ptychadenidae > Ptychadena > Ptychadena robeensis. The sequence goes on along the minus strand of CM070037.1, from coordinate 100,251,823 downwards.
CACTCCTTTTGAAAAGTGGATACCAATATTGCTTTCCACCCACCAGGTTAATTGCAATAATTAGATTGTTTCTAAAGTTCTCACACTGTGGAAGGTCGCTAAGCTTCAAGAATCAACAACTATGACCTTGTTGAGATGTCTCTTACAACGACCTGATGTATCAAACATAATTACTTGAAGTGGCATCTGGCTCTTGATCTGAAATCTTTGCTAAGGTGAGCCAATTAGCAGGATGACTGGCTGAATTCTGACAAGCATGTCATGTATCTAGGACACCTATATGCTACTTAGTGAGGTTCACAGTTTCTTCAGAAAAAAAGTACATGTGGATATAAAAAACCTTGTCTTGTCGTAAGACCTTTAGATTTCTAATCAACAATACCTAAGAGCTATACGATAACCCTATAATTGTGTGCTTCTCATGTAGACCTTCACACATTTAGCTAAAGTGTTTCATGATCAAGGGTTTTTGTCCCCTAAGGTCTGCTGCACAGGAAAAGGTTGAAAATAGGTCATTTACAAGTATTTACATGTATTTATTTTTAGCATTAAAATCATATTCTGAGCGACATTATTGTGTTTTTTTATATTTGCTAAGAGTTTATCTTTCCAAACTATGGACATATGAAGGGCTCCTAGAAAAACTTACTCTTGAAACATTGGGAGTACCTGATAAACTCTGCTCTGATAACGGTACTTCACCACCCCCTTTATTAAATAAATGCACAATCACGTACCAGGGTGAATCCACGGTCACTGTCCAGCACCTTCCTGTGTCTGGGCTCCTGCTGATTGTTGCACCCAGCGGCAGAGTATTCCATCACCTGAAAGAGGCAGTGTCCCAATGCAGGTCCTTGGACACGTCCCAATAAAGTCTATCCACTCACTGCCAGATGGTCGAAGAACTGGTACTTAATAGATGGTCCTTGCAGGTACAGCATGCAGTTCTGTGCCAGCCATTTGGAAGGTGCAATTGCCCCTCTTGCCTATCCCTGACCTACACCTGATGTCATCTCATCCAAGGCTAGGGGAGCCCCTGCCCTATACAGGGGAGATGTCTCTAGCTGATTAGGGGGTCTCCAGTCCCACAGGCAGACAGTGCCTGTCTCCCACAAGGACTTGTATTCGTCATGGAGACCTCTAGCAGAGGACCCTACTCACCTCAATACTGGGCCTTAAATTTCCTTTGCCAGGAAGGGCATCTGACATGGCTTGGTCACATCATAATTTTATAAAAGGTATATTCACAACTTCTATAATTTATCTAAGATACCCAGGCTCCTATTCACATGACATAGGCCACCCCGTTACAGTACTATTCCACAGCTCATGTATATTGCTTTCTTTATTTTTTTCACTTGTGTTTGTAATGTCACAGAAGAATAACTGTCTAAAAGTATTGACAAACATATTGTTGAATCAATAGGCTCATAGTAGAAATTGCACTGACCTAAAAGTGGTAAACAAAAATGACAATAGACATGATATTATACCAGTGGAGCTTTTCATTTTTTTGTCATTCAAACTATTCCAGTGCACATACATTCACACAGTTATTTCACCAAATGGGTATACTCTAGTAGATCATGGTAAATAAAACTCAACAGTTTCCTGCCTTCACTGAAATCCCCAGGTCAGTTTGAAATAGATTATTTGTCATATCTGAGCTGTTCTTGAAATGGGTATCATCGTTAGATTCTTCAGCAAGTCAGATTATATAAGTTATACCAACCTAAATGTAATATTTGGCCCATTTACTGGTCATTTACAATTAGAGCTATGATTGATGACTGACAAACAAATGGTTTTATCTGGGACAGAAGAAGAAATAGTATATTTATTTTGTGTTTCTCGAAAAAGATTTTTACACATTTAGTAGAACAGAGAAACTAGAGGAAGTGAATGCATCTTCACTGTTCAATAGATTAGGCTGTGTAGAACATTAGAAGATGCATGCATATCTAGCTTAAGAAAGGCAAAAGCAGTAAGCTTAGTGAGCCATCCAGTAAGTGATGTCCCAATTTCACTGACTTCTAGAATGGCATTTTCCAGGGCCTCTCAGGAAGTGAAAAAATTAACCATGCCAAAGTTTGACAAATCAGGCCACAAATGTTCATTAAGCAGATCCAAAAATGTATCATGTTGTACTTGTTAGGTAAAAGGGTGTCAGTTGGGTGTCAGGGCTTCCAAAAAAAACAAAAAAACGATGAAATGGTTAGAAAAAGGATAAGGAGCAGAATATTATGGGTGTGTGATCTGTGCCCAAGAAGGCAAATTACATTAGTAACTGGTGTTAAAATTAAAAATGGACTTACGTCTTGGGCTGCTGGCCGATGGTACTCTTTTAGTAGAGGTCCTTTGGAGTGCGAACGCTTGTGGAGATATTGGATCGTCGTCTCCACTACAGTGATTGTAGAATGGGGTCCTGGTCACTCTCTGTAGTGTCTGTGAGGATCCAGTTGGCATAGATAGCAGTGTCTGGGCTTCCAGTAATAGGTATGTATTTTTTCGAGGGGGTACCCATGTAAAAAAAAAGCTCAAGTAGAGGCACGCTGAGTTGAAAAGTATACGTGCTCTATTATAAAGGAAGGCTGATCAACGCTGTTTGTACAATGGCGTTTCGTGACACCACGTCAGGATAAAAACAATAAGCAGGATATTTTGGTCTCCTCTGTCGGTGACCGGAAGTGATAATTGGTATCAGCAGAAAGTGATCTGTGTGAAAGAAGTGAAGTTCCTTGAGGTGATTTTGGAGGGAGTTTCGAGAAGACATTACTGGGACTTTGGCACACCTCTACTTGAGCTTTTTTTACGCTGGTACCCCCTCGCAAAAATCCATGTTGTACTTGTATTAATTAACCGCCCTAGCTGGCGGGATGGCACCATCTCGTCCTGCACTTTCCTGTCTTGTATTGCAGCTGACGAGATGGAGCCATCTAGCTAAGCTCAGATCCCCCAGCAGCACATTCTGCTCTGTGCTGTCCGGGGGATCTGAAGCTTGCCGGGGATCTGAAGCAAGCCGGCATGTCACCCCTCTCCCAGACCAATTTGCATATGAATGTCCCGTATGCACGGGGGGGACATTCATATGAAAATTGGGCTATCTTCAAGGAGCACACCTCGAATATGACCCCCATTGTCATTCCCAGATGTGCTCTTTGAAGTTAAGCCTTTCAGAGGGTGTCAAATGCCATTGTATTGGATACAGTGATAACTGTATCCAATACAATTCAAAGTAAAACAAAATACAAAACACATTTCCAATTGTAATAAAAATGTTATTATAAACAAACATAAATACTGTTTTGAAATCTTTCATACCAAATAAGTATTCAAGAGATTTTAGCATTCAAATGATACATATTATAATTTTTTTTATGTACTTTTTTTATAATAATTGTGTGTTTCAAACATTATTATAGTCACGATGTCTATTAGACCCTTGTACGGACATATTTTGTGAAGTTACAGGCCTACTACATAAAGAAAAATTTACCATTGAAGTCTATGGTGCACTTTTGGAACAAAAATCTGGACCTCAGCAGTGCGCTAGGGAGGTTAAGAACCTTGTTATGTTTGAGATACGTCATTACAATTTGTATTCACTGACAAAGGTTTTCTCTAATACCTTAGGTCACTAAGATGTCCAGACTGCAGCTTCAAAAATGTACAGTGTTGCTCTTAACAGTATGTGCATAGAACCATAAAAATTTTGGGATAAGCCATAACAATCTACCCAAAATTCCCAAGGTCATTTTTCTTTCATCACGACCTGCATCCATGACCAAAGCACTGCTTGTCAGGGAGGAGAATTGTGTGGAGACAGCTCTATTTGTGCATAGAGATCACTGCAAGAATAACTGATTACTTCCAGGATCATGCATGACCATACCTGTCAACTTTTCCCTTTTTGAACAAAGTGACGTCACGGATTTAGTAGCCAGCTAACATAGGGAGGTGAGGGCATTACTCTGCCTCCTAACTTCCCACCCAGCACATCATCCGCACAAGCAGGGTGGGAACTTAGTAGGAAAAGTAATGCCCCCTCCCTCAGGATTAGGCTGGGATAGTGACCTTCCTGGCCAAAACGAGATACTTCACAGGTATGTATATGGCCCAAAAAACAAATCAATTATTGCACTATGATGACAATGGAGTTGGTGCTAATACTGGCAATATAACCATTTCCAAAAATATCGGTCAAAGAAAGTGGAACTAATAGTTGGCAGAAGATGATCTTTTTACAACTAGAAGCGGTAGGTGTCTGGCTCGAGAATTCCTGAACAAATTGTGTACAAAGCAATGCTAAGCTAAATAACACTTTCCTGAAATTTGCCTTTTGAAAGCCTACACAAATTGTCACATTTTTCTGTGTAGTAAATATCAAAGTATTCATTAATTTTTCCAATTGTATCTATTATTCTGCAACCCCGGAGCATGCAGCTTGCCGTGGCTGCTCCAGAGGATGACCTCACACAAGACTTTATATCTGTTAATTTTTCTGCAGACTAATTCATGGCTCCCACATACAATTAGTGTATTCTAAAAAGAAAGGATAGGAATTGTGCTAAGTCAGTTTAGATGCAAATAGTACTTAGTGGAAGCATTTTAGCTCTGCAAAAGGCTACAAACTCTCCTTTGGGAATTAATGCAGTCTTGTGTACACATACATTCAAACTAATGATAGCAAGGCCAAGGTTCAAAGCCTCTACTCTATAGATTTCACAGCTTCGCTTTTAACCCAGTCATTGTTGCTAAAAACATTTCACAGTGTACTATTCAATTAAGTAAAGAAAATCTGTAAAAATGTTATTCATTATTCAATACTTTCTCTGTCTAGTCTTTTTGGAGCATCAATGTGATGTTTCATGTATTGTAGTTCATAAAGCCAAAATTGCAATAAGAAAGAAAAAAAAATACAATTGCAAAGCTCACTACACTCAAGCCACAATTTGATTTAGAATAATTATTTTTACCCCTTTTGAGAATACCTCCAGGAACTTCAAAGTGCAGCTTCCATAGTGGACATGCAACCCAGATGTATCAGTTTAAAAGGCTGAGAGTATTGTCTGACACCTGTTTTCATCATGCGCTCAACAATGGCATCCAATGACCATAAGCCCCCTCGGTTCACTCCAATAGGGCCACTGCATCAGCCTCACTACATAGCGCAACTGATAACAAGGCCCCTTTAAATCAATGGGCTGACATATGACTAACGTGTCTGGGCAGTATGACGCATCCATTGAATGGCAATGGACACAAAATACGCCAAGTCCAGAGCTCTGTATAGACATTAATGTGACAGAGACTTGGACCGAAGGATAGGGGGCTATAATGGGCTGCACAGCCCTGTCTGGCCACATTAGCTTCAATGGCCGGCTTGTGAACTGCGCTAGAATCCCTGCATTCAACTCAGGGATTTTAGGACAAGTGAAGCCATAGACTTTCTAATAAGGAAGGTTTCGAATTTCAGAAAGAAGGTGAGCAAAGAACATCCACTTCAATAAAAATAAATACGTCAATAAAATTGGTTTGAAAAGCTAGCGCTCCAAAAACATAACATTTCTGTGGAATTTCTGTACCCCTTGTGCAATTTTTCTCTTACATCCTGCCTAGTAATTTCAATATAAGACATCGTTGGCCACACTTTTTGTTTTTTACTTGCCAGCAACTTTTAAGATGATTGAGTTTAGTAATTAGAGTAAATAACGATCAGAAGCTCTGATGCTTTCAGTAAGCGGGCTCACTACCGTGATGGGACGGCCCCAGCCCTCTGGGGTTCACCCATAGCACTGGCTATGTGTAGAGGACTTGGTTGCACTCTGTAAGATATAGGTATAAATAACCCATGGGGAGGGAGCAGAAGCATAGCGGCTACTGGAGTCAGGGAGAGTGGAAGGTAAGTATTTTCTTTTTTCACATTGTGGAGCAGTTTTCCTAGGTGAAGACAGCTGACAGGTAAGTTATCTGCAAAGTATTTTTTCTTAGCACAAAACGAATTTAACAGCTTAGATGAAGCAATAAAGACATTTTGGGGTCCTATCGTGATTTGCAGGATGGCCTTGTAATAGATTTGCACCAGTAAAAAGAAAAAGTCTCTTTAACAGCATAACAAACAGCTAGGTGTCCATGTGAAATATCATACCATTGCTTGTAAATAAATAAGCACAGCATGAACTGTAAGACAGCGGTCTAGAATGGACATTGTTCTATCTCTGCTAGCAGGTGGAATGACACAAAAAAATTTCAGATAGGTAAACATAGTGGAGATGTCAGCCCAGAAAATAATGTAGAGGAGTAGAGGAATGAAGAGAAAAAAGAAACTTACTTAAGAGACTGAGCTAAAGAATACTTGTATAATAATTTAAGAAAATTTCCCACATGCTGCACTAAAAAAGTCATACATTTTGTTCCTTTTTTTCCCCGATCAGCGACATTTGAAGTTGATATGTTCTTCGGATGTTCCCACTCAATGTCCCACACGATTTATCTTTCCTTCTGTCTCTGTTGGACTTCTTCGAGGTTCCTTGACAGCTTGTTCACTTTTGAAATGTGTTCTGAGAAGCTCATTTCCTTTTCCACGATTGTATTCTGTTCAGAAAATCACTGGAACACTGCCGACCGAAATGTTTCATCCACACTGAGCTCTGCTGAATCTGCTCCTCTTGGCACATGCCATTATTATCCCGCTAAAAGGAATTTTACTTTATTTTTTTATTTTATTTTCTTTAACAGGACAATCATTCAGTGCATTTAGAGTTATTCATTGTGGTGAGTTTTTTTTTAACTACAGTAAATGGAATATACATACAAAGGTTGAAAATTCAGAAATCTGTAGTCTGTAGTCACAATTGTTGTCTTAAAGGAAACAGTTGGAGCGATATTTCTGAAGGCAATTCAGGTGCATTTTACATATTTTTACTTTACATATTTTTTATGGTAAAGTTTAATGCACTGATGTGCCAGAGGGCATCTGACTTAGGGCTCCCTTTGCTGTGCGATGGATTATGCTGCAACACCCGGCTCATTCAAATAAATGCAAATTCATTATTATGATACTGCAACAAAGGGCACCACAAGAAACACACTATGTGTTGCCCTGTGTCCTGCCAACATACCCATTTGCTTTAATGCAGATGCACCTTATGCTTTGGAAAACATGTATGGGAAACACTCCCATTGTTTCTGCAAGTAGACCTTAGTGGTTGTGTCTAGTGATGAGCGGCATAGGCAATATTCGAATTTGTGATATTTCATGAATAATTCTGTTAATATTCAATTTGACATTCGCGAATATTCGCAAATGCATTGCAAAAATATATTCGCAATTATAATCGTGTCGCAATTACTTTCAAAATTAATGGTCACATGTGCTATTTTAGCATTGGGAATTTATATTTGCAATCCCTGTCCATAAGCATCCCTATTCAGAATATCGAAATTTCCAATACCCGCCGCCATATTCGGGAAATTTGAGAATAACTGATATTCGCTAAATATATTCGCAATTCGAATATTGGAGCTCAACACTACTTGTGCCCACTGCGCAGACCAGACAGTTGCCCACAATTTGCAGTCTGCTTGCTCATGGTTCAGGACATCTGCAGGTGGGAGGCTCATTTAAAATGGAATGACCACAGGGGTTTCTCAACTGCTTTGCAAATGCTTTAAAAATGGCCAAGTTTATGTATTTGTGTATGTATTTATGTATTTGCAACAAACACAATATAAGGAATCATAGAGGTGTTTTAAAGAACTTTAAAAAATGTAAAAACACTTTCAAATATTGCCTGAAAATGCCATAAAAGGAGTCAACTACAGAAAAATGTCTGACAAGCGTCAAATTAAACATTTCTTTCTTTGTGCCCCCAAAACTAAACAAACCCCAAGTAATCCTTGTGATGGGGTAGAGGACCTATTTCAAAGGTAATAATATTTTAGTGATCTTTAGGCTCTCTTTGTTCCAAAGACACAACAGAAAGTGATAGGAACTAGTTCCAACAGGATAAAATTGTTTCAGGTGTCCCTGCTGGAAGTTCCAATGGACAATGGTCACCTGGATGAAGAAGTGAAAGCTTGACAAAGGTAGTATCCTTGCCCTGTCTTAAAACCAAGCCAAACCCCAATGTATGAAAAATGCTGGTATGTGATAAAGTATCCCCTTGCTTTGTCAAAAATAACAGCATTCCTTTAGGCTATTATAAATGCTGGTACGAGTTCTAGCGTTCCATTTCTCTACTTAAAATATTGGGTATGGGTATAAGCATTCCCCCACCCTAGAAAAACTATAAAGGGTTATAGCATTCCTTTACACTAATAAAATACTGGTATGGATTATTGCATCCCGTTGCTCTATGAAATATACTAGTAGGGGTATAGCAGTCCCTTACTCCACTAAAAATACTGTGACGGGGTCAGTCGGTCCCCTAGGGGGATGTCTGAAGAGGAAATGAGGCCTGTTGTGGAGAAGAGCCTTAGAGTGGAGGCAGGTGCAGGAGAGGCTAGTGTGAGCCACTGGCCTGTAGGGGAAAGAGTGTAGAGCGTGCATGTGTAGAACAGCCTGCAGAGTGTTAAGAAACCTCTATTTTGGGAGATCACCAGTTTGTTGTCAGGACTGCAACTGCCTGTTGATACCAAGGATTTGACTTGACCTTGGTTACCTGTGGGACGCAGGGGGGCTGCATCCGATGCCCATAAGTGCCTCCTGGAAACCGGGAATCCTCTGTGACAGAGACTGTTACTGACTGAAGCTGCAAGAGTGATATTGACTTACTTCTTTATATGTATTGGCTTCAGCTTAACCAAGGTTATTTGTTTCCTGTTCTTTGCTTTGGCGCAAACAAACTGTTTATTCGATACTGTTGTCTTAGTCCTAGTTCACTGACCCTGAACCTGTATTGTTACAATACTAGCATAAGTTCAAGAATCCTTTTACTTTAGTTAAAATACTCGTATTGACCCTTAGGACTAATTTACATGGGCAGTGGTTCACCACCCATTGAACAACCAATTATAGCAATGCATCATGAGGCGTTCCCTGAGTGGTTTTAGGTTTCTTGCCCCATATGGTTAAAATGGGTGGCTTGTATATATGCCCCCCCAGAGTGAGCAGGTTACCACCCATGGGAGTGTCCAATGGCTTTCTGGGCTTCTGAGAGTCTGCAGTGACTGTAAAATTTAGCCCTTAGACTAGGGCTCCACTAGCCTCTGTTATGTTCCTGTGGATGTAGATGGGCTGCGATGGAGGCTCGGACTGATGAATCAGGAGCTCTGATAGGCTGTGGAAATGGCCCCATCAAAGCACCATTGCCGTCAATGGGCGGCTTGTGCACTCTGTTAAAATCCCTGCGTTCAACATTGGGTTTTAACGGATAGTGGAGCCCTAGCCTTACTCTACAAAAAGAACTAGTATTAGTTCTAGCATTCCCTTGCTCTACTAATTACTGGCATATGTTCCTGTATTCCCTAACTCTACTAGTAGTAGGAAAATAGTATTGGAGTATTTCCTTGCTCAACTATCAAAACTAGTATTGGCTCTAGCATTTCCATACTAATTGTATTAGTATGTATTGTTTAATTTCCAATCTCTACTAAAAATGTATTGAATAATTTATAGAACTCTAAGCATCTCACAAGATATTGGATACAGTAACCGATACTACAGAAATCCCTGTTACATGAACAAACTTTTTATTGAACTTATGCTTTAGAAGCTGTGTAATCTTCTGAGTAATTGAAACTCCATAAACTTTGCCAGACTCGTTATGCAAACTGGACATGAATTTAATGTTGTGATTACCCTAATTATATCAGCATATCCTATTTAAAATATAAGTTTAAACACAACACCGAACAACGCAAATCCCTACTAATGAAGTTCCTGTTCACAGCTGTAATTATATGAAACTAATTTATATCCGGAGTGACTATAAAAGTGAAGAAAAGAAAATGTAGGTTATCTATAGAGAGTTAATTCAGTTTTGGTTGCTATAATTACAGCTGTGCTATTTCAGATTGTGTTTAAAGTATTAGCAGAATCTAACTTTTCTTCTAAAACATCACATTCAGCGATAGCAGGTTGAAGAACTGCTGAACTGTATAATTAACACGAGAAGACTCCTTTCTTCACAGCGTGGAATTGTACAATCACTTCGAGGAACCAAAGGAAGAGTACATATGGGACACTATGGGGCGAAAAAGTGAACTTGGACATAATAAGATTTTGGAACTTGATGGTAGAAGCCAATCGAGCACCAATATTCATTTTGTAACACACAGAGAAAAAATTGTTGGGGTCTGATTGCCATTGTCTGAAATCAGTTGGGGTCTGATTGGGGTCTGGTTGCCATTGTCTGCAATGATATAGACCAGTGATGGTGAACCTGAAAGACGAACCCCCTTGTTTATCTCAAAGTTCCGGCTTGGCAATATAACCTGAACTTCACACATACAACTCATACACACACAAATCATGTACACACACAAATCATATACACACACAAAACATGTAAACACACAACTCTACTTTCTTATTAGAAAGAATAGGAGAGGGTACTGTCTTATAAGATAGGGTAAAGCTGGTCAAACACGGGTAGATTCCCATGCAATAGACCGGCAATCAATTACCGGTCACGGGCCAATCGTATGGTAATCAATGTGCACCACATGGGCACATCAATAACCGTACAATTGGGACCTGCAGCCAGCCCCCTCTCTTCTGGCAGAGCTGGGTCTGTGCGGGTCACACCCCCTTAACACACAGTGCAGCTAGCTAAACACACAGCCTGTGTGTGTGGCTCAGCTGTCACCTGTCCATTACATTGGATGGGGATAGCGCTGTCCCTATTCAATGTAATGGATTTCGAACCAAGGTTTTCCAATATGTTAGAAACCTGTCTGGTCGAGTTCCTTCGAGCAGGATCCATTGATCCTGCTCGAAGGAACCATGGATGGCTCAGATGAAAAAACAGATTAGAGGAACATCGCGTGCCGTGAGCGCCCATGGCGCCCGAAATGTCTCTAATCTGTTACTTCATCAAGCCGTGTGTGGCTAGCTTTAGAGAGCTGACAGCATTGAGAGTTAATAGGCTGCAGTTCTTTCCTCTGTGCTGGCTGACAGCTCGCATGCCCACAGAGAGGGCTCCGAGTGCCACCTCTGGCAAGTGTGCCATATTCGCCATCACTGGTATAGACAGTACCATTGTATTGTTCCAGTTATTTGGAACCTTATTTCTGATGCCCAGTTTCATTTATTCATATTGCTGAAAATAAAATCTCAAACATGATTTTGTTAGTTAGAGGTGGAGATCTAAAATGTAAGTTCAGGGATTCTTGATTTTAAAGTTTTGAATGAAGAAGAGGGTCCTGTAAGGGAGATTTTCCTTAACTTCCTGTCCCAGCAGGAAGTAAGTTCCCAATTGTAAGATTTACTTACAATTTCCTGTGAGGGCAATTTCTGGGGGAAGCCAATTACCTACCAGCTTGTCTTTGTCTGGGTCTCTTGTTTTTTTCCCCCTGCAGTCAGCAACCAGAAAACGCACAGTGCAGACATCACGGCAGATTCGATGCATGGCATTGTGGATCCATCTGCTCCACGCACTGGAGTCACATAACATGTACATTGATAAACAACAGGTGCATGTGACGTGAGCAAAACACACCAATTTATTTTCAGTAGGGGCTTGCTATAGTGTCTTGGGTAATATTCAAACCCGGAACTGCATGACCACCATGCAATCCATGCAATTACAATCACCATTGAATGAGTCACATGCTATTATTTTTGTCATTAAGTTTTCATGCTGTTAACATGTATAGCAAAAACCTATATAATTATTGCTCTCTACAGGAAACAACCCTCTCCTAACC